>CM019182.2:29021115-29621115 GCA_009739505.2 Apolygus lucorum
ATGGATTTAGCTAGATGGATATTAGCAATATGGAAGACTCGATGCGTTTTCAAAGGGAGAGACATCGCGCGACCAAGGTGTAACTTGAGAAAAATGCTCGTCTGCGTTGAGGGGACGGGAGAAATTCGCGGAAATAAGAGGGCTATGGACTCAATATAACGTGGAAAGTGTTTAGCAGTAATATCGACATCGGTAGGGAGATCCTAAATCAAGTGCTTTGGAAAATTTTCTTTATTCATTACTCCTCCAACTCCCTACTCAACAGCAGTCACCCTCGACGCAGTCACCAAGTAGAAGTAAGCGAAACCCAATTCCACATAATGAATTCATCGTTAATTTTGATAGTCTTTATTTTGTATGACATTAATTCAATTAAAATTGATGGTCGAAATTATTGTAAATCGTGCGCTAGCGAAAAATTTAGTTTTTCCCGAACGTCTTGGGAGATCCCATCACTCTCATCAAACTCTTCCTAGAAATTCGATGGAGCTGGGTTTTCAGCTAGTTAAAACATGCTTCGAATGTGATGAAAATTTATTTACTAGTCAATTCGTTTCACGATGTGACTTGTGCACGTCATATATATCAGATGAAACTGATGAAGCATACCGCAACGATTTCACATTAGAAAATGACCAGGATTTTCAATGAAAATCCTCTGGATTATGGAATGGAAAACTAATTAAAAATAATAATAATAATAATAAAAATAACAAAACAAATTATTATAGGTAATAATAATAAACTTTTTTTTTTTTTTACGAACTTGTTTGAGTAATGCAAAACACTCATTTTATTTTTCCAGAAATGGAAAATTTACTAAAAAGTTGAACGCAATCTCTAATGGGAGCCGGGGATCGGCGACCATCACCTCGGTGGGGACCCTCCCGCTACAACGAAGATTTTAAGGTCAAGGGCTTACGGCGAGCCGAGAGCAGATTTGGACCCTCCATAGTGGCCACCATCAGTTCGACGTGACCTCAAGCATCAGAGACGTTTGGGTGCCAAGACGGTACCATGAACTTCTGGATGAAGTTATTGATGACTTTGAAGGTTAGTTCAAAATTCCATTACAAACGATTATCATAAACATAAAAATGTATTTATTTATAGTGCACACATTAAATAGATTAATTCAAAAATAATGATAATGTTCAAAGTCTTCGCACAGTTTGGTATAGAGGATTATACTCAATAATGCGGTCGTGGATTACTAGAGCGAACGCTTTTGCATTCTCACTCATAGGGGATGTACATTTAAATTCAATTTTAAGTTCGACCGAACCACTTTTGATGGCTTCTTCCTGTTTAGTACAGTTGATGAAATATTTGGTGCTTTTGTCTCAAATTCCGTTTTAGATAGAATAGTTCCTGTCTTCTCTTTCGCATTATATATAACTTCCTTGAAAGAAAGAACGAGCGAAAGCTAGTGCATAATGCTTTTTTCGTGAAGTTCATTGTCAATGGTTCGTAAGGAAATTTTACAGAGTTCAGTTGAACTTGAATTTCAGACAAATCCGCATGGTCGAAATTTGAGGAACTTTTGTTAGGTTGTTTGTTACGACCAATCTGTAAGGCGAATAGTATCCATCTTGCTTCCAATTGGTTTGAACTTCTTACAGCCCAAACAAATGATTGCGTTCCAGCTTGAAGATTAGGTAGCTCGTTTATGTTCCAAGAACGAAATGGTATTTGTAGATTAACTCCAGACTTGATCGTTCGCAACATTTCAAGTTTATATTTGTCAGATAGTTTGACATGTGGTACCTTCCAAATCAGTTTGGTTATTGCGAGTTTTATATTTTTCCCTTTTTCCAAATCTCCAGTAATACACTGTTTGTCGTTAATCCCTCTTAATAACACCAGCTCGTGTTTCATATTAATTATTGGTCTCTTGAAGTCTTCTGCAAATCCCAGGAAATGTGAGAGTGGGATACATATGCTGAAACTTCCATTCGAATCAATACCAACTCCGTCTATTCCCCAGCCGTAATTTGAAGCTTGAGGTAATTCATTCTTTGACAATGAAGCATATCCTTTCATTGACGTAGTAATTCCACGTTCCGGATTTCATCTATCACCATACCACCCAGTTCATAGCGTACCTCTTCAAACACAAAAGGCAAATGCATTTTCCCCACAAATCTAGCTGTTGTGTCTTCTTTCCTGTCCAGAACACCCTCTAGGTATAGGAATTTCACTTTCACCCGGGATCACAAATGTATCTTGATTTTGTATAGGTATTCTGATCTCATCCGAATTTTCCAGGGAGTTACTCGAGTATGGCAAGTACGATCGAAATTCAAATTCTGTAATAGATTCATCAAATCTCACAGATTCCGTCAAATTCAAAATATTTTCAGTCATAGTTCAACACTATTTTATTATTATTATTATTTTCTTATTCTGCTGTTTTCTAATAGCCCAAACTTTTCAGAAACTTTTTGTTAGAGGGTGTTAGCCGCTTGATGTTCACCTTTCTACTGTCGCAGGTGCGATCCAGTCTAGGAGTTTTAACTTTCATTAACATCTCCACCAATCCTTGGTTGGGAGTGCCTTTTTGAAATCAATACCCATTTTCCTCCTTCAAATGAAGTCGAATTGTAATGGTTTCTCCTTGGAACGAGACAATATTTCCCTGCTGGTCAACGATGGAGCACGCTATGTTTTTGAATCCAGTGAGTGTTGATAGGGAAATAAACAGGGGCAGTCGGTCTCTCAATGATTTTATACCCATGTGGAACTGCTGGCGCGAAACCATGTATCGTGTGAACTTTCTCTTCATTTCTGTAAGAGTTCCGAACCAGGTTACAGGTGATCTCCACACTGCTTACTGGATTTATGTTGACGATTCCATCAGGTTGGTATCCGATGTTGGGTACAATGTCAGTGGGCTCATGAATACCTAGGTAAACCACCAAAAATCGTCAGAATGTCCCAAACTCAATTTTACTGAAGTTAATATTTCATTTGCTATTATTTCTTCGTATATGCTCAATCTAAACGAATGATTCGGTTCGATTATTCGCTGAATTTCTTCCTCCAAACCGTCTAGTTCATATGCACCTATAGGTATTGAGAAAACTTTGAACTCATTATCCAGGTATATACGAAATTTGTTGTTTTTCTCTGTAATGTTGGTATAGAGTTGTATGAATCAAAGCTCAACAATGCGATGGAATAATGTTTTCGAGCGTTCCAAAATTATTGGAGGGAAAAAATTAGCTGAAGAGAGCTCGTTTGACCTGTTAGATATGAAGGTTGAGGCCATGTCTGAGGATTTGAGAGGAATCTGATGCATAAATGTCCACAGTTGTTTGTTCCCAATTCTTGATCCCCACTCTGTTGTAATTAATGGAGCAATTTTTGAAGTAGTCAATCAACTCCTTAGGAGGTCTCAAATTTCCAATCGGGTCGTAAAATTTACCATACTACCATTCTTTTTATAAGAACACCAATGAGTTCCCATTATTGGAGGATACGTCTTGATTTTACTATGCCACATTCATTTTTTCTAGGCTTTCCATTAATTTCATCCCGCATAAATATTCCCTTAAAATGTGGTATCCTTAAGAATTTCACCGCGAGCTCTAAATCTATGTTACTTAAAGCTCGGCTCGGTAAAAACTCGGGGCTAGTTTTTTGTTCGTAAGGATTTAGGTACAAGCCATAGCCTTTCTTGTATGGTTTCAAATAAAGACCACTACCAACCATTTTTCCTTCCATCGATAAATTATGTCTTTCTTCTGCTCTCGAGCTGTTTTTTGGCTGTTTTTATGTTGTTCATCGTATTCACTACTGATGAAACGCCGCTAGCTAGTACCCCCCCATTCCCCCAAGTGCGGCTAATATCGGCACCAAGGCAGGTAGGAATCCTCCTGTTTTTTGTAGGAATTGGTATTATTCTGCTAGGAGTTTGTTTGTAATATCTTACTACCACCAATCTTGTTGTTGTTACTTACCAAGTAGTTTTTTGTGGCTAGAATAGCTGATTTTATTTTATCTCTGAGCGTTTGATTGTTGAGGTATAGCTTCACTTGCTACTTTGATAAGCTTTTGAATTTTCAATACTTTTTCTTTAGAAATTTTTTCGTGGCTTCTTCGAGTGGTTACGTAGTTTTTTCTTCAATCCAGCCCCAATTTTCCGTTTGAGCTTCATGGCTGTGGCTACTCCCAAAGCCGATAATCGTTCCCCCCAACTCGCTTCTTTTGATTTAGCTCTCTTCCAAGCTCGTTTCTGCAAGACTTTGTCAGCTTTATGTCTATTTGTTAAATCTTGAAACTTGTCGTATGCTAAGTCGTGTGACAGGCACGCCTCATCAAGACCATTTACAGGTTTATCTCCTCTATAAAGCCTTTCCTGCAGTTTGGTATTAGGCCCACAAAAATTATAGCCTTTTATATGAAATTCCCTGTCGAATTTTCCAAAAACGTTTGCCAAGTCCAATCTCCCTCCTTCTGCTTGCATGGACCGATTCATACTGAGTGATGAGCAAAGAAACATATCTATTTTTATTTAAGAAAGTTGGTAGGTAGCGCTCAAAAATGATAATAATAATAATAATTTTCTTGGTATGACAACTATCGCATAATATTTTCTATTGCCAGTTGGGAAAATGATTCGCTTCAAGAAACAACTCTCTCAATTACCCGTTAAAGTATTTAATACGGATTCATCAAATGCCAACAGTTTTAAGAAAATGGCCAACTATTACCAACTTCAATCCGAGCTGTTTTTTCTGGTCCATCTTCATGCGGTAAAACGTCTGCTATGTTTTCACTGATAACAGACCCTAATGGTGCTAGATTTGAGAATATTTACATCTACAGCAAAACTTTGGAACAGGATAAATATCAAATGTTACTTAAACTGTTATCCCTCATCCCCGAGATAAAAGTTTTCACATACGACTCATCCGACGATATAATTCCAGTCAATGATGTCCTCAGAAATTCTTTAATAATTTTTGATGATTTAATAGTTGACAAGCAGGATTCGATGAAAGAGTACTTTGCGATGGTTCGACACAGAGGATGCGATTGTTTCTATTTAGCTCAATCTTTCAGTAAAGTACCTAAAGCATTAATCAGGGATAATGCGAATTTGATATGCATTTTTAAGTCAGATTTAGGAGCAATGAAGCATGTATACGAGGGTTACGTCAATACAGATATGAGTTTTGAAGAATTCAAACGACTGTGTTCAGAATGTTGGAAATCAAAATTCGGGTTCTTGGTTATTGCTACTGATGATGAAATCGGGAAAGGACGTTATAGGAGAGGTTTCGATAACTTTCTATGTATGTAGAAGTCAGCTATAATAGAAGATTATGGAATAAATACTGATTCCTTTCCCCAAGTACAGCAGTCATAACCATGGATTCAAACACAACTAAACACGAGCTAATAAAGATGGCAAAAATCGTCCGAGAAAAGTATAATACTCTGAAACGTCAATCAAGGAACGCGAAGGGGTTAAGAGATGAAACATTGAGCCCAATCATCAAACCGTTGAATGATATCAGGAAACTCTCTGGTATTAAAAAACAGTCTTGATGCTGAACATACAGTAGTACCTACTTCAAAATGTGAGGGAAAGGAAAAGAAAAAACTTTATACACCCTACACAACTCCCATTAAAAGGGAAAAGGAGCTACACTCCCCCTTCAATGCGAAGAAAACTCTTCACCTTGAGAGTGTCAGTGAATCTGAATTCTCACCTGGAGCTGATGATGATGATGATGGTGAAAAGAATACTGATGTTATTCAAGTTGATGAGGATGAGCCACGAGTAAGAAGGTTGTTAAACGAGGAAGCTTGTACCCCAGATGGAGAAAATTCCATGCGTGCATATCTCAGTAATTTTCCTAAACCCATCAGACATTATTTGGAAAAAATTGCTACAGGTAACATGAAAGGAATTGACATGCGGTTTGGATTGAGAATATCTCCTAAAGGACAGGCAATGATGGGTTCAGAGTATGTCAATATGGATCATGAGTTCATTTATATCAATAATCAAACTTTTGCAGTGACCGATGGGTTAGCACAATTGTTGTTTTTTAGAACGACCACAAAACATAAAATTTCAGAATCTGATTTGAGTGAATACAAGAAAATGCTTCTAGCTACTAATGCACATAAGAAACAATACTCTTCTCAGAAAAATATAGCTGCTAGCTCATCGGCAAAATATTTGGAAATCATCAAACCACTTTTCAGCAGTACCCGAACTGGAGCTGGTATGCATACAGATCAAATAAGAATTGAATATTACGATGATCCTAACGAGCTTGTTGATAGATTGAAAATTTGATTGGTTCGAAGATGGCTGGTAACAATTCTCATCACAACGAAATAGAGTCCATACTAGAAGAACTGAGTGAGATGGGTATTGTCAAACAGTTCAAACATGACTATCGATAGGTATGGTCGCCATGTATCCTGGAATACTGCTGCATTGCGGAAAAGCCGCATGATTTCAACAATGGAAAATTTAATACCCAAGGGTGAAAATTCGATGGATATGATGCACAGTAGGCTTGTCAACGTGAATAACCCTCAGCACTCGAAAGATGCATGTAATAAACAATACGTCGATTTTCAATGTCAAATGAAGAATCAACCGTACTCAGAAATAGATTTTGGAGGTAAAATAATTCGAAAAGCAGCTAAAGCTATACAAGCGGGTCAATGTGAGGTTTCTCGCAGACCACGTTCCATCCATTGGAGGTGCGTCAGAGAATGGATACGATTGTCGCCGGAAAAGACTAACAAATGTTGGCCAACCTCTACATCCAGATGATGCAGTAACCGCAAATTACGTTATATCTCTCATTCGTGATTGGAAAGCAACAAGTGACACATCGATAAAAGGAAAGAATAAATTTGTTTAAAGAAGAAAAAAAATGTCCATCAAAGAGCTCATTTATGATGAGCTTTCCAGAACAACCTCGTGTGAACTTTTTCAGACGAAGAACTGTTATGAAGGGAATAAACGATACATGGCAAATGGATTTGATAGATATGCAAAATCATGCGAGTGTGAATCGTAATCATAATTCATTCTGGTTGCCATCGATATTTTTTCTAAATTTGCACGAGTTTTACCTCTAAAATCAAAAAATGGAAATGAAATGGCAAAAACCATTAATAATTTACTGGAGAAATCTGATGTGAACCTAAGAAGATACACACTGATCAAGGGTCGTGAGTTTTTCAATAAAAATGTTGCTGCTGTGTTGAAAAAACATGGTGTGGAACTTTACCATACGTTTTCTACCATGAAAGCATACATATGTGAAAGGTTCATCAGAACGTTCAAGAACCTGCTATACAAAAAATGAGAATCAGAGGTTCCTTCAAATATTTAGACTTGCTCCCAAAGCTGATAAATCATTATAATTATGGAATGAAGCACCGAACAGTTGGAAAATATCCTGGAAAAGTTACAAAAAAGGATGAAAAGAGGCTTATGTCCTCCTCATATTCTTATCAGACTATTTGTAATGCAGGCCCAAGACAACTAAAAGAAGGAGACCTTGTTCGGATAAGCAAACAACGATCGACATTCCATAAAGGTTATAATTTAAATTGGTCAACAGAGCTTTTCACAATCAATAACGTTCATAACACATGTCCAATAACCTACTCCTTAGTGGATGAGAATAATGAAAGGATTCAAGGAAAGTTTTATCGATACGAACTTCAAAAAACAGCTCTACCCAACACATATTTAGTTGAACGAGTATTGAAAAGAGAGGGGGATAGAATGTACGTAAAATGGTTGGGGATGAATTCAAAGAGTTGGATTCATAAATCAAAGTTTTCAGAATAGACAATTTTGCTGATGCAAACAATCTAAAGTGGAGAAAAAAAAAAATGGAGGTGGGGACAGTAAGCAGTTTTTCCCAAAGGAAGTCGTTTATTGTCATGTCAGTTTACTGTCAACGCTCATGAGTTAAATATCTACAGTGATGAGTGATTCAAAAATCATTAATCGTGGAAATCCGCAATTTGGTGTTATTGACTTCCAAGGATTTCGATGCATTAAACGCACATTCATTGTGAAAGAATTGACTTTCATCGATCTCAAGTGTGATACTTTTGCCATCTAACGTTCAAACCTCCTACTTCAGAGGAGAATGGTACGGCTTCAACACCTCCAAACTTCTGGGTGCAGAGAAACCTACATGGAATTTCATGGAATGATGGCGAGTTGGAGTACTCGGACTTGGAATCTAAGTTGAATACAATCACCAGAAATATTGCATTTATTTTTGCCAAGGGCCACGAAAAATGTGTATTTCTCGAGTCTCTTCTGCATCGACCAGTATTTGAGCTTGGTGCTTTCTACTGTCCCACCCCTAAATCGCTTGCTTCGTCCAAAGATAACTCGCAGACATGTGCTCTACATAAGGATATAAGGATGAATCACCCCACCTGTTCCAGACATCAAGCAAAAGTTTAATCAACTGGATGATTAATAACTTCGAGAAGATCAACCTGTGCAATGCCTCAGTCCGTCTTTTAACGTTTCAAATTAATGAGAAAAAATGGAAAAACATTGAAAATCCTCTAGAAATAGCCACTGCTGGTTTTACTAGTGTGAAGACTTTGAACAATTGTGTGCAGTGTATAAATTGTTTCGATATCATACCAATATTTTCTTACAATAGTCATGTGTGTAATAAAATTTGCCAGTGAGTACGATATGATTTCATTTCCATTTTTCTTTCTCTCTCTTTGTTGTAATAGATGGCTCACTCATAATAAGCTATAATGGAAAGAATGCTGTGGATGGTGCATTCGACCTCACATTCAGAGTTGGACGTGGAGATGAAGAAGAAGAGGAAGAGTTAGAATACTCCTCAGAAGAAGAAGAAGATGGGGACCAGAGAAGGGGCACTAAGAGCTCAACAAAGCGTCCTTGTGGTGGTACAAAGAAGTCACCCAGGAAAAGGTCAAAAAACTGACTTTATGCACAGTATGCTCTAATTTGTTTACTTGTAGGTTTAGTTATTTAAGTCATAGTTGTCTAAGTAATATATTCAGTCCAATGCCGTCAACAAGCCATAGTGTTACTCATCCAGCACCACTAACAACAAGCGAGCATAATGTAGAAAAACGAAAGCACGATGGAGTAGAGTCAGTATATGGGGCACAAAAATTGAAAAGATTGTATACCGTTCCATTGGAGAATGGAAAAGTTATTGCAAAAGTAGGCAGTTCTGCAGTTGATATTTATTTCCAAAATCTAAAACCGTTTCAATTTACCAGAAAGTTTCTTGCTTAGTACTCAAAATCATTTATTGGGGGTATTGAATGAGTATTTACCAGAATGGAAGAATATTAAAGTGAATTTACTTTTGGAGTGTACATTTCCAAAATCAAGCTCAAGGGAGGGGATGATGATCGTGAAATGGATGAAGAGTTAATTAATGCAAATTTTAAGACGAAAAATGAGAACTTGTCAACAACTTCAGATCTGGATGTGTATTTAATGCAATGTTTCGAGAGGATTATAGCAGAAATTGATGATTTTGAATTAAAGGGGTCTGGTTGAGCATTGAAGTCCATCGATGGAATTTTAATTAGAGTAACTAAGTATGCACCACTCACTGCAAGTTGTTTTTTCACTATTCCTCACCAATTTCAATTTTCAAGGGCTATAATCAATGTACGAAATAGGGACAACTATTGTTTTAAATATGCAATTTTGAGCTGGTTCCTAAAATCCGCTAGTAATAATGATGCCAAAAACTTACACCGTGTATCCAAATATACTAATTTGGATCATCCATTCACATTCGAGGGAGTAAAATTCCCGGCCAGTATTAGAGATGTTAGATGGTTTGAAAAGCATAATAATGTTAGTATAAATATATATGCCTTAGACAGTAAAATTTCAGATGGTAAAATTGTAGATGCCAAAATCTACCCGCTTGAAGTTTCCAAAAAAGTAAATCTAGGATTCCCAGTAATTGATTTGCTCTATGTAGATAATGGTTCACACTCTCATTACTGTTACATATCCAATCTACCAGCTCTCGTTAACACGCAGTTATATAAAGCTCCCAAGAATTCTATTCTTATGTGTAGAAATTGCTTCAAAACTTTCCGTTCATCGAGGGTTTCTAAATTCGGTAAAACGGCCGAAGAGCGACTCGATGAACATAAATTATTTTGCAACAAATTCAAGCCATGTAGGTATGAATTTCCTGAAAAACCGTACATCGAGTTTGACGATTATCAATTCATGACCAAAGTTGGTTTTGTAGTATATGCTGACCTGGAATGTATACTGAAGCCTTTAAATTCAAACCTTCCTACGATCTCTGAGGTGGTAGATACTAGAGGTCCAAAATCCTTACGCGAGGAGCAACATGTTCCAATGTGTGTGGGATATCATTTGAAATCATATTATCCAAACTTGATTCCGGATGAAACAGTATTGTTCTCACATGAAAACTGCATCGTAAAATTTTGGCTAAAATTAGAGAATTAGTGTTGAAAATTGAGAAATGTTATGAGATTAATGTTCCATGCTCAATATCTGAGGATCAAAAACTAAAGCATGATAGAACAACACATTGCGAGTTGTGTGGGGTCAAATTTGATGGAAAAAAATATCAAAAATGTATGGATCATGATCATTTAAGTGGGTTATACAGGTTTACATGCTGTAGTTACTGTAATTTGGAAAAATTGAAAAAAGCAAGCTTTTTGGGCATCTATTTCCATAATCTGAGTTCCTACGACTCGCACCACCTCCTCAAAGAGTTAAATTCATTCAATTTAGATATTGAGGTTATTCCTCAAACAGAGGAAAAATTTATTAGTTTCTCAATTCGTTTTGAAGGGTGTAAATTGTGGTGTAGATTTTTGGACTCTTTTAGATTCTTGCCAGCTTCTCTGGAGAAGTTGGTGGGAACCTGTAAGGAGTTTCCAGAAATGGAGAAGAATTTCCCTGATCAAAATTTGAGAAGTTTATTACTAAGAAAAGGTGTATATTGCTATCAACATATTACCGATTTTTCAGTTTTGAAAGAAACAAGTCTACCATCTCAAGATAAATTCTTCAATAAATTAACTAATAAACCAATTAGTGATAGTGACTATCAGCATGCTCAGAAGGTTTGGAAGGCTTTCAATACACAAAATCTCGAACAGTACACACTTCTATATTTGAAAACAGATATAATCCTTCTTTGTGAAGTATTTGAAAAGTTCAGAAAGCTCTGCTATGATCGTTTCCAATTAGACAGCGCATGGTTTTTCACATCCCCAGGTCTGAGTTTCAAAGCTGCGTTGAAAGTATCAAAAATACGCTTGCAAATTTTAACAGATGTTGACATGCTACAATTCGTTGAATCAGGAATTCGAGGTGGAATCACACAATGCGTCAAACGTCATGCCATAGCCAACAATATTCACTTACCTGAAACGTATAACCCTCATAAGGATAGTTCATACATATTTTATGGGGATGTTAATAACCTTTATGGTTGGGCAATGAGTCAAAGTTTACCCTACGGAGCGTTTGTGTGGCTCACTAATATTGAGAATTTCAATGTACTGGAAATTGAAACTGCAGGAGAATATGGTTATATTTTAGATGTTAATGTTCATTACCCAAGACATTTACATGATAAACATTCAGACTTCCCTTTCTTACCAGAGCGTAAGAAACCTCCAGGTGCAAAAGTAGAAAAACTATTGTTGGATTTTGAGGATAAGATAAATTATGTTGTTCATATAACAGTGTTACAGCAAGCCCTTAAAGCTGGACTTGTTTTGACGAGAATTAATAGAATTTTACAATTTAGACAGAGTAAATGGTTGTCTACATATATTAACTTGAATACAGAGTTAAGGAAAAAAGCCACGAATGAGTTTGAAAAAGATTTTTTTAAACTTTTAAATAATGCTGTGTTTGGTAAAACAATGGAATGTGTCCGAAATAGAATAAATCTAAAATTAGTCACTTCTGAAAGTAAACTCCTTGCATTGGCAAGAAAGCCAAATTTTCTAGATAGAACTATTTATGACGACAATCTGATTGCAGTTCGGTTAGCTCATGAAAAAATTGTATTTAACAAACCAATTTATGTGGGGTTCACAATTTTGGAGATATCAAAAACCCTCATGTACGATTTGCACTACAACCAGATGCTAAAAAAATTTGGAGGAGACTCACTGAATATTTGTTATCAGGATACGGACTCTTTTGTGTGGGAGGTCAGATCAAACAATCTTTATAAAGAATTAGAATCATTGTCACATATTTTTGATTTCAGTGACTATCCACCTCTTCACACTCTTTATTCTTGTGAAAATAAAAAAGTGATTGGTAAACTGAAAGACGAGACACAGTCAACTCCAATAAAAGAATTTGTAGGATTAAGGCCAAAGTTGTACGCCCTCAAATTTGGTGAATGTGTAAGGAAAAAGGCAAAAGGTGTTAATAAAACGGCAGTTGCAGCATTGGACTTTAAGGATTATTTACATTGTCTCACAACAAAAGAAGATATTTATACAAATTTTAGAAAATTTGAATCCAAATTTCATAATGTTTTTACGATGAATATTTGCAAGAAATCTTTAACCTTTAAAGATGACAAAAGAGTGATTATGGAAAACAGAATCAATACCAGACCGTATGGATATAACCCCACATTAACCTCTAAATAATAATTATAATTATATGCAATTATTATAATATGTTTGGTATAGATATCTCCTTTCGTTTGTTCCAATATTTCTAAAGGAACACTGTATTATAATGAAAACTATTGTACACCTTATTTGCAATTTATTGTTCAGTATATTACTATAATATATATATAATTTTTTTGATGTAATGAGTTGTCTTCCATACTGTTCAAACACATGTATCACTCTACTCACATTGTAAGAATGTCGGGCCCAACATTCATGTCTTTGTGATTATCGTGCAACATGTGGTCAAGAGGAAGTTAGCTCAAATTTAAACTCATCTCGATGTATATAAAAAAAAAATTAATAAAACAATGGAAATCAATCAATTTTTAAAAAATTGTTCATGTTTAAATAAAGTTTCTTAAGTACTTTTTATTGATTTAAAAAATTTTTCTTTTCCACATCCCTATTTTTACTCTGGTGTTATCTCTCAAATAGCAATATTGTTTACATGCCTATAATAATAATTATTATGGCTTTGAATAGAAAAAATTAATAGGTACCTATTGGTACTTTTAAAAAAATTTTAATTACAGAAAAAAAAGTTTTTATAAAATACATTGGAAGTGTGTGACTTGGAACATAAGTACATTGTTTGTCGATATGGAAGCTTTGGAGATTCTTAGAAGTGATCCATGGTATCAAGTTTTTGTCAATGAGCCCATTTGGTGTATGTTCAGTGAAGAGAGATCTCATCGCTATTTTGAGTGTGTGATAAAATTAAGATACCTTAATTTTATGATTAGTAGATTGAATGGAACATCCAACTCGTTCATTCAGAAACAAATAACATCACAAGCCATCAGTGTCAAGATTTCTTTGAGTCGAGTTTATGATTTGAAGGAATTTGATGAGACTTATCATAAACTAAAACGTATTCAGAGAACATTTCCAACAATGGATTAATCCATGTTAAGCAGTGTCTAGAAATTAAAAAAAAAGGTTGGTGGGGGAAGGGGTTAGAATTTAGTGTTAAGTTTGGTATTCATCGAATTAAAATAATCGTTCAACCAACATAATTATCCATTAGTTCGAGAGGAGGATTGGATATAAGAAGGCGAAACTGGGGCACAACTATCCTCACTAGTCTTGGAATTTATAATAAAAATTAATCGATTAGCTACCTGTATACTTCAGTTATGAATAACTATGCGAGGAAAAAAGTAAAATCCAGAACCTGCACTTTCCTTAAACAGATATCATGCATTGGATCTGAGGAAGAAAGAGAAACAAACGAGAATGGCTACATTGAGAGTGGTGGTAGCACTGTTCAGTCCCACAGTAGTTATGGCAATAATTTCAATAGTAGTAGTAGTAGTAGTAGTTGCGACCAAGCAACCATTACTCCAAAGGCAGAACTGCAGGCTATAACTCGAGAAAATCCTAGTAGAATGGAAGCAACAAGCCAGAAAATGGAAATTCCACAAACGATTTTCAATTCAATACAAGTTCGAATGGAGACCTTCGAGAACTCACCTTTCAATACCAAGTCAATGATGAAGATGGCGGAAGCTGGATTCATATATCTTAGGCAGGCTTACATTAACAAACATCTAAATGAACGAAATGATCTGGTCATCTGCCCATTTTGCAACTTAAAACTCCACAGTTGGAACCCAATGGACGATCCTTTTGCCGACCATGAACGCTGGAATCCTAGCTGTCCATATATAAGACATCTGTTGGATCCCACTTACACACCAAGATATTGTTGTGAACTCAAGTGCTTCATTCAACCGAGAACACACGTCGATGGAAATGCTTGTAACAGATGTAAATGTTATGGTTTCTGTAAATGTTACTGTGCAAGTTTTATAAATCGATCAATAAAAAAATATTAATAATTGACTCGCTTTTGTTTTCCTGTGTAGGAACAACACTTCAATATCTGTCCCCTCTTGCAGACCACAGTGGTGATAACACACCAATATCAACTATCAATAAATATAATAATAATAATAATAACTAAATTTAATCAATTTATTAAATTTAATAAATATAGGGTTTGAAAAACGCAATAATCTCACAGAAAGTATCTAATTTATAGGCAGGTATGTTGGTATGTAACTTATAAGAAAAAAAAATTAAATTGAAGTTCTTCAACACCTATTACTATAGATATTGTACTACACCTACAGTACCTATTACTACAGATATTAGCAATACCTGTTACCTATTTTTTCGCGTCGTAATAAAGAACGCTGATATGTGGCGGGAATTTCATTCTGAACGTTTAGTAGTTATCTCTCCCCAAGGATGAATATTATCTAGACGTAAGACGACGCTGCACTGTGTCTCGGGTTGCAATGAACTCGCTCGAGAAAGAAAAATCAACAGACTCCTCTCAACCCTTTAAACCGCTAATATCCACATAGCTAATATCCATCTGTTCTGAAAGCCCCCACTTTCTACTACTCTCGTTACTCCAAGCCAAACTTATAGAGTATTCTCACGTAGATTCTCCTCGTTTTTTCTCGATTTTCAGTAAACCATACCAACAGATTGTATGAACACGGTATGTTTTGAAAATGTCCGTATTCATCTCCAACATGTCTTCAAGATTTCAAGCGTACCCACTTGGATTTTGCATTTTCCGATACGTACAACAAAATTTGCATTGTTTAAAAATGTTATGACCATAATTTAATTTTTGTATATTGGTTCTATGAGAATCTTTCTGTCTGCGCTCGCAAGTCCTACCAACACGCAATACACTTATCCCCTGATATTTTGATAGAACACCAGAAATTCTAGAATTGAGGAACTAATATTATGGTACAATATCACTCGAACCTACTTTTTTAAATGTCCCCGGTGTCTGAATTTTCGTCGATTTTTTATGAATTTTGATACGAGTGGAAAATGGTTCCCTTCATTGATGTAAAACCATAAACCTGAGCGAACTATAAGGATCAATACTTACCATCCTCACTAGTTTACTTCCTTCTAGGGGTAAAAGCTAGTGACGATGTGGTCTGTTAGGGTTGATATGCGTCATTTTTAACGAATTAAGCTGAGAATGGTGTGCATTTTTGACCCATGAAAGTTGCCTAATCTGCATTTCTATGTTATTCTGTTTGCTATCCCAATAACCTATCATGGTAGAAATGTCTGCTCTCCAAGCTATTATTATTCCTCACACTATTTCCTATCACAGCTCAACAATACTTCTAAAACGAAAATCATCGGAAGGTTTTTCCTTTACAATCCTTCTATTGCCAGTGGAGTTTTTAGTATCTACTTCCAAGTCTCTTGGTATCTACATCCGTCTACTAGAACCGATAGTTTTGATTTGGGACGGCTGTATAATTAAAGGAAGCAGCGGAGAGTATCGACCGTTGAACTGTACAACTTCCCCCTGCACAGTTTTCACTTTGCATGTTTGTTTCTGCTTTGATAACTTTACAACGAACGAGGTTCTTCCACCACTCATACGCAGGTCGATGGTATTCATTAGTTGCTGTATTTTCTAACTTTTGCCCTGTTTCCGCTTAATTCGTACGAACCTCGCTCTGTATATATACGGTTGAGATTCACCCTAACTCGTACTATCCATTTTGCACCTACTGTGGCAAGCACGTTATACTGTGATATTGTGCTCATCTCTATCGAGATATTAGACCACTCGAAATGTCAAAATTATATTAAATAGGACACCACTGCTAAAACCAATAACCTAAGTACTTAGAAATATAACATCGTCACCAATTTCTATGTTCTCAGATTATACTACAAAAAGTATAAAATATAAATTATGCTAAGCAAAATTTTACTACTCAATCAATCATCCCTTTTTTATATTTTTATTGTTTTACATACAACAAGGCTTCCTGTGAACTGATCACAATTGAATTCATTAGGACCCATTAATTCACCATAGTCTTCGAGTTTTTTTTATTTTGCTCTTGAAAAAACTGGAGTTTACAAAACTAACGAATCCAATTTTGCTTATTTGTGTTCTGACGACCATCATTTAAAAAGAATCAACGTATTCATTTAGTTTTAAATGTGGTAATGAATAGAGATTGATACGGGTACAGTTGGGACTCAGCCAAATGAAGGAAGCTTGGGAAATACCGTTCCATCTCATATGTAGAACATTTCAACTCCTATCTTCATCGGGTTCAGAGAAAACTATGTTCAAGGAAAATCACGTTTGATTGTGGTTGATTAAATTTGTGGCTTCCCACGAGTCCTAAAAATCCGCTCAAAGTTGGATCATGATTTTTGATAGTTTATGTCTGGGATAAGGTTGTCATTATACATGAAATGAAGACACATACGAACTCAAATACGAAGCTTTCCTAACATTGATATTGACCCTCAGTGTGTACGCTACCTTTTTCATGTCCAGGGTGAATGCAGTGTCTGACAGACTCATAGTTCAACCGATATT
The DNA here is from genome assembly GCA_009739505.2 of Apolygus lucorum. Classification (NCBI taxonomy): domain Eukaryota; kingdom Metazoa; phylum Arthropoda; class Insecta; order Hemiptera; family Miridae; genus Apolygus; species Apolygus lucorum. Next base: position 29,038,232 of record CM019182.2, read on the forward strand.
TGGCTCTACAGTTATATTGTAAATGGTGAGAGAAATGAAATTAAAAACGACCAGAATACTAGTTCGTTTGGTTACTTACTCAAAATATCTTAATCTGTAAAAATACAAAATTTACATCACTAAAATCACATTTCTTGATCTGAAAACATATTCCTGATTTCGAATGGCTGATGGTGTGAGAATAAAAACGTTTCACTGAAATTCGGTGACCCTTTTGTCTGATTACGAGATGAATTACTAGTACCTATCAAGAAGTAGGCGTCACCGCAAACTGAAAATCGGTATAACGATCTGTGTGACTGATTTCAAATCGAATTTAACTAATTAATTAATTATTAATTAATCGAAAAGTAAGGAAGTAGGAATCACAGCAAATAAATTGAACTTACAAGCTAAATTGATATAGCACAGAAAATTAAACGAAAACTCATGATGTGCAAAAAATGAACCGACCTTGGAGCAAAAAATGAATAAGACAGGTACCTAAACGAGACGGCCGGCGAGATCAGAAGCAGTCATTCACGACTTCCCGAACAAAGCATTATTATAGACTAGTCTCTGAGATTCCAGGGTCTCTCTATTATTTTTCTGCTTGTAGGATAACAAATATTTTCCATGTCCAATGAACCATTTCTTCAACCATTTGGTCAGTGAAGACCAGAGCCAGATTTGTGAGGGTATTAGTGTTGAATCATCAAAAATTAACTTCCCTCGACCGGGGATCGATCTCCTATCGTTTCGATTCTGAATCGGAGCTCCTACCACATGAGCTAAGGAAGTGAATGGACAGAAATGCGAAGAGGTCGCTGATCACAACATTAACGCACCTCAACACTTATTCAGGGCAAATGATTTCCCACGCGATGCATATCATGAACAGGAAATCGCCTCGCACCTCAACACTTATTCAGGGCAAATGATTTCCCACGCGATGCATATCATGAACAGGAAATCGCCTTTGTAGAATGCAGATGAATTGTCTGAATAGTCTGGATGAGAAACTTCAGGGCCAGAAAAGACCCTTTGGCAAGAACCACCAGTCATAGGTATGAAAAAGGAAAAAATCAGCTGTGTGTGTATGCAGTGTCCGAGAAACACACACTAGTCTCAAGTGGTTGTGTATGCAGTGTCTGTAAAAAAAGTGTGGAAGAAGGCCAAGGAACGAGCGGGTGGTATTCAGGTTGTGCCAACAAACTTTCTACTGCACGTATCTATCCAGGTATTTTGTTGGATTTTTAACTAGTAATTGAAGTATGGTTAGGTACTCTTCACAGAAAGATTCACGATCATTATCATAATAATATTATGATAAGATTATATATAAAACCTTTTATATATAATATTATGATAAGATTATATATAAGATTAATAATAAGATTATATAATAAGATTATATAATAAGATTATATATAATACCTTTTATATAATATATAATAATATATATTATATTATATTATATATATTATATTATATTATATTATATTATATATTATATATACATATATATTATATATTATATTATATTATATATATATTTTATATTATAATATAATAGGATATATATTATACAGGGTGTCCCCGAAAACGTTCCCCCCCCTGCTAAAATCGTCCAGGTAGTGGTAAAAAGAAAATTTTCTTTTGAATCTTCATGATTTTTCCCAAGGATCTCAAATATGACCACGGTGCGCATTGCGCACGTGCGCAATCGCGCGCAACGCACACCAACTTCGTTTTTTCAAATGAGACCTCCCATTTGTTATTGCAGATTCGGATTCTACGTGAAATTTCATGAACATTTCACCCCTCAACCGATTTTTTTTGTTGCGCGCAACCCGCTCAGTGCGCGCTCAAAGATGCGCAACCGCAAGGTTGTGTCAAAATGTGCATGTACGAAGTACCTAAGTGTGACACATGATATTTCAGTATTTTTTTACGCTGAATCACGTGGTGATGTTAGTTTCTTGATTTTACTGCATTTTTATCAAATTATCGACGAAAAATGAACTTTTAAAAAAGGAAAATTGCATTTTTACTCATTACGCATCTTCTGTGCCCATCCGTTAACTTCATCCTTGATAATAAATTGTGGGACATGTTGAAATTTATGTTTTGACATTTAAAAAAAAATCTCCGATCGCACGTAATTTATTGCAGTATTCTAGAGAACCTTGCTTCATAGCTACCGATGTGTAGCTATGATTTTGTTTACTGGTTGCAGCGTTGCATTTTTTGTGATAAAAAAAAAAGTGCCGCGAAAAATTCCTTGACCCCCAGCCAAAAGACACATCTATGTCAAAACGATTGTTTATCACGCTGGACTCTTCACTTGTAATTTCTCGTGAAAAAACCGTCCTGTCTACTTGAAAATCTTTTTTCGATTATCTTGGAAAAAAGTTTTTAAGTAGACAGGGTGGTTTTGCCCTTGAAAAATGCAATTTTCCTTTTTTAAAAGTTCATTTTTCGTCGATTATTTGATAAAAATTCAGTAAAATCAAGAAACTAACATCACCACGTGATACAGCGTAAAAAAATACTTAAATATCATGTGTCACACTTAGGTACTTCGTACATGCACATTTTGACACAACCTTGCGGTTGCGCATCTTTGAGCGCGCACTGAGCGGGTTGCGCGCAACAAAAAAAATCGGTTGAGGGGTGAAATGTTCATGAAATTTCACGCAGAATCCGAATCTGCAATAAAAAATGGGGGGTCTCATTTGAAAAAACGAAGTTGGTGTGCGTTGCGCACGATTGCGCACGTGCGCAATGCGCACCGTGGTCATATTTGAGATCCTTGGGAAAAATCATGAAGATTCAAAAAAGAAAATTTCTTTTTACCACTACCTAGACGATTTTAGCAGGGGGGGGAACGTTTTTGGGGACACCCTGTATATAAAACCTACCTGAATACGATCTAGAATATGTGCGTCACCCACTTGACATTTTTTACATGCATTTAAAAAACAGAACCATACTGAAATATTGAATAAAAGCGGATATTTACATCTTAATCGTACTGCAAAAAGAAAATATGTCCACAAGGGTTTCTTTAGAAATCTAAGTCCATTGAATTGTAGATCGGCGTTGCGGGGGTACAAAAGAGGTATTCGAGAGGGGCTTATAATAATTCACTACTCTTGATTCATTGGTCGGTCGTTAGGCCCCCGAAGGAAACGATTCTGTAACGAGTCTGATTGAACGCTCCGACACGGACTGCCCCACCGCCCAAGTCGCCTAATGACTTACCGATAACGAACAAGTGTTTAATGAACGACCGTTTTCTGGATTTATCGTCCTCACCACCTATATCTATTGTTCTGACCTCGTATTGTTTTAAGAGTTGAGGGTAAAAAAATCTATTCAATTAAGGGATAGAGGGCTCTCCAAGGATAAAAAGGGGGTTCTGATTCAAATCCCATCCTCTTCACTCCAGCATCATTCCATCACATAGTTGGATGCCCTTTTATTTCTTAAGATCGGTGATTCTTGATGCTACGACTTTGTCCTCTCAACTTTTTTTCTATCGAGGAGTTGTGCATAAATTATGTTGCCAGTCATATTAGCATTTCGATGTAATTGAAAACCAATCTATGACTTGTTTATTGATTTACCTTACTTTGACGATTCTTTTCGATGGACTGGAGGAAGGAGCAGCCTTTCGGCTCCCAAAAAATTGACGGTACACGGTCACTCAAGATGAAAAAACTTTGCCATAAATGAATTAAAATTTTTGGCAAAATAATTTGAAGTTTTGGGCAAATTAATTTGGAATGTTTGGCATCTCAATATAAATTTTTGGCTGAACAATTTAAATTTTTCACAAATCCCTAAAGCTGGGTTCACATAGGTGCGTAATGTCCGTAATGCGTAATGCACGAAAAGAAAAGTGGGGGTGTTCCGTAATGCAGACAGTGCTTACCTAATACAGAAAAGAGCTTTCTCATGGCTGAATGATTACGCGATTACGGAAAAGATATTAAAGAGACCGAGTCAATCAACTTGCTGTGAACAAATGACGAGAGTTTGTTACGAAGTTTACCGAAGTTTGTCAAAATTTGTCCGTAATGCATGAAACATGCAATTTTGGTTTATTATTTTCAATAATGAACCTTTTGAATCGACCAAGAAACTTTTCTTCAACCCCCCCCCCCCCCATAAAAATTTGTTGGTTTACGTTTCAAGGTACGTAGAATCCAAAAATCGAATGAAAATTTGGCCGTCCGTCCAACGTAAGCCGTACGCTGCACTTTCCTCACTTAGCATTGACCGATTTTGATGAAATTTGGTATAGGGGCTACCTAAATTTGGGCTGCTTTTAGCTAAATTAGCTAAAAATGGGCTAGAGCCACACTTTCACCTGGGACAGCGAGGTTATTCATTCATTTCATTCTCGAGGCCTTCATTATTGATGTCTCAGTGGTCTCTGGCTCCGGCAAGAGATCACTCGCAGACAGCAATGCTTCCAAAATTCAAAAATGTGAAGTTGACGCATTACTAGAGGCTGCAGGAGCACTTGCAAACATTCATCGAAACCAACTAGAGGTGATTGGAGCAACTATCACCTGGAGAGGGATATGGCATGGCAAGTCAACCAAGGATATGATTCGGGCTGGTTACCCACTGTTTATCCTGTTTATCCGTCCGCCGTACGCCGTAAGCAGTACGCGGCACTTTCCTCGCTTAGCATTGACCAATTTAGTTCGAATTTTGTATATAGGCACCAATTGGGGTCTAGTTGTGCCCCGAAGTTTTTGGTTGATGTCGGTCGATTTTAAGGGTTGAAAAATAAGGGTTGACATTTTCAAGAGTGCCCTAGCTCGAAAACTATCTAAATAACGGTTTTGTTTTTCACCAATTGAAGATAGTATTGCATTTTTAGAATTTTTAGAGACCACGCGGAGCTCTATAGGACGAACCGTTCGCACCTTACGAGACCTTTTGGTGTTTTCTCCGATAAAACATAATCATGAGTGTGATTATCACCAAGGAGGTCTAAACTCTGTTCAAATATTATCTGACTAAAATGCGATCGCTGTTCGTTCAGTTTTGCTTCATCAGCAACCAGCAATCAAATTTCCATATGAAGGAACCCTACTTTTCGAACCTAGTTTGTTGGGTTTATTTCTTCAAAATAAACTTGATCCCCATCAATGGGGTATTTCGGTGGGTCGGAAATTCAGGTTTTTGACCTCAAATTTGGATTCAGCACCCTTGAAAACCTATATACTACAACTTTAAGCCCAATGATACTATAACATGTGGTAGAAAAATTAATTAAAGAGTTCACACGTTTGAAAAAGGCGGGCAGCTATAAATGCACACACGCTAGGCAAGGACTACGCCGCGCGCGTGTGTGAGTAGTATTTTGTAGTATCCAAGAGTTCCTCCAAGGGTTTCTGTGCATGGATACTTTTTTCAAAGACAGTTGGCTGGCTACGTCACAATTGGCTAGCTACGTCACACCATTCGAATCTCCAACTTTCCTCAGCTTCTCTGATTTTTTAAAATCATTTTCTCGACGAACAGACCCAATTACCGTTATTCCGGAGCCATACTCTTTTGAAAAATAAAAAATAAAAAAAATTGACTGAGATACCCCATTGGCTCCAGCCGATAGCATCCAATTACGCACTACATATTACGGACATCACGCACCTATGTGAACCAAGCTTTACATTTTGACAACTTCTAAAGTTCTTTCCCGACTTTAATGCTCCTACAAAGTTCAATAAATGTTATCATCACTCTAAAATGAAGTAATAACGTCTGCCAAGTGAGCTGAGTAGTTCAGGTTGTTCACTTCCAATATCATAGAAATGAAATTATTATTAAATCTGCTCTTCTACTTAGTTGAAACGATTTTGCGCCCTCACGACCTAAGGTATTATTCTTGGTCAAGAAAATTTGGGTTCTCTAAAACCAATGTTTTCACTCGAATTTGGCTTTTCAGAGCTTTAAAACCAATTTTGGTTCCGTACCTATCTATCTGTCAGTGATTCGATCCTTCGTTTCTGGTAAAAGTATAGGAAACGTTTGTATGATTTTGATTTTATGTTCGTAATTTGAGGTGATTTAGGCCCTGGACGGTGCGTTACAAATTTCATCGACACCTGATCAATGAAATTGGGCAAGTGCAACTGTGATTCCTTTCAATTTTGGAGGGACTGGGTTTGAGCTAAATGCCTAATCATTTCATGACATGATCAGTAAGAATCGTGGTACATGTTAAAACAGCAAGCAAGCAAGCAAGCAACATGAGCGAGACTTCTCCGTCTAATGATGCTTGACAATAATTGTCAATTATTCTCAATTATTGAGAAAAATATCAACTTGAAAGTGTAAATCATATCAAATCTTTTGAAAGTGGTGGTTCTTCTGTATAACATAATCAACTATTCTCACGTCAAATAATAAATGTGCAACCTTCTTGTGCCTGTATTAATTTTATCTCGTTAATTTCCATGAATTAGGTATCAGAATTAATTTCAAAGTAGAGGCAAGTAGTCCAGCATTGCTAATAAACATGGACTACCTAGTTTGTACAACTCTAACTCCCTTCGTAGTGTCATGATTCAGACCAATTGCTCATCTCATTAGAATTATTCGTTTCCAGTCATACCCTCAGCTTGTGCAGAAGAGAGCGACGGAATTCTATTCGAAAGCTGGAAATACATTCAGAGCTCAACCGTACTACGTCGCACGCGATGCCGTACTTGGAATTCTCAATGACGTCAGAGTTGTGAATCCTGTCATACAAACTGCACTACATCATTCGAATTCCAACCCTCTCGCTCAGACGTTCCTGTATGTTTTTACTCACAAGAGTTCCAAATCTGAATACACTGGCGTGAGTATATCATAATTTCATTACCTGATATTATTCAGCAGTAGTCATATGTGTTATGTAGTATTCTGTTTCCTTTCGTTGATCGATCCTTGACTAATGATTTGAGAAAAAAACAAATTACAATAATTCCAGCTAAGGTAACCCTGGGAAAGTGAGTTCGGAAAAACTACTAATTCGACTTCACAATGAAAAATGTTTATACATGAACCTATGAGCTTAGTGCAATTTTTCTTGTTTTATGTTGTTCGTTTGTTCATGAAGGATCAACCCATATAAGATAATAATATTATATTAGATAAGATATTATCTTATTAGTATATTATACCCCAAAAGAATTGTTTAGATAAGATATTATCTTATTAGTATATTATACCCCCAAAAGAATTGTTTTGCTATGGGTTTTGTAGAAACTATACAAGTACATTATTCAATAGCAGAGATAAACATATACCTACCTAAAGAAGCTAGAATGTACAGAAAATAGAGCTTACCTGAAGTTTGATGTTCATGTTTCCAATAACCTCACTTTCGAACAAACAATACAACACTGAAATAAGCCTATTAAACCTTAAAAACATATGTTTACGCTGGAGGAGCATCCTAACAATAATTTTCAGGGGGTTTTTAAGCCAATAATCACATGAGCTTCCTGTAATACGCGGGAGGCGCACTTACCCCAAAACGCATTTGTCCCGGGTTGCCTTAACAGAATGCACTTTGTATCTGTAAACATTAATCAAGATGATCTCAACACCTCTATGTTATGCTGCAATTATGCAACACTAAGCTAAGTTACGCATTCAAGTTGAGATTAATCTTACAACAACGACTATTTCTCTTTGGAAACTGAATCTTTTCTATGATATGCGGAATCCTTCATCTAATTTATTCATTGTCAGGAAGTAGAAGCAGCTACTTGGTACAATTTAGTCGCCTTTTTAGGACGTCCCACAGTAAGACTTGGGCGTCCTTATGCGATCGATCTGGGGTGAAGTTGGACAACACTCAACAGAAAAAAAAAATAACCACAAAGTAATCCGTTTTAGACCATTCTGAATCCAAATCCGCGAAAAAAACCATAGGTGTATGTCTGTGTGTGTGTGTGTGTATGTGTATGTGTGTGTGTGTATGTGTGTGTGTGTGTGTGTAACAAAATCTTGTGTACTCTGCACAGGCCTTAGTTCTCAACCGATTTTCCTGGTTCTTTTTTTGTTCGTCGCGGAAAACTATCTAGTTGTACACTACGTCGCCGGAATTTCGAATTTTGCCTTTTAAGTGGGGAAAAGGGGGGGTTAATGCTCGAAAAACGTGCGTTTTTGGGCATAATCTTGTGTACTCTGCCCAGGCCTTAGTTCTCAAACGATTTTCCTGGTTCTTTTTTCGTTTGACGCGGAATATTATCTAGTTGTGCACTACGGCGGCGGAATTTTGGATTTTGCTTTTTAAGAGGGGGAAAGGGGGGGTTAATGCATAAAAAACGTGCGTTTGCGTGCATAATCTTGTAAACTCTGCCCAGGCCTCAATTTCCAACCGATTTGTGTGTTTCTTTTTTTGTTTGACTCAAATAACTTCCGAGTTGTACATGATTTTACCAGAGTACCAAAATTCGCAAGGGGAGGGGGTGAGTGGGGGATAATATTCACAAAATATCCGATTTTTCAATATTTCGGTTTCTTTACTGCTTATTAATTGTACTCAAGCTTTGAAATTGAGGAAAAATTCTCATTATACCTCCGGATTTTCATGAATTATTCTCTGTACCACCATGGAACTAATAGTGGTGCCACCATGGTGCCAGGACATGGTGCCATGATGCCATAAACCGCTTATTTCGTTTTTTTTTTTTTTTTTTTTTTTTTTGTGGTTCACCTGGAATACGGATGTGAACCTCGACGGACTGCCTACCAAAACTAATAGATGAAAGTTCAATGTTACGAGGTGTTTCCGCTTTGGTGCCAGACTGGCACCATTGTTGGCGTTGGGGAGGTGATGGTGGGGGGGGGGGGGGGGGGGGTGAACTCGAATTCGCATGTTGGGTATCGTAGATCATGGATTTTAAAATGCTCTTCAGATTCGAGGCTCCCATGCCGCTAGAAATGTTAAGGTGGATAACGGTGGGGGGGGGGGGTCAGTATTTCTTGCCTAAAGTAATAAATAAATTACATCGAGTGAAACAGTTTTATCACTTAACAACTGGTTAAACTGATCTAATGCTTATCCAATGGGACGTCCCCTGGAATGCATGCATTACTAAACAATATGTTTGAGTTTTGATATCAGATCCTAGGAAATGGTGGTGGGAAGGGTATACGCCAAAAAGATTGACCCACTTCCAAATGGTTAAATTACCGAATCAGTGATGGCCTGAATTATAGGGCAAATTTCTCTATATGAGCTGAACTATCCAACTTTTCGCTACTGTTGAGTGATCGGTGATACTATTATTGTAGCAGTATATTATACAGGTTGCTATCCATATCTATATTCACTTAATTATACATTCATAATTATTTATCATCGTACCTTAAAACGGATGCATTTCAATAAAATTTTTACTTTACTTTCCTGACAATCAATACCCTCTATCTTGGTACTACACATCCACCTTCCTCTCTCCAATTTGGGCGTGGTCCGGGAGGTTTTCTTAGACTGTACAGAAAAAACACCAACGATGTTCAATCTTCCCCTTCTTCCCGCCTTGGTAATAAAATAAGAGTACCTAGCCGACCGTCTAGATGGTGAAGACAAGAGAAACTCACCCGTTTATTGTGAAAAGTGATTTGGCAGTCATGGGCGCCAGAACGACCGAGGACATTTGGCTCAGGGTTCTCCGAACCCTCTGACGAGTTTTTCTCACATTTTTCTCCCATCTCGATGTTCTCTTTTTTCTTGAACCACAGACTCTATAATGTGATCCAATATATTATTATTTTTGTAATATAGCCCAGATAATTTATTAGTACCTAAAGACAAACATTGAAAATCCGCTAGTAGTCATATTGCTTCCGAGCCTACCAAGGTAGCGGAAGCTTTGTTTTCACTTTTCAAGGAAGAAAGAAAAAAGGTCTCCAAAATCAAAATTTTCACTCGCGTTTTGCGTTTTAGACCTTTCTGAACAATTTTGGTTCCGTGTCTGTGTGTCTGTCATGAAATCCATAACTATACGAAGTTATTGTCCGATTTCTATGAAATTTTCAGGGATTGTGCGGGTTGGTATGTAGACAGTTCCCTATGAAAATCATCATCCCCGGACTGATAGAAGCAACTGCGCATGCGCAAAATGAATTCCTTGTAACGCCCATAACTTCTACATTTTCCATCTGATTTCAAAGAAATTTTCAGGGATGTTACAAATTAGTATTTAAATGGTCCTCTATGAAAATCACCACCTTCGGACTGATAGTAGCTACTGCGCATACGCAAATGTGAATTTCCTCTTTAGACCACCAGTGTGCCCATTGTGAGCGGGCATTCACCTCCAGGTCTGGCCTTGGTGTCCACGTCAGACGGAAGCATCCTGTTGCTGCCAATGAAGAAATTAATGTTGAACGAGTGCAGCCTAGGTATGCTTCCGAGGATTTGCGCAGGATGGCGGCAGATGAGGTGGTGGCTGTGCGCAATGGGGTACGTAATATAAATGTTAATTTAAGCGAACGTTTTCCCACGCGCACAGTCATTGCCATCAAGAACCTCCGCCTGAAGCCCCACTATAAGCAGCTTGTCCAGGATGCTATCCTGGCAAATAGCAGTGGGGCTTCACCCGCATCTCCTGTTGCTGGCGTGGACCAGCAGTCTGCCATTCAGTATCCCTCCCCCGGGACCTCCGGTCTTCTTGCCGATTTGAAGACCGGAGTCTTGAGGCTCGGGGGGCAGGTAGGTCGTATTGAAGGCTATGAAAGCACCTACCTGCAGGATCTGGCGAGGCGGGCTGTTGAAGGGCTGGACAACCTGGAGGACAAGGTTGCAGCCTATTTAGGGAGAATCTTCCCGCGGGTTGGGGATGCGACCGTGACGCAGCACCAGGGGGGACCTCCTCCCAGAGTGGTGTTGCATGGAGGTCCCAGAGCAGCTAAGCAAGCAAGGCGGCGGGAGTACCACCGGGTTCAGAGTTTGTGGAGGAAGCATCCGGCACGTGTAGCTGCGGAGGTACTGGAGGAGCCTGGGGAAGTTCAAGTTCAGCCCCCTCTTCAGGAGTTTGTGAATTTCTGGGAGCCACTTTTGAGTGCTCCCAGCCACAACCCTGGGGAGCGAGTGGTTCCCCCAGTCTCCACCAGGGATTCCTTACGCAGCATCTTGTGTTCGACGGTGCTACTTGACGAGGCACATAAGTGCTGTGTCAAGAACTCCACATCCGCTGGACCTGATGGTATTTCTGCCCGTCACTGGAATAAAGCACCAAATACGATTAAGCTGCTCATCCTCAACCTGCTCATCCTTGCGGGAAGACCCCCGAAAGCGTTAACCCGTACCCGAACCGTATTTATTCCTAAGAAAGGGGGAAGTGGGCCTGGAGGCTATCGACCAATCTCCGTGTCCTCGGTAGTCTTCCGCCACTTCCAAAAAGTACTGGCATCTCGCCTCCAGGTGGCTGGTGTCATTGGTGACGTCCAGAGAGCGTTTCGGCCAGCGGATGGCACAGCGGAGAACCTTACAGTTCTCCAAACTGTCATCTCGCTGGCCCGTATTAAACGCCGGCAACTCCATCTCGCCACTCTGGACGTTGCTAAGGCCTTTGACACAGTCAGTCACCTTGCCCTGACCGATTGCCTTCGTGGTGTCGGGGCCCCATCTCGATTAATTGAGTATGTGGCCTGTCTGTACCATGAAGGCGTGACGGTCCTCGAGGCAGGAGGTGAGGTGTCAGGGGATATAGGGATAGGGCGTGGGGTACGCCAGGGGGATCCCCTATCACCACTCCTCTTTAACCTGGTCGTGGATACGGCCTTGGGTAAGCTGCCCACAGAAGTAGGGTTTGATCTCGCCCCTGGGGTGCGAGTAGGAGCATTGGCCTTTGCTGATGATGTTATCCTACTCGCAGAAACCCGTGAGGGCTTGCAGATTGCCCTCAATGCATTTGCTAAGCAGCTATCCAGGTGTGGACTCGTGGTCAACCCCGATAAATGTGGGTCGGTCTCCTTGGTCCCGTCGGGTCGCCAGCATAAAGTGAAGGTTGTGGATGGGGGTTTTGTCATAGGACAGGCCCCCATTCCTTCTCGATCTGTGTTGGAGGTCTGGCGGTACCTTGGAGTCGACTTCATGGGGGTGGCCACCATTACTGCCAGCCGTGTGGACCTTGGTAGGGCGCTAGCCCGCATCACCAAGGCTCCAATGAAGCCACAGCAGAGGCTGCGCCTCCTCCGCACGTACTTACTGCCGAAGCTAACCTACGGGTTAGTCTTCGGTAGGCTTACGGCGGGGAGGCTGCAAGAATTAGATAGAGAAGTCCGCTCTGCTGTGCGCTCTTGGCTGAGGTTCCCACCTGGTGTCCCAAGTGCCTATATCCATGCACCGGTCAAATCCGGTGGGCTTGGTATTGTGTCTCTTTCCGCATGTATCTCTTCTCTGCGCCGCCAGCGCCTGCTAGCCCTTCAGGGGTCGAGCTGGGAGGTCGCCCGTGTTGCTGCTGGTCTTGATTTTGTCAGGCAGCAGTTAGCATGGTGCGACCGAGCAACACCATCTGCTCCAAAACCCAGTTCGTCTGCTGAGTTTGCTGCTGCCCTGCATGAGTCAGTAGATGGTAAAGAACTCCGACAGTGCTCCGAAAGCCTTATCTCATCCCAATGGGTGGATTGGGCTTCGGAGGGCATTGGGGCCCGCGACTACCGGAACTTCCACGCCGTCCGTGTGGCAACACTGCCAACAGCGGTACGGTGTTCTAGAGGTAGTCGTGGGATGACAGATACCCTTTGCCGTGCCTGTCGGAGTGGAAATGAACATCTGTATCATGTAGTGCAGCAGTGTCCACGAACTCACGGGGGCCGCATCCTACGTCATGATGCGGTCGCCAAGCAGATAGCAGGTGCCTTGTCATCCAGCGGCTGGGATGTTGAAAGAGAGAGATTATACCACATGCCAAGTGACCAGGGCAAGAAGCCTGACATTGTTGCCGTCAAGCCCGACAGGTCTTGCATTATCCTGGATGTCCAGGTTGTTAATGGCAGCATGGACATGGAGCAGACCTGGCGGGCTAAGATAAGAAAGTATGATAGAGATGATTTACGGCAAGCAGTGTCAGAGCTAAAAGGAGTGGCACCCAACAACTATGATTATGAACATTTATTCAGGTATACTTTCCAACATTAATTTCTTGTTACTAATTTAGGCTAATAATTTCCTGTCTTAGGTGCAAGAATATTCGTTTAGCGGACAAAAAGGGTAAATTAATACAGATCATAAACTTTCTCGCAAATAACAACGTTTTAATCAGTTAGTTCCAACTGAGACTGACGAGAGGAAGAGCGAGGTGAAAGAGTTAGACTGAGAATCCTTCTCAGCGCTTCGTTCCAATTATCCCAGCTCCAATCACATTTCAATTATTTCTTCATTCAATCCAGGAATTGCGTCTTCCCAGTTCAGATTGAAATGGAATAAGGCTTTCGGTGTTGAAGTAATGGACATTAGAGACTCTTCCTCATTGTGACCGTTTAATTGACGTGGTAATAGATGGGTATATTATACGTTCGCTGAATTGTCGCAGGATTCCTTCACAGGGATAAATAATAATGAGAAGTAGTAGTGGAAGATATTTTACGAATGCTACACTGATTCATTCTAATCGAGTAAGAAGGTATGGAACCCGATGTTCCGTAATTCCATACCTTTTGCAATCACCTAACTCAGCGAAAACATGGATCTGCGAGTTCAATTAACAATTTGTATGAACGTGTAGAGGACCATGGATAGCATATATGCTTCATTTGAGGAACGCAGGAATAGTTTCAACTTCCTTTTCGCTCTCTTGAAATCTCTTTAGTTAGTACTCTATTTCGGAAGCTACTCAGAACCATCCAACTGAAAAGCCCCACCTAATCAATTTATAACAGCTTTCTTCACGTCTTCAATTAACGAAGCTACAAATTGAAAATGCGACGCGAATTTTCATTTCTGGAGCACAAAATTCAGGCAACTTTCTAAGCTGCACGTACACAAAGTTCCTTAATCTTTGGTAGAAAGAAGCAAAAAGCACTAGTTTCACAATCGGAGTCATCCAATACAGGAATTCATTTATCATCTAGTGTTCTTCGAAGTAAACCTAGGAATTTTTGAACATCTTATTCTACCAGAGAAGAAACATTAGTTCCCTAATCATGAGTGGGGACGGTTTAGAATACCCGTGGCAAGCAGCAGCGGGAGTATTTGGGACATAGCCAGGATGTCAACTTATGTGCCAGCAGTTCCTCCTCCGTCCATGGTTTCCTCTGTTGACGTTTTCTTTTTCTCTTGTCGTCATCGTTACTAAAATGTGTTTTTAATTTTAAATCGTAGTAGGTATTTTAAAAATATTCGTCCCGTCCTGCAGGTTTCTGTTCCCTTGATTTCAGGATTTTGATAGAACAAAATAAACTTTTTCAGCTACTCAACATAGTTGTGAATCATGATGGGAGAAATTTTGGTGTTGAATAACTTTGATAATTCTCGTATTCTAGTGAAAATATGTGTAATTCGTGGGAGAACAGAATGCCCTAGTAAGAATATAAATCCTTGTTTCTCTTATATTGTAACCATATATCTCAAGTTCGAAATCGTTCCTAATTGTTCACTCCTTTATAAATCAAGATCAAGGCTTAATTTTTTTTCTAATGAAGCTACCTACGTTCAGACTTTTAATATACGTAGGGATACGAATAAAGACGTATTGAGGTATAGATTTTTACTACAAGTAAAGACCATGGTACATTGGTAACCCATGCTGGTTGTCGGTACATGTATCAAAACCATGTTTATGAAACATTTTTTGTTGTTTGATGAACATGGCACTGATATTACAAACGTCATTGGTGTTTTAATCACTATTTATCCCACACATTAGAAACTGCATTACAATATTCCTTAATCATTTCCGTCCACCAGAATCAATGTTTTAGGTATTGAATAGATTTATCTTACAAGGTAAATAAGTTAAATGTCTGTGAATTCAGACCGATGAGAGCGTTCAAGGAGAAGAGCTGCCGTACATATTTGGTGTACCGTTGGGAGGCCAAATAAACCACTTTCAATCGACCTACAATCACCATGAGAAGCTTCTATCCGAAGTTATGATGACCATGTGGAGCAATTTTGTGAAAACTGGGTAAGTAACTTTTGTGAAACTGCATTGTTGTTAGGCTTGGCACCCATTACATATATCACAACGGTAGAACTTGGAAAATTTGAAACTAACTTATGCAATACTTGAAAAACCACTAAAAAAAGTGAAAGCTTAAGTTACCAAATTGGTTTTTGTGTATCCAGTCAACTAAAGAAGGCTCTGATCATGAGCCTCGTCCACTCGTGCGAACTGGCAGTAAGAATTCAAAATACAAGGACAAATTTCGCAAGGAATTAAGCTCTGATTCTGTTAATAAATAACTAATACATTCAGATTAGATTGTTTTACACAAAACACAACCTCATTAGAGCGAAACAATAAACAATAGCTTGAAGAAATGATTAGGAACCTCACAGGAAATTACAAAAGAAAAAGATAAAATAAAAAAGCTACTTTCGGAGCAATTGTGTATGGAAAAAATGGGAGTGGCACATAGCTTCACGTATCCATAACCCGATTGTATCCAATGCATAGAAGTTAATCTCCAAGTACCGTCTCTACGCTCATGGGGGACCATCTACCGGCTAATAACTTCGTTCAGTTTTGCCCGTTACAAGCATTTCATGACACACAGACACACGGACAGATAGACGTGGAACCAAAATTGTTAAGGAAGCCCTGAAACGTAAAACGCGAGGTGTCAATCTTGATTTTGGGGAATATTTTTTTTCAACCTTGAAAAGTGATAATGATGCTTCCGTTACTTACCCTGGTAAACTCGGAAGCAAAATAGTTTCTTACAGACCAAATTCAGTAATACTCATTTTGGAATATAAAATTTATAAAGGATGAATGGGAACAAGCATACCATGATTATCATGACCAATTTGGAAAGAAGACTCAATTGTCGTCTGAAAAGGATCTAGTAATTCCTAACTATTCGTCTTGAGATATACGTAAATCTCATGAATAATGGTAGGGAAACGACATACAGGTGAAATATTGTGCCTCGCGAAAATTTGTACGACTTGCCTGAAATTTTTATGTCATACAAATTCTAAAACACGTAGGAAACATTCTAGTTACTGGCATTTTTGATAAGTGGGAACCTTATTTATCGAGGATGTTTTCTTAGTAATATTTATTTTCAGAGAGCTCATGTTCCACTCATCACAAGGACAAACATTTCTTTTCTAATTCTCAGGGGAAGGCCGCCGATGATATCAAGCGATTTCATTACACATGTTCGATGGAGCAACAATGCGCGATTCTATTGAATAATCCTACTTTGAACCCCCTTATTGACTTCAGGAGCCAATGTTCGGAAAAATTCTTAACATGGGATATTTTTATCGCCGGATTGTTAAAAGAAACTGTTTTTCCTCTTCCTAGATCGGTCATTCACCCCACTGTGCGCCGTTTGCTCTAACTTTTGTTCCGATGTTTCTTTTGTTCGTGATGAACCGTACCAATGTTTCCCACGTATGAACGGTTTCTACCTGTGTTCATATCAGTATCCGTACCTCACCGGTGTCATCATAATATGATGTGTGTGAATATTATTCACCAACTTGACATTTTGGCAATTCCTCACCGTACCATAAAAGTCGTAGAATGAATTCCACAAAATAATGTTCAAATGAGTTCTCGAGGTAGTTTCGAAATTGTTTATGATATTATTATTTATAAGGGCAGGTGGAACTCAACCTTGGCGTCTCGCCAGCTAGGCGCCTGCCTCTCTTAGTTACAGCCAAAGAAATATGCTCAGCTGGTTGTCGAATGAAGTGAATTATTATATTTCATCATGCCCGCTCGTTCTGACTCACCGTGATGGCACTCCTTTGAAAAATTCAATCAAGCTTACTCGTAATATAAGACTGTAAAATGAAGTAAGTCAGTGATCCAATTGAGTCGGGCACAATATCACAATGTTCTTACCAATTATATAAAAATGAAGTTAAGATAGGTTGTCAAATTGTGAAATTGACCTTGGGTCATAACTTGGTTATCATTCCTTTATAATATAAAGGATGCATATTATGCAGTATTGTATCCAACAAAGATACCTGCCTGAATTCCATCCAGAATGATGCATGTTATTCTCATATAGTTACGTTTCAAAACTAATCCATGAGCAATGACTATCAAAAATATTGTAGGAAAGAGGATACCAAACTTGCGGGAAATATTGTTTTATTAAGAACAATCAATTCAACGCGGAACAAACGAACTTTTTCTGGATATCAACAACTTTAAAAACTAAGTAATATTCAGTAACACAACAACCTAACATCATCGTCAGGACAAATATGCTTAAATATGCTAGTATTACGAAAAATCGGCAAAAACCCTACAATCTCTACCTACAAAAAATAACCCATAATCTATATAAACACCCTGTCTGTTTTGACGGTTCATCTTTACAAATTCCAATCCAATGAACGAAGCGAGTTCAACATAGTTATCTGAGAGAAACGGGATGATGAATGAGGGAAGATGAACCTCCAACAGAGTTCATTGTGTGAGAATTGATGTTCTTCAGGAAGGCGATCCGGCACTGGTCTTGGCAGATGAAGGAGTAAACAACACAATAAATTAGCATTGAAGGGCTCGAATGATGATATATCGGATCTTTGACTTGACAACCTCGTATACCGTTCCTATTCAAACCTCTCGAGTACTTAGGACGTCCCACAGTCAAACTTGGGCGTCCTTATACTTTATGTTTTAAGGAATGAAACATAGGTCTGCCTGTCTGTATGTATATATATATGTACGAGTGTATGTACCTATCTGTGTGTGTATGAGGACAAAATCTTGTGTACCTACTCTGCCCAAGCCTCAGTTTTCAACCGATTTCCGTTTATTTATTAATTTTTTTTTGACGCGAAAATCTATTTAGTTTTGCTTTACGTCGCCAGAACTTTAAATTTTGGCTTAGAGAGGAGAGTTAGAATTGAAAAAAAAAAATTTCAAGCATAATATTCATGTGTACTCTCCCAGGCCTCAATTTCCCACCGATTTATGTGGTTCTTTTTTTTGGTTGACGCAGAACTTCCCGTTACGTCACCAGAATATCAAAATTCACTTGGGGAGGGAATGAGTGGGGATAATATTTGAAAAGTATAAAATTTTTCTTTCATATTTTGTTCCTCGAATTCGCATGTTGGGTATCGTTGATCATGAATTTTAAAATGTTGTTCAAATTTGAGGCTCACATGCCGCTAAAAATTTGAGATGGCTAAGCTTGATTGGTGAAATGGGGGGGAGGGGATTTTAATATTTCTGACTCAAAATTCCACCTTAATTACATTGAGTGGAAGTTTTGTGCAGTAGAAAGATTTAAAAAATGTATGGTTCATCGCTTGCTGGTTGAAATTGAACTTGGGGGACATTTCCTCGATTGCAACCTTTACTGAGCAATATGTTTGTAAGATGGTCTCTCTGAAATTTATCGTAGCCTATTGGAGTCAACATTCCTATTATTGTTAAAACTGTTAAAATCTCATGTAACTCCGTATGGGTTCAACTTCATGTCAGGGGTAAAAATTCACGTAGATTTAATCGGAAATAATGTACTATGTACCGAAATTCAACGCCAGTCGTCGTTTCAATCTACTGAAAACAAATCGTTGAAAAGAGCTGTTGTCAAAACGAAAATAATGTACAATATCACAAACCTATAATGTAGAACACTACCATGACATTTTATAAAAGATGATTGAACAAGGCTATTAGTGATACAAGGGTGTACAAAAGAAATTAAAGTGAGAGCTCCCCTTGCTTCGTAACACCTGTGACATCTATGTTGATGGATCGTATCTCATAAGTTGTACTTCTAGGAGGTGAGATCTCGTGTTCATTTTGAAGGGTCCAGCTGCATTCGCCCATTTCCTCCTACACAATGTAATAATATACCTTCCCTAATAAATACTTCTTGCTTCCAGTGGAACAATACGCATTAAGTGTTTGGAAGTTCAATAAAGTGTAGGTGCTTAATCAACCCTTTTTCATAAATATTAGTTGAAATTCCGAAAAAAAATTCTATTGTTTAAATTTAGGAAAAATATTGAATTGGACTGAGTGCAGAGTTTTTAATTTATCTATTCCTTTGCAGGGATCCGAATTCTCCCAAGAAATACAACTACCTTACTCTCACTGCCAAGGATTGGGCATATTTTGAAAAACTGAAGTGGCCAATATTTGAGGCTCATAACCAATCTTATTACAAATTTGGTAAGTTACTCTAAAATACTTTATGCCACTTACCTTCAAATAACTAAGGCTGCGACATCAAAAAGTTATGTTCCTCCGTGGAATCCCCTCATTTTGTTCCAGCACTGCGTCCGTCTATCGGCAGTTGGTACAGGAGTGAGTACATGGAGTTTTGGAATAGCGATCTCCCTACTTACTTGGACAAACATGAAAAAAACATGAATGAGCGAGAAGAAAACTTCTTTTTCCGTCCACCGTTTGTGAAGTCGGTTGGTATTAACATATCATGAAGTGTTATTGTTCTCTTTCTCGCATAATTAATCATGTTTCCTGTAGTACAGATTAGTACTCGTGATGATCAGGAAACAAATTTATCGCCAGACCCGATAAAATCTTTGGTATTTGGATAGTCGTGAAGAATAAACATTCAAGTGAATTTAATTGAATAGTCAATGAGTGAATTCAAGTGAATAGTCCGGTTTATAAAAATTCCTCTGACTTTTTTTTCCATACACACTAGAGTCGGTACCAATCCTTCCTTTAGTTTACCTGGTGTTATGTATTATCAGTGTTTCTATTTTTTCCGATTACAGAACCCTAGTCGATCGTACGACCGTGAGCCCGACAGGCCGTCTAAAGCTTGGTCTAATCCACCATCTCGACCTTCCAATCCTGGTCCCTATGGTACTGTCATAAACTATCCGTCAGAAACGAGGGAGAAGAGACCCGGATCGTTTTACAAATTGGCTACTCTGAAACCGAAAGTTCACGAAGTCATGGAGGAGGGCGTTCCGGAAGAACATCCCGAAGTGGAAGAAACAGAAAATAATGAGGTGACCAGTCTTATAGACACAGCGTCAACGTTTGGAATCAGTGTAATTGTTATCATAGGTTTGGCATTTGTAGTTGTAAATATATTCCTATTTGTGTTTTTTATAAGACAGAGACGAAAAATGTGTATTTCAAGTAACTATCCTGGACGGTTTGGTTGTGGACCAAGCCCAAGTTTGCCAGATTCTAATATGGAAGCTAGAGACGAAAAGTACGAGATTAAGAGTATTTTGAAGTCAGCTGATCAGCTATACGATGCTGTGGTAAAGAGACAAGAAGAATGGCCGGATATATATAGACCTGGAAGCTCCAGTACAGTGACGATAGATCCTCACACGAAAGTTGCGGAGTGGATGGGACAGAAAGTGAAGAATACAAATTTGAAACAATCAAATGTGGCTAGGAACAAAACCGATAGGTCTTCAGATACCGACAATGCTTCCGCGGCGACTACGTCCAAAGCGTGTGAGAAGAAAGCTGTGAAAAAAGTTTCTGTAGCGATCGACGCGACTCCTAGTGCTCGAAGTGCCAGTGTCTTGAAACAAATTCCTATCGAACTCACAAAGTCACTGGACTACGGGAAGAGAAGATTTGGTTTGGGTAGACTTCGGAAGGAAGGAGCTATATCTGAAGATGAGAGTCCATCGCCGAGTCATAAGCATTCCTTGTCGGACCCGGTAGATTTCCCTCCTCCACCCCCTACTGCTTCAGTTTCGGAAAGAATGTTGTCATCGTTCAACCCCCATTCAGTTGACATAAATGTGACGTCACGGGACGAACGTCAACCTCATCCATTGTCTCCCGAAGAAGCATTGGACAACATAAAAAGGAGAAATTTTCCAAAGGTGCTTCCAGATTTTCCGGAAGACGAGCCTGAGGGCGCTGCAAGGCTGAAACGAATGTCTTTGCCCCATCCAGCGGAAACACTCAAGGAATTGGGAAGGAAGAATCCACCGCCACCTCCACCTAGAGTGTCCACTTTAGCGAGAAAACCAACATCGAACCGGAATTCCGCACCAAATCCCGCGCTGGCCCAGAGAGACATGGAGAAGATCCACGACAAAAGTAGACATGATTCGAAGCGAGACAAGGTTGAAAAACGACCTGAACCCAGAGTCATCATCAAACCAACACTGACGGACCCTAACGCCAAGAAGAATCCAAATTCAAAAATACCGCGCGTGACTTCCAAACATACCGAGAAACAGCCACCACCTTCACCGTCTGCACCTTCCAAACATCCACAAGTAAAAGATCCGCCAAAAAAACCTCCAGGTGGTGTTGGTGCCAAACTCAAAGTTCCACCAGTGAAAAAAACTGGGTCGACAGAAACTAACGCCACCTCTGGAACATCGGGAAGCTCAGTTTCAAGTGTTGCTACAGTGAAAAAATCTCATGGAGATTAAAAAAGAAAGTTAACTATCCGTGTTGTGTGCGATCCAATTCCAATTGAAATGGTAGTTATTTTGTTCCAGTAATAAACGCTGATACGTTGGAAGAAAACAATACAATGTTTTATACTTCGGTAGTGTTTGGTTCCTACGAATCTGAAGACTGTATAATATTTGAGAAGACTTCATTAAGTTGTCATTAGAGAGACAATCTGTGTTTTAGAAACACGTTGAAAGTATTAATTCACAACCAATTGCAGTGTCCGATAGTCAGCTATAATAATAATAATGTTTCGAGTCTTCTTATACGAAATAGTGGTGTTGGAGTTATCCTTAGCTTTAGTCGTGAATTGGAATTTTGTGTCAAAAGAACATAATACGATTATTATTTGTAAGAACGAAGTCTTAGATTCGTTGCGTTGATGTAAAGTTGTATAAAGTCTCATCTACCTCAGATTAAGTAAGGCTTTCGGTAAGGTCAGTTTCAAACACCTTACTCCCGACGTAGACTGTTTTTAGGAAACTATGGTACGGTTTTCTACCTCCATCAATTTTGTGTTTTCAATTTTTAAAAAAATTGCGGATAAATAATTAGGTATTGTATTAAAAAATTTGCAATATGAAAAAACAGGGTGGCTAAATTGGTATTCGACCGAATCTTTAGAAGGCTGTTGAGATACGTATTTAGTCGTTCATTTTGAAATTGGTACTACCACAAGACAATGGAGAGACTTTTGTGAAATTTTCCTTGGGTATTTATATCGAATAAGTTGATTTATGTTCTTAAAAACTAGATAAACTCAGAACTTAATCCTTTTTACTAAATTAGTCAATGTTGATTGGTAGTATAAACCTTATAACTTTGTCGTTATCAAACTGTGTATTTACCCTTTTGCTGGAAAAATTGTAGGTAGCAGAACGAATGGAAATATTCAGATTGAGTAGTTCATTCATCCTTGCTCGTATTTACCTTCATGTTGTCGACCCAAACAATTACAATAAATATAATATGAATTTGGATACAAAGGTACAAGTTGTTCCATCCTAAACGATTTCCACTTCGAATTCCTGTTTTTGACAAAAAATTGTCCAAGTATGCTTACTTGCAGGATCTACATCGATTGACTTGAACATAATATATGTTGAAAAACAGTTCAGTTGTTATAATGGCGTGGATTCAAAAAATAGTTGGTGTCAGAATGCTTATGATAAAATCTAAGTTCACGTGAAAAGGTAAAAGAAATATTCTAAATTTTTTTATTGAGATTGGAAAGTACAAGAAGACATACATAATCGAAAATTATTGATGTTATTGGGATTCAAGAAATTTCATCAGCCACCAGGTTATCGATTGTTTGAAATATAGCAACCAACTTTTTCTTCGTACTTCAACCGGAAATGTTATGGATTCGTTCGATTACACTGTTGAAAATTGACCGAGGTCCAAACATCTCCAACTCTTTCAAACTACCTGACTTTTTCTCAGTAAAGTAGTACTTACAAAAGAAACTCCAAAACCAACGATATTATGAAACCTAAACCAAGTAGTGAGAATACGTACTACACAAAACCTAGTTAGCTTCTAATTTGGAATCAATTCCCATTGTAAAAGATTATGATGTACGAAGCGATATTGTACATCACTATATTTACATTGTGTTTGTAAACCCACGTTCTTATACTTAGTTTTATTATTATTTTTTTTTAAATTGTACTTAATTATTTGAACTTATTTGTAATAAAATGTGATTATTGTTACGATGATTAAAAAACTTATTCCATCAGTCCCACATTTAAATCATTCGTAAGTTTCTTCTAAACCAAAATAGATTTTGAGCTCTTTGGTTATCTTTACAATTTAAGTTTCAGATCGGTAGATTGACCTTAATTATCTAAGGTTTGTATTTGTATGAACAGTGTTCAGCATTGTAGTTTCTTAGCTCCAGAAGAGTAGTTTATTTAATATCTGCTGATAAAATTGGCCTAATTTTTTCAACGGTTTGAAGTATACATTGTGGGTAGGTACGTATCCGAAATGATGAAGGTACTGTCCCCATTTTCAAAATGAACGAGAGGAAAAAGGCATTGAAAATAGCACATACGCAGTTTCCGTGGGAAATTTATGAGCCGGACATTTGTTCCGTCCTCGGGGGTTTGAAGCAATCACACAAAATTGAACCTCCGCTTAAGCTGGAGAACGGGAACGTGATAATTATTGATGAGACCTTTAATTACTTCCTGCCAGCAATTCCAATTACGATTTATTCTCGCAATCGTCACAGTAGCCCACCAAAGTTATCACAATTCTATTTAATGCCAATTTGGAGGGGTCAGAAACCCGTTCCGCGCTATAGGAACATCACGTAACATTCATTTTCTTTTTTTACGTAATATTCAGTTGACTGGTTGAAAACTTGAACGGAATAACTTTCGTGGAGAATGAGTGGAAATTTTATAGATGAACAACCATAGTATACGGTCAAATATGTATTTGCATCGTATCCATGAACGATGAATCAACGGCAAGTTGAAGTGGAGTAAAGGAGTATCTGTGATTAGTTGGCCCAACCTATTTCAACGAGGACCCGATTAAAACAAAAAGTTATGAATTTTGTTGTTTTTCCTTCAAGTCGAGTGGTGTTTACGTCATAGTCTACTATAAGGTAAGAATTTTTTTTTTGTTTGCTTGATGCAAAAATAGGTTTTGAGGTTCAGTCAGTTGAACCTCACTGACTGAACCTCAAAAACCTCAACACCTATTTTCTACTACAATGTGCGTTAAAAACGTTTTTATTATTGTAACCATATTATTAATATTATTATTACCCTATACTTTTGTAACCAGATAGTCATGAGTCTAGATAGTGAACACTTCAAAGGATTAATTTGACAACTATTTTCCAACTAAAATTCCTCCCTAATTTTTTCAACCCCTTCTTTTCTAATTTTTAACAGTTCTTTGAACTGTTCCACGGATGATACGAGAGGACACTCCCCGGGATGGGAGAGACGAGTCCTTCAGTCACCTTGCAGACCTCGCTTTAGTAAGTGCCCTTCTTTCTCATTCATATTTTTGAGGTTTTCCTTTGATACCCAAAATTCCGTTTTCATGTCATTTCAGACCTATGTACGATTAAAGAGTCAATCTGTATAAACCACACTCCGATTTGTTATTGAGCCATACTCTATTCATACCGAAATACATTTACTTAATTAATAACTTTAAATTACATTTGGGCTAGTTATATTCTATAGGAACATTTCCAACTCTATATCAAATTGTTTAATTGTTGAGATTTTTTCGTGATTTCGACCTTATATCACTAAAAAGACCATAAATATCTAAATCTTCAATGTAAATGTAAAAATAAGGGCACTGTTGGGAAGAACGTTGAATTTTCGATCTCCTTGAAGCCCAACAAAATTATTTTTAGCTAATCTGATGCATGACAAAGAATCAAGGTGAAATTGTTGATAATTTTCAGATTTTTTTTTTACCGTTTTGTTTTATTATTTTTTATGATAATTTTTTGAATAGAGAAAGAAAAAAAAATGAACCCGCCTTTCGCACGCGGCCTTTGTTTCCGTGGACCGATTTTGATTGAATTCAGTGTATCAGCTCCATTTGAAGTGCTTAGCTGTGCCCCAAAGCTTTTGGATATTGTCAGTTACTTAAATGGGGTAACAAGTTGGGGACTACATTTTCAAAACGTCCTAGCTTAAAAGGTAAATATCGAAGTTCAGATATTGTTAACTGTTAAGTACTCGTACCTTAATAATGATCCCCTTAGCCTCCACACGCCAAGCAATCGTAACAACTCAAGACAACTTCTGCCAACATTGTTTTGTTTGTGGAAATCCCCTAGATACAAGAAAATTGGAGAGTTCCTATCGCTTCCTAAACAATGCTCCGTCTCACTTTAGGTCTGTTTTACGGCGTTAGGTAAACAAGAGGATCGCAAGGGAGAGAGAAAGTCCGAATTGAAAACAGGAACGAGCTTATACAAGCTGAATGTATTGAAGAGACAGCAAGGACCCATTAGGTCTCTGCAGGTAAAGTAAAGGGAACGCCTTGCATTCTAACCTCTCAAATTTATGCTAGTCACATCCTACCCCTGTCCCCAGGTCCACGTCTCAATATGCATCTGTAGTGGCACATTAGGACACAACTGCCCTATGTAATAGTCGTATTATCTCTGCTTATTGCTCCATGGTCATTCTTGACAATAAAGGGGGACTGCTTTCGCAGTCTATACTTGAATTCTTTCCTCCCCAGTGGAACAGTCACGTACCTAGAGTGTTGTAAAACATTTCCGGTGTTATACGTCCCACCTTTGGGCTTAGGGAAAACGCATGACAATATTCCTCATAAAGGTACAACCACACAATATTATGTGCGTTGTATAAACCATATAAACCTTTTTGTAGGCTAGCACATAACTTTCCTCCAAGGCCGATTACCCTATAAGGACGCGTAGATTTTGAATTCTCTAACATTTTAGACCTCATGACAAGATTCCAACACCCCTACATGGGCTAATGGGCTTCAAGTTTTTATATAATATGAGAGTGTAGGCACAGCTAGTATTAATACTCATGGGCGAAAATTGATTATAACTTCGGGACTTGCTATTAACTTATAGTAATAAAGAACACAATGCAAAAATGCATAATGAAACCAGTCCAGACTTTGAAAGTTGCGCACGATATTCCGAAATATCTTGTTATCTTCCGACGAGCATACTGTGCATACACGTGCTAACTATAATCGTTAGTCATAATCGTGCCGAAAGGCAATCTAATTTTTAAAAAATTATCTGGGACGAACAGTAATAATTTATTCTTACGATGGGATCGAACATAAAAAGAGTCTGCCAGATAGGTGTGGCACATAGCTAATCTCAAAACATCAATCTCGAAGTGCTTCTTGACACCCTCATGGGGGACCACCCACTCAATCACACCGCACAAGTCTTGAAAATTTCACCGAATTCGGATGGAAAATGTAAACATTATGGATGTTACAGGTTGGAGACGATGATTTTCATGGAGACCATCTATACGCCAACTCGTAGAATCCCTGAAAATGTCATCGAAATCGGACACGGAGCCAAAACTGATCAGAAAGTTCTGAAATGTAAAACATAAATTTAAATTCGTATCTTGGATAAATTCGTATCGGTTGCTAAATTGGAAATAATTATTACGACGCAACTCACTGGAGACGTTCAGCTGGCGGCACTATCAGAATTAAATCTTCAGATGAGTCTGGGATTGGAAATATTGAAATTTGGTCGCATTAGCTCCAGGGAAACAAATCAGGAATTTACATAAATTAATTTGACAGAGCTATAAAGAACATTTTATTTCAACAGTAGTTCCCTCAAAGAACAAATTCATACAGATTCTTTACATAATAATAATATCGTCAACAAACATAACACATACCTAACCTTAGTTATTATGAATTACAAGGTTTGCCCCGACATGATTTGTCTTTTATTTTATCTTTTCCGGAATGAGAGTAACAATCGTTGAAACTTCAATTTATTGGAATTTTCTCATTTATGGCATTTATATTTCCTAACTGTCAAAATATGAATCGATTGATATACCGAAGATCTGAGATTTAACCATGACAAAGGTTTTCTGGGCAAACCATGAAACTTATACCATCTAAGATAAATATTATGTTCCGACCGTTATAGATGAATAATTATGTTTTGATGTAACAAATAAAGACTGCATTTTATGCAAGGTGGTAGTGCCAATGTATCGTGGGACTATCTTTCTGGATTCAACATTGAGTTTTTTTTATGGTACACATTTATACAAGTTATATTAGATAGTAATTCATCTTCCGGCTTCTTGTTCTCATCTTTCGTTGGTGAGAAAAATTTATCGATTTTGTTCGGCTAAACGTGAGATAGTAACAACTACATAACAGTATATCTTTTAGTATTACTTTACAAGTTAGAACTTGAACAAGTGATCCATTTTTAGGCATTTTGATAGGTTAGTTTCGTATTTACAAAATTTCAAAAAACAGTTCCGATAGCCACTCATTTTTCTGAGGGCTTGTGATTTGAAACACTTATTTAATTTTTATATAATAGTTTTATTTTAGTATTCACAATATTTACACTTAAACAATAATCACACACTAAGAACGGAACGTGGAAAAAGTCTTGAGATACAAAACCTCGGGGTCGCCGGGGTTAGAAACCGTGTCCTATCAGACCCGCATTTCGGATATCGCGGCTTGTGGTACCCTCAGAGGGGGCTTTCCCTGTTTGGTGGGATCTTGGTTGAGCAGAGGCTGTGATTCAGGGGGTGATTTGTTGCGAGGAGGCGGTGGAGGTCGAGGAAGGTGAAGACCGACTTGTCCGTTCGGTGGTAGCTCGCCGGCCTTTGTGTGTCTGGGGAGGGTGGCGACAGAATGGTGCTGGGAAACCGTCGCGTGTGAACGTGGCAACGTACCGCCAGTCAGGATGACCGAGTCGTCGACGTCGACTATGACCGAAGCCGAAGGCGGAAAACTTTTACCGGACTCGAAGCTCGAAACTCGTTGTTGCATGTTTTTCACGTCCATCCGAGTTTTGTCCCTCTGATAGTACACACCGGCGAATATCAAAATGTTCAAGATAAGTAAGCTACAACCGATAGCAATGGTGACACTCAACGCTGTAGAATAAGCCGCATAACCCGCCGCCTCCAAGCTGGCCAAAGTGTCTGTGCTATTCGACACATGCTGATTCACATAGCCTTGGTTGATTTGGACGCTCACACAAGTGGTGACCATAGTTTCCATCGTGGTTACAGGCAACAGCACCTCTGCAACGGTCCCATTGATCCCAGCTCGTCTCTGAATCTCCTGGGCTTTCAGTCCGTTCCGTGCCAAGGGGTCTGCTCTCACTATTCCATCGTAGAGATCCTCATCGTTGTGGTTACGGAAGAGGTTGTGTCTCGCCACGACGTCTTCCATTCCTGCCCTGTGTAGCTCTGGAATAAGTCGTAGCCACACAGACAGTTGATGCGCCCTGAAGTGGTTCTTCATCTTTGGTTTCATACCTGAAACAAAAAACAACCAATATTAGAATATTTGTATGTTCTTCTACTGTATTGGGAAATAAGGTGAAACTGGTGGAAGTTACTCAACTGGACGTTCCCTTCTTGGGCTTCACGGAATTAAAACCAACAGATTTTGTCTAATTTTCTAAGAAAATGGCTTATTACAATATTGTAAATAGCCACGCGACATCATTATTAGTGAGAAAAATGTTGGGTTTTTTTTCCATAAAAATCATCTTAAAAAACGCTGCAAATCATTACACAAAGGTTTATTATATAGATCACTCGTCTGCAATGCACACAGCTTTGGCATTGCCACTACCTACCAACCGTATTATAGCTTCACAATCAAGTTTATTTTTGAAGAAATAAACGCTTCACACTCCATTCGAAGAAATAAAGAGTTGTGGATGCCTTCTTCGGGAAATTTGATTACTTCTTGCTAAGGACGCAAAAATGAGTACTACTCGATGAAACATACAACGATCGCATTTCGGTCATCTAAAATTTGAACGCTGATTAGGCCTCTTCGCGATTCATACTCGTGTTTCTGTTTTATCCTGGGTCGAACAAATTCTCATAGGGAGCGAGCGGTTTGTCCAAGATAGTTCTGGATCGTCTCATTCGATTCTAAAAATTAAATTCTATTTCAAATTGTTGAAAAAACAATACTTTTGTGACGAGTTTTTAAGCTAGGGGGAGTTATGAAAATTTCAGTCCTTGAAAGTGACTGACATCAACCAAAGGCTTCGAGACACAACTATACCCTAAATGGAGCCCATACATAAAATTTCATCAAAATCAGTTACTAAGGGAAATACAGCGGACGGCAACATTTTTATTAGATTTTTGCATTGTACGTACCTTCAAACGTAAACCAACAAATTTTGGGGGGAGGGTTACATTTTTTTTCTAGGTCGATTCCAGAGGTTCATAACACTGAAAATAATAAACCATGACACAAAAACTTGAAAAACCACTTTCTGTTTTCTGGTTGTTTTGAAGTTGGTCACAAATGAGTCCAGAAGTTTAACTCGCAACACACTAAAACGTTGAAACCGGTACCAAAACCTTGAAACTGTGAGAATGAATTCGTAGGTGGTACTATTTTCTTCTAACCCAAGAGTTCAAATTTTGGTGTATTATTTTTCAATAATAAGCCTTTGGAATCGAGCAAATGGAGAAAAAGTTTAACCCCTCCACCCCCTCAAAATTTGATGTTTACGTTTCAAGGTACCTACATGGAATCCGAAAATCGAATAAAAAATTGTCCGTCCGTCCGCCGTACGCGGCACTTTTCTTAGAAATCCTAGACCAATTTGGTTCAAATTTAGTATATGGGCTCCATTTGGGGTCTAGTTGTGCTGCAAAGCTTTCGGTTGATGTCAGTCACTTCTAAGGGGTGAAAATTGAGGGTTGAAATTCTAAAAAGTGCCCTAGCTCGATAACTTTCGAAATAAAGGTATTGCTTTTTCACCAATTTTAAATAGTGTTGAATTTTAAAAATTTTTGAGACCACCAAACAAACCTCTCTGCATTACAAACCGTTCGCTCCCCACGAGTACTTATGGTTTTTCTTTCGATAATACAGAAACACGAGTGCGAATCGCTAGAGAGATCAAAATTTGATCAGAGAGATTTAATCAGATTGAGTTTTAATCTCGATTGAATTTTGGTTTATTATTTTCAATAATGAACCTTTGGAATCGACCAAGAAAAACTTTTTTAAATACTACCCCTTCAAAATGTAAAGGTTCACGTTTCAAGGTACGTAGAATCCAAAAATCGAATAAAAATTTGGCCGTCCGTTCGCCGTACGCGGCACTTTCCCCACTTGGCATTGACCGATTATGATGAAATTTGGTATATAGGCTCCATTTGGGATCTACTTGTGCCCCAAAGATTCTGGTTGATGTACATCACTTTTAAGAGTTCAAAAATAAATTTTGAAATTTTGAAAACGCCCTAACTCAAAAAAATTTCGATGTAAGTACAGGTATTTTTTTGCCTTCAATTTAAGATTCTGTAGAATTTTTAGAGACTACGCGGAGCTCTGTAGAATAAACCGTTCGCTCCCTACGAGAATTTAAGGGTTAGACGTACGATAAATCAGAAACATGAGTGTGAATTGCAAAAGAGGCCTAATCTCCGTTCAAATTTTAGCTGACCGAAATGCGATTGATGTTATTCTTCATGTTGGATGGTTGGTGGCTTTGCAGACGAGTGATCAATGTAGAAAAATAAGAAACCATTGTGTAATAATTTGCAGCGTTTTTAGCTAACCAAAACGCGATTGCTGTTCGTTTCTTCGAGTTGTATTCAGTTTTGCTTCCTTAGCAACCAGTAATGAAATTTCCGTATGGTGCTCCCTATTTTTCGAATCGAGTATAAAGCGTTTAGTTCTTTCTAATGAACTTGCTTGTGAAGGTGTGGAAGCATTATGGTGTGTTTATTATTTTCTGTACAGATCACTGGTTTTCCATCAATAGCACCTTTCAACATCTGTATTATCCCTTGACCCTCCCTCTAAAATTTCAGCTTCCTGCGGTCAATAGGATTTGAAATGGCTTCGGAGCTCAATCAGCTGATCAGTGCTCTTCCAGGCATCTTCAACATTCAAAAAGATCTTCTTCACTCTTCTTTGAATAGGGTCACGCACAAAAAACTCTCAAAAACGTATTTTTTCCTTACGTATTTTTTTCTTTAGTCTGCTTTACATATCAACTGATGGACTTTGCCTCCGAAACAGTTAAAATTCTTCTACGATTCTTGTACGAAAATTCGTGCGACGAATGAGATTCTGCACTAATGGGACTCGTGATCTTCAACCTGACAGTTCCAACAGGACATGCTCAAAAACAGGGTAAGTTCCCTCGAGCTCTACCATTTATTTCAATATTGATACAACGAAACATGACTAAGGCAAGGTAATACAACTTTTTTAATTGTACGTGGACTGTCGATAAGTGCGAATAACGTCAGTTGGTCTTAACGAGCTATGGGGTTCCACAAATCCCTAATCGACGTGACTGTTCAGCGTAAGCAGATATGGTTGGGAATATTATATTTTGCTGCTAGATTCCACCATATCCGATCGGAAGCACCCCTAAGTGCTCCAAAAATCCCACAGGATAAACGCTATTATCCTGATCAATGGTGTGTTATACCTGTTTCAATGGAATACGTTCCTAAACTCGTGAACCTCATGGCGATGCGAGTTTTCATCATAACAGACAACTATGTATTTAGCAGGTGTGGGAATTATTGCTCCATCACTTACTCATAACATTTGTTGGTGGTATTTAAAAAGAGTTCCTCTTTTGTTATATCATCAGAGAGGAACTACTACTGAAACTTTTTTTCAGATGGAATTAAACTTCTCTGTTAACTATAGATAATTGAACCATAAAAATGAACTGCCATGTAAGGTAGACTAGGGGAATATGAGATGCCGCACCAACATTGTTACAATAACCAAAGTCACAAGAATAGCTTCTGAATCGGGTACTCAATTTGAAATGCAACTTTTCGTCTGCCAAACAAGAATAGCAACGACACGCCCATTAGACAGTTTTTTGTGAGCCAGTATCGGGTCTTCAGTCCGACCATCCATCATAGACTGACATTTGGGTCAACCAATTTAAAACTATTTTTGCTTGTAAACTTACTCAGCTTCGTGACAATAGTTTGATCTAGGTGATGAAACGCCTCGTTCGTTAGCACGCTATTCTGAATTATAAAACGGTTGAAGAATGAAGTAAAATATTGTCCTTATCAGCACGCTACTGTTCTCGTTTTGGAAATAGAGTTTGAAAGAATACAAAAATTACAAAATTAATTCATTCATCTATTAATTCTAGATTATTTCAAGTATTAAGGGTTGGTGATGAAAATAATTTTCTCTATTATTATTTGGTACTTTATCACGGATTTGAACAGAAATCATTGTGTATAATAACGGGATGTTTTTCACTATCTGAATCGATTAAAACCATTGCAAAAGTAATCAGTAGCGATAACTACTGCGGTCCCTGTTCAGATGTTTAGTTCGAAGTTTTTTTCTTGAAAAAGTGGTTTGTTGTGCTTTTGTAAAGTGCAAATGCAAAGTAAAGTACAACCGTCATTTGTTGTGAAACTTGGTTATTTCCTTATATAGTGTTTACGGCTGATTATGAAAGAGCTAATCCTTGGAGGAGCGACCGCGAAAGTGTTGCATAAGCGCTAAAACTTGGATTAAGAGGTGAACCGTTTCCATGATTACTGATGGTGGCACTTCTCAAACTATCACGCAAGTTTTGGAGCACAATCATGACTCTAGTGATACCCGCACGGTTGAGAAGCACATTATTCGTAACGCATGCAATAAACTACTGAAAATCTTCATGAGAGACCAGCTAAAGTGATTCGACAGTAGCTAACATCCAACGAAAAAAAAACCCTCTTCACCCACGAGACTGGTCAGTATTAGGTACGCAATGTACTAACGGAAGAGGCATTTTTGGACGTGATCGATGAAGTCCCTGCTGATAGTCGAATTGGCGACTTCATAGAATACCTGAATAGGATAAAAAAACTTACGTTGGGCCTAAAAGCAGATTTCCACCGGACATGTGGGCACGAGGTCCAGTCGACTAACATCCCCGAACCACCAATGGCCCGAATCGTACCATCATCACTTGAAACAACAGTTTCATTCCCCACATCAGTCCATCAACGTCGTCATCGATGCTATCGTGAAATTCCAAGCGGAGACGTATGTGAAATTTCACCACGTCAGCCCTACCAAAAAAAAAAAACCCATAAAGCAAGTGAGGATGGATACGAGCAGGGAATTTTTACGCTAACGGAATACGTCCGAAAAGTTGGAATCTCCTCCACTGAATTTAAGTCGTTCGTCAGTTCGTTCGTTCAAACTTAAACGTTTTCAATTCTATTGAAATTAACCTTATTTATAAATTGAGCTTTTTGAAATAAAATTTGTAAGATTTTCGTATTCCTGCGCTTTCGCCTTTTTATTTTTTTGCGCTTTTCCACAACCCATTCTCCCCGGAAATTAGCGCTTTCGTACACCGTTCTACAGCGGATAAGTGCTGATGCCATCTCGGCAGTATTTCAAGCAGCTGATTCTGAAATACAGCCAAATAATTGACAAAACAAGTCCCATCCAATATATAAAAGAAAATTTAAGTAATTATTGTTTTAGTAATTTATTAGTAATTTATTGTTTTAGTAATTATTGTTTAGTAATTGTTTGTGCATCATCTGTCCTGAAAAACCATACGTAAGTAAGACTTGAGTACCTAGGCAAGTAATAACTCTACTTGTAAATTCTGA
Source organism: Apolygus lucorum (assembly GCA_009739505.2). Lineage (NCBI taxonomy): Eukaryota > Metazoa > Arthropoda > Insecta > Hemiptera > Miridae > Apolygus > Apolygus lucorum. The sequence continues at coordinate 29,072,169 of CM019182.2, forward strand.
TTTTAAAATCAAGTGTTCACCCAATAAAAGTAGATGTAAAGCTAAAAGGCTTTGTGTTCACCAAGATCCGGGGTGTCATCCCCGGCGAATGTCGTACAATCGAGAGGTTCCGGGCTTCCACATCTACCTTTATACATATTTCTGTACTTGGATATACGTCAACTCATAGGATAAACCTTTCGTTTGAAGATTCATCGCCTTCCCTAATAAGCTTCTCATGGAATAAATAGCAGCAATCTAATTTTGGTACCAGTATTCCAATAAGAGAGAAAATAAATTTTACTTATAAATTGTGTAACCCCTCATTTTCAACATATTAGTTCCTTCAAAATTATTCAGATTTCTTGTAGTACAAAGCTTAATAACTTGGAGCTTCCTGCGAAAATATGTACATTTTATTTGCGGGTTTGGGATGAGACAAAGCTTGATGAAAAATGCGATCGCGAGGGAAGGGAATCGTTTACCGGGAAAAGTAATACTGAGAATCATAAATCAATTCTTTCCGGGTGGCGACGGGGATCGGAAAGGAATCATCAATGTCCATCGGCTTTGCATTTCACCGCCAGCAGATGTCCCAAGAAATTTCATTCCGTTTCCACCCTTATTACGTCACCATCTACTTTCGCTTTCACCTCATTCTCCAGGCATTTCTCACTGAAAGAGTTTCAATTTGTTTTCCGACCCACCCTTTCCATCCGACCTCGCTCAAGTCAGTTTCTCGGTTTCTCTAATTGCATTCCTCTGAAGGTATTAATCAAATTCTAACCATTGCGGAGCAGACAGTATCTGCTGTTGCAACGACCCAAGAATGGCCAAGTTGTCGACTTATCGGATACAACAATTCGAATTGCGGTATATCACATGGTATTAAGTCAAATACACATTTTCTATTGATTCGGCTGAAAATAAATTAACAACTAACTGATTGCGGAAACCTTTCACATCTGACAGTTTCCATGATAGGAACTATATTATTTATTACTACACCGTTCTGTTATTTCCTGTGATTGTATTATATTATTTAAATTACTATACTATATTATTTATACTACTACTTTTATTTACAAATATATATTTATACTATATTATTTATACCACTTTATATTATTTATACTAATATACTATATTATTTATTACTACACCGTTCTGTTATTTCCTGTGATTGATTGCCAAGAAGGAATATCGGGCAAAATGATTACTTGTAAATGTATAGTGATGAATCTGTGAGGCAGCGTGTGTGCAGATGCAAAAGTTATTTTCTCGGAACATCTATTTTGCTTGAATTAGGAAAAATTTGTGAACTTGAACGTTTTTCGGTGAGCGAGTGAAAAGAAATACCCCAATGGTTTTCACGATTTATCTCAGCTGTCGCTTGACCGATTTTAAAGTTTCAAAGTGTTCATATTCACCAAATAGATGTAGCTGTAAGTGCCGATTTCGCTGAAAAAATGTAATTGATTATTTTTTTCCCTACTCAGTCTCTTCACTCAGGTTTTAAGGTTCGCAGTCCACACATCTACACGTATTCAACAAAGGTACCTGCGACAGAGCTCTCTGGAGAGCAAAAAATGTGAAACTTGTTCGTCCACATATCCATTAAAAACTAGAAAGCTTTATTAGGGAAGTCAGCTAGTATATGTAATCATTCTACCTCGGCCTAGCTCTGCGAATTTTCGGGAAATCTGCCCTTCAGATCCAGAGGAAGCTCGTTTGCACGGCAGTTGGTCTCTTAACATTCAAAGAGGGTTGATCTAAGGTCAAAACGAGATTTCTCAGTATTAAGTTTCGCAACTACATTTAATTTCAACTATTTTCACGATTAACTTCATCGTTAGTAGATTTCCATAAAAACTGATGAATCCCAATGGTATTGGTGAAAAACATCGGCCAAGCAAGGTTGGCTGGATAGATTCATCACTTAGAATGGAGTGAACAAATAGAATAAGTTGGAGTTCTGTTAAATGAAAAATCATTCCAGACAAATTTCTGAAAAATGAACTATTATCGGACGATGTGAGACAATAAATTACGATGTTTTTCATCGTAATTCACATATCAAAAACAAAATGATGTATTTTTGTTGGAACAAACGAATTTAATTTTTTTGTTCTGAATCCCTTGGAGGAGGTTTGACCGGATCCAAATCAAAAGCCCCTATCGACAGTTTCAATCGTGAAAAATAGAAATAAACCTTACTCGCCTTCGAGATAACTCTATCATTTCACTTTTTACTATTCTTCTGGTGCCGCTCTACATCAGAGGCGGGATGGATAACATCAATTTAAGGGCGGAAGGAACACGAGTCCAATAGTGAATTTAAATGCAGATCTCACTAAAAAGGAATGGGATCGGATGGATATAAAGAAAAGGGCATTGACGATAAACAGATTTACGATTTCCTACCAGCAGGGTTCGCCCAGGGTGCGAGCAGGAGAAATGATTCCTTCTCCGTGCTTAGCATTCTGATTTGTTGGGAGGAAGCCCAGCGTAGGAGCTCAAACCCAATTTAATGGCACTCAACGTTATTTTCGGGAGGTAGGAGAAAAAGAGGATGGAAGTAGCGTTCCACGTTTAGAATGCCAGCTGACACATGCACGAACGCTCCCATTCTCCTCCCATGTCTGACCGTATCAATTGTGGCGAACCAATCTCATCTGAACGAATACGATTTGAAGCTGTGGGCGAGAAATACTATGGTTAACGTTTACAGCTTCAAAGCTGCCACAAACAACTGGCTACAACAAAACACTTGAACATTGAGCATTCAGTCATATAGATCTCTGCTACACGGAAAATCATTTATTTACCAATCCAATATGCTTTGAATTATAGTCAAAGTTCGACCAGTAGAGAAGAAAATACTGAGGTTTGTTCCAACCAAACTGGATTTCACAACATTCACAGTATAATCTTCATACGCAATAATTTAATTTCAGATACTAAAAATTAACATAATTGAGTCCTCACAATGTGGTAAGTATGATTTAAATATAACAAGGAGGGTGACCTTTATGACACCTGCGACATTTCCAATAGAATGGTGTGTATTTTCTTAGTTTATCAGTCTTGTAATATCATAAAATCCCAATAGAATGATACTTCGATTGGAACAAACCTACTCATCACGGCAGTTTTCCAGCCCCTGATTTTGGCAAATCTTTTTTTTCCAATTTTTTTTTTGAAATTTAGCTCTACATTTTTTTGGATTAAGATTGTTGAATTGGTATTAATAATTATGTGTTTAAAACCCCGTGAAATAAATCATAACCTTTAACACATGTTGTACTAAAATAGCATGATACATTCTTTAGCCTCGGAGTAACTATTCGAAAAACGTTACAAAAATGTGGATCGCGGGGCTGTCACTGTTCGCTCCTGGTGGTGCGTCGAAGCTAAAATTTCACAAGGAGACTCTCTGAGATTGCAAAGTTTGAATGACAAACTAAGTCCCTCTAGCTAAATTCAGTTTAGGAAGATTGGAGTCTAAACAATATTGTTCCATGTCATCCACTTTTAGCCGTCAGGCCTTTTTGAGGCTCAGTCGGTGAGTAAACGGTTTTCCCCTTTTTCTCTTGCAATTATTGTTCGATTTTGACGATTCCGGGGGAGCGCCGGTTTGTAAGAGATTATACTAACCCGAAACGAGAAAGGAACGGCGACCGACTACGACCCTGGTCGACGGGTGATCAGATTATAAAGATTATTATAGATTAACAGCTTTTCCCATTTTTCTCAAGAAGTGATCATCCAATTTCCATGTTTCTTGTGGCATTCTTCTCATTTTTATGATCTCTACACCCATGCACTTGTTCAATTCCAAAAGTAAAGGATAAGTGGAAAAGCAACCCTAAATTTGAAATTTTCAGCAATTTTTGAAATTCAGTAATACATCTCTAACGAATTGAAAAACTAAAATAATGGTCGCTGGAATCATCAGAACCGAACAATAATTGCATAAGAAAAGGACGGCCAAATTTTTATTCGATTTTTGGATTCTACGTATCCTGAAACGTACCTAAACCAACAAATTTTGACGGGAGTTTAAACAATTTTTCTCTTGGTCGATTCCAAAGGTTCATTACTGAAAATAATAAAACAGAAGAAAGAATCCATAGGTATTACCTACTTCACAATGAAGTTTATTGGGAAGAAATAAACGCTTCACATTCAGAAGAGATAAAGAGTTGTCGGTGCATTCATTAGGAAATTTGATTACTGGACGGACGTTAAATTTTTTATTCAATTTTCGGATTCTACGCACCTTAAAATGTAAACCAAATTTTGAGGGGGGGGCGGGGGGGGTTAATTTTTTTGGTCGGTTACAAAGGTTCATTATTGAAAATTATAGGGGGTCTCAGTTGGGCGCCGTTTGTTCTTAGTATTTCACTAGATTGAAGGAGCAAAAACTTAAAAAGATGTACCTAAATTTTAACTTTTGGAGGATTTTAGAAATACATTAGTGCACGGCCCTAGGGAATTGAAAAACTGAAATTTTGCCGCTGGAATCATCAAAATTGAACAATAATTGCCAAAGAAAAATGGGAAAAACTACTTAATAAACGGTTTTTTTCTTGTTTTTCCCATATTTCTCAGGCAATTATTGTTCGATTTTGATGATTCCAGCGGCAATTTTTCAGTTTTCATATCCCCAAGACCCATGCACTAATGAATTTCTAAAACCCCTGAAAATTTCAATTTTAACTACATTTTATGGGAAAAACATAACTGAAATAACGGTTTTTACCATTTCTCTATGGCATTTATTGTTCAATTTTAATGATTCCAGCGGCAATATTTCACTTTTTCTATTCCCTAGGTCCGTGCACTAATAAATTTCTAAAATCCTTTATAATTTCAAATTCAGATACACGTTTTTAAGTATTTGCGCCTTTGATTTCGTGAAATACTAACACGGGACGAGGAACGAACGGCGACCGACTGAAACCCAAATTGGTGCAGGGGGCAAAGCCCCCGCCGAGGCAAGTGGGTTTTTTTCGAGTCTGAAGAGTTTCAAAACATGAGCTGGTCTTTGCTCAAAATACTCAACAGCTGGGAAGCTATAATACTATTCACTTTTCAGAACTACGGGCTTATCGTATTTCGAGAACCGAGATGAAAGAAAGCTAAATAAGTACGGGTAGTAGGTTCGTAAACGTACATAGCTCTTCAAACGGTGATTTCTTTGAATCGTTTAGGTCCTCAAACCACTGAACCGTCGACCGGAGGAAAATCAAGCTTGAAAAAACCAGTGGAGTGAGACCGCTGGAAGGGAAGAAGCCGTACAAAAGAAGTTTTTCTTCGCTTCCACTGTACTACAGCCAAGCTAAGGATATGAAGGGGAGGCTTAGAAGAGAAAGATTAAAGGTAATGTCGGTTTTTCCCTTCTCCCTACCACTGTCACCCACGTCACCCATCGACCCAACGTCGGCAGGAAGGAGAACATGAGAGTCAGGGAAGGCACATTAAGAAATGCAATTCAACTCGACATCAAAAGACCCGGTTGTTCATCTTATCTCTGAAAGATTTAATTTAATAAGAAAAGACGGCGCTTTATTCATAACCCTATTGTGGTGTGAGAGAGAGTCCTCGACTATAATTTTAATATCCCTGTTATCATCGTGGGGCATTGTCGATAAAGTTTCCAAGGGCTTTGGTTTTTTTCCTTTCATGAGTACCCTAGCCTTGAGAATACACTATGGAATGATGGATTAAATTTTGCTTATTTAGCTTCATCTTGAAGAGTCAGTGTCAAAGTTTACTTCTTCATCTTAAGTCCATAACATCAAATCAAGGCTGCGTAATATTTTTGTAAACTTATAATCCCTAATAATAACTTGTGAAGGTTCGAAAAAAAGTGCCAAATTGATGAACAGATTAAGGTGAAACATGGAATTCGTTGAAACCAACAAACAACTGATTTTATAAACATAGAACACATTTTCAAGATCATGTTAAACGTTTTCCAAGTTCACGAACATCAACATGATCGAGAATTTTAAGGGCAATTATGTTGACTACAATAAAAAATGTGACGCTCTGCACGAAAAGATTTTTTAACTTCGAAAGTGAGACTGCAAAATTGAAACGTAATCGGAAATAGATTATTGATCATTTTAGCGTTTATTAATCCCGGAAACATAGAGATCAGTTTTCATTCCCGCTAGTTCTGACCATGATTTTGGGTTATTATTTTAAATAATGAACCTTTGGAGTCGATCAAGAAAAAATTTTCAACCCCTCCTCAAAATTTTTTGGTTCACGTTTCAAAGTACGTAGAATCCGAAAATCGAACATAAATTTTGCCGCCTTACGCGGCACTTTTCTTAGCTACCATGAACCGATTTTGATGAAATTTGATATATTATGGGTCATTTATTTTACCCATATTATGGGTCATTTGGGGTCTAGTTCTGCCGCGAAGCTTCTGGTTGATGCCAGTCACTTCTAAGGGGTGAAAAATGAAGGTTGAAATTTTCAAAAGCGCCCTAGCTTGAAAAATCTCAAAATCAAGGTATTGTTTTCTTCCCACAAATTTAAAACAGTATCCAATTTCTAGAAACGATTGAGACCACCCGGACCTCTGTAGAACAAACTGTTCGCTCACCATGAGAACTCACGGGTTGAGCTTACGCTAAATCAGAAGCAAGAGTGCAAATCGCAAAAGAGACCTAATCTCCGTTAGAATGTTATATAACCAAAATGCGATAACCAAGATGCTCTGTTCGTTTCTTCGAGTTTTATAGAGTGTTGCGTCCTTAGCAACCACTAGTTTTGCTGTGAGAGCTGTAGGTACTGTCCTCGCGACAGTCTTCACAAATTATTGTATTTATTTCTTTTAAATTTCAAAGAGATCACCATAGTTTCCTGGCCATTATGGAATCAGACATCAAGAGTCTGATATAAGATGGTCAATTAATAGATTGCAAGGAAGGTGGATGGCAATGACATGCCTCATATTTATCTATTGACAAATCCCCGAATCACATAAATTTCGAAAATCATCTGAAGTCTAAAATTTGATTTCTTATATTTCTAACAACATTGCTAATTCTGAAGCTAAGTAATAGCTTTTGGTTTCTCCATTCTGTTCCGTCCTGAGGAATCTTAGCATTTTAAATCTAAGACAAATATTTGAAGTGTGAATAATTGCATTTTGGGGTTTTGTTCGTTGGTTTTCCCAACTGTTCCTCTCCGTCTATCGTTATTATTTCAAGCGGAATTATTTAGGCCTTCTTCCGAAATTAAAACTGATTAGAGGTGAAAAACGGGGTCAAGAAATAATACAAGACGGGGCTTGGAGCTCTTATCCAACACAAAAGGTTTTTGCAATTCGATAAAGAGCCCCATCCCACCCCTAACCCCCTGAATAAGTTTTGGTAATTCAACCACCCGCTTTTCACTCTTTCCTCGTCACACTTCGGGCCACCCGAGAAGCTAGCGAATTAATTCCTCGGGAAATCCTCTCATTTAAAGGCCAAATCCGTTGCGCTTCCTTCGGAGTAAATCTCGTTCATCAACTACCAACGAATTTAATAACACTAGCAGATGAGAATTCTCATGTGCTTAAGAAGATGTTGCCATGGTAACCGCAATGGCAAAATACTACGCATAATTACACAATGATTTATTTTCAGATTATTTCGGAAGAACATTGGTCTACTTTACAATTCTTTGACGAAATCTATTTTAGAACATTATTGAATGATTCCTGAAGTTCAACTATTTTTTGTATAATATACCTTCATAATCGTGTATAGTTTTTTCGGATACAAATATTCTCAAAACAAGGAAAAGAAGAAGAAACATGACTTTATTTATAATCAAAGTTTACAAAAAAGAAAATGTGCTGTGATGTGATAATCATGGTCAAATTGAGCTTCTGATAAGTTCCTCCAACGCCATCTCACCATTCCAATATTACGGCCAACTCATAAATGGATATTATAGGCTATACACAATTACTTGTCAATAGAAAAAATATTAATAAGTAATACAAAATAAAAATCAATAAAAAATTGTTAATCATTGAATCCATATTCGACTATGGTTTTGAATCTTAAGTCCCAACCAACTTCAAGATAAATATTCCAGTCAATCTGAGATGCACCCAGGAAGCGTAGCCTCATCGACCCCAGGGCCCTCTCTTTGAATTTACCAAACATCTTGTCGGCAATGATAGCTAGGTACGCTATTCTCGATTAACTTCTTCCACTCTTCCAAATGTTCATCTTTTTCAATGGTATTCCATACGTTGATTCCAACTGTTCCCATTCCTTGGTTCAATACACATTATATTGTATACACGTAAGAACTAAATACTTTGTAGCCGAGTTTCGGGTACTTTAAAATTTTAATAACATAATAAAAGGTAATTACAGAGTGTAGACGTATTATGGAGCCTTCAGCTTAGTTTCCAGATACAACACATAATTTGGCGTGCAACTTGGCAGCGAGTACATCAACTTAATGAAAAACAAGTGAGTGTGGCACATAGCTTCCTCGTATCCATAACCCGATTGTACATATGATCCGATGCATAGTAGTCAATCTCAAAGCATCAATCTCTAAGTACCTTCCGCTACCCTCATAGGGGACCATCTACACGCCAATCTGAACAATCCTAGAAAATTTCATCAAATTCTGATGGATAATGTAAGTGCTATGGCTTTTACAAGGATATTACGTTTGCTCATGCGCAGAGACTACTGTCAATTTTAAAGACTTGATTTTCAATGGGGACCATCTACAACCTAATCCACATAATCCCTGAAAATTTCATCGAAATCAGGTAGAAAATGTGGAAGTTATAGCTGTCACAAGGAATTCACGTTTGCGCAAGCGAAGCGGCTACTATAAGTTCGGGGGTGATTATTTTCATAGAAAACCGTCAACACGCCAACTTGCATAATCCCTGAAAATTTCATCGAAATCGGACATTAACTTCATATAGTTATGCCGGTCACAAGGATTTCATAACAGACACACAGACAGACAGACACGGAACCAAAATTGTTCAGATAGGTCTGAAACGTAAAACGCGAGTGGAAATTTCGATCTTTGAGAACTTTTTTTTTCAACCTTGAAAAGTGAAAACAAAGTTTCCGTTACCTTTGTAGACTTGGAAGCAAAAGTAGCACTGACTCAACGAGATCGCTCCGTGCGAAACCCCAAACCTGAGCAGTTTAGCACAATATCGAGCGCGAGACCGCCTCGAAAACTTCCAAGTTATCCGAAAAAGACACCCTAGGTTGCGTCAAAAACGGCTTCCACATACTCGTAATGGCGAGTCTAGCTGCGGAACTTTTTTCACGGAGATGCGGGACGAATGACAGTGTAGGCGTCAGTATAACTCCCAAATACCTGTATCGATTTACAACCTCGATTTCTTGGTGTCCGAAAAACCACTTTTAATTTACACTTGGCTTTCCTCCATTTCTAAAAACCATAATTTTGGACTTTGATAAGTTTAGTTCCAAGCCCCAAGTTGCGCAATACTCCTCTTGCCTGCCAATCCTGCGCCGCCAATTCTCAAAACAATCTTTCTGGTTTATTATTTTAATAATAAATCTTGAGATTATGGTAGTTATATATAGAGAAAAATGATAAGCCGTTTAGTAATAATTTACGGGGCTTTATAATATCAGGTACAATGCAGCTGATCAAAAAATGTGACTATTCGTCAGTTTGAATATAATTCATAGTCTAAAGTCTCTGAGTTGGGCGTCTTTCTCAACCTGGAACCGAATTTCGTAGTGAAAGCGCCAACAACTTTGGGATAGCGATGTTTTGCTATAAGCAGGTACTTTCTGTTCAAATAAACTTAATCGTTAATCTTGAATGATAATATGGTAAGTATACTATTAATAATGGAAAAACAGTGTTCTTCGAAGACGGGTGATCGCTACTGAGAATTAGTATACCTTTTTGTAGTAATGTTTAGCGTTTTTTGTTGGTTTCATCTGAAATACTCGTACCTACACATTAAAACATGAAGCATCGACTTTTCAGAGGAAGTGAGTTAATAATTTCCTTACTCGTTTTCGAAGCGACGTTGAAAACCCCGAACCTAATCAAAAATCTAACAGCTGGTCTGTTGAATTGTAACTTTCCCGTGACGTAGGTATGTCAATGTATGCTTTCATTGAAAAATAAATTATATTATGACCGCCCCGACCATTTGATTGATTGAGTCTTTTTCGAATAACGTAAACCAACTGTATCGCGATTCCATTTTATATTGATGATGTTATCGGAACGTTCGGGGACTGTGTACTCTTCCCAGTTCTGTTCGATTTCAGTTGAGAAGTGGACCTGTCCACAATGTCAGTGTTAGTCACAGTAAATAAATAAAATTTATTTATTTATTTAATATAAATATAAATATAAATATTATATTTAATATAATTATACCGTTAACAGATACTACCGATCGTGATGGTTCACGAAATATATCAATTTGGTACATACCTTTTTGTTGTGTATGTAATGAGTAGATAATCATAATTAACATAATTGGGTTCAAGTTTGTTTTGTTGAATCAACTACGATGGAGTTTTTATGGGATTAGAACAAATCATTACAAAAGAGTCGTGATCGGATTAAGTTACTGTCCCTAAATTTCGGTAGGTAATTTTTGAATACCTAAAAAAATATTTGTAGGTAATTAATGGAGACTCCATTATTTAAGTAATAAATAATACTGTAATATCCCCCAATTCTCTTCCCCGGTTTTCTTTTCACATATCTACGATTTGTTTTTGCCTGATTTTACCAGGCTTTCAGCTAGTTATCCATAAGATTACAGAGAGGAACGGTTACAGTTGAAAACTGCATAGTTAATTATATATTTGAACATACGATTTTAGGCATCCTTGTTCTTGTGATATTTTAGCCATTAAATTTCGCTTTCCCCCCAAACATTCAACAAAGGCTATTAGCTACATTGCATAATAACTATAACAGTTTGGCACAAGTAAAACAGTAAAATTAAAGTAAACAACCATTTCAGGTTTGATTTTCGCCCGACTGCCATTCCTGGCGTCGCGTACATCATCAGCTTCCAAAGGGAAGATCAGAATTTGTTCTGATGATTTCGCTCATGGCTTCTCGTTGCCTCACCGCCCAGGATTGGGACGAGGGAAGCGTCGAGCCCCGAACACACAAGAACACGCCCCAGAAGCTAGATTTGAACGCACGATCTCCCGCAGTAGTCGATCCTTATCTCGCACCTAAAGAACGCATGCCCGAGCGATCGTGGCTGTACCGGACCACCAGTTTTGCATAACTTTTCCACCAGAGCTAGAAGAAGGCAAAGTAACATGAAGCGTGACATTAATCATTATAACATTAAGAATAACGAGTGATCTATTTTGTAATATGTTTATCGGTTTACTCAAGAGTTGCATGAGAACACGTTTTGGTGATTATGTGTGTAGGTGTGTGTGGGTGTACACTGAATGCTTATATACTTTACGTAATCGTACCAAAAAGTTCGATATTTAATATTTATCCATTCGATCTGATTTCACTTCAAAGTTGTGTACCTACCCTTTATATTTTATCCTCTCAAAGTTACTAGTTTTACCGTTCACAAACTGGACCGTTATCCTCCATATTTTATGGTCCAGACTGTGTCCACCAAATGTCATCAATCCAGAATGAAGAGAAAATCTATCCAGAAAATGACACAGCTGAGCCACAGCTCAGCTAACACAGCTGAGCTGACTAGTGTCACCTCAATCACTGAAGTGGTTCCTAGATGCCAGGGAACAGGGTACTTCTCATCCAAACAAGAGAGTTTTGAGAACCTAATGACAGGTATTCAAAGTGTGTATAAACTACATTGAAAGTGTAGAGAAGTGATTTCTCACCTATTTCCAGATATTTTTGATGAACAGGATCGTATTCGTCCCAAATGATGCTCCGAAAGCGATTTCGTTCTTTGGAACCAGCAAGAATAGGGTCCTTCGACTGGAATTCATTCGGATTCCTGAAACAAAAGATAAGACAATTTTACTAGCGTTCTTGGAGGACGTGAGTTACTACAGACATAAAGGGAAAACGTACACCTTGTGTTTGTGGCTTTTAACTTGTCAGCATTAGGTGAAGTTGAATTGAACTCACAACCTTTAGGTATTCTACAAAACTGACAAATATCAATGTAACAGACAATAGTTCCTAATGAGCAACCTCGAATTAGGACTTTCATTGCGCTAAAATTATGAAAAAACAGTTTCAGAAAATTGTGAACAACCTACGTTGACCGATCGTCTACAATACAAAATAGTTCTTATTATGTATTTACATGGTCAATAGTGTTGCTGAATAAATGTAGTACGCCACATTGATAACAACATGTTAACAATAACATGAGAAAGCTGCCCGACTTCCGGTCTCTTGCAGCATAGAACCCTTTAGAATTATCACTGGGTGTCGAAAAGTTGAGTATGAAACAGGGTAGGGGAGCTCAAGAACAAAACCAATTGGGCCTGGCTACCAACAGTGGATGAGTGGTCGAGCCAATCGAGCGCATTGAAGCTTAGCATTTGCGCACCGAAGATCGATGACCGTGAAGTGATATGAGTATAAGGTGAAAAGGAAGGGAGGTCTGTTTTCCGTTTAGCCCTTTACCCATTGTTACAGCGGTGTGCCTGCGTGAACTACTGCTTCGACCCGCGGTCTCCAAGCCCGCAACCCTTCTGCCCTCCTTCATCCTACCCATCCTCTTTAGTTCCAAGCCCTTTTAGGGTTAAAGGGTACAAGGGGGTAATGAATGACACGCAGGGTCACAGTTCCAGGGTCTCTTGCCAACAATCTCGGGGGTTTTCTCCTTCTCACTCTTCTGGCTCTTCTTTTGCTCTTTCGTTTTATTTGTTCCCCGTTACGTTGAGGATCAGAAGATGTTTCTTCTCTTTCATATCAAAAACCGACTTCCGTGGCACCAACGATGTCTTAAACCGGAGTGCGTTGGAGAAATAGGGGGAGGAAACCAACCGTTTCTTAGCAGTTTCATATGGCAGCACCACAAACCAGTTTTGAGTTACTACAAGACTTCATGTAAAGCTAAGGACTAATCTCAGGGAGATTTTAAAAATCCATACACATTATTCGGTAAGTTGATTCTGATCTTTTCCAACGGATCTCCATAGGACAAGGATGAGCTTTCCTAAAGTTTAAACTCATTCGAGTTGCAAAGGTCATACATTTATAATCGTAATGTTTTCTCCATAAGTCCACAAAAATCACCATTCTCAAACTTTTCGAATATAAGCGGAAATAAATTTAGAAGTAAGTAGATGTACATAACTGCATTGCTTGTATATATGTTTTGATGGGAGAGATTAGCCACAGATATAAACCTACGTGAATCAGATTCCATATTATGTGCTAAAAGCTACAATATTATTATATACTATACAGGACACTGCCCAAGGATGTATTTATTGAATTAAAAAAAAAGTGTGTGATGGTGCGCTCGGAACGATTACTAATGAGAAACAACGTCCGTTTTTTGCAAAAACATAACAGGCCCTCGATAAAAAGTGGTAGGTGCAAAGGCGTAAGAGGAAAGCAAACATTTCCAGGTTGAAAAGAACAATTTGAAAGTACGCGAAGTAGAAGAAGAATTTTCAACTTCGTGTCAGAAAAATGATCAAAAATATTTATCTTCGGCTTTTTTATTCGATTTCAATAACCCCAAAGAAATGACCGAGGAAATGAAAGCGTGTTTTTTTTTTGTTTTTTTTTTGCTCATTGTACCTGGCAACCAAACAAACTTTTCATAAGCAAAGTAAATGAAACACAAAAAATTGTTACGAAGTTTTTGTTGCCGCATATCAACGATCCAACCCGATCATTATAATCTGAACCGATCAACTCACATAAACCTATTGTTTACATATTACCAAATGGGATGATGAGAGAGAAAAATTGTATCTCATGCCGAGCGACCAGGGCAATAACACCAAAGTCATGGCAATGACATTAGAGAGTTCCCAGCAGGTTTGTTTCAGCTAAGATACGGCGCGTCGTAGCCGGGTCGTCTACCATGTTTTCATTATGGCGCGCCGGATTGCCTCCAAGAGACGTATTATACCGTAATATTACGGCACCAGATCGGATACATCGCGTTTTTATCACAATACGGCGCCGGATTGAGAGTGTGTATCTAAGCCGAACCAAACCCACTGGGAACTCTCTATTGTCATGGTGTGGGGGTGTGGTGTGAAAAGACTGCCACGAAGTTACTCGAGTCAGAGATCTCGACGGGAATGTTCCGTGGCATCACCACCCTCATTATATAGGACTCATCTATGATTTAGTGGTCATTTTCAGGCCAACATCCTAAAGCCGGTGTTGCGTAGGCCTGGGCGACCTCTCCATATTATTCATCAATTCATTTACTTAGTTCCCTTCCTCCTTTGAGAGAAGATTTAAAATATGTATCAATGGTTTGATCGCTGTTACTGGGGAAGGCTACTTCAAAGGTGTTCGTGCACAGACGTTTTTGATTGCATATATTCTGTTCACGTACTTGAGTTCTCATGGGGGTGTGTATTTGTGAATCGATGACACACCCCCGCACTGGTAGACCGACATCCGTTCGCTCCGCTCTCTCATCCAAGTGGGCGTATAAATCACAAAACTTGCTCATAGGAGTAGTTCATACTTGTTTGCTGCGACCTCATGTGATTGTAGTATCGCGGTACGAAAGTATCAGCGGACGATACTGGTAGAACTGCTCTTAGCCTGACAATCCATGAAATTTGGTAGAAAAGAGATGTGCGAGCAGTCTTTATGATCACCCAATGTCCAATCTCTTGCTCCCGCAAAGGCATTCCCCTTAATTGGTGCAACTTTCATGCAGTTCCAAATAGGTTCTGTGGTTCAGGGTAAACCACTTTCTATGATTATCCGGGAATAAATACAGTCTTGACATATCGGACCTTTTTCTTAGTAGGGAATATCAGATAGACGAAATATCGTGAAGAGGAAAAGCCGTCGTGAGACCTTAGTATTATCACATAATATGGTGACAGACTACGTTCACCATGGAATGTAACTACCTACATTCCCTTCAAACTTGCCTGATTCCGGAATTTTCTTCTTTTCAAAGTCCTGAGAGCAAATTGACTGGAAATGAATAGCCCTGTCGATAAGAGCTCAAAGAGAAGAGAGAGAAGACCGTCTCGATCGAATAGGAGGAGGAAAAGAAAAAGGCTAATTATTGACGCAATCTGCCCCCCCTCCCCCTTCTCACTGAGTAGTGAGGAAAACCCAGGCCCAAGCTATCTAGGGGTAGCACAGGACGGGGGCCATCCATCAGTCGGGACCCCTATCCGTCTTCAATGGGCCATAGACCGGAGGGATCCAGTCCGAAGGGGTGAAGGTGGGGCGGGAGGTGAATAAAGGAATGTCCCCCTTTCTACCGCCCGTCAACTACATACTACACAACTCTTCACGTCACTTGATCATTTTTCTTAGTACCGTGAGCTGAGTGTGGAAACAGGGCAATCGCCTCCACCTGAATTAATGCCCTATTTTACCATCCCCCTTTTTTTATATTCTTTCTCCTTTCCTTCCAATAGTCCATGCAAATCCTCCCCTTCCTTCCATTCTTCCTACCACCCGCCTCGAGGTGCCCCCAGAGCTCCAGCTGAATTCAGTATTGGCTCTAATCCCTCTGGTTCCCGTTTTTTCTCAACCTTCCTCCTCTAACCCAGCTCTCGTGTTTCCGATTAATCTTTTTTCCATCCACTGAGCGGAGCCTTACCAAGTCCCTTTCCCTCCTTTGCCTCCAATATCCTCGGTGTTACTCTTTCCCTGTCTTTTCAACCCTGACACTGAACTGAGTATTGCTGAATGTTCCCATGAACCAAACCCAGTGTTTCATCATCCGTGAAACGAATGTACCATTCATGTGAGAAACTCCTTTCTGATTGTTTGGGACTACTTGTTTAATACTCCATCATCAATATTGACTTATAAAGAGATCACCCCATGCTTCTGGTTGATGATTCTTCGGTGTAAATTAAACTTTACACACTATTGATAAAACCACTTCAACATTGTTACATGATTACACATTCCGGACGTACGAAAGGAAAATTCAAATTAGAACATGACCTATTTTCACCTAAATAATGAGTTATAGGAATAACTTACTACTATAAGTCTAGCAACGCGTAACGGGTAAGGGGGAGCATTCTTTTTAAACTTTAAAGGACCTCCAGTGTAGGGATGTCCCAAAAGTATCGATACTTAAAAGTATCGATACTTCTTGAAAAAAGTATCGATACATATCGATACTTTTTTCTCCTGATATATATCGTAGTATCGATACTTTTATTCCAGTATCGGAGGCGATACTTTTTTATATCACATTTTATCTGTTTCAACACCTACGACATGAAGGTACCAACTTGACAGTACTTTATCTCTACGTAAATTGTTGGGAGACTAAAAAACTTCAACAAATTAAACAAAGATGATGTACCACCACTTCCAGCTCTCTATGATAACCTGCTGTATCGACGAAGGACCACCAAAATGTTAACCCAAACAAGTGCCTAAACAAAAACAAGTTTTAAATAACAAGATGAGTGATTTATCGTTTTGTTCATTCTATATTAATTATTATCCGCGTGATGGAGAGATGTCACACTGATGGAGAGGAACATAAACGACAATTTCACCCATTTTGGTTTATTATTTTCAATATAATGAACCTTTGGAATCGACCAAGAAAAAAAAATTTTTAACACCCCCTCATAATTTGATGGTTTACGTTTCAAGGTACGTAGAATCCAAAAATCGAATAAAAATTTGGCCGTCCGTCCGCCGTCCGCGGCACTTTTGCCACTTAGCACTGACCGATTTTGATGAAATTTGGTATGTAGGCTCCATTTGGGGTCTAGTTGTGCCCCGAAGATTTTGGTTGATGTAGGTCACTTCTAAGGGTTCCAAAATCAATTTTGAAAACGCCCTAACTCAAAAAATTTTGATATAAAGGTATTGTTTTTCCTTCAATTTAAGATTCTATAGAATTTTTGGAGACCACCCGGAGCTCTGTAGGACAAACCGTTCGCTCACTACGAGAATTTAAAGTTTGAACGTACGATAAATCAGAAACACGAGTGTGAATCGCAAAAGAGGCCTAATCTCCGTTCAAATTAAAGCTGACCGAAATACGATCGATGTTTTTCTTCATGTTGGATGGTTGGTGGCTTTGCAGACGAGTGATCTATATAGGAAAATAAAAAATAATTAACCATTGTGTAATAATTTGCAGCGTTTTGTGAAAGTCTCGAAAAGTATCGATACTTCAAAATATCGATACTTTTTGAAAGTATCGTATCGATACTTTTTGATACTTTCTAGATGTATCGATACGATATTATATCGATACTTTTGAAGTATCGGACATCCCTACTCCAGTGGGTGGTGGACAGGGGGGGGGGGGGGGATTAAGGCACCCTTCAGGATGGGGATCTATCCTGGCTGGCGCCCATGTGTTCAGATAAATCTCACAATAAAAGCGCATCAAATTATTTTTAATTGTCTGGGTTGTATCATTTGTTTCCAGAAATTAATCATTTTCTTGTATTGATGAAAAACACAATGAAAATCCGCTAAGTAATTACATTATTAATTACTCTCATTGGGCAACAGGGAGTATTCCCACAGAGGGAATGTCAGGTGTCATACCACAGAGGTGTCAAAAAATGCTTAAAAATCGTCGCTTTTGAATTAATGCAAAACCAATGCTTTAATATCGCAAGTTTTTGAGCTAAGGCGTTTTGAAAATGTTCCCCTTACTTTTTACCCCTTAGAAGTGACTGACAATAACAAAAAACTTAGGGACAAAACTAGACCCCATATGAAGTCTATGTATCAAATTTAATGGAAATTGGTTCATGGGAAATAAGAAAAAAACCGCGTAGGCGGATTGCCAAATTTTTATTTGATTTTGTGAGTCCGTACCTTGAAACGTAAACCAACACAAATTTTGAGGTGGGGTTGACTTTTTTTCTTGGTCGACTCCTAAGGTTCATTATTGAAAATAATAAACCAAAATAGGGAGTTGTGAGTGCCCTCATTAGAAAATTTTATTACTGATTGGTTGCTAAGGGCGCAAAACTGGTAAAATTCTCTAACCTAGAGGTTTCAAAGTAGGGAACGAAATGAAAAATAAGCGAATTTTCAAGGTAAATGGCATCAAAATTTTTAGAAAGGACTTTTTCGAAAAAACCTTTTTTAAAATGCTTGCATACGAGTCTGCAACACATTGGGACAGTTTCAAGTCAACCACTACACAACAAGGTAGTGAAGTAAGGTTGTTAGTTCATGTACCCAAGCATCAAAATAAGAAAATAGTTGATTGTTCTCTACGCAACACAGTGAGTCTATTTTATTTATTGGTCGCGTGAGCAGGACTTGCTTAGTTTTCGTGACGATTTTTCAGTTCATGTGCCAAAGCAAAGACATGAAATGTCAACAATCTTGGAGGTCATGTAGAAGATAAAAACCGTTTAGGATCAAAGATGCGTTAGTAAGATGAAATGTGCATGTGGGCTTGAGTATTGTGATCAAAGTGATAGGATACTTGAACACAGAATTAAAGGTAATAATTCCATGGATAACGATGGGGGTTCTGCTCTCACAACTCATCTGAATCCGCACAGACAGTAAGTACAATTCAGCATGCTGGGAGATATAATATATGTTAAGTGCTGTTTTCAAGCACTTACAACATATTATGTTGTAAGTGCTTGAAAAGTTCGAAACCTTTAAAAGTGATAGATCCGATGTGACAGGGTTAACATTTATTCGTTCTGAATCCCAGGCAATGACAGCTCAAAGACGTGAGACAGCTTGATCAAGTGGAACCCGTGGGACTTGGAGCAGAACTCGATCCTCATTCAGTCGGCTGATGGCATAGGCAGTAGATGCACAGCCCACCCTTTATCATCTCCGATACAAGCCTATTCACATAGTGATGTAGTAGTTACTTCGATTCAATAATTTATTTTCAATAACATCAATTTTATCGGTGAATGAAGATGTACTGGATGAAATTGGGTCCGTCAAAATTGAAATTTGCACAATCATTTTGCATTTCGATTCTTTGCGAACACATTTTCTTTGACTAACATAATTATTATCCAATGTTGATGCGGGTTAACTTGGAGACTATTCTAAAACCAAATTCTCACAACCTACCTAGTGACTCAATTTTCCACGGAGTGGAAATTGAAATGTCGGGTGGGACTTCATCACGATCAGATCAGTAGAAGCCACGGTTCGTGTGGAAAATTGAAATATCACTAACGTAATCGCGAAAGACTTAACTGCTGTATGTCAGTGCAGTGTGATATCAATATAAATATAAAGACGTCTGCCAAGTGGGTGTGGCACATAGCTTCCTCGTATCCACAACCCGATTATATAGATGATCCGATGCATAGTAGTTAATCTCAAAAGACCAATCTCTAAGTACCTTTCACTACCCTCATAGTGAACCATCTACACGCTAATCTGGACAATCCTAGAAAATTTCATCAAATTCGGATGAAAATTGTAAGTGATGTGGCTATTACAAGGATTTTAAGTTCGCGCATGCGCAGTGGCTACAATCAATCCGAAGGTCGTGATTTTCATAGGGGACCATCTAAATGCTGATCTGTAACATCCCTGAAAATGTCATCAAAATCGGATGGAAAATGTGGAGGTTATGGCTGTTACAAGGAATTAACGTTTGCGCATGGGCAGTGGCTACTATCAGTCCGAGGGAGATGATCTCCATTGAGGACCATCTTCTACTCAATCCGCATAATCCCTGGAAATTTCATTGAAAACGAATGGAAAATGTAGAAGTTATGGCCGTTACAAGGAATTCATGTTTGCGCATGCGCAGTTGCTTCTATCAGTCCAGGAATGATAATTTTCATAGGAGACTGTCTACACACTAACCCACACAAATTAGTACACACTAACCCAAACAATCCCGGAAAATGTCATTGGAACCGGATGGAGAATGTAGAAGTTATGGCCGTTACAAGGAATTCACGTTTGCGCATGCGCAGTCGCTTCTATCAGTCTGGGGATGATGATTTTCGTAAGGAACCGTCTACACACCAACCCGCACAATCCCTGAAAATTTTATAGAAATCGAACAATAACTTCGTACAGTTATGCCCGTTACAAGGATTTCATGACAGACACACAGACACAGAACCAAAATTGTTCAGAGAGGTCTAAAACGCAAAACGCGATGAAAAAATTTTGATTCTGGAGGCCTTTTTGACATTTTCATGTCTTTCATATGGCACATAAAAAAAAAATCGTCACGAAATTTGTTGCGACGAAATTTGTCCCAAGTCGCCACAATGATGATTATGACCATCAGAAGTGAAGTTGTTAGGTACTTTACAGGTAGGTACTTTACAGTTAGGTAGGTACTTTACAGTTTGATATTACCAGATCAGCTGAGTCGAAAATTGAGCTCCCAGATCAGCTGAGCCAAAAATCGAGCTCCCAGATCAGCTGAGTCGAAAATCGAGCTCCCAGATCAGCTGAGTCGAAAATCGAGCTCCCAGATCAGCTGAGTCGAAAATCGAGCTCCCAGATCAGCTGAGTCGAAAATCGAGCTCCCAGATCAGCTGAGTCGAAAATCGAGCTCCCACATCAGCTGAGTCGAAAATCGAGCTCCCAGATCAGCTGAGTCGAAAATCGAGCTCCCAGATCAGCTGAGTCGAAAATCGAGCTCCCAGATCAGCTGAGTCGAAAATTGGGCTCCCAGATGTCTCGGGAGGGGAGGGGGGGGGGAATATGAAAATGTTTCAATGTGTTGCAGACTCGTATGCAAGCGTTTCCTTTAAAGGACTTTTGCTCATCTTTTTCTTTCATCCTTGAAAAGTGAAAACAAAGCTTCCCCTACCTTGGTAGACTCGGAAGCAAAATATTTGATTCTAGAGGCCTTTTTTCTTTCATCCTTGAAAAGTGAAAACAAAGCTTCCCCTACCTTGGTAGACTCGGAAGCAAAATATTATAAAATTGAAAAATAATAAAATAAAAACCTTTTTAACGAAAAAAAAAGAAAACCAAGTCGCTTGGAAAAGAGTGATTGTGGAAACTTGAAGTAGTGTAGATGGAGACACGACAAGGTATACAAGTGCTGAACTACTCAGTACGTGTGTTGGACTTGGACCAACTTCAATTCAGTAATTCCATGGAAGTATAAAGATAAACTTATTCACTTCACGCCATCCTTGATGATCTTCCTTGTAGGAGTCGTATGATTCAACGTTCTATCTACTCCAATTTCGCGTGCTCTGTTTCCAGGGCCATCAATTTTTTAAATTTAATAAACGTTTGGATAATAAATATATGATACTTCAGAGAGAAGTTTTACGGTGTTCGGTATTTCCCGCCCAATTTTCCACAATGGCTTTCAGGACCTTTTGAATATTATATACTTCAATTATCTTTGTAGTAGAGATACTCTCAGCAAGACTCCACCCAGGCCAATCCCAAACTTCATTATACCAACTCGGACTTATTCCTTATTTTGTAAAAATAAGCGGTTTGAAATTATTTGAAATTAGAGAGGTAATTACGAGTGTTCCATCGCCTTAAGTGGATCTAGTAAGGTACTTATCAAATAATGGGAAAGTTACCGAACGTTTCATCCATAAATGATCGGAAAATATTAAATAGAGCTCTCTAATTTATTTATTATTTTATCATTAATTAATTAATTGCTCTCTTAGTTTCAATCGTATTCAGTCGTATTGAGTGAAGAAGAAACCGAGGGATAGTTCTATGATTTCCATGTTAATCATGAAAAAATCAAGTTATATACATGTACGAATAAGTGAATGCAAGGTATTGATAAGGGGGCTGAGTGACTCCAACAAATCTCTCCTAGAGAACGGTTCCTGTTTACCGAAACATGAACATTTACAAACACTCACCAGATCGAGAAAATGCGTTCGTCATTTTTACATGATATGAAAGGTGTGGTGACGTTTGTTGAAATAATTGATACGAATTCGGAACACTGGTTTTTTAATTGAGTCGAAGTCTAACTAGATGACAGAATGATATGGAGAACAACTGATTAGAGGTACATCTAGGGGTGGGGAGTTCAGTCGCTCCGCCCCGATTCTACCTATCAATAAATGTTAATGAATGGGTACAACACTCACCCACACTAAAAATAATACAATACATAGTGGTACTTCATGATTTAAGAATATAACAAAAATTGATGATCATGTAGTGGAGAGCTCAAAATCCCTCAGATAATCAGGAGCTCTTCGTATACGACTGCCACGTCTCACGGCTGGTGGTCTCTGCGGTGTGACGTGCCTCGGTGAAGCAGCTCTCGGACTTGCCTCTTGAGGTGAATCAAAGTAGTAGAAGGGTGCATCCGAGTCTGCTGGGACACCCGACCTTTGTTGTGGTCCCGTTCCATCGGTCTGACTTGGTGAAAATGTCACACTTCTCCTTGCAACACCTGTAGAACGAAGCTGGTCTATGTAACGTTTAAGACAGTAGCCACTATCTAGTTGAACTTGGTAGTGCAAGTGCCCAAACTTTTGGATCACTGTGCCAAAAAGCCAATCCGATTTGTGCCTCGACTGAACCCTATCTCCAACGTCGAATGATCTGGTCCCTGGTATATGAGGTTGTCTGCATGGTTCCTCCTTGTATGGTTTTATAGCATCCAGCCTGATACGTAGAGTTCTCTTGAGATAGAGTTCGGCTGGAGACTTCCCATCAGCCATAGGAGTTGCTCTATAGTACATCATGATCTTCTGAAGCTTTTCTGTAAGCGGAAGTGGATCATTCTGCATGGCCTTGAGATGATTTTTCAGGGTTTGGACATGCCTTTCAGCGAGTCCATTTGAAGCTGGATGTCCAGGTGCACTAAATTTCTGCTTGATGCCATTAGAATCACAGAATTTGGTAAATGTGTCACTCTTGAAAATTGTGGCGTTGTCTGACACAAGTACTCGAGGGTATCCATGAGTCGAGAAAATTCCTTGCAATAAACTGATGGTTTTTTCAGTTGTCGGAGCTTCACTGATGACCCGAATTTCTGGCCATCTGGACTTAGCGTCAATAACAATGAGGAAGTGCTTCCCATTACATGGACCAGCATAATCCATGTGCAGACGATCCCAGTTTTCTTCTGGTTCTTCCCATGAGTGTAGAGGCGCTTTTGAAGGATTCTTCTTGATTGAGCAGCATGCTTCACAAGCACGAACTAGAGATTCAATTGCACGATCGATACCTGTCCATGTGAAGTACCTACGAGCCAGTTTTTTCATTCTGGTAATTCCAATATGAGTTTCATGGAGCTCATCGAGAACAGATTTTTGAAGGGTTTCTGGGATCACAATTCGTTGACCTTTGAAAATTATGCCACAATCTAAAGTGTATTCTTCGAAATTTGTAGACTGTCCGTTGATGAGCGCAGATTTGATTTTTCTCAATTCTACATCTTTCTCAGTTTCCCTTGATATGGTCTCAGCTGTAACTTTCGTGCTCGAAATTTGAGAAATTGTTGCACTGAATATATCATGTACTTCTTGATTTATTACTATATCCATAGATTTCCGATTAATTAGAAGTGGAGCTCTTGATAGGCAATCTACGTTCGAATTTTCTTCCCCTTTCTTAAATTTGACTTCATAATCAAAATTTGTTAAAAATGACGCATATCGCAGAAGTCTTGCTGATGTCATGGCTGGAAGTTTAGCTGATTGATGGAATATGCGTGAGAGGGGTTGATTATCAGTAACTAACTGAAATTTGCGACCATATACATACATGTAGAAATGACTGACTCCAAATATGATAGCCAGTGCCTCTCTATCCAACTGGCTGTAATTTTGTTCAGCAGTGGTTAGAGAGCGGGATGCAAAAGAAATAGGCCTTTCTTGATTTTCGATTGAATGTGAAAGAATCGCAGCTACTCCAGTGGGACTTGCATCGCAAGTTAGAATCAGTGGTAGCTGTGGATCGAAAGGTATGAGAACCTGGTCACTAGCAACTTCATTTTTCAATTTGATGAAGGCTGCTTCACATTTTCTGCTCCAAAAGAATTTCTTCTGTTTCTGTAGAAGTTCCCTCAAGGGATGGGTTAAAGTTGAACAGTTCCGAATAAATCTCGAATAATATGTGATGAGACCCAAGAAACGACGTACTTCATCGGCGTTTGTTGGTCTTGAAATATCTATAAGAGCTCGAATTTTCTCAGTAGATTTTAGGATTTGATTATGACGGACAATATGGCCTAGATATGCTATTTCAGTTTTGAAAAATTCGCATTTATTCTTATTGACATGAAGGTCATATTTGCCCAGTCTATCTAGGCATTGAAGTAGACGGGTTTGACATTCCTCCAACGTTCTTCCATGCACAATAATGTCGTCGTAATACGACAGCGTACCTTCCAGTCCCTGAAGAATTTGATCAAGTATTCGGTTGAATTCACTCGGGGCAGTTTTCACCCCAAAAGATAAACGGTTCATCAAATAAACACCTGGATGAGTGGAGATGGCCTGTATTGCACGACTTTTTTCATCAACTTTCAGGTGGAGGTAGGCTTTATACAAGTCCAATCTGCAGAAATATGAAGATCCGCGGAGACTGTTAAGGATTTCTTCTATTTTTCGGATTGGATAACGGGATGAAAGGAGCTGCGGATTTGCTGTGGTCTTATAATCAACGCAGAGCCGGACGTTACCGTCCGGTTTTGGAACGACCACCAAAGGTGATCCCCAGTCACTATGGTCCACCCTAGTGATAATTCCTTCTGCTTCCAGGCAATCAAGCTCTTTTTCGACTTTCTCCCTCAAAGCATATGGCACTTCTCGATCACGAAGAAAAACTGGTCTTGAATTTTCACGAAGGTGCAGTGTACATGTAATATTTGGTACACAACCCACTTTTTGCTCGAATATGCTGGAATATTTTCCGAAAATATCATCCAGAGATATGACGGAATGTATCTGTGAGGTAGATGCCTGTGTGGAATAGTCTAGATCATTGAGGGATGTACCAAGATGCCGGATCCAAATTCGGCCAAGTAAGGGTGCATAGCTGTCTGGAACAACATATATTTCTTCTGTAGATGTTTTGTTCCTGTACATGACCTTGACATTTATTTTTCCGTCAGGGAGAAAAATGTTGTTGGTATATGATCGGAAAGCTATTTTTGATTGCTGGAGAGGTGCACTTAATTTCAATTTTGCGTAGTGAGATCGTGGAAGTAGGGTAAATCCAGTTCCTGAATCGACTTCGAATTTTTGTGGTTGACCCTCGATTCTTACAGTGACAAAATATTTTTCCGAATCTTCTGCGGTGGAGATTTTATTTTCGAAAATATCAACTACACGGTGAATACCATACACTTCATCGATGGCATCATCCTGAATGCAATGGGTAGATTCATGTAGGTTTTTGTTCGAATTTTTTGAACCAAGTAGTGTTTTGACACAAACTTTTTGAACATGTCCACGAGAACGGCAAGCTTTGCAAAACAAGGCTTTTTGATCGACTCTGCAATCCGGAGCTTTGTGATTTTCGCGACCACATCTGAGACATTTGTTATCGATTCCAAGTTGTTTATAGTCGATAGATCTACGTGACTTTGAATGGGATCGACCTCGTTGACGGCTACTTCCAAAACCAGGACTTTTGGATCGTGCCTGTCTTCTGAAATTAGCATGTTGGGATTTTGATACCTTATTCACGTTCTCAGCCTGCGTTGAAAGTTGATTAGAAGAGATTTCGCGGCTATCTAATTTTGATGTTTCCATTATCAAGGCAGATTCGATCAGTTTATCAAAATCAGTAATATTGGACCTTAGTAATTGCTCACGAATCGTATTATCTCTGAGTCCTCTGATAAACTGAACTCGAAGAAACATCGCGGAAATATCTTTCCTGCACTCGCAAATGAACATGCAGTCGGCGATATCCCGCCTCAGACTAGCTACATATTCTAGAATCGATTGTTTTTCGTCTTGGTAGATCGAAAAAAATCTATGTTGCGAAACTAGATCACTTTTCTTTGGACAAAGATGTTGTTCAAGTGCTTCTGTTATGTTTTTATAATTCAATTGTGTTAGGTCCTTTGGTGCCACCAAAGATACCAGCAACTTGAAATGTGTTGATCCAACTGAGTTTAGAAACATTTGTTTTCTCAGATTGTCATCTTCGAAACCCCCTTTCATAGCTAAATAATTTTCAAAACGTTGTTTATATAGCTTGAAATTTTCTCGATTGGCATCGAAGTTTTCAAATGGGGGAACAAAAGCTGCAGGATTAACCGCCCGTTGAGAACTGCCACCAACCAGTTTCTCGATTAATATCTGGTTATTTTTATTCAACGTTTCAATCAGTTTCGCTAATTGATCTTTATCCATTTTGAAAGTTCGATTGGGTAGTAGA
Organism: Apolygus lucorum; assembly: GCA_009739505.2. Classification (NCBI taxonomy): domain Eukaryota; kingdom Metazoa; phylum Arthropoda; class Insecta; order Hemiptera; family Miridae; genus Apolygus; species Apolygus lucorum. The sequence continues at coordinate 29,098,635 of CM019182.2, forward strand.
AACAATCAGATTTATTCGGTAGGTACTAACTTTTAGACGAAACTGCGTCGTGGAGAAACGTGCTTTCCAACTCGGGGAGCCTGTTGCAACGGGGGTCCTGGCTTGAAGATAAGAACGCGATCTCAAGCAACTAGAAAACAATTTTTTACCGGTATTCGGCGATTCTATTCTTTCCGGAATCACAACTATATCGATCACTTGAAAACGCGAAAACTATTTTCACCTCGTCGCCAATTTTGTGGTGACGTTTGTTGAAATAATTGATACGAATTCGGAACACTGGTTTTTTAATTGAGTCGAAGTCTAACTACATGACAGAATGATATGGAGAACAACTGATTAGAGGTACATCTAGGGGTGGGGAGTTCAGTCGCTCCGCCCCGATTCTACCTATCAATAAATGTTAATGAATGGGTACAACAAAAGGTTTAAGTAAAAGCTATGCGAAAAGATGATGTATGAGGTGTGTCCGTTATTATTAGTGCCCGATGTTAAAAATGCTTGCATACGAGTCTGCAACACATTGGGACATTTTCATGTGTGTTTTCTTATTGTATTTATTACCACCCAATCATCAAAATAAGAAAACAGTTGATTGTTCTCTACGCTACACAGTGAGTCTATTTTATTTATTGGTCGCGTGAGCAAGTTTTCGTGACGATTTTTCAGTTTATGTGCCGAAGCAAAGACGTGAAAATGTTAATAACGGAATATTGTTAGTATTGTTGTTAGCTATAAGGAAGCTATTCACTTATGAACACACTTGCTGAGAAAATTTAATTAAGGAATGAAAACTTGATTTATTTATTTTTTACCCCTTTTTAATTAATTTTATTGTATTATTATAAGTAAATTACAATAAATCAAGTTGAGTAACTACAAAATGACAAGCTAAGGAGCTCCTAATAGGTTTTTACCAATGTTATTCCTGTAATAGTGATTAATCATTCTAAATGTATTAAAAAATGTCTAACAGAGTCATTGAACAGATAATGTTCGAATGAAAAAAAAAAAACTAGTATGAAAGAATATCAGCTTCCCAACCTTAGAAACCTGAATAAAATATAAAATTTTTAATTAAACTATTCAGGAACCTCTTGTGTTCTCGAGACCACTGAGTCGTCATTCACAGGGCCAGCTAGTACACCCAAATCTGCAGTTTTCCAAAAGAATAGATGTATTAGATTCGAGGAGTCCAGACAACCCTTAAAGTGTTGAACCGAAGGAAGGAACAAGTAAACACGAGAACTGAGGTGGAAGATTTCTGTTTACATGCCCATCTTTTCCCTTGTTCCTTTCTCTCCGTTATATATATTTGTCGGCGTTATATGTGTGGGAAGTGGTTCTTTCTGAGCCGGTCGGTTGGTGTTGGGAAATCTATGGCTAGCGCTCACTCGCCGTTCCTCACTACCCCACCTGTTCGAACCCAAGCCGTTTTCTCGTCGAGGCAACATATCACAGTTCAAGTTAACTGCTGCATTTGAGCAAAATAGAAGGAAGAAGCTACTCAGCATGGACCTGGAGAACAATATGACCATTGAGTTTTTGTGTTGGTACTAGTTGACTGGGCTTATGAGCTTCTTGATCTAATGAATTAGAAGTTATGCTTCTGATTACACAGGTGGTCCCGACTCAAATCATTATTACTTGAGACTCGATTTTACAACTAAGTTTCAAAAACTTTTCCCGCCTAGCACTTTTTTACACCTCTTAAATGCCAGTTCTTAAATTTTGAAAAAAAAAAACAAATTTTTTGCTGAAATAACAGATTTTCTCCTTAAAAGGTATACCTACAAAATTGATTACCGTTAGGAAGCTGATAGAATGGAGTTTTTGTTAAATTTTTCTGAGCCTCTGAAGAATACCGTGATCTATAAGAAAAAAACACCAAAATAAATTCAAGAACGTGACAATTTTCTGAACTGGTAGATCACTCATCATATTGTGTGGTATTTTCCAGTACTTTCAATGGTGTGGTCCGATTTGAATTGCGTGGAAAATGTGGAGCTTATGACCAATTTAGGTCCACAAAGTCAAAAACATTTAAAAAATGTAAAGTGAAAAAAATGGCATTTTAAGAGAAATGAGGAAAACGTGCTAGAAAGGAAAAATTTGGCAAATTAGGTAGTTATAAAATAGATTACTGAAGTACTGCTGATTGGATTCGGGACACCTGCTTACATAATACACGTGGAATATCATTGATAACACTGGAATGAGTTTACGTCAATAGTAGTAATATACCTGTAAACCTCATTATTATTATTTGCAGGGTTATCTACTTCATATTGTTTTACATTCAGATGTGCACTATGTCGGTGCTGGGGAAATTGAACCCAAGAGATTAAGTACGTAACTGAGATATTTCATATTCATAGAAAGTATAAAAAGCATATTCATCAAGGTACATACATCAATTACTCAACCGCTTACAAATCAGACCTCCATCATTATAACAATGCTGAACGTGAAGATTGGATTTGAGAAATCAAAGACAAGAACAGAATAAACTTTCTCAGGCTTTAGGAAGGAGTTTTTGTTCCAATGAAGAGTTTATCCTCAATTATCATTTAGCTGTGTTTATTCAATCGGACTGGAAGAAAATGGGGCGAAAGGGCTAAAAAACAGGCGAAAAAAGAGAGAATAGCTCGTGTACGGAGGAAATTAATATAACGAAGGATTCCTGACGGAGTTCCTGCTATTGGTTTGTTTTGTCGGTGAAGTGCCGAATCAAGCCGGCATGCTTCGAGGAAGTTTGTTTTTGCCTCGTGGGAAGAGGGGTCCCTCAGTTTTTGCAACAGGCGGCGTTTTACTGTCGAACGGGGTCACCCGACTCAGTTCGCTCAAAACACTTGAGCGTTAAAGTTGGAACCTGCTGTCACTTCCTCGGAAGGTATATTCACTCTGAGACACAATGTTTTATTGTTCTTTGCCGCTCTAAAAATAATCTTTCGAATAGAAGTCGATATCTATTGTTTCGTTTTCCCATTATGGAATGAGTATTATCTCGCATTTTGTTTTGGTGGAGGGGGGCGGATTTCAATACAATTTTAGTGTTCTGTTTGTCAGGCAATTCGTCCATTGGTCTCATCCTTATAGTCCGAAATTGTTCAAAACCCTACATTAGCAGAATGCTCTTTTAGTATGCGTTTCTGGCACATTGGGGTGTGGCAACCTTATAATTCGAATTATTATACTAATTGTTGACCACCTTTATAAATTGTGTTGCCGTGAGCTTAACCGGTCTGGTTGGAAGGGACTTTTATGGAGAGAAAACAACTTGAGTCAGGACGTCGTCTACTTCCTATTCCGAGAGCACGTGATCATTTTCCAAGACATCCTACTATACTTCATCAAAAAACGCTGCAAATTATTACACAATGGTTTATTATTTTCTATATAGATCACTCGTCTACAAAATCACCAACCATCCAATATGAAAAGAAAAAGAAAAAAAAAAAAAATCAAAAAAAAAAAAATAAAAAAAAATCAAAAAAAAATCAAAAAAAAAATCAACATCACCAACCATCGATTGCATTTCGGTCTGCTCTAATTTGAACGGAGATTAGGCCTCTTTTGCGATTCACACTAGTGTTTTGATTTATATATATATATATTTCAATATAAACACTTAAATTTTCGTAGTGAGCGAACGGTTTGTCCTACAGAGCTCCGCGTGGTCTCAAAAAATTCTAAAAATTCTATAGAATCTTAAATTGAAGGAAAAACAATACCTTTATATCGAAATTTTTTGAGTTAGGGCGTTTTCAAAATTTCAAAATTGATTTTGGAACCCTAAGGAGTGACCTACATCAACCAAAAGCTTCGGGGCACAACTAGACCCCAAATGGAGCCTACATACCAAATTTCATCAAAATCGGTCAATGCTAAGTGGCAAAAGTGCCGCGTACGGCGTACGGCGGACGGACGGCCAAATTTTTATTCGATTTTTGGATTCTACGTACCTTGAAACGTAAACCATCAAATTTTGAGGGGGTGTTAAAATTTTTTTTTTCTTGGTCGATTCCAAAGGTTCATTATTGAAAATAATAAACCAAAACCCTCCACTGAAGTCTGGGTCATCTCCTTCATGTTCCACGAGGTGTAGAAAGTCTGTAATTTTTCCAGGAGATGTATATAACTCTCTAGACACCATTGAAGCAGCAGTTTTATGAAAAAACCTAAACGCGTATAGTCACCCTCAACCAAAACACTGGGGTGGATCTTGGCACACTCCAGACACACTTTACATGCTTCTGGTGAGGTAGCAAAACAATAAGTTTGCCTGTGATAAGTGAGTTCTTGTAGAGGAAGAAGATTTAGAAGGGAAAATAAATTAACAGAAAATGAGAGGCTTAGAAACTTTCGGTGGGGTGTTGAACACCCCAGTGTGCTTTCTAGGACAAGGGTCCTTAAGGATTGTCTGTAATTCCATCACATTCAGATCAGCCAAATCATGGTTCAGAGGAAAAGGAATCAAAACTCCGATTTCTTATATTGGGCAAAATTGAGACAAAATAATGGTCCGATTTTGATGATTTTGTTGATTTTGATTTTGGTCCTAGTGTTTCGTGAGTTACTTCTTAGATGATTCCGTGGCCCCAGGCTTTTTATATATAAACTTAAAATATTTTACATTGGAATAATGAAGCATATAGAAAAATAAATAATGATAAAATGATTTTTCCACCATACATTGAGCCGGTCGAGTGAAAATTCACACATTGAAGGCATTTGCATAGATTACATCGAGCGAACTGATGGACATTGTCGGTTTCCTTCTCCGTGTTGCTTGGAAAAGCGATATGGACGAGAGGAGGCCGTAATCTGGCATCCACTCCTATTTGTTCCACCGACGGCCAAAAACCCATCCTCTACCATCCGCTCTCCGGCTTCCCGCATATTGTTATTTAATCAGGCGAGAACTAGGTGCGGTCACACAATCTATATGTAAATTTCTATACAAGCAGTAAAAGCACCCTGTAGTCTGATGCCCTCCTAATAAGCTGGCGTCTTTTGAAAACGTGGCTAATAAGGGGTCGGCCACTCTCATGATACCTACCTAATCCTCTCTCTCATGCACTCCAAATTTGTTCAGTAGTAGTAACACAACATAATATCCTACGTTGAATTCAATAATTGCTATTCCTTGGGGATAAAGTTACAAATTTCGGGTAACCATACCGAAACGAACGATACCTATGTACGAGTATTCAAAGTATGCGCATCTAGGACATTCGAATAGATCGAGATAGTGAATTCGTGGAACATTCAAGAACCTCCGCCAATCTTTAACATATGAACCAGACATATGAATGATATAAACATCTGAAAATTAAAATTTTTAGAAAGTCCTTATTACACTTGGTCATAGTTCTACCAAAAATTGTTTGAAAGTAATTTTATGTACTTACTCGAAGAAAAATTTTCGTTTCAAAAAATGTTGCTCCCTCTATGAAGGTAGCAAAATTTTGTATTTGTGCCGCAGGTAAATACAATTTAAGTCTTCAACAATTAGTATGTGATTAAAGGTTAGTATACGGCTTAAAGGTAATTAGGTGGAAAACTAAAATTAAAATGATCGTTTAGTATAACTCGACCATTAAGTGATAGGAAACAGCTTATTATTTACCTTTATCTTGCACAAAACAGTTCCATTCAATGTAATTTAGTTTGTATCATGGGTCAGAAATACCCCACCGTCCTACACTCTTAGCCACCGTAACATTCCCAGCAACAGGCGAATTTCGATTTGAATACCTTTTAAAATCCATGGTCCACGATTCCCCATCAGGCGAATTCGAGTTCGCGACCCAGCCTCCCTTAACTCCTACACCAACGGTGCCAGCCTGGGACGATAGCGGTAATACTCGAAATTTCATCTGTTGAATTTTGTAAGTACCTAGTCGGTACAAAAATCCCATAATACGCGGTTTTTAGGATCCTGGTAGTGGCACTATTGACTTGTTCCATTTCGGAACTAAGTATAATTTATTGAAATCCTGAGATATAATTGATTATGTTCCCTGCATCTCAAAGCTGAGGGATCAGCGATTTTGTGGAATATGATCTCTCTTATAGTCCCCTCTCCATGCTAATTTCGATAATCTGGTGAAGTAATATGTAACTGGGAAGTTGTTTGAGTCGATCGAAAAACGAAACAAACAAAACGGTTGAAATTTGAGGAGTACCTAAGTAGCGCAGACGAATTCAAAACCCACCTTTCTCCTTTGACACAAATTTTGAAATGTCGGTGTTGTTGCGCAACAACTAGATGAATTTTTGCGTCGAACAAAAAAAGTCACCCAAGTGGGTGTGGCACATAGCTTCCTCGTATCCATAACCCGATTGTACAGGGTGTCACCCTTACGGGCGCACCACTGGGCAGGGTTCGATTCTACTACTAATTTGCAACAAAAAATGTCTCTTAGCGATTTCTTCTTAGAGGCTTCGTTTTCGAGTTATTTCACTTTTAAGATTTCTTTCGAGTTTTCGACCTTACATCACTAAAATGGCTGTAACTCCCTTAATTGATGAAGTAAATTGAAATTTGATTATATCATTGGAAAGAGCGTCAAATTTCCTATCTCCCTGATGCGGTTTTAGAAAATTTCAAATGAAACGAACGGGTGTAAAATAAGTCAAAAGTAAAAAATTGGTAAAGTTTCGACAATGTTCACTTTTGTTCAAAGTTTGATTCTCGAAACGTCGTGAACGGAAATTTCCATGCTGTAAGACTAAAAGTTGCATGTGAATCCCAGCTTTCTAACGGTGTAGTCATTTTTTTTAAACACCACTTATTCTGTTAGAAAACTACGTTTTTAGGGCAGAAAACGTTCATTTTCGGGTGTAAATCGGCGTTTTTCACCAGAAATGCTTTCCAACTTAATTAATTATTTGACATGAAATTTCACGTACTTTTTGACGCTGAATCGAATGGTAACACTTTCCGATCTCCTCGACAAACAAAAAGTACTTTTCAAGCCTTTTCCTTTGGGCGAAGGGCTCAATCTCGTTGTTCGTTTTATCCAAAATTGTCATTAAGGGAGGTCTGGGTTATTAACGACTCGCACTCCTTCCACTTTGTTGACATACTTAATTTTTGCCCTCTGTCTTGAAAATATCGTCCCGATCATTTGCGGAAAGCTTTATCTTTTCGATAGATTACAAGTTGGGGGTCGAGGACTCAGTTGTACCCTCTTTAACCCAGAAAGGGCTTGAAAAGTACTTTATGTTTGTCGAGGAGATGATTAATTGAGTTGGAAAGCATTTCTGGTGAAAAACGACGATTTACACCCGAAAAAGAACGTTTTCTGCCCTAAAAACGTAGTTTTCTAACTGAATAAGTGGTGTTTAAAAAAAAATGACTACACAGTTAGAAAGCTGTGATTCACATGCAACTTTTAGGCTTACAGCATGGAAATTTCCGTTCACGACGTTTCGAGAATCAAACTTTGAACAAAAGTGAAAATTTTCGAAACTTTACCAATTTTTTACTTTTGACTTATTTTACACCCGTTCGTTTCATTTGAAATTTTCTAAAACCGCATCAGGGAGATAGGAAATTTGACGTTCTTTCCAATGATATAATCAAATTTCAATTTACTTCATCAATTAAGGGAGTACAGCCATTTTAGTGATGTAAGGTCGAAAACTCGAAAAAAATCTTAAAAGTGAAATAACTCGAAAACGAAGCCTCTAAGAAGAAATTGCTATGAGACATTTTTTGTTGCAAATTAGTTGTAGAATCGAACCCTGCCCGGTGGTGCGCCCGTAAGGGTGACACCCTGTATAGACGATGCATAGTAGTTGATCTCAAAACATCAATCTGTATATACCTTGGACCACCCTTTTAGGAGACTCTACACGTCAACGGGCACAATCTCTGAATATAGTTGGAAAATGTAGAAGTTATGGCTGTAACAAGGAGATATAATGTTGCTCATGCGCAGTGGCTACTGTCAGTTTGGAGGTGATAATTTTCTTAGGGGACCATCTACACGCCAACCCACACAGTCCTTGAAAATGTCATCGAAATTGGATGAGGATTGTAGAAGTTTTGGTTGTGGCAAGTATTTCACGTTTGCACATGCGCAGTGGCTACTGTCAGTTTGGAGGTGATAATTTTCTTAGGGGACCATCTACACGCCAACCCACACAGTCCTTGAAAATGTCATCGAAATTGGATGAGGATTGTAGAAGTTATGGCTTTTGCAACGATTTCAAGACAGACAGACAGACACCAAAATCGTTCAGGAAGGTCTACAACGTAAAACTCGAGTGGAAATTTCGATTTTGGAGATTTTTTTTCAACCGTGAAAAGTGAAAACAAAGCTTCCGCTACTTTGGTAGACTCGGAAGCAATAACCACGTCAATCGGTATGAAATTGACGCCTGGGCAGAATACACAATATATTTAGGCTAAAAAAGGCACCTTTTTCAAACTGAACCCCTTAAGGTATCATTTTTTGCGACGTAGTGCACAACTAGATAGATTTCAGCGAAAGAACAGCGCAAAATAGGTTAAAGAATAAGACCTGGGCAGAGTACACACACACCTATCACAAACATGCACCTACGGTTTGTTTGCGAATTTGGATTCAGAATGATCTAAAATAGTTTGTACGAAGTTACTGTCTCCGAGTGTACCAAGGTAGCGAAAGCATTGTTTCCACATTTCAAGGATGAAAAAAACAGCTTTCGTACAAGTACGCAACCACGAGAGACATTTTATGTCTGTGCGCCCCCTTTCCCCTTCATATAAAACCCCGTATTGTACTTTTGTTTGTGGAAATTTGATTGTGCTCGTTGATGGTTGCGATGTAATGTACGTAAACATTCATTTAAACCCGCCCTCTCAAATTTCAGGTTCCTGCCTTCAACAGGAAAGGAAATGGCCTTGGAGCTCACTCAGCTGATCAGTGACCACTCAGGCGCCTTCAGCATTCTCCATTGACCCGCCCTCTCAAATTTCAGGTTCCTGCGTTCAACAGGAGAGGAAATGGCCTTGGAGCTCACTCAGCTGATCAGTGAGCACTCATGCGCCTTCAGCATTCTCCATTGACCCGCCCTCTCAAATTTCAGGTTCCTGCGTTCAACAGGAGAGGAAATGGCCTTGGAGCTCACTCAGCTGATCAGTGACCACTCAGGCGCCTTCAGCATTCTCCATTGACCCTGCCTCTCAAATTTCATCTTCCTGCGATGAATAGGAGAGAAAATGGCTTTGGAGCTCACTCAGCTGATCAGTCACCCTTCAGGCGCCTTCAGCATTCTCAATTGACCCTGCCTCTAAAATTTCAGGTTCCTGCGTTCAACAGGAGAGGAAATGGCCTTGGAGCTCACTCAGCTGATCAGTGACCACTCAGGCGCCTTCAGCATTCTCCATTGACCTTGCCTATCAAATTTCAGCTTCCTGCGATGAATAGGAGAGAAAATGGCTTTGGAGCTCACTCAGCTGATCAGTCACCCTTCAGGCGCCTTCAGCATTCTCCATTGACCCTGCCTCTCAATTTTCAGGTTCCTGCGTTCAACAGGAGAGGAAATGGCCTTGGAGCTCACTCAGCTGATCAGTGACCACTCAGGCGCCTTCAGCATTCTCCATTGACCTTGCCTATCAAATTTCAGCTTCCTGCGATGAATAGGAGAGAAAATGGCTTTGGAGCTCACTCAGCTGATCAGTCACCCTCCAGGCGCCTTCAGCATTCTCAATTGACCCTGCCTCTCAATTTTCAGGTTCCTGCGTTCAACAGGAGAGAAAATGGCCTTGGAGCTCACTCAGCTGACCAGTGACCACTCAGGCGCCTTCAGCATTCTCCATTGATTCTCGCGTAACGCTCCCCGCGTGATGCTCCCCGCATGACGCTCCCCGCGTGACGATTTTTCATTTATGTGCCGTAGTAAAGACATAAAATGTCAAAAATTCACATATTAGTAAACAAACTGACGGAATGTTAACGTGCTCTACAACGAAGGGGGTCAATGTGCATACAAATGAACATCATGGTATTTAGGGATAAATTGAGAGCTTTCCAACGAGTGGTGTACGATTTTTGTGCGATGAAAATTGCTGAAGATACTTTTCCCTAGTTACATATTTGTTGTAAGTGAAAATCATCACAATTATTTGGTAACGAAATTTGGTAACGGTTTTCGAGTTATGTGCCAGAGTAAAGACATAAAATGTCAAAAGTTTTCCTAAATCAAAATTTCCACTCGCGTTTTACAAGTTGTCATGAAGGTCATGAAATCCTAGTAACGGGCAAAACTATACGAAGTTATTGTCAGATTTCGATGAAATTTCGTGCAGGTTGTCAGTACCCTTTGAAAATCATCGCCTCCGGACTGTCCAGCCACTGCGCATGAGCAAACGTGAATCCCTTGTAACATCCATAACTTTTAAATATTCCAACCCATTTCGATGAAATTTTCAGGAAGTGTAAGGATTGACATGTAGATGGTCCCCTATTAGGGTAGAAAATATAGTTTTGAGTCATGTTACAATGCATCGGATCATTTATACAGTCGAGTTATGGATACCACAAAGCTATGTGCCACACCCATTTGGCAGACTTTTCTTTTGTACATGGTTGTCATCTACCTCAGAATAATCGTGTAAGGATGGCAAAAAACTCGTATTTGGAAACCTTTGAAAAAAAAAAAAAAAAAAGTTTAAAAGAATGCCCATGACAAACTTTATTCATGTTTGTACTTAACTGTTTTACGAAAGATGACACTGTGTACAAGGCACGCTCCATGAAGTATTATAATTTATTATCGTTGACGTTACACATCTTATGTATGATTCAAGGGTGAATGAGCACGTCTAATTATCGTTTGGGAGTGGCAATTACTTTTCCGATGAGTTATTTATACATGACGAAAATGCAAAGCAGAATTATAGTAAGAGAGACATAAGTAACGGTAATTAACGAATTCATGAGGACTTTAAATAAAAAAACGACTTTCAGCATGATTTTTGTCGGCAAACAGTCCTATTCACATTAAATATGAAGCTTTCCATGGAAAAAGACTCAGGATGTTTGCTCTCATATTTGGAGATACGTTTGTAGAACGACGTCGAGTTTGAGAGATATGAGAAAAATAAATTTCGAGGTAAACTAAGAAACCTGAATTGGAGGTGACCCTCATAATGATTCATAATATCCCAGACGTTCCCTTCTATTATTTCTTATTTGATTTCAGTGGGTTCGAATGCCTTGATAATCCTAATCCGCGGTATATCGATGATCGGAACGAACGGAGCGTTAGGAACAGAATGTTCTCGTGATTGACAACGATGAAGGCACGCTGATATTAAATCTTCGACGGCTTTATTGAATTTGGAAGGTCTATTGGATGGTCGTGATACAACAAGGAAAATCGCTTCGAAAGCGATTTTTGAAGACTATGAAACGAATGATGTTTTTCAAATGAGGATGCAATTATGATTATTATTTATTGAATATCTCAAACTTTTCGATTTATTTTCATACCAAGAACACAACAAGCACACAACAAGAAAGATTACAATAAACACGATGCATGACAAAAATAATCAATGCAAATTTTCGACCCTCTTGACATGAGTTCGAAAAGCTACTTGTGAATCAAGAACAGCATTGACTTACGACATTGTAGGAATAAAACATAACTAACCGGTTAAATGTGGATATTCAACGCCAAGAACTAATGAAATCCGACGGAAACTGTAATTTATCACTCTTTGTTAGGGTTTTACATATTCGCATGCTCAGTGCCAAATAATCATAGAATCATGAATGGGATGATGTAGTAGGGAAATGATAATATTATTACGAACTTGTGATTAATAATAGAAATTAAACCACTTGGTTCGGTTTCAAGAATAGAAGTCAAGTTTTTATTATTTGGGAAAGTAACTAATAGAAACATGTGTTTTGCAATGGATACTAATTGTGTAGTGTCCCTAACATCATCCCTCTTCTCCCTCTTTGAGAACGGATGCTGCATATGGGGCAAGGCGGTCTGCATGAACGACTCTTGGCCTTCATCTTGGTGGTCGAATCCGAAAAACTACGTCGGAAATAACTTTGGTGATTTCACACGGGCCCACCCAAGGTGACTGAAGCTTAGGGCACTTACCAACTACGCGCAGTGGCTGGAAGCACCATACTGGATCACCAACCTTGAATCTAGGTTGAGTCGCCCGAATATCGTATCTTTTTTTGGATTCTTCGGCTGCTGCTATCAACTTTTGTTGAGCCAACTCATGTGTTACAACTAGCTGTTCCTGTAACTTCTTGGCGTAGTCTGCCTCAAACAGTTGACCTGGAACTGAACCAGTCAGCAAGTGTACTGGTAAAGTTAGGTTTCTACCCAAGGTTAGTTCTGCAGGTGAGAAGCCTGTTGACGTATGCTCTGTGGCCCTATAAGCAAGTAGTACACATGGAAGCCACTTATCCCAATCTCTTTGGTTCTGGCCGACGACCTTAGCGAGCATATTCCAAAGTGTCCTATTAAATCGCTCCACCAGACCGTTGCTTTGAGGACGGAGAGGGGTACTTCGGGTCCTCTGAATCTGCAGCAGTTGCATGACTTCTTTGAAAACAGCTGCTTCGAACGTTTTCCCTTGATCCGAGTGTATTTCCCTTGGAATACCAAATCGAGATATAACAGTTTCAACCAATCCTTGGGCTACTGTTTCAGCTTTAATGTCATGTACAGGGAATGCTTCCGGCCATTTTGTGAAGTGATCAACCACGACCACTATGTATTTATTTCCCTGATCTTTCATTGGCAAGGGTCCCACTAAGTCCACCGCTACTCTCTCAATAGGGCTCCCGGTAACATAGCTCTGGAGTGGTGCTTTTCTAAGTCTTGTGGATCCCCCTCGCCTGCCACATACATTGCAGGCCAGACAATGGAGCTTGACATCTCCCTGGAGGCCAGGTCAATAGTATTGGGATCGGACTACCCCCAGCGTTCTTCGACGCCCAAAGTGACCCAAGCTGTGAGCCCTTTCCAAAACCTCCGTTCTACATGACCTAGGAACCACTATCTGCTCAAAGGTTTTTCTGCCGGAATCATCTTCCCAAAGGCGTATCAGTATTCCATCCCGACCAATTAGGGAATTATACTTTGCCCACAATGTCTTTACAATTGTATTTTCCGCAGCTACATGTTCCCAGGAAGGGCGTTGCTTGGATGCCACCCATGATGATACAACTCGAAGATCTGCATCTTTCTGTTCTTCATCTGCCCAATTGATACTATCTGAATCCAACTCGACTCGTTGAATAGAGAGTAACTTTTCATGCTTTTGTTCTTGTCTACTACAATGATGACAATTATCATTGATGCAGGGCCTTCGTGAGAGAGCATCTGCATTTTGATGATTTCTGCCTGGTCGGTAAATGATCCGGTAGTTGTATGATGCTATGAGCTGTAGCCACCTTGACAACTGACCATCAAGTTCCTTAAAATTGCGAAGCCATTGTAAGGCAGAGTGATCAGTTCGGACAACAAATTCCTCTCCACTGTCCAATCCGAAAGAGTGGAAGTGCTTCAGTGCTCTGACAATGCTGAGGAGTTCTTTTCTTGTAGCACAATAATTTCTCTCTGGCTTCGAAAGGCATTTGCTGAAATAATCAAGAACAATTTCCTTACCATCCTGTACTTGTGATAGGACTGCCACCACTGCTCTGTCACATGCATCAGTATCCAGCACAAATAGTGAACCAGGAAGCGGATGTCCCAATACTGGAGATTCTGTCATCGCCGATTTGATGTCTTGGAATGACGCAGCACATGCTGGAGTCCACTCAAATGTGCTTGTCTTATCTTGCAACGCATATAGAGGAGCCATTCTCTGAGCAAAGTGAGGAATAAAGCAGCGATAGTAGGAACACATCCCTACAAAAGTTCTCACTTCCTTGCTGTCTTTGGGAGTTGGCCAATTCTTAACTTTGGATGTTTTTTCTGGATCAGCCTCGATTCCTTGCCCAGATATAATAAATCCTAAGTATGTTACCTTGGTCCTGAACAAGTGGCTCTTTTTAGGATTTAGTTTCACCTTCTTCTCTCGCAATATTCTAAATACTCTTTCCAGCCATATAATGTGATCATCGAAAGTAGCATTATCCACTAGAATGTCATCCAAATACACTTTGACTCTGCCTTCTCTGATATGATCTCTCAAAATCCCATGCATTGCCCTCTGGAACGTTGCTGGGGCATTACATAATCCAAAAGGCATGGTCTTGAATTGCCAGAGGCCACGTGGAGTACAGAAGGCTGTTTTTTCTTTATATTTTTCAGCCATTGGTATTTGCCAATATCCTGATTGAAGGTCCAGAGTGGAAAACCAATTGCTTCCAGCCAATCCACCTGTCAGCTCATCAATCTTTGGTAGAGGGTGAGAATCCTTCCTGGTGACATCATTTAATCTTCGATAGTCTATGCAATAACGTGTAGATCCGTCCTTTTTGGGAACCAAAACTATTGGACTTGCCCAAGGACTATGAGAAGCCTCAATCACACCAGTATCTTCCATATCTTTGATCATCTTATCAACTTCTTCAAGCCGGTGAGGAGCAATTCTTCTGGGTGCTTGGCGAATGGGTGCACTATCCCCTACATCCACTGAATGTGAAAAACCAGAAATACATCCCAAATCCTTTCCACACTTGGCAAAAACATCTGTAAATTCTTTCAGAAGGGCCAAGGCTGTAACTCTCTGTGCATCAGTGAGACTAGCAGTTGATTTCTCAGCCAAAGTTTGGACATGAGATGGAAGCATTCCATCAGGGTGCTCATTCCGTGGGGTGCTCTCTGAAGACTCATCAAGTGGGCTAATGTCCTGGAAGCTATCATCGTCCTCCTCCATCACTGAAGTACCATATGCTGCTCCAATTGTACTGATTGTACTGTCAACAGGGCTCTTACCTCTAAAAATAATGGCTTTCTGAGCTGGATCAATCAAGCAGTGGTGCCGTTCCAGAAAATCAAGTCCCAGAATGCAATCCTCGTGTATTTTAGCGATTAGTACAGTGTGGCGATGCAGCACACCATCACCTACATCAAGCAACAATGATGATTGTCCTTTCACTGGAATACGCTCAACAGAAACCGAACGCAAATACAGAGGCATCGTGAGAGGATTTATTTCATTCTTTATGTGTTCCAGAAGTTTGATATTTAGAATTGTTTTTGTTGCCCCCGTGTCTACAACAAAATCACAAGGAAGGCCTCCAGCAAATCCTTTCAAGATCAACGATGCATCTTTGGCTGCCCGATATATGAAAGTCTCTCCTCTTTCTTTCTCATGAGACCTGTTTGTGGAAATCAGAGTAGGTCTCTTTACTCTGACTTTCTGGCGTTTCCCAATGAGGATACTTGATCAGTACGAGTATCTTGTTTAGGAAACCAGCCAGCTGCTTGGGAGGTTGAGGGTTGAGATGGTGTTCCAGGATTCTGCATCTGGACAACATCAGTAACTGGAGGGTACGGACACCGCCAAGCTACATGTCCTGGAGCAGAGCATCTCCTGCAAATTATTTGGCGGCGTTGGCGTTGCTCATCCAAAGCTCGAGGAAATGGTTTTTTCGAAGGTGACCTCCTTACTACGACGTTTGATTCCATCACTTCACGATTCCCACCATTGTTCCGTTCCTCAACGGCTTCCACTTGTCGGATCGTGATTGGCGTTTGAGACGCTTGAGCAACTGTCTCAAATCGCAAGGAGACATCCAAAGCATCTTCGAGTGTTTTTGGCCACACACCTAATACCTTCTCCCGCACTTTTGGGTCTCGTATACCCTGGACGAAATGGTACACGATCATGTCTTCTCCCGACCTCGCTTTAAAGTCTGTGACCCAGGATTTTCTCGCCAACTTCTGTATTGCCTGATGGTACGTTAAAATGTCTTCGTTGGGTAATTGCTTTCGGGTCAAAAGCATGGTCATGAAGCGTTGAGCCCGTTTTTCATGGCCAAACCGCTTTCCTAGTGCTTCAACTAATCTGGTGAAGGTACGTGGCGTTTCAACCAGTGGTAATACCTCCAACGCAGGGCCTGTCAAAAAATGAGCTAATGCAGTGGTTTTTGTTTGGTCATCCCATCCAGTCTTTAGGGCTATTTCCTCAAATTGAAGTCTGTAGGCCTCCCAATCGACATTACCATCGTAGGGTTTTGGTTTGAATAGCTCCTGTCTACTTCCTTGAACTAGTTAAAAGGCTCTGAGCTGCGGTTTGTTGGTTTCGAGGCGCACTGACAGCTGTTCGCAGCCTGTGTGATCAACAAACTTTGGAATTCTGCTAGAAAACTCCTCCAATCTTCTTGCATGGCCTCTCTGAGGTCTCCAAGGGAGGCGCTCCACTCAACTTGCAGTTGTTCCACCAAAGCAGCACGTTCTTTCTCCCAGTACTGTTGAAACTGCATGAGAGGTAAAGATATACCTGATGCTTGAACGAATTCATCGTTGGGTTCGTTCCGTTCCACGGTTTCGTCAGAACTTGGGGTGATAGTCTCTTCTCCATCATTCACCCCCTGTCTGGAGCGGGTATTAACCATAGCTGCCACCAGTATTACGATCTTGTGATTAATAATAGAAATTAAACCACTTGGTTCGGTTTCAAGAATAGAAGTGAAGTTTTTATTATTTGGGAAAGTAACTAATAGAAACATGTGTTTTGCAATGAATTGAATACTAATTGTGTGTAGTGTCCCTAACAATATGGTATGAAAATAGTTGAGACGTCAGTCCCAAACGACCATAAAAATCGTAGCAAATGTATGGAAACGATCAAGATTTAAACTAACAATATCCTCGAGGGAATAGATAATGGTTCAAATGACTCCGTCTTTAGCGGAATGGGTTGCCACATCTTTGACAGTGATTTGGTTCGTTTTACTTCAAGACAAACTTTTCTAGTCCTTCGAAGTTTTTTTTTTTGTTAGATGCACAAGGAAACAATCAAAATCCTGCAGTTATTCTCAGTTTCGAATCTTTTCACTTCGGTCTCCTGATAGACAATAATTGTGGAAGTGTCCGATTCGTTGATCTCAGTGTTACAAGGTTGAAGAGAAGGCCAGTAAGGTGAAACTTATTAAACTAGGTTGAGTGGTTCCTTCAGAAACAACACATTATCCCACATGAGCACTAAGTGCTCGGACCCATTACGGGAAAGAGCATCCAGGGCCCTCTTCACCTGAAACTTGGGAAATAAAATAAACAAGAACAACGAAGAATTCTAGATTGCTGCTAGCAAACGTAACCTCCAACGGTTTAGGTTGAGACTAACTATTCCTGAAGCATCTCACTCCTAAGTTGAATCGCTATCTTTAGAATTCTTAGAAGCTTTCTCAAACAAAAGGAAACGAACATTTAGAATTTAGAATTAATTATTTTGCGTCAAGCAATACCACTGATGAAGGAGCTAACAAGAAATTTGATTTTCACGATCATGTTGCTGGTTTCTTGTCAACAAGCAACTTCTTGTTTGCGATTATGTTGCTATTTTTCACTTTTTGCGGATGCCGTGGCACCTATTGTACGAACCAAGTAGAAATGAGGTCACGAGCTTCCTTCTAGTTTTAAATAAAATCGTGAGGAATGTATCTTCCAGCCAAATCACGTTTCTGTGTATGAATACGCTGCTGATTGTCAGATGTGGACGATGTAGAGATTCATAGTGAATATGCTAGAGAGTTACCTGCATCAATTCTAAAGATTCCGATAGAATCGGACTCCTGATTTTGTGGGGTTATGCACATGAAAAGAACCTACCACGGAGAGACAGTCGGACTCGGGAGCAAAGTTGTTCAAAATACGTAAAATGTGAGCAGAAATTTTGATTTGGAGTACCCACATTGTTTAACCTACAGTAAAAATAATACAAGGCTTCCCTCTTCTTGATAGCGTGGTTGTACGATTTATTCAACTCAATGGTGGTTGTACATCGGCCCATTGTATTGTAGATATAAGGACACACTTGATGTTAGTTAGTTCAGCTGTTTGGACGAGCGTCTGTCCCTCTTACCATCCCTGTAAATGTAAGATTACTCACAATAAAGATTCATGAACTGCATCGATAAGGTATTGAATTGTCTTCACACCAAACCAATAATTCACCCATTACTAACCCAATTTGAGATTTAACCTAAGGGTCGTGATTTTGAAGCCATCACTCATAAACATAAATTAATTTACACCATTTTCTACACGTTGAGTAATTTTTAGTTTATAATTTTCAAATATAAACTTTTGGAATCGATCAAGAAATTTTGTTACTCCCCTCTCCCACCAAAATTTGATGGCAGGTATACGTTTCAAGGTACGTAGAATCCAAAAACTCAATAAAACCTTTTCCGTCCGTCATATGCAATTGCCTCTTTTCTTCGCTATCATAGACCGACTTTGATGAAATTTTGTATATGCGCTCGATGTCTCGATGTACCTAATCGTGCCGAGAAGCTTTTGGTTAGTGTGGACTTTTCTGAAGGGTAAAAAAAGGAGTTGTAAGTTTCATATTGCCCTACCTCGAAAACTCGTTATAAAGTCTTTTTTTATCAATTTAAAATGGAATTGAATTTATTGATTAGAATAAGACAACTTAGAGCTCTGTAGAACCAACCGTTAGTTCCCTATGAGGTCAGGAGGGTCGAATGCATTGTTTTTTATCAATTTAAAATAGAATAGAATTTTCAGACTAGAATTAGACCATTCGGAGCGCTGTAGGACCAACCTTTAGCTCCCTATAAGGTCTTCTTTCTTTGAATTGAGTTTCGAAGTTTTTCACTCAGCTGTGTTTCCTCAGCAAGCAATATCCAAGCAACGATGTTGGTGGGTTAGATCACTGGTAGGTACTTTCCGATTCCAAATAAACTTGAAAATTAAGATTTCTCGAAAATATGGTTGGTAGGTGTGAAAATGGCAAAGTTGTGTCTTAAAAACAGGAAAATAATAGACCTTTGTGTATTATCATTATTATGATCACAAAAAAGGTCTAACCTCCGCTCAAATTTTATCTGACTAAAATGAGATCGCTATTCATTTCTCAGATTTGTATTCAGTTTTGCTTTCTGCGCAACCAGTAATCAAATTTCCATTTGAATCTCTCTATTTTTCAAATCGAGTGTGAAGCGTTTAGTTCTTTCTAATAAACTTGATTGTGAAGGTGTGAGGGCAGTATGGTGTGGTAGGTAGTACCTACAAATGGTTGGGTAATAAGAAAAGTTGATAGATAAAAAAAGGAAAAAAAAAACGCTGCAAATCATTGCCCAAAGGTTTACTATTTTCTGTATAGATCACCCTTCTGTATAGATCACTGGTTCTCCATCAATAGCACCTACCACCATCTGTATTCTCACTAGACCTCCCCTCTCAAATTTCAACTTCCTGCGTTCAATAGGATTGAAAATGGCTTCGGAGCTCACTCAGCTGATAAGTGATTTGAAGAGTGAAGAAGATCTTCGCGAATGCTAGAGAGGCATGGAAGAGCACTGATCAGCTGAGTGAGCTCCGAAGCCATTTTCAATCCTGTTGAACGCAGGAAGCTGAAATTTGAGATGAAGGATCAAGGGAGAATACAGATGGTGGTAGGTGCTATTGATGAAGAACCAGTGATCTATACTGTAGGGCGATCTACACAGAAAATAATAAACCTTTGGGCAATGATTTGCAGCGTTTTTGGCTTAAATTCAAACTACCAACACATGGGCTACAACTGTTAGTTGTAGTTAATTGATTTTAATTATTTCGGTGATGACTTAAGCGGCCCATAGACGATCAATATTATTGTGCAATATCCCGGGTTGTACAATAAAATTGATCGTGTAGACGACATTGAAGGGTTGTGCAATATAATAATATTATAATAATGATATATTATATCATTGCAATATTATTGCGTGAAATTCAAATCCGTGAAAATATATTGTGCAAACGGGAAAGAATTGTACCGTCTGTAGGCAAAATTGCGCAATATCCCGTCAGTCTGTCTCATCTAGTAGTATCGTAGGGTTATGGACAACCGTTGGCTTGCAGGAATAGCATCGCGCATGGTAGTGTTGATTTTTTCGATTTGAGGAGTTATCAAAGCGAGAAGTTCGTCGAATAATACTCCGTCCATCCGTAAAAAGTTGCGAAAATCATTTGGTTCAGCAACTCTCAGTTCATTCAGTAATGTTTCGTGGGTGTGTTTCTCCCTGTCAATGAACCACTGTTTGGCTCATTTACTCCCTTTTCGCGAGCTCTGTTCTTTTTTTCTCTTCTTTGCACTTACCGCTACAGCAATAGCAACAGCACACAACTCAGTTTCACTCAACATCTTCACCGAATGAAGTTCTGGCGAGGACTGTTTGCACAACCAGTTGCCAAGCAAATTGATCGTCTGTGCTCGTGATTGTGCCAAATATTGTACAACCGTCAATATCACCCCCACACGATTCAATTTATTGCACAAACCAATTATTGTACAATAATATTGAGCGTCTGTGGGCGGCCGCCAAAGTATTGTGCAATCCAAATTGCACAATAATATTGATCGTCTATGGGCCGCTTTACATATAAATTGGTGCACCAAAAGTTCTAAATTACATTTCATCGCGACATGAGATGCATCTGTCTATAATAGCTTCAATGGAGACTTACCCGCTTTTGGCGAAGTTGCTTATATACATTATGACCGCTTCCGACAAAGCCACCTCAGACTTTGTGTAATTCTTGGGAAAATGACTGAACCCATCCACTAATGGAGCCCCAAGAACGTAAGGAAGTTCCTCTCCGTGAACAGTTCCCATTCGCTGCAACAGAACAAAAACATCCATTTTTACATGAGTTACGAGAAAAGATGGACTGTAGTACAAAGGTTGGCGTAACATGGCGGATGGAATAACATTTGATGGAATAACGGTTGATATTTAAGGAGAAAAGGGCTGAGATAATCTATATCAGAATACGGTTGAATCATAATTTCATCATCCACAAAAGCTTGGAGAAGAATAATAGTTCCAATCTTCCTTCCCTTTCCCAGGCCAGTCTCTATGCCAACGTAACATTACATTTTTTAAAAAAATAAGGAAAAAAAAACCTTTTTTAAAAACAAGCTTTTACTCTTTATTAATTAAGTAAACTAAAAAGTTAGAAATAAATAACCTCATATAACATTTTATAGAGATAACACTACATCACAGTCTCAATTTTATGAATAAAAGCGTGTTACATTTAGCATCTTCTTTTTCCTCTTGCTATCACAATGTAATACGCTTTTATTCATAATATTGGGACTATGATAAAGTTTTATGTCTATAACATGTTATATTTCTCATTAGAGGTAATTTATTTCTAACTTTTTAGTTTATTTTAATTAACAAAAAATAAAAGCTTGTTTTTAAAAAAGGTTTTTTTTCCTTTAATTTTTGATCTACGACTAAAAACAACAGCCTGGGAGGGAGGATATTACACAGACACTGACTCTTCCCATCCTCGACTCCTATGACTCCTCCCGCCTCCGATTCCTCCGACTCTTCCCGCCTCCCGCCCCGTCCCGATCGGCAACGTTCACGTACAGCTAGGGTTCTATGTATTAGATGGAGGATGGTACCCTATGAATTTGAAGTTGGTCTCAGAAATTTAATCCTTTTGCATTGTCATGCGATTTACACATGCATTCAAAATTTCAGCTCAATCGGACAACGGATAGGTGAAACTAAATAAAAGCTTTTAATTCCATGAAGTCCCAATCCAACCAGAAAAGGTTTCATTCACTGAACTTTCAGTCAATTTATTGCTTTTCGCTGAGCCTTTTCTACAATAAGTGGCTCTGGGAACCTACTCTTTGAACTAATATATGGCTGCTCAGCCATGAACGTTGTTCATCAGTCCTTCACCCATTGTACTCATCCCATGAGTCAAGCTACCAGTGGAGATTGACCAATTACTTCCACCCTTAACTCGGATGTTCTTTTTCGTGAGACTGGACATCTTATCGTCTGTGATTTCCTCTTTACTGTTCCAACAATCCGCGGGGTTCAATCTGATTAACTTTACGAAGCCTCTCCTACCCTTTCGCCGACTTCCGGCGCTTGGCGGAAGCTGCCACGCGTCTCTTGATTAATGTCTGTAAACAACGCCCGTACGCTCCCACATGTGGGCTTCTCTTAGTCATTACGGAACCTAAGCCAGGCTTTATGGCTTTATTCTGCAAAGCAAATACCAAATAAGGCAAAGCTCGTATGAATTATTCCGGTAATCTGGGATTTCATAAGTGGTTCGTCCTTGGAGCAATACTCTGAACATGAAGTGAAAACTCTCTCTGAATTTGTTGGTAGATTTATTTTATTAGAATGATATGATATTCGTACATATCAAGCCCAATATTCGGAGTGAAGAGCAACAAAATATATTTTGTGGCTTCACAACGGAACGTAGAGTTCGTGTGTCCGCCGTTCGCACTTTTGTTGTTGTGTACCAAAATTTGGTTTATGGGCTCTATTTGGGGTCTTGTGACTCGTAGCTTTTGTTTATCGTCAGTCTCGAGAGAATTAAGGATTGAAATTCCAAAACGGACTATCTCAAAAACTAAAGCAGTTCCTATTAAATCATAAGAACCAACTGAGATCACTTAAAGTTCAATAGGACCAACCGTTTGCTCTCTGTAAGAACTTGGGGGTCTTAAGAAAAAGATATCTGGACTAAATCTTCATTCAAGAATTAGTTTTAGCGAATTTTCAAGAAAAATGAAGCTATTGCAATGGCCTCAAAATTTTTTAAATGGACGTTTTCGAAAAAAATTCCCACTGAAATCCGTTTTAGAACATTCTGAAACGATCCCTGAGGTTTTCCCAAAAATCATAAACAAGAGCAATCATAACTTGAGTAATCATAACTTGAGTAGTAATCATTTAGCAGAGAATTTTTAGTTTTTGCCAAAATTTTCGTAACAATAAACACAAGGATGAGTTCGTTATCCAGAAATTTTAGACAACCCAAAGTGATCCAAATTCCAAGAATAATAAAACAAGGGCGTTTCCCGTTTTTTGTGGTTACTACCTTCACAATCACAGTAATATATGGTATATTCGGATTCAGCACGAAATTTCTGATATCTATGCGACGATTAGAAGGTGAATAATATTCATCATTAGGAGTCTATATTATAGACTCCTAACATCTTCATAACACACCCGGTGCATACAGTATGTTGGTACAATATACTAAAAATCGAAAAAACCATGAATCGTATGAAAAAAAAATCTAGATGAAATTGCAACACCATTGTTCCTTTCCTTAACCATACCTTCAAAGATTTCTTCTTGACCATACCTTGAAAGATTTCTCTGAAAATTAGCTCAATAATTCATGCTGCATGAATGGACTTTTTCTCTTTTGATGGAACAAGAGTGAAATTGTTCAAAAAGCTCTGAAACGCAGAATGCGGATAGAAATGTTGATTTTGCTGGATACACCTCTAATTTTATTTGTCCCACGATTACGATAGTGAGGCAACGAAGAAAATGTGAGCATTTCGATCAATGATGTTTCATAACACAAATGCCAGTGTTTTCTGTTCTGAATATTTTTCTATATAATGGGTGATTCGATGGTTTTTCATTGCTCAACGTTATCAGTAACAACTGGATAAACTGTTTGAAGAAGGATGAAAGAAATAAGATTGTCCCTAAATTTCCGTAGCAAGTACCAGAAAGGGCCTTGGTAATTCCTTCCTCCCATCTGAACGGCCGGGTAAAGGGAAACCGCTGGGACACCAGACACCACTCCGTCAGTGGGTCCATTCCCTTCACCCGATACTCAACATGAGGGTAAAAAACGGAAAGAAGCTCCTTTGCACCTAGAGCTCACGTATCAAAGACCCTTTTTTTATCAATGCGGTGCTTTCTCACCCCAACATCCTCTTGCATTACGTATTCTCATTCTCGTCGTACAGGGAGAAACGGTTCGTTTTCTCGGGGAATATCACAATAACCGAGAGCCTCCTTCCGGGAACAATTTATTACATACTCGTACGTATACAGTGGATTCGGATTGGTGAGAAGGGAGAGACAAAGAGTGGTGGATCCACGATTCCAACACACACAAGTTTGAACAGTTCGATCAATGTCCCCACTAATCCACGTTTATGTGTAGGCAGCAACAGTAATTATTGTGGTTCTCTACCTCGTTGGAGTTAGTACGATATTATGTATGCAGTAGTTTCTTGAATGATAGGGTTCCTGATTATCTACTTCTGGATAATTTATTACGTGTCCGTCATATAAGGTGATCAAGTCTAAGTTGCCACAGCGTCAAGAAGCAGGGTTTAGAAACAATTTTCATCAAGAATACCTTGTTAAAGATTCTTTAATCTCTTGTTAAATGTTTTCAATCTTGAGATTTGATGAAGTTCCAATACAGTGTATCAAAGTCATCTGCAATCTATAATGCAGTGTGGCATAATAGCTTGAGGAGGAACGTATTCCACCCATATGATAAGTTACATGTACGCCCGAAAATTGTAGCAAAAGTCCCCAGAAGTTCACTTGACCAAAATACAAAAAGCAATTTTTTACAAAAAGCAATGGGGGGGGGGGGGCTGTAAAAGCAAGAGGCTTTTGAACACAGCAAAATATGCAAGACTAGGGTTTAATAACTAGCGTAACCATGTATGTAACTCACGTTTTAAGTAATGTGTTGAAAATTAAATGTATTGATCAGTAATTTACTTATTACTGTAATTTATAGTAGATAGGTGTGTCAATTTATTTACCGAGATGGAGCGATTTTGCGAAGATCCTACCCAACA
Source organism: Apolygus lucorum (assembly GCA_009739505.2). Lineage (NCBI taxonomy): Eukaryota > Metazoa > Arthropoda > Insecta > Hemiptera > Miridae > Apolygus > Apolygus lucorum. The sequence continues at coordinate 29,123,413 of CM019182.2, forward strand.
ACCAAGCCTAACGTCGGGTAGGAAATCTGAGCAAATCGCATACCTTCATGCATCTATTATACTGTAAAAGTGTACAAAATGGCGCCAAATAAACATATGTATAATATACATGATATATTATATCAATCTAACACCGTGCTGAATTTCGGAGGACCACCGCCTTTTGCAGGGTGTAACACGAGTGGTTCGAGACATTTCTCCCACGTGTTCAACAACTGATTTCCGACAAAAGGTGCCTCGTGACATTTTTTGGTATTCCATATCAAAATGCCGTTTTTTGTCACTTCGAAAATTTGTTTCATGTTTTTGGTCTTTGCTCAATAAATCTACTATAACTCACTTAATTCAAGAGAGTTCACATCCCAAAAAATCCGTTGGAAAGAGCGTTACATTTGCAATAGGCGTTTTTCGGCGTTCAAAAACAAATTTCTACCCTAAATTTGCAAAATATTTTTTGATTATACCATAGGAAAGCTGACATTTTGGCGCATTTTTTTAGGGAAGTTCCACAATTCTGCGTCAAGAATTGATATGGTTACATAGGGACTGAAAAGAACGAGTGATTTCAAGATTTCGATGAGTTTTGCTTTTCACACGTCGTTTTCACATCTCAACTCCACTTGAAATAATGTTATTGGGCACCAAAAAGATAGCAAATTTAACGCTATTTCCAACGGAGATTTTAGATCTGAGCTAACTCTTGAATCGAGGGAGTTATGATAGATTTGTTGAGCAAAGATCAAAAACACGAACAAAATTTCAAAGTGACAAAAAAGAGGCACTTTTTGTCGAAAATTAGTTGTAGAACACGTGGGAGAAAGGTTTCAAACCACTCGTGTTACACCCTGTATAATAAATTACCCAGAATTATTATTGGAAGCCCATTTCTCATTTGAGTAGTTGTTTCTATGGTGGAGCTCCTCATCCAAGCAATGCAGATTAGGGAATTAGGAAACGTTATATCAAGGTAGGGCTAGGTTATTCGATGGAGATTATGTCGAGAACCGTTGACAACCGCTGTTTACTGGAGGGACAGAGAAAGCCCGAGGGGATTCCGTAAGACGTTGTGGCTGGTGACATTCCGTGGTCGTCGACTCTTGCCAGTTGAACGATCCAGAGCTAATAGCAAGCTCCAATCTATGTTGAAACCTCCTGCTATGGTGCTTGCGTGCAAGGTGAATCCACGCGATCAGAACTAAAAGTCTGAAGCTCTTGGATAAGTTCCTTACTACCAAAAATTATGTGGCAAAAGTAACTAATGAGAGACTTCACATCACTTTATCTGCCAAGAGATAAGGCGCGATGCCGCATGTTCCAATGCTTTTTGATGAATTGTCTCATGTCAGGTACTGGTGCCCGATCTCACATAAAGACATTTCAAGCCATTATGGAGTCATTATCAAGACATATCAGTCATGTTCCATCCAATGCTTTTTGATGAATTGTCTCATGTCAGGTACTGGTGCCCGATCTCACATAAAGACATTTCAAGCCATTATGGAGTCATTATCAAGACATATCAGTCATGTTCCATCCAATGCTTTTTGATGAATTGTCTCATGTCAGGTACTGGTGCCCGATCTCACATAATGACATTTCAAGTCAAACTATCAGTCATTATGGATTGTGAATGGCCACCCAACTCCAATAATAATTGGCAGACTGTTGAGAACGTGTTGAGAAAATGGGTGTCGGTAGAGAAACTACAGAATAGAGTACGTTTTACGGAAGTTATTAATGCAGCTGTATTTAGTAACTAGCTATCGCGTACATAAAAATTTCGTTGCCATTCCGAGGAAGTGAAACCTCAACTGGGCACCGGCTGCTTGTGGAAAAAAGGCAGTGGGAACCGGGTGTGGCGAGATCAGGACAACGGGTTGGAGGACGGTACTTTACGAGCTCAAAGGGTGTTTACAACGACCCACCCTTGCCAGCAAGAGTAAATAACAACTCTTGTCTGTTTCCTCCACGCCTACACTCGTTCAGCTTGCCGCGCAACGCATGATCCCTGAACGCACGGGCTGGATAAGGCAGTTTTCAGCATGTGAGATGATATACCACCGTCCTAAAGCTTGTAGCGGTAAACATAACATCGAATACAACATCCCAACGTTCTTAAACCCGGTTTTTCCACACTGCTGCACCTAAATTTTTATCCACGTGGTTTTCAGATGTCCTATTTCTGTCTCGCTCTCAAATATGATCGTGAAAATATTGCCGAGAGCCAACTTATATGTCATGAACACTATAACAGGGAACTGTTTATGTGATGCAGGAAGTTCTTCACCCAATATGATCGACGACTTGAGTGCGTCAAGAGTGTAGTTTTTTACTTCTAAAAGCAGAGAAACAAGACAAGAGGTTTAGTATAAGAAAAAAAATACTTAACTGAAAGAAAAATTATTCAATAATGAATAAACTCGTACACTAACTTTTCCAATTTGAAGCTATTTTGCCAAATTCGCTCAAAATCGGGTTATGAGACTATGCAGATACCTAACCATAGGAGATTTGAATGGTTGGTGTGCAGATAGCAACTTTTCTTCAAATTCTAGTCATGTGCTCTGTTATAATTTTTCCCAACAACCACCCACGTGCTCCGCTCTGCGCTTCGGTGGAGACCCCAGAGTCCTCCCGTCAAACCGTCGATTTCGTTGAAAAAAATTCACGTTTTTCCGCGTTCAATCACCAATTTCTCCCTTAAATTCGGTTGTAAAATATTTTTTGACTACACCGTTCACAGCTGAGATTTTGGCACTCCTTTCAGGGAAGTTTCACGATTCTGCGTCAAGAATTGATATGGTTACCAGGTGACTGAAAAAACAAGCGATTCCCGGATTTTGACGAGTTTTGCTTTTCATACGTAGTTTGCACATCTCAACGCCACTTTAAAAAACGTTATTGGGCATCTAAACGATTGAAAATTCAACGCTATTCTCAACGAATTTTTTAGATTTGAGCTAACTCTTGAATTTAGGGAGTTTTGGTAGATTTATTGAGCAAAGAAAAGGACATTTTGATTTTTTTGGGGATACTTACTGAGAAATGTTAGAAGGGACTTTTTGTCGGAAATTAGCTGTAGAACACGAGGGAGAAAAATCGTGAACCATTCGCGTTACACCCTGTATACCAGTGGAATTTTTATCACCAGTTCCACCTTTCAAGCTTTGGCCGAATAGAGTTGAGAGTTTTCAACTAGCTCAAAAAAAGCTAATGTTCAACCAATATTGTTACTAAGGCATAACAAATCATTGACTTCAAATCTTGGAGTGATCTCCACCTGTTTGCTCTCTCAGAAAACTGCATTGAAGAGGTGCACCATGAGTTTCTTAGGCTTTACCAGCGTATAATCTGACAACTTTCTGATCATTTAGGTATAGCCAACGTAAAGCTAATTGGTATCCTCTTTGTGAAATTTATCACGGGCAATTTATCCGAGATGCACAAGATTGATGGAACACTTGGCTATCATGGATTGATATCGTGGTTTTGTTTGAAACTCTTGAGATTTTCCCCTCTATTCTACACACCTGTTTCATGTCTCTTCTCATTAGTGGAATCGGAATTATTCAATGCATTACCCCTATACGAATAAAATGACTCGCGATGAGATTGAGGAAAACCATTTTAATAACAACGGAGTTGAGTAGAACGTTGTCTATTTCCACGAAAATAATGAGGTACAAGTTAAATCGATTTCGACGGTTAGGTCATCTTCAGTAACAAACAATAACTAAGAATTTAAGAGTTATAAGAATATATAGTATAAGTATAAGAATATATAGTTATAGGAATATAAGAATAAATAAGAGTTATTGTTTGTTACTGATGATGACCTAACCGTCGAAATCGATTTAACTTTTAATTCATTATTTTCGTGGAAATAGACAACGTTCTACTCAACTCCGTTTTTAGCATTACTCCTCTTTAAGGATTCTCCTAACAGCCAATTTTTTCCTGATCTCCTACCCAATGTTCAATTTCTTCAAAGGTTCACTGGCATAGCTAAAATTTGTAATTCCTTTATCAGTCATCTCAAATCTGTAGATACCTTATCTTCTAATTTCTATAGTTTCGGGGTGATAAAATTAGAATGAACACTCATTGCTATTGCTTCTGCATGGATTAGTGACCTGGATGTTCGTTGTGTTCTCATTTTCAGAAAGACAAATATGCAACAAGAACTAATATGATGCATCGTGAACTAAAAATTATTCGCATAATATGCGAATAATACCATATTATGGTATTATTAACCTACCATATTATGGTAGGTTAGTTATGATTTCGACCGAATGAATGACGAGCTTACGAATAAGACAGGAAGGGTCGGCCTGCGGCTGGAATAGTAGTGGAGCGCATCGTATGGTGGGACCCAACGGGAGGGAGGAGGTCTCCGTGACTTGGGTCACTAAGTGGAAGTAAATCAACGACGGCGCACTATCTCGTATGAACTTTGTCTTACGGGGCCAATATGGTAGAGCATATAAAAATGTTGTTTCAGGGGAGCCAGAGATTCTCTGGGACGACGTTTCATAGTAAACGTGACACATCTACGTCGAGGTGAAGGGAGAAGGGTTAAGCACGGCGGCCAATTTTCGGAGAGAGGCAAGAATTTTGTCTTCGGCTTTGAGATATTCTACCTTCGCATGAGTGGAATTTTTATTCGGTTACAAACTCTCAATCAATCAGAAACTCCAGCTCAAGAGGAATATCAACGTAATAGTCGGGAACCAGGCCAATTTTCTCACCTCACCTTGGCAAAAGATTCCAAATACCTCACTGAAGATTGTTGTGTCTTGCTTGGCGAATCATCCAGTTGGTGTAATTGAAATTGTATTCTAAGAGTCGAAACCAAACCTGAGGCTATTCAAGAGTTTCCAAGATGAAAGTGATCCCAAATGAAGGATATAACCTCCCAGAATTAAAATCTGGCTTGTAAGATGCTTCTGGATGGACCAATCGAATGGACCAACTCGATTGAACCAACTCAAAAGGGCCATGACCGAGAAAATAATTACGTCTTATTTTGACCTTTTTTGTGTCTTTGGAAGGTCTGCAATTTCAATTTTTTATTTACGAGAAGGGCTCCTATGATTTTCTTTCTGTCAACCCATTCGTTGCTATGGAACTTTATCTGCGCCATCCCTTATAGCATAAAATTGTGATTTTATTGATCATTTTATTGTTCTTGTTTGTTATAACATGACAAATTATTACACTGGTTTATTATTTCGGATAAGGGTCGCTAACCTTTCAAATCGGAACACCATCCCGCCAGTAACTACTCGTCAAGATGTGTGCGATAGGAGGGTGTGTGCGGTCGGAAGAAGAAATCTTCCGTCAACGCCGAGGGAGAGCCTCCGGACTATTTGCACTCTACTGTAATACACCGTTGTGAAGGGGTGAGTGTTTGCACTTCGTGGGAAGTGGGGTAACGAATGGAAGGGGAGGCATGTTCAATTATTTACAAAGCACCATTGGTTCAGACGGACCCGTGTGGAGTTGGGAACCAATCATTCAATGGAATCGAATGTGCTAGGGTTCAGGGGTTTTGTCACTAATTATTCCCTTTCCCCTCCTTTCCATGTTTTTTTCCCTTTTTTTTTGAGTGTCAATTTCCAACTTTTTTAAAGCATTTTAGCCCGCAATAAAAGCGATGGGTTTATTTTTTCATTCCGCAGTTACCTATATTCTGTTCTAACTGTGAACGAAAGAAATGATATATCAAGTGATCGGGTATTGCCAATATTATTTTCCAGATCATTAAAATCAAAGCATAAAAAACCTAAATTGGAGACACTAATACTACAAGCAAAAATTCAGCGATATTTGAGCCACTATTAGGTCGGCATGTCGTCGTATGAAGGAAATGGTCTTCTCGATGGCTTGCCTAATTTTCATTGGTCCCTGCTCAATAGCGAGATTGATCATTACCCTACGCAAGGTGATGCACTATTTCCCTGGCGCGTAGTGCCAACCAATGGGAGTAGTGCAAGGAGAGAGCTATCTGCCTTCTCTGGCGCCTTGAGCCAGGCAGACCGTTAATGAGCAGAACATTTAGTGCTCCTAGTGTTCCTAGTTAGACTCTAAGGTGAAGAGAATACAGAGGCACAAACCGCTTGCTCTGAGGAACAAGGCTAGGACGGATATAGGTTGTGGTCTTTTTGTAGAGGCACTTCCCTTCATCCCTCTCTCCCACTCCGATCTTCATCATCTTTCCTCATCACTAGGGCCGGTGTCAGGTGAGTCCTGGGCTTCCTCCCTGTTATATTTGATTTTATTATTATTATTATTATTATTATTTGTGTATTAATGCCATGTCCCCTCGGTCTTTGAGCGAAATTATTTAAAATAGTTTTAAAAAGTTGAAAAAATTGGAAATGATCAAGTTGATGTTGTAGACTGCATGAAGGGTGTAGCTGAGTGTAGCTTCACTCAGCCTCTGAGTGTAAATTTTAAACTCTAGATATGTAGGATGACGTGAGGAAGGGTGGCGTCAGTCTGACTTGTTCTCCCCTCGTACTTCAATCTCTCTATGTCGTGATGACTCACTCAGAGGCTTCCCTACACTTTTTTTTTTTATTGGAGGACTACATTTTTGATAGTACTTGTTTTATGTGGGGGTACCACTAAATCAATTAACATTTAAGTTCGTGAAGAATTTCACGCTGCAGCATGCCCAGCACCAACCAGCTACAGAAGGAATACTACTAGGAATATACTAGGGTGTCTAACCAATGAGAAAATCTATTCACATTCAGTTCCAGCTACCCTCAAATTATGAGCTCATTGAATGACTCGCAAATCAATAATTTTGATCAAGAACAAATGTTTCCTCAGTGTCTCCGAATCTTTCTATCATAATTGAAATCCCAACAATTTAGATTTTGTGATGGTACATGAGATTCGTACAAGTGTCTCTGATACTAAATCTGTAGCTTCTTTTATTATCGTCCTAAATCATGTATAGGACTCAATTATTTACAGTAAGACCTATTCAGGCCTATTCACGTGAGACAATAGATATTAAATATCCATAAATTTACTCCATAAATGAGTAAATCTTACTCCATACATACCTACCTACTTTAGATATATCCGCATTATATTCAAAAGATCCTCAGGCTGTTTTTACGTACTTTTTTGTTTCTGAATCGAGATTATTAACTCCCACGTAAAATTTCCTGCCTTCATCGCTCTCTTATCATGGTCAGTTAGTCCTAACAATCATTCGTTCTACACCATTTGCCCTGCCAAGATGAGCTTTGTTAGTTGTTTTCTTTCGTTATGGCAATTGTTGTGGGCAGGCCCGTATTAAGTCCCAGCACAAATAATCGCTTACCACGCGATTTGTTGCGGTCAACTTGTTATTACGAAAGTTTTGTTCTCTTTCTCCCACCAGAACGATGGAAACAGGCAGAGCCATAATCGTTGCCAATAACAAAGATAAACTCCGAATCACCGGAGCCCATTATAGGGAACAACTATGATTGTGAAAGGGCTAGGGGGTTTCGGAAGGGTGTTCAGCAGGAGCCCTCGAACGTAGCTGGGAATAAGGGGTTAGTGGGGCAAGGGATGGTGGAAGGGACAAGTAATTTCCTGAAGGACTTAAGGTACCTACCCCCGCCCCTCCACACTTTGTACCAGCCCAACTCCCTGGAATCAGATAAGCTCGGCTCCCTCCACCACTTCTCCGCTCTATCCACCATCCTTCCTGTCAAAGGCACGGTGATGTTGTCGATGAGGGGCAAGGCAATCAGACCGTTATCACTCTCTCCTTTGCTACCAATTCAATCCGCTCATACTTAGAAAACGACAGTGATTCACACTAAATTTCATTCATTCAAATTTATTTAGTCTACTCCTCCCATAGAGGTGATACTCATTATGTGATAAAGGAGACATATCTACTTAAGTAGCAAAGTTCCACGCTTAATCAACTGGCATGACCTATAATATAGCCATAGCCATAACCATATTATGGTTATCTCTAAGTTATATCATGACATAAGGAGGATGGATGGCGTGATCTGGGTAACTAAATTGATAACTACATGTATTTTGAACGGAAAGTTTCTTTTTTTTAGGTGGAAACTAAACCAGACAAAAAAGTTCCAGATTTAGGAGGATATCGTTCTTCCCTTGGGCTAATCAACCAGTTACTTTTAGATTCAAGAGAAGAAACTAGCACCAAAAATATGGATATTCACATTAGATCAATTTAGATACATACTCACAAACGGGGAAATGGGTGTAGAGGTATTATAAGACAGCAAACTGATCTTATGGCAACCCTAAAACATTACTAAACCACTCTCTCCCAATGCCACACTAAATCAGTTTTTTTTTTTTTAATCATTACCCCCTGTTCAAATTAGCCAAAGGAGGTAACGTTTCCAAAAACACTACTTCGCACCACATACCCTTAGGATGGAAATTGGATGAAAAACGAAGGCTGGGACTTAATTTAATCAAACAAGGGAGCAACACATCTTGGTATCTGGTAAGGGAACGGTTGCAGTATGTACCTATCCTAAAAACGGGGCGGGGATGTTCCAGTATAAATCGTACTTTTATTTTAAAAGTTTCTGTTCATTATCAGCATTGACGAAGCGAGGCAATAGAGTAGGAGTTGGTTCATTCTTTATATAAGAGAAATTAGGTCGCAGCATTTTCATTGCAAGAGGAAATTTAAAAAGTCGTGCAAACTTGCTTTGATAGACTTTATCAGGGCTAATTATGAGTACAGTAGGACCAGAAACGTTGAAAAATGAAACAAAATATGGAAACATATTGGGAAGTTGCATTAAAATGAGGTGAGATGCGACCACCGGGGTGAGATGTGTCCAACTCAGCTTTTTCACATCATAACGCTACCTAGCGGCCAATGTAGTAATTAGAGGATTCCACCTATTTTTCCCAGATGGGAAGAATGTGTCAGTAGCGCGCGGTGCCGAAGAAACCTTCTTGAACGGTTTTGTTTACGTTTTGTGGTGATTTCCGTTTTTCATACTTTTGTTGACCTCTCGGAAAAGTGGCAAAACCTTCGGAGGAAATCCAATTTCGAGTTGTCGTGTATGCTTGGTAAGTTGATGTTTGTGTTCTTATATCATCTGAGTAAGTGCAGGAGAAAGATCGTCTTTGTGGGACGACTCGTTCCCACGTAATTGAAATAAAACAAAAAGTTGGCAATTGCAAATCAAGGGGAAAATAGGGTGTGCGCCTGGGTAGGAATAACTGTTTATTGTTTTTTTTTAATCTAAGTTAGGCCTCATTCTGAGAATTTTGGTACCAACCGCGACCTTCTAGCGTATGTAAATCTTTTCCTATGAATTTTTAAAGTTTCGACCGTTTATGACGTCACAGTGGGGTCCCGCCCCGGCGAGGGGGGCGCGTGACGTCATAAACGGTCGAAATTTTGAAAAATCATAGAAACAGATCTACTCAAGCTAGAAGGTCGCGGTTGGTGCCAAAATTCTCAGGATGTAGTCTATTTTCGATTAAAAATCTTTAAAAAATCAAGGCGCACCCCCCATTCCTCCGCCTCGCAAAGTGGGAGACAACAAGTTCGCCGTCTCCTTGAAAAAATGAGTTTTTTCTTCATTATTTTCAATTTTTTGTTGGAGAAGAGTCGAAGTTTGATGAAGTTTTATTGTAAAGTCGATGTTTCTGTCAAAATAATGATTTTAAAGTGAAAATAATAATTTTAATACAGTGTTATTGAAAAGTTGATGTTTTATATTTGTTAACACCTATTAACTAAACAAAAAAATTTTTTTTGCAAATCTAATGTGCTCTAAGTCATAGGAGATGGTGTTAGAAGGATCCACAAGCTGTTATAATGCGTAGATGGGCGAAAAAAGTCGGTGGCCCTTTCTCACCACGATGGCGGTGTGAGATGGTACCACAAAAAAAATTTTTGCTCCCACCCCCCTTGGGTGAATGAAAATTTTTTTTCGACGGAAATGGAAAGGTGAGATGTGTAGCTATGTGATTAAAAAAAAATTAGCCCTGTGCGATTGGTTTTGAGGTAGTTATGATGAAAAAACCTCAAAAGTGGCCTCAACTCACCCCGTTTTACGGTACGTATTTCATCTGAATTCCGACCAATAATACCTGGTGCTGATAACCATTTCAACTATCATTTCGGAGCATTCTTCGCAATTCTGGGAATGTTTTGAATTTATGTGATATGGCATGGGGGAATGATGGGAGTACGGAGACTGAATTGGGGAAAGAGTACAATGTACTCTTACCATATGTACTCGTACCATATGTCATATGGTGATGTTGGTGAGCCCTAGCAGAGCGTAGATATACCTAGCATTGTGCAGTCTTGGAAATCGCATGTTTTTAGAACTGTAGTCCATTCCTGTACCCTTCCAGGAATATAATGTACTATGAGAACTCCGAGGGAAACCCCCATCTTTCACGACCCCGTTTCAAGATTTATATTCACTTTTCTGGTGAAGGTTATCTACCTGGTGGATGTTACACCAGTCGAAAAGGGTTTTGTGACGCAACAGCGACCGCTCAAGCCCTGGCCGTGGTCCGCTCCATTACACGAGGATTAATGAACCTCTTTCTCATATCATATGATGTTGTGGACCACCCCTAAAATCATCCCGGGCTGAATTATTCATTTCTCCCACGTTCTCAGGATGCGGTATCCTGACGTGCATATGAGTTATTCTACTAAGACTAAAAGAGACAATAGATCTCTTGAGATCTTTAGAGTCGGACGAAAGTAGGATGTTGGCTCGTTCGTGAATTTCATTGCCATTCGATGAAATCAAGAGGCCACGATTTGAAAAATTTCATAATCATTCAGATCATTATGTCAATGTCACGTACAAATCGGTTATATACATCCACCTAAAAACGTTTTTATGTACCCAACAGTAGGTGTTTAAACTACGTGAATTTTGGAAATGAGAATCGCATGATTACACTCTCTAGCCATCTTAGGCAACGTTCGCACCGTCATATTGAGCCAAAACGAAAATCGTACCCGACGGGTAAACCAGAGGGCAATAGCCTAACAAAGAGGAAGGAAGTCCGGAAATTGATCAAAAATTGGGTAGAGGTAGATGGAATACAAGAAGTGGTGGAAGATGAGAGGGGGAGGATATGCACTTGGTTGTTGATTTTCGGGAAACGAAAGAACCTTTGACTTTGGTCGCATGGACCATACTTTATATATCATTATATATAGCGAGTAATCAATAAAGAGTGGTTCTCCACAAAGCCTTCTGATGAAACCGCATACCTACCTTTCCACGCTAGCCGACTTTTTGCCGATATTATCTTTCTTTTTTCAGCCTCTCATTTGTTTGTGAGCTTTATGTGGGCTGAATGATCAACGATTTCTCGTTATTTTTAATTCAATAGTAAGTTATTTTTGTATAAAATCACCGGACATTTTGATGTCTGTTTCTATGGATCGCAATTATTGAATTGATTGGAGTATTTATTAATGAATAAATGTCATACTCAGTCCATGGTAAATATGGGTTCTATATGTTTCCTTTTATGAGGATAATTACTTAAATCACCACAAGATACAGAATTTCGAAAAACATTTATTTCTAAATAATATGTTATATGTTAGGAACGACAGACCTTGAATGTTCCGAAGCATTTCTTGGGGAAAAACCATATTATTATTCTTCGCTTCTATTACAAGCGCCTTTAAAATTGGGCAAGAAAGTATCACTATCGTTGCCGCATCGATCTAAGGAATTGGTGGCATTTTTGGGGAAGTCAAACATTTTATATTGAACATTGCGTGAGACAAGTCATGTCAAGTTTTGTATTCACAGAAGCAATTAAAATTAAATTCAAACATTTTCACACTCCAAATTATCTTATTTGATTATAATAAATATTTGAAGCGTAATTTGAGGGTGATGTTTTGATGATCCCCTATGTAATTTTATATTGAATACCTATGTACGGAATGATATGTAATTATATTTATGAGGACGCTAGGTGTAAGACTTGGCAGCTTGTTCACAGTTCATATTTGGAAGGGGACAAAAGTGACAAAACACCAAGAAGAGATCAGAATATGCCAAAGGAAGAGATGAAATAGAATGGGAAATCCAAGAAGTTTGATTCGATATGACTCCACTTTAGCTAAAGAACATCCCAACGGATTAAGTTGAAGATCGAAACTTCTGTCGGGAAACATTCACTGGAGCAAATTATTTCGATGATTTGGTAAATAACATTTACACAACATATAAGAAATTTACACAACATATTATGTTGTATGTTGTAGCCAATGAGATGAGCATAGGATTACCAACTTTGAGATACACCATTCTCCCGTACTTTTAGAATATCTTCACTGTGTTACATAGTCAATTCTCACAGACGGATAAGATTTCATACAGGAACGCGTGGTCGGAATTTTAACGTCATATCCCACCCTTCTGTGCGCAGACCTCGACCCTTTTAGCAAAGTCGGTGGCACTAATATATTGGGGAAAAGGGAAGTAAAAGTTTTGAGTGCGTGTGTTTGAAGGGCGGGGGGCACCAGTCTAACAACCTTAGTTTAGATTTATGTTATGGTTTTGGCCGGGGATCAACACGACGGAAGTAGTTGTAAGCCTAAAAGACTGTAAATCACCCTTTTATGTAGACTGTAGGGCCGCACCGTTTCGCTAACTTCCAACCGTAGGTTAATCAACGGCGACATTTAAAACGCTATAAAATTCTATGGCAGTTCTCATATCCTTGACGACCAGGACGATCCATTACGAGTTTCATGAGTTTTTGTGCCTGATCGTGAAGGATGAGGTAGTAGTGATTTTACTACCATTTTTGAAGAAAAAACTAGGCCTATTTCGACCTAGGAGATTCTATAGATATACGAAATTAATCTTGCTGAAGGAATTGAGATACCAAGGCATGATCGTAAATATCTCACGTAGGTATTATTGGCTTTCAATCTCTCAATCACCGCCAAATAAAAATTTACTTTAATAACGTCTACTACCACTCATAATTGACAAAGAGTGATAAAATGCTAGAACCTCGTTCACATGAAAAACGTTTATTGGTATGACGTACTGTACGCTTATTGTTGTGATCCAGATTAGTAGAGGTCACTAATTTTGCGAATTTGGTACTGGTGAAAGATCTGACTCTAAAATTTGATGACTGATAAAATTACGGGAAGTATATACTCTAAATTTTGATAGATGTTGTGTCTGAAAGTTTTTGAGGGAGTTGTTGAATAGTTTAGCTCCGGGCTATATAGAATCCGGCTTACTAAACTATTGAGGGAAAAGGCTCCTGGTTTTTGGGAAACCAGATTACCTTGAAGTGACTTTACTTTAACGAGAATTTAAATGGATTGGAGATTGCAGAAGTGTAGCCCTGGTTTTTGGGAAACCAGATTACTACTTAGGTTTATTTCCTAAGTGTTGAAGTTTTGGTTTGAGATTTTTAAGGTTTGAGTTGGTGGTTTGAAATGAGGACAGCAGTTTGAGATTTGGAATCGAAGTGTGTTGCTTTTCCTCGGGAAACAGGCTTATATAGCGTCCCCCTACTCTCCGGGCTCTATTCTTCCCGGGAGAACGGACTTGGCGTCCGTTGAGGTTTTTGTCTGGTGACCTGGTTTCCGAGGGAAAGGTACCGTTGGTTTATTTGGAAAATACGACGTTCCTGAGAGACACAACAGACGTCCCCCAGGATTTTGTAAATAAACAACACATATAAATAAAATTGACTAGAAATATTACAGTGAAGCGGTATTGAAACAGTAGTAAATTGTGGAATTTTGAATTTAAAATTGTGAAAAATTTGAATTTGAAAATTTGAAATTGAAATTGATAATTTGAAATTGAATTTGAAATTTAAATTGAAAATTTGACATTGAATTTGAAATTGATATGTAAAAATAATTGCTGTTATTGACTGGTAGAGCGGTGGCTGCTGTTGGTTGATAGAGCGGTGGCTGCTGCGGAGATCCACGCTGACGGGCGGCGAGTGCGGAGAGGACGTGCGGCGTGTAGGCGGCGCACGGTCGGGCGGTCGTCCAGGTACGCCGTCCCCCAAGCCTTCTTCCGCACGGTGTGGAGTGCGGAATTGGGCGCGAGTTGAGAAAAAATAAAAACTGGGGGTTTGGGAGGATGTACCCAGCAGTTTCTTGAGGAAGTTTCTGGCGTTTTTACCACGACGTTTCCTCCTGCTGGATACTTCAGGTTGGCGGTGAGCGGGAAGGGGAGCCTCCTCCATAGCTAAATATGGGGAGGGTTTATATTGCGGAATGTACGGTTGCACGGTCGTATTGCCGGCTTTGGATTTATAATATTCAATGATGATGCGGGCTCTTTTCGGAGGTTTGGGTAGCCCTTCGATGGGAATGGCGGTCCAAGGTTTATTGTTTTCTTTCTCCTTCGAGTAAATGTCTTTCCTTGGCCTTTTAGGAGGAGGAGATGAAGGGATTGGTGATGGTGGAGCGAATATTTCTCGCAATTCTTCCTTCGTGAAGAGGAGCTCCATGTTTCTCGGTGGTCAACGGCTGTGTGAGGATTGTTGAGTGAATGCAGGCCGTTGATGGTGGGGGTTGGATTTTCCCCAGTTTCGGCGGTTGTTGACCTGTTTAGAATGTCGGGCATGGGCGGCACCGATCAAGGGAAACCGTGCGTTCGGTCCCTTCTAGGTCTAACGTGACCGTTTTGTCCGTCTTGTTGATTACTTTGAAAGGCCCGGTGTATATGGGAGTTAATGATTTGTGCAGTCCGGGCTCTCGTAGGTACATTTTCTTCGCCGTGTAATAGCGGGTTGGGAATGTCCAATCCCGAGGTATATCTTCGTCAGTTTCCTTGATGAGTGTTGGGCGAGGGTGAAAAACGTCCGCGGGGAGGCGGAGGGGCGTGTTGAATGTCCGCTCGGCGGGGCTGTGTGAATCCTTAGATTGAATGGAGTTGCGGAGGCTGAGAAGGATGTGCGGTAGGTCCTTGGTCCATGAGGCGGATGTGGCGGCTGTAGCGATCGCTGCTTTGAGGGAACCGTGAAATCTTTCCACTTTACCATTTGATTGTGGATGGTGCGCGGTTGTTCTGATCTTTTGTATTCCCATTTGTTTTAGGAAGTTTGTGAATGTAGCTCCCTCAAATTGGCGGCCTTGATCGACTGTTATTAGACGTGGACATCCATACCGGCTGATCCATTGTTCCATTAGCGTTTTTGTGACTGATTCGCTCGTGATGCTGGATAGTGGTATACATTCCGTCCATCCCGTTGCGCGGTCTATCATCGTCATTAAATATCGTTTGCCTTCACTAGATGGTAAAGCTCCCACTAAATCTACGTGAAGATGCTCAAATTTAAGCACGTGCTCGAAAATCATTGGTGGAGGATGAGCGTGGTGATATGGTTTAAATTTGGCGCATTTTATACATGTTTGTACCCAGCGACGGATGTCGGTATTCATGCGAGGCCAAAATACTCGTGATCGAAGAAGGTCTCGGGAGGCTCGGATACCGGGATGATGTAAATTGTGGTAATGATTGAAAATTGTTGATCTCATAGCAGCGGGAATATATGGGCGAGGTGTATCGGAGCTGGTGTCGCACCACATTTGAACGGAGGAGTCCGGCATGTTGTGTTTGACTAATTTCCCATTTTCTATGAGGTTTTTCATATCCGAGTCCAGTCCGGGTTTTGCGCCTCTTGAATTTCCTTGGGTGATGGGAACGGAGTGATCTCGTTAATTTCTCCATTGCAACTAGGGC
The DNA here is from genome assembly GCA_009739505.2 of Apolygus lucorum. Taxonomy (NCBI): domain Eukaryota; kingdom Metazoa; phylum Arthropoda; class Insecta; order Hemiptera; family Miridae; genus Apolygus; species Apolygus lucorum. The sequence goes on from CM019182.2 coordinate 29,139,165, forward strand.
GAGAGATGGTGTCTGCGACCAAGTTGTCTTCACCGGGGGTGTACCGAATGTCTGTGGTAAATTGGCTGATGAATTCAAGTTGACGAATTCTGCGGGGCGATGCTGTCTTTCTTGATTGAGAGAGTGCGGTTGTTAGCGGTTTATGGTCCGTGAGTATGTAGAAATTGCGGCCTTCTAGTGAATCTCTGAAGTGGCGTATGGATTCGAAAATTGCTAACAGCTCCCTGTCGAAAGTTGAGTATTTAAGTTGCGGTTTTGAAAGAACTTTGGAGAAGAATCCGAGTGGTTCTGGACCGTTTTTCCCTTCTTGTTGTAAAACGGCCCCTATTCCACAATCTGAGGCGTCAGTGGTAAGGAATAGCTTGGCAGTCGGCGAAGGATGAGCTAGAAGGGTTGCATCTTGTAGGCTCTTTTTATATTTTTGAAAGGCTTTTTCTCTTTCAGGTGTCCACTCGATACGTCTTTTGTCTTTCTTTTTAGGCGGTTGTGGAATGGCTTTAATGAGGATGTCTTGATCCTGAGCTGCGTGCGGGAGGTGGCGCCTATAAAAATTCATCATCCCTAGGAATCGCCTTAGGTCCGTGATGGTTGAAGGCGTAGGGAAGGATAATAGCGAGTTGACTTTCGCAGGTATCGGGCGTATACCGGCGGGCGAGACTTGATGGCCGAGGCACGTGACCGTTGAAGCGGCGAGGACACATTTGGTTTTGTTTACTAGTAGGCCTTCTTTTCTGAATATTTCGAGGACTTGCCTCACGTGGTCGTAATGTTCGTCGATGTTGCGGGAGGCGATCAAAACATCGTCCAAGAAGCAGAATACAAAACTTAGACCTCGTAGAATGTTGTCCATGTAACGCTGCCAGGACTGGGCGGCGTTGCGCAGGCCGAAATTCATTTTTACGTACTCAAAAAGTCCGAACGGTGTAATGATAGCCGTTTTCGGAATATCCTTCGGATTTACCTCGATATGATGAAAGGCTTTGCTGATGTCGAGGGTTGAGAAAATCGAGCGGCCGTTGAGGTGAGAGGAGAAGTCTCTGAGGTGTGGTACATTGTATTTGTCAGGCACCGTTATTGCGTTTAGTTGGCGGTAGTCACCGCATGGGCGAAGTGAGCCGTCGGGTTTCGGGACGACGTGAAGAGCTGATGCCCATGGAGATTTAGAAGGTCGAACTATTCCTTCTTTTATCATTTTGTCGAAATGGGTCCTGACTAGCCGAAGTTGATCGGGATGTAGTCGGCGGGCTCGTGCTGAAACGGGTGGTCCTTTTGTTTCGATGAAGTGGTAGGTTTTTGAAAGTTCCGATGATGTTGATCGGGTAGCTGGCACGTATTCGTTAAGAAGTCGTGTGAATTTGTCCGGCGTTGGCGAGGTTGTAATTCCGGAGTTGACAGGTGAAACGTAACCCTTAATCGGAGAAGCGGAGGAGGGGTTGTATAGCCTTCTGTTCTTTAAATAGACATGTAGTCCGAAATAGGAGATGAAGTCGGCTACTATAATGGGCTTTTGAACATCGGCGGCGATAAAGTCCCAAGAGTAGCGATCGTTGTCAAGGAAGACCGAAGTTGTGAATTTTCCGTTGTTTGGTATTTCTGTACCATTAGCGGCGAACAACAGGTGAGCTGAAGATCTCCTTGATCGTTTGACGATTGAGTTTGGGATGAGTGATAGACTCGCTCCGGTATCAATTAAAAAGGGTAGGTTAGATTTGCGGCATTTCACGAAGAGTCGATTGGAAATGGTCGATCCTGCCGGCGTATTTCGCACTGGCGGGGTTGTCAGTTTTCCTGGTACGAGACTTTCTTGAACTGGCATGGTTTAGTGCATTGTCTCGCAAATTTGCCGAATTTGAAGTGGTACCAGCAATATTGTCGACTAGGTGATTTCGATCGTGAGCGGTAGTCGAGGCGTTTTGTTCGGTGCGGAGAAACTGACTTATTCCGGAAGCGGTGAGGTGAAGGTGTCCGGTTTCGGGAATGCCGTGAATAAGGGGGTTGCACTTCGTCTACTGCGTCCGTTTTTCTTTCTTCCACCGGGGCGATGCGCGCGTGTGTGCGTATTTTGGCGACTGAGTCCGCTATTCTCGCGAGTTTATCGGAGTCTTCATGGAGCCATGGGGCGAGCATGGTTTGGATATCTATAGGTAGAGCTTTTATCCAAAATGTTTTTGCTACGTCGGAGGGTAGGATATCTCCCATCTGGTGTTTTATTACTCGTAGAAGGTGCGAAGGTTTTTGATCTCCGAGTTGTTGCGGTTCCGTGAGGGCGATGAGGCGAGCGTGTTGAGAGGGTTCGTATATCTCGATTAAGCGGCGTTTAAGTTTGTCGTATGGCGCATCTATTAGGCTGTTGGCTAAATCTGCAGTTTGTAAGGCGGCTTCATATGGTAGGAGTGGTAAAGTTTTCGAAAATTTCGTTCGTTATGTAGTTATTCGAGCTCCTAGGAACGCTGCATCCAATTGTAAAAACCATAAGCGAGGGTCGTGTTTGTAGAAGGGAGGTAGCGTGAGAGGAATATTTACCGATGCGGATTCTACATGTTGCGACGTCGAGGTGGTGTTATTGAAGAGCGCAGCGAGTGGAGAAGGTCCGGTGGCAGAGCGATTGAAAGGTTGGTTGATATCCGCCGTCGGAGGAGTTCTGAAGCCGTTTGTCTCGTGGTCGGTGTCCATGGTTGCTTGAGAGTAACTTCCCACGTCGGGTGCACCACTGTTATGATCCAGATTAGTAGAGGTCACTAATATTGCGAATTTGGTACTGGTGAAAGATCTGACTCTAAAATTTGATGACTGATAAAATTACGGGAAGTATATACTCTAAATTTTGATAGATGTTGTGTCTGAAAGTTTTTGAGGGAGTTGTTGAATAGTTTAGCTCCGGGCTATATAGAATCCGGCTTACTAAACTATTGAGGGAAAAGGCTCCTGGTTTTTGGGAAACCAGATTACCTTGAAGTGACTTTACTTTAACGAGAATTTAAATGGATTGGAGATTGCAGAAGTGTAGCCCTGGTTTTTGGGAAACCAGATTACTACTTAGGTTTATTTCCTAAGTGTTGAAGTTTTGGTTTGAGATTTTTAAGGTTTGAGTTGGTGGTTTGAAATGAGGACAGCAGTTTGAGATTTGGAATCGAAGTGTGTTGCTTTTCCTCGGGAAACAGGCTTATATAGCGTCCCCCTACTCTCCGGGCTCTATTCTTCCCGGGAGAACGGACTTGGCGTCCGTTGAGGTTTTTGTCTGGTGACCTGGTTTCCGAGGGAAAGGTACCGTTGGTTTATTTGGAAAATACGACGTTCCTGAGAGACACAACACTTATCATCAGCTGCAAATATAGTTTCGATAATAAGGTAAATTTTTACCTCGTACGAGAATAGTTATTGATTATGATTGATTTTAATATCTTGACAGGGGACGTAATAAGCTAATGTTTTATGTAAAGAATACTGAAAGATGAAAAAGCCGTATTTTCACAGATGAGTGATCTATACTGAAAAAAAAATCGTTGTGTAGTTATTAGCAGTTATTTTTTTTTATTCACTGAAAGAAACCGACAGGTGAATGCGACACTCATGACCTAGAAGGTGAGGATCATTATTTAGAGAAGATGAGTCATAATAATGCAGCCACGTACCGGAACATTAATTTACTGAATCCTTAGAGGCAACACAGAGTATTCAATCTCAGCTACAAGTGCTTACTCTTAACAGGCTATTGAGGATGAAATGAAGTTCCCGTGAACTAAGCTCCCATCGAACAGGCGTCGCGAGTGCGAGAGAGATTCCTTGATCAAACGGCACGCTTTCGACTCTTGAAGTTAAACTACGTCTGTTATCTGTCGAAGCCGTCTTGCATAGCAAACGAGAAAGAGGGAGGCACTTGGGATATTCCAAGAGTAGTTTGAACAACTCCCTAGTGCCAACTTCTGGAGCCTTCGAGCCTCGCATTCTAATAACCGTCTTCGTCGATATTATCTTTACGCGGAATAGAAAACGTGTGGCTCGAAGCATTTTGGGGGTGGGTCCAAAGGAAGCGTGACGTTTGTTTGTAGATCGCGCAATGGGATTTCGATTGTCAAGAAGGTACCTACAACGCTGGTTTGTATTGGAAACACATTCCAAAACACATGCTTTCAGACGTGAGAGGGATAAAACTTCATATTCTATCGAAGCCCCATTCCTATTACATGAGGTTATTAAATGCTTTACCTACACTGAATTCGAAAAAAATAGGGAGTTGAGAGTGCCTTCATTAGAAAATTTGGTACAACAATAAATTACTGGATCTGAACAGAAATACTAAAGAAAGGCTCAGTTAGCCAGTCACACTTGTAACAGATCATAGTCTAGATAACTGAACAGTGAATTGGATTTTCAATCATATAATGGGCATAATCGCGGAGGTAACAACATTATTGATTGTTCATTTCGATTGAACATAGGCGGGGCCCAAAATATAGTAAAAACAATGAAAATTATCACACAAAGGTTTATTATTTCTCTGTGTAGATCACTCGCCTGCTTCGAACATAGATTTGCCAATGCCACATAAATTTTCGCTTCACAATCAAGTATATTCTGAAGAAATAAACGCATCACACTAAATTCGAAGAAATAGGGAGTTGTGTTGTGGGTGCCTTCATTGGAAAATTTGATTACTGGTCTCTAAGGACCCGAAACTGAATACAAGTCGAAGAAACGAACAACGATCATAACGTTGGTCAGCTAATATTTGAACAAAAATTAGGCCTCTCTGGCGATTCAAGATTCTAAAACTAAGTTCTCATATAAAGCGAACGGTTGGTTCTATAGAGCTCTGGGAGGTCCCATTCGGTTCTAAAAATCCAATAGTATTTTAAATTGATGGCAAAATAATATCTCTGTATAAATTTTTTTTAGTTAGGGCGTTTTGAAAATGTCAGCCCTTATTTTTCAACCCTTAGAAGTGGCTCATATCAACCAAAAGCTTCGGGGCACAACTAGACCCCAAATGGAAACCATAAACCAAATTTAATCGAAATTTTTATTTGATTTTCGGATTCTACATACCCAGATACACAAACCAAATAATTTTTATGCACCCCCCCCCCCTCATCAGAAGGGTGTAACAAAAAACTTTCTTGGTCGATTCCGAAGGTTCATTATTGAAAATAATAAACCAAAATACTGAAAAACATTTGACGAGGCGTAGAACACACTGAGGGAAATGGCGCCAAAATGGCTGGCATTCGAAGGAGGTCGAGGCAATTAATTATTTTGCAGCATATCGCTAGTCCATGACGACACTGTCAAACCACCAACAGGCACCATCCGCGAATGTACTCATGAAGTATTATATTTGATAAGATGAGATGATGAACCGTTCCATGACCTAGATCCTTTATGAAACGAGAGCCCTTCTATGTTTCACGCTCATCACACTCTAAGTGTTCACTCACTACACATTTTCAATGCAGATCCTCTGCAGTTAACGTACGTTGCGATGGATTTGAGAGGATGAATGGAGCGGTGATGGGACTGGGAACATGAAAGAGACTAGTTCTATTGAAACATGAAATACAAACAGGTCAGGATACATCCTAACACCAGTCTGCATGTTTTCGCCGCGCTCTCGCTAGCTATGGGTGCAAGCAAGTGATTTTCTGTTTATTATGGTTATCGTGAGTGACTCGTGTTCCTGCTACTTTGTGATTATCCACAGAACCGGCGGCTTCATGAGTACGATAGTATATTATTTTAGAGTATTTTATTTATGAATCGGGGATATGGGGACAATAATGAATGTTACTTGGAAAGCCTGTATTTCTAACATAAATACCAACAGAAAAGTTAATTTCATAGTTTTCTAGAGAAATAATTCCAGGGTGTCCAGCAATGCCCAGAAAAAACATTCCCTGAGTTTTCCAGGATTTCCAGGGTCAATTTTCGATTTTGGTGAGGTAGGCACCACAATGGCATTGGTAGTACCTAACAATGGTTGATAGGTAAAAAAATGTTGGTAGGTAAAAACGCTGCAAATGATTGCTCAGAGGTTTATTGTTTTTTTGCTTAGATCACCCTTCTGTATAGATCCCTCCCTTCCAATCGTAGGTACCTACTACTTACTAGGGTATTTTCAAACATTTTAACCCCAAACACCAACCAAATGGAAATGAACGGTTGAAATTTTCAAAAATGCCCTAGTAGGTATTAGGTACTTATGGTTCGTAGGGAGGGATCTATACAGAAGGGTCATCTATACAGAAAATAATAAAACTTTGGGCAATGATTTGCAGCGTTTTCACCTACCAACTTTACCAACCATTGGTAGTTACTACCTACCTCACCATAATGCCTTCACACCTTCACAATCAAGTTCATTAGAAAGAACTGAACGCTTCACACTTGATCCGAAAAATGGACAGCTTCATATGGAAATTTGATTACTGGTTGCTCAGAAAGCAAAACTGAGTACGAATCAAAGAAATGAACAGCGATCGCATTTTAGTCAGGTAAAACTTGAACGGAGATTGGACCTATTTTGTGATTCACACTGTTTTATCGAAGGAAAACCCTTAAGTACCCGTAGGGAGCAAACGGCTTGTCCTGCAGAGCTCCGGGTGGTCTCATTTTTTTTTAAATTCAATACTAATTAAAATTGGTAGAAAAAGATACCTTTATTTCGAGAGTTTTTGAGCTAGGGCACTCTTGAAAATTTCAACCCTTATTTTTCACCCCTTAGCAGTGACTGACATCAACCAAAAGCTTCGCGGCACAACTAGACCCCAAATGGAGCCCATATACCAAATTTGAACCAAATCGGTCCAGTGTTGCTAAGAAAAGTGCCGCGTACGGCGTACGGACGGAACATTTGTTATTGGATTTTCGGATTCTACGTCCCTTGAAATGTGAAACATCAAATTTTGAGGGGGGGGTAAATTTTTTTTCTTGCTCGATTCCAAAGGCTTATTATTGCAAATAATAAACCAAGATAAATAAATGTGATCATAATTTCTCAAAATTCAGGTTTTTAAGGACATTTTGAAATGAAAAAAAGCATTGAAAATATAGTAGATTGTCTCAAAACATCAATCTGTAAGTACTGATAAGTCCGGGAAGATTTTCATCCAAACTGCCACCCGCTCAATGCATAACAATTTCACCAAAATTGGATGGCAACTGTAGAACTGGCTATTAGTCGAAGGGTGGTTATTTTCATTGGGGACCACTGTGACCCTATTCGCTCAACTCCTGAATATTCAACCGAAATCGAAAAATACTGTTACAAAGATATCATCACAGACAAAACACAGACTTCGATTCCTGGATAAAGTCGAGAATGAACGTTGAAATCATCAAAACTTGAGATTGAAGAATTCGAGAGAAACGACCACTTTAAAGGCTTTGATTGTTTGAAAAAGTCGAGAATGAACGTTGAAATCATCGAAACTTGTTGGTTTGCTCGAGAGAAACGACCATTTCAAAGGCTTGTTTTCACCTTCGATTGTTCGAAAAAGTCGAAAATGAACGTTGAAATCATCGAAACTTGTTGGTTTGCTCGAGAGAAAATGCCACTTCAAAGGCTTGTTCTCACCTTCGATTGGTTGAAAAAGTCGAGAATAAACGTCATAATCAACCAAAATTGTAGGTTTACTCGAGAGAAACAACCACTTCAAAGGCTTTCACCTTCGATCGTTTGAAAAAGCCGAGAACGAACGTTAGAATCAAGGAAACTTTTTGGTTTACTCGAGAGAAACTACCTCTTCAAAGGCTTGCCTTCACCTTCGATTGTTTGAAAAACATTGATTGACATTTATGTTGATCATCGTTCCATGAGATTCGAGATCTCGATTCTCTGACCCACGTGATTTGAGAAGCATCTAGGATGTGAGGGTGGTGAGACGGCATCAGCGCTGCCTGGCGACGATTAGATAAACCTTCCGGAACTCAAAACCTACGTTATCACACTTATCAATCGGCCGATGTGATGACAGCTCGGTACATTGTTGACACATTTTATTTATTCATTTATTCATTTACATTTTACCGTAGTTTTGCCTTGCTGATTTTCCGCGTGTGTTTTGCCTGATTTTGCGAATCTCCCAGTGGGAGAATCTGGACGAAGAGTTCTCCGTATATTACCTCGCTGTGACGGAGTGCTTGCCCTCAACAGAGTCGTACAACAAAATAATTAATAGTACCTAGTGCTATTCCTCCGAGAACTAGAACAGTTCCACTTCTACATTGCACATAACTGTGCATATGGTGAGTGCAATAGGAACTCCAAAGTCGGACGACCAGGATGTAATCCGCCCACCAAATTTTATCAGTTTCCTTAGCCCTGTTTGCTGTTACCCAAGGGACATTATGTTATACTGAAGCGATGTAATGATGAGGAGATTCACATAAAACCTTGGGAGAAGCACTCAGAAATCTTGCAAGATGCCCTCTCTATAGATTATTCGTATGTTTGACGATAATCAGAGGAGCTGATGGTGAATTAAAGAAGGCACGGAATATAGATGAAAAAACAAAGATACCACCGTTTGCTCCGAGCACTTGGATGAAACCCCAGAAAAGCTTGACTACAGAAGGCATTTCCACATTGCCATGCCGGCAAACGTAGGTAAGTACATTTATTTACTTACCTGTCTATGTTTATTTAATTTTACCTCAAATAATAAATAGGTTCTGGTGTTACATCAGCATAGGACTATGCAAATCTTTACCAAAATGCTGGTCTGGTACACTAAATGAATAGGTACTCTTTCTTTTCTCTTTGCAGGCTCCATTCCATGTTAGAAGGGATTTCATACTGACACACACTTGGGGCTTACTGGACTCTACCTCTAGCAATCTACCAAGTGGTAAGTATACATTTAAAGATTAGGTAATTTAGAAAACCGTTTATGCATAAACTATCATAGTGACATAATGTGTCAAAATTTGACACATTTAAAAATTTAAAATTGATTTGATTACTCAGTTAGTAATTGGTAACAAACAAACTTGGATGGTTTGGAGTAAGTACTTTTTTCCTTATTTTGTTTTTATTAATTTTTTCTTGGTCGTGATGGTACCTGCGGACGAGATGGTGACTGCTGGAGATGAATGCAATGAAGAAAACCGTCTTCTAATATCTCCTGAACAGATTTTTGTAACAGGAGAAATAATTTGTTAGGATGTTCAGGTTTTTTGGCTTCTTCAACGACCAGTTCAATCAGTACTCAAACATTAATTTGCCAAAAGTTCAAATTGAGGAATGCCAAAATCTATTTGGTCCTTTCTATTTGGGACTGTGTGGTGCAAGATGAATTTTCCGATTGTAGAGTCTCAGGTTGGCTTAAAATTCATACTGGAAGTCAAAGAGGTCCAAAATGAATAAAATCCATTTAGGACGCCTTTAATGGATATAATTTAAACATATTATACAATTTTATTTATTTTCTTATAAAAGTCAATATAATCCGTTATGATTAATCTCATGACTATGGTTAATATTAAATAAAATATGAAAGTACAATATGTGTAATACCTGCTATATTATATACCCCCGGAGGGAGGGGCTGCCTGATTCCGGGCTAAGGAATTGGTAAATTGTAGATTTTTATTTTAGATGAAAATTGATAGATATATTTATTGATTTGTTCCATAAGCTAATTATACTTTATGGAAGATTGAATGTTTTATTCATGCATGGGAATTTCATTTTATTAAATTAGTATATGTAAGTTTTTGCAGGATTAATTATTGTTTAAATAATATAATATTGTTAATCTTAGTTTTTAATTTTACAACTCGAAAATATGAAATTTGTTACCTAGCATAAAAAGGTAATGAAATGGTCCTCCTCAGTAATGTCTTTATCTAATGAAAAAAAACTGCCTTTACCAGAAGAAATCTCCTGACTTTTCCAAGTTGTGTGGCTCTCCTGAACTTACTTTCATGTCATCAAATCCAAAATTGGTAAGCTCTGTAGAAATGATGCCTGCTTGACGTAGTCATTTTATTGATTTATTTGTACTGCACCCCAAGTTGTGATTGTCAAGTAATTTAATTGTGTTGTAATGTAACTATACTCAAGTGTTTATTAATTCCTGATTCTCAGTTGAGAACAACGTAATTTGTTATCAATGATCGGAAGTTCTCAACTGCATGTATATATCAATAAATGTTTTTGTAATATATTTCTTTTAATTTTAAATGTTTTCCTTTTAGTTTAATATCATGATTAATCCAGAAATATTAAGGTTGAGATAAAGATGTGGGTTGATAATAAATAATGGTTTGCTAGTTAGCAAACCTATTCGGCTCAAATGTGTTCAGATTTTAGTTTTATGCCTAGTTTTAATTCCAAAGGTTCATTATTGAAAATAATAATCCAAAACACTGGCTTGTTTTTAACCATGGTCTTCGACAATGAACTTGAAAAGGTAACTATTACCCCAAGATGGGAAGAGGAACACATAAAAACCGGGAATTTGAATTAACAAAAGCACCATTTGTTAAAACTTGATAACTAAGTACGTAGATAATGAAAAACACATGGTAACTCAAAACTCTTGGTACTACGAAACCCATCTCGCTAAGCTCAATTTATTTCTCAACATTGAGGAAATGATAATACCTTATTGTTGTTATAAAAATTTGAACTCATAATAATAATAAAACTCCACTGTAATTAAAGCCCCAGCCCACAGTGACGTCATAAACATTCGAAACTTTAAAAAATCATAGAAAAAGATCTACTCATCCAAAAAGAAAACTGCTGGTGTCAAAATTCTCAGGACGAAGTCGTTTAGATTAAAAATAACAATAAACAGTTTTTCTGACCCATGCGCACACCCCATTGATTTGGTACGCAGTTACGCGCAGAATTGTTTTCCCGCTCGCCTTTTTTTCCGCATTCAGCAGTGTTTTTTTTTGTTTTTGCTTCCGAGTCTACCAAGGTAGCGGAAACTTTGTTTTCAGTTTTCAAGGACGAGAAAAAAAAATTTCTCCAAAATCAAAATTTCCACTCGCGTTTTGCGTTTTAGACCTTTCTGAACAATTTTGGTTCCGTGTCTGTGTGTCTGTCTGTCTGTGTGTGTCTGTCTGTGTGTCTGTCCGTCTGTCATGATTTCCTTGTAACGCGCATAACTATACGAAGTTATTGTCCGATTTCTATGAAATTTTCAGGGATTGTGCGGGTTGGTGTGTAGACGGTCCCCTATGAAAATCATCATCCCCGGACTGATAGAAGCGACTGCGCATGCGCAAACGTGAATTCCTTGTAACGGCCATAACTTACACATTTCCAATCCGATTTCAATGAAATTTTCAGGGATGTTACAGATTAGTATACAGATAATCTCCTATGAAAATCATCACCTTCGGACTGATAGTAGCCATTGCGCATGCGCAAACGTGAATTTCCTTGTAACGGCCATACTTTCTACATTTTCCATCTTATTTCAATGAAATTCTCAGGGATGTTACAGAGTAGTGTTTAGATAGTCCCCTATGAAAATCACAGAGAATTGTTTTTCATAGAGGGATTCTTTCATAGAGCAATGGTCTCCTGTGAGAATCTCAAATCCCATTGATTGCAGGTCATCGGTAGCTCAGAGGATAGAGTCTTGATTAGAGCTCCTAAGGTCGCGAGTTCGAAACCCAGCCGAGGCCATGTATTTTTTGATCCAATCACATACACCTACTCACTTAATTTTTCATCCGAATTTGATGAAATTTTCTAGGATTGTCCAGATTAGCGGGTAGATGGTCCCCTATGAGGGTAGTGAAAGGTACTTAGAGATTGGTGGTTTGAGATTAACAACTATGCATCTGATCATCTATATAATCGGGTTATGGATACGAGGAAGCTATGTGCCACACCCACTTGGCAGACGTTTTTTTTTTTTCGCCTTTATGGGATTATTTTGGGGTGAAGTTGGAAAACACTCAACAGAAAAAATTTACCACGTAGGTACCTATAGTGTTTGGGTGTCTAGCGATTCCTCAAGAAAAATTCCCTGATTTCTCCAGGTTTTCTAGGGTCAATATTCGTTCTTTTCCCGAGTTATAAGTTAGTTAATTGTGATCACAATTTCTAAACATTCAGGTTTTCAAAATAGGTAGATACTAACTAAATTACTGAGTTAAACAGTTTTGTGCAGGAAGAAGGTAAATGAATTGCGAGTTTTATCTCCTACCAACTAGTTGCCTTAATACTTATCCTATGGAACGTCCCCTGGAATTAATGAATTACTAAACAAGATGTTTTGATCATGGTTCGGAAACAACCAGGAAGCAGAACGAATTAACGTTCGAGTGAGATCGAGTTGTAAGCAAACGACAGGAGTTCGTAACGAAGTTTATCAAAGTAGCTAGGTAGGTATGTCCGTATTCCGTAAAATACCTAATTTTCCAATACGCTAAACCTTCCTTCAAAAGTTGACATCCACGAATCCTACGGAACCCGGCACACGATACCTGCTTCACAAATCACATCGGCCGATTGATAAGTGTGATAACGTAGGTTTTGAGTTCCAGAAGGTTCATCTAATCGTCGCCAGGCAGCGCAGATGCCGTCTCACCACCCTCACATCCTAGATGCTCCTCGTGATTTGCATGTTTTGTCATTTACTCATTTAGTCAAATACGATCCTCTCGAGTATTCATTTGTTGGTATATTTTCAACTATGATCATAAATAGCTAATTGACAGATAATACAAGATGATATAATAAATACAATAGGTAGTTCGTCCTTCTCTCAGATCTGATTCAGCTTTTCGCACTTTGATTGAATGAAAAGCGTGCAGGATATTCCTTGTGATTATCCGTGTTTCGTCTATAGTAGTTCAGGTAACATGTTGTGTTGGAGACCAGGGAACTATGATATACCAGGAAATGAAACATCAGAAATTGAGCTTAGGAACCAAAGTATGCTTGTAGTGCTTTGAACACTCAACTGTATTTACGATCCTATTATGCTTTGATCCGGAAGAGGAACCGATGGAAAGAGCGGAAATAACGTTGAATTTGATAAAAACGAAGCTAGTCGGATTGATTCGTGATATCGTAAGACCCCTCCAATTGCCTAAGAGTCATTTTTTGCTCTTAACTTCAATTGGGACGTGAAACGATGCTTTTTGTGATTCATTAATTCCAATAGTGTACCTTTAGAACCGACCCATACTCAGAATGTTAGGTACTTAGGATCCGAAAAAAATTACAAAGGGTTAATATCAATATTAACCAAACGGGCCATCCATAATGACAACCATTTTGCTTTGATCACGTTTCTTCATAACCTGTTCATTTACCTGGTGCTTCATTCATTCTGGCGGACGAACGATGTTCATTAATTCTATTTTAGGTATTCCGAGAATTCGAATTCAGAGAACTACGATGCAAATTATTATACATAAATATAGCTATTTACATTTTCCTGTGTACATCACCCACATGTCAAAAACAGGGGTGTTTTGCTTTACTGGTATCAACTACATAATTATCATCGTTAACTATTTATTCAAGCTAACTCATAAGGCAACTTTATTTTGATATAAAGCAACTTCTATAGTTATCAATTTACAGCTACATTGTACAGTTTTCATACGATTGGATAAGTTTCAGGATTCGTGTGGTTGAAATTTCAGATGGTTCTCTATTATGGCACCATAATCGAATTAATGATGAACACGCGCAAACAAACAATCATCAACTTCCACTTTTCCCTCGTTGATTTTAACGAATTGTTTAGCGATTGTGTGATTGAAATTTTAAACTGTTCTATAAGCATGTCACCATGATTGAATCAATAATGGATACTTAGCATGCGCGATCGTAGAAACATTGTAAGATTCATAACTTGCACTGTTTCCTCTTTGATTTCAACGACGTTTTTAAGGATTGGTGGTTGAAATTTTAGATGGTTCCCTATAAATGTCATCTAATCAGATGAATGATGGCACACTGAGCATGCACGAATGTGAAATCATTATAACAAGGATAACTGCAATTGTCTTCTTCCTATTCAGAGGAATCAAGAGAATTGACGTCGATGATCCCGAAGTGTGTGCACATTCATCTCACGGATACGAAGCAGCAATTTGCCTCACTCAGATAGTTGTTTATAATATTGTCCACGCTTGACTGCATGTAGTTAGAATAACAGGTACCATGAGTTGTTAGCAACTTTATACTGAGTTTTTAACAATATATAGAATCTCCAAGTCAAATTCAACCTTTCCCAAGTCAAATCCAACCTTTTCTAACTCAAATTCAACCTTTTCCAAGTCAAATTCAACCTATTCCAACTCAAATCCAACCTTTTCTAACTCAAATTCAACCTTTTCCAAGTCAAATTCAACCTTTTCCAAAACAAATTCAACCTTTCAACCATTAATAGGGAAATGACGAAAAATATGCACAACCCCTAAGTGTTACACTTAGGTACCTACTACAGTATGTGACAAGGAAAGATAAATATAGAAACTAGAGTGGGGATGAACCGAGAGGAAATATAAAATTTGAAAACTTAGGTTCGATTTCGAAAATCCATGTAATGAAATCAATATTTCTGATGGTGATATTCACTTCTTCACCAAAAAAATTATAGGCGAAAAGAATTACTAAGATTGCAAAATTTTACGTTACAAAATTCTCAGGGATTGTCACAGGTATATCCGGAAAGGCGGTACTTATCAAACTCAATATGTAGCCAAAATCGACTACTCCCTACTTCTCTGATCCTACGGCCGTGGATAAGTAAAGTATTACGAACTAAGTACTTAGCCAAATTGAAAATTGCTCGATGTAGGTAGTAGAGGGTAGGAGAGGAGACGAGGACTACTTCTGGACAGCAATCAGGAATGCTGAACCGACGAGAAACTTGTACATTTCCAGCCTCCCAACTGGAACTGATTAAAAATATGGACGAATTGTATTATTACTGAATAATACCCATTATGATCCAATTAAGCTGAGGGTGTTGATTATTATGCAGACATACCGGTACGATATTTGTGGAGCAGTAAAATTTTCTCCGACGAAACGTGGAATCTTTTTTTTTTTTTTTTTTTTTTTTTTTTCGGCAGGCAGGTGAGAAAATCTTTAAGATCCACAGGTGGAGTTGGATCTCGTAAGATACCTGAAGGACCCGCAACTTCAAGGTTATGTGGGATTCAAACCCACTAAAAAAACACCTCCTTTTCTCCCACGTTGGAAGCTCAGCCTGGAACCGTTTAACACATTACTTCAGGCTGAGTCCTGGGACACTTCATTAGTTCTGGATGGCGGGTTGGACCAGGTGTTCCCTTCTCTGTCTCTCTCGTTCTAACAATGCCTTCCTTGTCAGGATACTCTCTACGTACGCTGCCACAAGACTCCAGCTCCTCTCACCTTCCAGCATCTTGCTGACGACAGCTTCTGGTGTTGAAATTTGGGGAGTTAATCCGAGCTCTGACAGCAGCTGGCTTCTTTCAGCCGCCCATTTGGTGCATTTGAAAAAGGTGTGTAGCGCATCATCATCTTCTCTCTCCTGACAGTGCGGACATGTTGGGACAGTTACCTTTCCCATTTTATGTAGATAGGCATAAAACAGTCCATGTCCTGTGAAGAATTGTGTGAGGAAAAAGTTTAATTCTCCATGCTTCCTGTCCGTCCATATCTGGATGTTTGGCACTAGCCTTGCGGTCCACCGTCCTCTATATTCTCTTGTCCATATCTCTTGCCAGCTTACCATCGTGCAATCTCTTTCTTCCTTGGCTATGCGGGACCTGTCTCCTTCATCCCTTCTGTCGAAAATTCTTTTTCGCTCTGAAGCCATCAGCTGGATCGGTATGACACTGGTAAGCACAAAGATAGCGGGTTCTGACACTGTTCGGTATGCACAGGCGATTCGTAGAGCTCCTCTTCGCTGCACAGCTATCAGTCGTGGAATCTTGTTGAAATGTGAAACGTAGCAGCGAAGACGGACGATATTCAGCGACGGTAATCCACGACGATTTTTCAAAGACAACTTCGAAGTTGACTGCGAAACCGAAGAATATAATATAGTACCAATTTATGATGCCAAAATTGTCGAATCCGTCGAATGATTTCATCCGCAACAAGTGGTACCTAGGTGCTTACCGGAAACAAAGGAAGAGCGCCGTAGACGTAGAACATTCGCCTCGAAAATCCTGTGCTGATCCAATCCAGATTCTCTTGTTTCAAGGGGGAAAAGCGAACTTTTGACGGGAATCCGCGGTACGAAATTGAGTAGATATCTTGAATTAAGACGGTATAAAAAAAAGGTATTTTTCTCGAGAGAACAAGGGAAGCGACAAGCAGCATTCGTCGTCGAAGGCATGAGAAAAAGTAAGATGGACGAGAGAGCCTTTCGCCATGTCGAAGCCATCACCATCCGAAATTAATTTTATTTCATCCCATTCACTTCTGGGTTTATAAAATCCAATATTCGTCGAAAATTCAGGAAAAATTTTAGGATTATTCGTTCATATATTTTGTTTTCTTTAAAGCTGCAACCTCAGTAACCAATTAGGTTCGTTCGGAATAATGGGTTGAGCGGTACCTGGCGTCGAACGACGGTAACCTCGCCACTGAAACCGCGCTATTACGATTTGAGGCGGGAACAAAAAAAATTCACGCCACAAGTAGTAGGTACCAAATGCTTGTCTGTGATTGGGGACTGGGCTGAAAACAATACTCCAAATGCAGTAGGTAGGTAGGTATTTATGCATGAAACAAAATCATGTTTTATTAAAAATTATAATTTTTAAAAAATCAAAATTTCTTTGGAAGAAAAACTTTTCATTTCTTTACGTAACTAATACTTTAAAAGTCTTTAAATTGGAAATATTACTTGTAGAAAGTCTTTCTTTGATTTTTTTCACTTAAAATAAGTACAGCAAGGTACTTTTGTGAAATACGAGTGGGTAGGTACTTGTAATAAATTGAAAAAAAATGTGACATCAGAGGAGAGGTTTTCCAACTGACGCTCGAGGGAGAAAGTTAAATTCGACTTTAAAATGCTTTAAATTACATTTTTTGTTGATCTTTTTTCTCGTCATTTCCCTAATAATGGTGGAAAGGTTGAATTTGACTTGGAAAATGCTGGATTTAACTTCGAAAAGGTTGAATTTGACTTGGAAAAGGTTAAATTTCACTTGGAAATGCTATATAACATCACAATTTTTTTAATATTACTATAATTTTACTACGCTAAGCATTTTAAAGCTGCAATATAATCACTGTGAGCCTGGAGTTCATCCTTATACGTAGGTATAATAAATAATAGTATTCCCTGTTTCAGCTTCCAAGTTTTTTTAATGAATTACCTTATTTATTACCAATACATTGAATTACACTGTGTTACGTTTTTTTGTGAATGTACCTATTACAATTTTTACAAAGTTATCATACCAACATGTTTTTCCTGATTTAAAAAAAAGTTTTTGTTTTTTGAGTTTATCGACCTTATGGGGATTCAGTCCCAACATTATAATTCCAGTCCAGTCAATGCCTAGAAAGTGCCTCCCAGTTCCTTCCTTTGAGCAACTGGATTACCTCTCACGATTCAGAGAGTATCTCTGAAAGTAATTATATGTGTCTATAAAGGGGAAGCATTGGACAACGGCCTACAAAATAATCTACTCTCTCCTCTTCACCCATGCTGCGAAGAGGAAAAAGGTTCATATTGCCTTCGATCCATGGCCTATAATTGATGTTGAAGACCTCACACCTAGCTTCAAGAAGAGAGAAGAAAAATCCCTTCTTAACAAAGAAGCAACAAAGCTTCTTAATAAAACTACTTGAAAAACTTCCATCTTTACCGAGATTGGAACCTCTTCTGATTAAATCAACCAATTCCAAACGCTTGCATATTGTGAAAGTATCTGAATGCATAAGAGATCTTTTAATACATAATAAGAAGAGATTTGATGAGGAGGTACATGAACTAGCCGAGTACAATTTCAAAGGGCAAGAGTAGTGTTGGGAAATCTCCAGGATACCCCAATCTGAGCCTACTGAATATGTAAACGTGGCCTCGAATTTTCCTAGACCCGGAAGAAATCCTCAATAGGATACTGCCCAGACTAACACAGTAAAATAAACACGAAGATCCATAAATACTGAGAAGGGGAGATTCCCAAGACGAAAAGGGATTGATCAAGTAGAATGAATAATATAACGCTTATCTTCTGTAAGCAATGTGCGTGGGCGGAGGTAGTCCTACGAGACCATTATTGGAAAGAGTGATCGAAGGTTCAGACCAGTTTCTCCGATACAATGGGGCTTATCGGTGTCCGGTATTGTCCCTCTTCAAAGTCATAAAGCCTCTCATTTAATCTCAGCTCGTCATACTTCGCGTTCAAGCTCTGGGTCCTCATTCATATTGACATCACTCGAAGGAGGTAGAAAGTTTTATGAAAAATAGCTAAAAGGTTTCTATTTATAACATGTTTGCAACAGTCAACAATTATTATGTCATCTTTTCGGATTTATGAACAGATCAATTATTCAACTGCCAGAATTTGATGGAGAGAAAAAGATGTCCAATAAGACTCGGGGTCCGATTGACCTATGGAATTTTTAAGACAACTGATGGGAAATTTCACAGAGAATCCTCTAGTGAGGTTCGCTTTCCATATTCTCTCAAGATCATTACTTGTGGAATATCTCGAATTATCTAAATGAAAATAAATTCTAGGATAATATCAAATATTCCATTCTCTTTTTCATTATTTTTAATGGTGCACTTTTCATATCGACCACGAAAAAAAAGTTTGAAATTAACTGAAATCGTAGCTAAGTGTTATATCCACTAATAATTTTAGAGAAAGAAAATCAAGATTGAAATGTTCAATACGCTCAGAAGAAAATCTTGCTTTTGATTATACAACAAGCATTCTTACATATCCTATTGGTTGGATGAAAAAAAAAAAAGAGTTTTCTGATACCCTGCCGAGGGTCCTCAGCTACCAAACTTTGATGTGATGGGCAGGGTTAACTCTCGGGTATTGTCAGAATAAACATAGTTATGTATTTTGAACCTGACAATAATAACGGTATACAGGGTGGCTCGCGAGTTGCCCCCCCCCCCCCCCCCCCGTTAAAATCGTCCAGATAGTGGTATTTTTTTTTTTTTTTTGCAATCTTCATGATTTTTTCCAAGGATCTCAAATATGACCACGGTGCGTATTACCTACGCACGTGCGCAACGTACACCAACTTTGTTATCTCAAATGGGAACCCGTATTTTCTATTGCAGATTTGGATTCTATGTAAAATTTCATGAGTTAAAGACCCCTCAACCGATTTTTTTTAACATGTTGCGCAAAAATGCGCAACCCCTGGATTGTGCCAAAATTGAGATGAAGGTAGACCCCAAGTGTGATACACGTTTTTTTCACTTTTCAGAGAAAACATATCAACCCCTCAATTCAGTATTACTTCAATTTACAAGGATTGAATTCATAAGTTGAAGAAAGTAGTTTCGAATAACTGTTATGTTCGCACAAAAATGAGAGCAGTCATTGATGGATCAAAAATCAAAGAATTAATTTACCAACAAAGTAAATGAGTAGGTACCTACTGGAAGACAAAAAAAAAACAAAAAAAAAACCTGAGAATATCAAGTTACCAGCGAAAGGAGTTCTGCAAAAGGTCAGTGAAGGTCCCGAGTGATCGGGAATCACCACATAACTCTCCCCCCACTTAAAATTGCGAGCAGAAGTTTGCTAGGCAGATTGTTATCGCTAGACTAGCAAACGATTCTACAAACCTCAAGGTCACCAATTACGGCGAGAGGTTTTAGGATCAGGTATGTGGTTTCCCAATTACCTACATTCCAAGTGAACGGGAACTCGCTCAATAGTCAATGACTTTGAATGATGTACCCAAATTTACAGACATGGAAACCTTGTAAAAAGTCTCTGAGACACAAACGTGTCACATTACATTTATTTTATGATATAATAAATATTTAGTTCGCAAGGAACTGAAGACAGTTTCTAGTGTTAAAAATATATCTCTGCTAGATAAATAAATTATTTGATAGCTGATCGGCCCTTTGAAACGTCTGGTTTGAGATCATGGATACCTCAGTAGATTTTCATTTTCATCACTGTGCAAGCTGTTTCGGAACGTGTTCGATACCTCTGTACCCTGATTAGGATTTCGAGAGTTTTTGATGAGTGGGTACCTGTACGACACAAATCACATCCATGAACACTGTTTTCGGAAACCTTAGCACACTTGCTACTTCATTTGTTGAATAGTAAAACGGTTCTTTTATCTTCATTATATGGACAGCTTAGCTGAACAGGAGCCCACTCAAGCCTCTCTTCAGTTCCCCATCCAGCGAGGCTCCCGCGCTTAATTGAACAATACCCGCTATCAGGGTTAAATGCCGGTCAAGCTCGTTCACCCAGTCGAGCTTGAATTGCCGAGGCAGGAATTCCTCGGTGTGCTTCGTGGTTACCCCCCAAGCGTATGGGACTAATGAAGGATTATTCGACAGTTACAAGAAAATGCTATACGGTAGATAGAAAAGCTTTACACGTCAATACATAATAATCCTGCTTAGACGTTTGTTAGGAGCAAATAATGCTAATGATCCTAACGTGATATCAGACCGCGCTCTATCCTGAGCTCTACTGAGCAACTTTCCTTCAACACTTCCTGGAAGCTTCAAACATTATGTTGATATAACTTACCCTCATACCAAGAAAAATTTTGCAACAAACTGCTGCAAATTATTGTTCAAGCGAGGCAGAGAAATAAAGCTATTCTTACTTGAGAGAATATAGGTCTTCAATAACGTCATTGAGTGGGTGAAGTGATCATTACAAAGATGTCACTCAAATGAAACAAGGGTTATTAGGTAGGTAAGTTCGATTAAAATTTACAAGGTATAGTAGGTATATTCAAGAACAGTTAATCATCGCAAGATGGTTAATTTATTTGGAAAACAATAAACCGTTGTGTAATGATTTGCAGTAAATTTCCGTACAGTTTAGCCTAGGACGAGGATTTCAACGTTTTTATGACTTTTCCAGAACCCCTTGAAGTTCCTACGGATCCAAAGACCAGAAAATGTCTAAAAGTCTAAATCAAAAATCCATCAAAATGGAGGTTTTACAGACAGATAGACGAGGAACCAAAATTGTCCAGAAAGCCGTGGAACTCAAAATTCAAGTAAAAATTTGGATTTTGATGAACCCACATATTTTTGATCTGCTGTACGAAAAAAAAAATTCCCCTATATTCTATAGTAAGAAAGCACAAATTTTATAGTGAAAAAGTGTCCAATAGTATAGTCGTTTATTGAGAAAAAGGCAATCACGGAGGCGATCATCAAAATCCTCCATTCTACTCTAGCCAACCTTTCCTGTAGATTGGTATCAACTTCGTGCTGTCTTTCAGTTATGAATGAAGTAAGTAAAGTAGCAAATAAAGTAAAACACCATTCCAGGTTGGATTTTCATTCGACTGCCATTCCTGGCGTCGCGGTCGATGATGAATTTGTACAGAATCGGTTCAGAATTACTGCCGTGCTAAGGCAGAAAGTCGTACCTTGTCTTCACCCAACTTTCGGGAAAACGACCTAATAGGTTTCGTGGCGAAATAATTCTTTCGCGGGATTATTTTTCCTCCTTTTACCACAACTACATGGTTTTCTTTAAAGAAATTAGTAGCCGAATCGATTTCTGGTGTCAACATTTTTGAGTGTAAATTGTCAAAAAAAAGATGATGCAGGATTGCGCTATCGTACGACTATTCTGTTCATTTTAATTTTTGAAACATTAATTCATTTGAATTAACATTTTAATTCAAGAAACCATTTCACATTGATTATTTTGTCATCCTACTTGGCTCAAAGTCAATCGTATTTCATAGCTATGTTCAGAGTGTAAGAAAAAACTGTTGAATCAATAAAAATAAACGTTTATTCACTTGGAGTATAAACGTAAATTCACCACTAAATTTTGAGTTTTCAGATGCAAAAAGTCGTATCATGCCGATTTAATGCAAGAAGTCGTATCTTATAAATAGGCAGATTCCCGTATCAGTGTCAAGATACGAGTTTTCTTCTTCTGAATCGCAATACGACTAGTTTCTTAGCAAAATCAAGTTAACACGCCTTAACGCTAAAATTGGGAGGCTTGTTCGAGGAATTTCTAGTCGAGATACGACTCTGAAACTTCGAAAATCGATAGAAATCAAACCCCAAAATCACCGGGTACCAATAACTCCATTTGGTCAAATTTTCACGTTACGACTTTCTGGCTTAGCACGGCAGATTAGTTCTGATGATTTCGCCCATGGCTTCCCATAGGCCACACCGCCCTGAGTAGACGCGAGGTAGAACTGCGACCGACTTACCTACCCGAAAAATCCGAAATTACCAAAATCATTCAAACGGGTTGAACTTACCTGTGGATAGTCGCCATCTTTGGTCTGGTAGTCGAAAACGTAGAAAAACGACCGATGAGACTTCGCGCCAGAGTTATGCAGAGGTTTGCTGAGGAGGTCGCCAGTGGCCACCACTGGGGCCACAAACTGAGCGTCACTGAGAGCCGCGACCGTTGCGTCTCTCGTGTTGATAGGGTGGAGGACCGTCCGTTCCCAGTCCGTGTACTCGTTGACTACGGTGAAAAATATTTCGGATAAGTGGTAAGTGTAAGCGTTTCTGATGTACGTTCGGATGATTTTGTCACGTCGCTCGCCTTCAAATCCTGCATTGATATCGTTCGAAGAGAACCTGGAACATGATTCACCTCATGTACTAGAGCTATTCATAACTAGTTACAGAAAAGTTTTACAATACATTTTGGTGACTAATTTTATTATTTTTGACATTTTCATGTCTTTCATATGGCACATAAAAAAAAAATCGTCACGAAATTTGATGCAACGATATTTATTGCAACGATATTTGTTGCAACGATATTTGTTGCAACGATATTTGTCCCAAGTCGCCACAATGATGATTATGACCATCAGAAGTGAAGTTGTTAGGTAGGTAGGTACTTTACAGTTTGATATTACCAGATCATGTCTTTCATATGGCACATAAAAAAAAAATCGTCACGAAATTTGATGCAACGATATTTGTTGCAACGATATTTGTCCCAAGTCGCCACAATGATGATTATGACCATCAGAAGTGAAGTTGTTAGGTAGGTAGGTACTTTACAGTTTGATATTACCAGATCAGCTGAGTCGAAAATTGAGCTCCCAGATCAGCTGAGTCGAAAATTGAGCTCCCAGATCAGCTGAGTCGAATATTGAGCTCCCAGATCAGCTGAGTCGAAAATCGAGCTCCCAGATCAGCTGAGTCGAAAATCGAGCTCCCAGATCAGCTGAGTCGAAAATCGAGCTCCCAGATCAGCTGAGTCGAAAATCGAGCTCCCAGATCAGCTGAGTCGAAAATCGAGCTCCCAGATCAGCTGAGGCGAAAATCGAGCTCCCAGATCAGCTGAGTTGAAAATCGAGCTCCCTGATTAGCTGAGGCGATGTAGTTCATGTGTCGGGAGGGGAGGGGGGGGGGGGGGGGGCATGAAAATGTTTCAATGTGTTGCAGACTCGTATGCAAGCGTTTGATTTAATTTACTTAACCTTGTGATTGAATGAAATGTCCACAAATATGAAAGTCGTTTTGGGTTTTGTTTCTTCAGTATTGGAGGCGATCATTTTTTATTGTATCTTTCAATTTTATCTATTTTTGTGCAATTATTTTTATCTTAACAGCTGTCAGAGGAATATAATTGTATCAGTACCGTGAAGTGGGGTTACTTTGCTCCGCTTTTGGTTTATTATTTTCAACAATAAACCTTTGGAATCGACCAAGAAAAAAAAGTTTAACCCCCTCAAAATTTGTAAGTTTACGTTTCAAGGTACGTATAATCCAAAAATCGAATAAAAATTTGGTCGCCTGTCCGACGGCACTTTTCTTAGTCCCACGGACCGATTTTGATGAAATTGGGGGCTTTTGGTTAATGTCGGTCACTTCTAAGGGTTGAAATTTTGGAAACGCCCTAGCTCAAAAAATGTCGTTATAAAGGTATTGTTTTTCTATCAATTCAAGATGGTATTGCATTTTTAGAATTTCTAGAGACCACGCGGAGCTCCGTATGACAAACCGTTCACTCCCTATCAGAACCTAAGGGTTGAACTTATGATAAATCAGAAACACGTGTGTGAATCGCAAAAGAGGCCTACTCTCCGTTTGAGTTTTAGCTGACCAAAATGCGATTGCTGCAGGTACGTGGTAGGTAGGTATTATCAGTGGTTGGTATGTCCTCCTTCGTGGTGACAATGGCAAAGCCTAGTTCTTTGCAGACGATTGATCTATATAGAAAAAAATAAACCTTTGTGTAATAATTTGCAGCATTTTAACCTTTTTTCAATCCAAGTTTTTCACGACTTAGCTTACTTCAAATGTGCTGATTTTTGGCATGGCCTCTGTTGAGGGGTAATACATGAAGTGCTCAGGGAAAAAGGAGGTTCCTGTCTTATTTGTCCCGCAAGTTAGTCGAACAAGGATTCAGAAACACGAGTGTGAATCGTATAAATAAACTGTAGGATGTGAGGAAAATTTCAGCTGCTTTTCTTTCTTTGTGTCTCCACACAAATTTCATGTCACTCATTTTTGTGTTTCCTTTGCCACCAAGAATCTAATTCCGGTCGAAAGAGATTGTTGTTTGTTCATTTGAATAAAGTTTCGTGGTGTACTCAGTTGTGAGTCCGTAGCAACCAAGAATCTAATTTCCTAATGAAATCACTCACCACCCTCGCATAGCGGTGTTATTACTAGTAAGTAGTATTGATTGAAAATCCTCGTTCTATGCAGGTGGGTGATCTAAGTGAGATAATGAAACATTGTGTAATAGTATCGAGCATTTTAGTCTACAGCATTTTAACTGAATTAGACTATCTGAATTGTGATTTTCCTGAGAGTACTTTTTGAATAGAATTTGTAAGGATAGTCACAATTATTTAGACTATGGATTTTTGCGGAAATGTAATTTTCAAAGCTGAAGGAGAACATTAAGTATTTTCAGGACAATAATAATTGAACTGGTGGTTGAATTGAAGTGGTGAAAGGAACTAAGTGCAAAAACAACACTCCCCCGACCTCTAGTAGTGAAGAGCAACTACACACGGTGATGACGAATATTTTTTGTCTTCACCAAAATATTGATAGTTCCTATAGTAACTTTACGAGAACACAATCATGTGTTGTAAAACTTTCGTAGAAGGTCTGAAGAGTGTAATGGTTTCATTAGTTGGTGATGCTTACCTCCATAAACTTTCGGAAGTAACGACTCCGAAAAGAAGATCATATTTAATCGAGCCAGCGATAGAATCGCCCGACCGTTTGACGTTGACCGTTTGCTGAGGAACGAACCCCGTCATCTCGGGAAGGAAATTGGTCCACAAGTTTTCATGAAAATCCGCTTTGATGACAACGCCGTCCACCGAGGGACCAAAGGCGCTGAGGAAGGCAGGGGCTGTGATGTCGGCTGCCATCAAATCGCTAAGAGGTACGTCCTTCAAACAGTCCACGATCTGCTCGTGCTCCCTATGTATTCCCAATAATCAGTTAGTATTTATAAATTTCAAAACTGTCAAAGATCTAAATATTTGTATTTAGTGCTGATCTATATCATGATGTTATATCGACTGTTAGTAATATAAATAATAATAGTAATATAGTTAAGTAGTAATGAATTGTAAAATAGTAGAAATAAATAGTAATGTAAATAGTATTCGAAGAAAAAGGCATATAATTCATACCTGTACAGATCTTCCGGGACTGTACAATTCACGTGGCGCGCGAGCCGGACAGCGAAGTCAACAGGATCTTCCACTAGTGCCCAACTGCTAAGTGCTGAGCCGGACAACAGAATCGCTCGGTGAAACAATCCTATAAATCGAACTTTGGGTTAAACATCTTTTATAGAAGATTAAATGTTACATGAGTAACAAATTGACAAATCTACAAATCGAACTTTGGGTTTCGAATCGTTTCGATCGAAATATCTTCCACAAAAGGTTAAAATATTACACAATATTGTAAATTGACAAATTTAAAACCGTATATTGGGTTAAACATCAAGTACAAAAAAGTCTGCTCAGCCAATAAAGTATGCTGAGCTGCTTCAGTCCTATCTCACCAATCGCTACTTCCGAATAAAGGAAGAAGATGCCTACTCAGAGCCAAAACTCTGAAAAATCTCCTAGACATTGGAATGAACACCACAACAACCTTCGCAGATGATGCAGCGATTTTGGCATTCGGAAAATGTAACACTAAATCCGTCTATCAAGTTAAATCAATCAATATCCAGCATACAAAAGTGAACAGCAAAATGGGTAATCAAAATAAATCGGTACATGTCGATTTCACTAACAAGAGCATCGATTACATTCCGGTACATTTCAAGGGGGAAACTCATTCCGGATGCTAATGAAGCCGAATACCTTTGTCAAAATTCGAAGAGTATGAAAGATGTATAAAGTATGAACTGATGATAAGCCTTTAATTTGGCACATAAACGAAATTTTAAAGTTTAAGATTGAATGATTGTTCAAAATGTCTCCCTTAGAGGGAAAAACAATAGATCATGGATATGTCTAATGTTTCTATGAATTAACAGAATTTTTTTCTAATGAAACAAGAACTCTTCGATGGCAAGTGGGTAATATATTTTATCGCAGCATTCTAGAGAACCTTGCTTCATAGCTACCGATATATAGCAATGATTTTGTTTCTGGTATCGAGTTGCATTTTTCGTGACAAAAAAAGTGTAATAAAAATGTTGGTGCTTGACCCCCTCAAATTAAAAACGCCAATCAATAAGTAACTATCGCACTACATCCATCACCAGAGCCGAAGCGCTACAGACGAGGTTTTCCAGCTTTGGTCTGAGACAGATTTATAAATTTACAAGCCTTTACACTTCACCGTCAAAGCCAATTCCAACTCTATAAATAGCTGAACGGATTTTTTGCAGCGTGGATACTTCAAATCATAGATAAAAACCAGTTAGAGCAGGGAAATCCTTGCATTTTTACATTTGAAATAGAAAAAATAAAACCCGTACCTTAAAGGTTAGTGACAGTGAATAGGCATTATAAAAATGTTCTTGCTTTTTAGTGAAGGACTCCACTGATTATTATTCTTAACCATAATTGGACCACGGTGTCATTTGAGTCACCGAAAACATCTTATGAATTCCACAGATCTCCCATGGTGTCATCAGATTACCTAGATTTAAATAGCAATTAAAAAATTATTAGACCGAGCTGATTTTTTAAAACCATTTTCCTGAAGTTATTTGAAGTCAAAAAATGATGTTATAACAAACATTTTGAAAATTCGTTCATCGATTTCTTTGAAAATTTTTCTCATAACTCTTTTTTTGAGACTCTTTTTTTGAAATGTCCATTAAATTTAAAATTGCAATTTAATTTTGGTTACTCCGGTGACCCTTGGGACAGCTGTTGAGTTTTCTGAGATGTTTACGGTGACACTAGCGACACCATGGTCCAATTAGGGTTAAAGTTCATTTCGATTTATTATTTGGAGTAATGATTGGAATCGAGGAAGATAGAAAATTTTACCCCCACCCCCTCTCATACTCCTAATTTGATGGTTATGGAATTCAAAACTCGAGATAAAAAACGCTGCAAATCATTGCTCAAAGGTTTATTATTTTCTGCATAGATCACCCTTCTGTATAGATCACTGGTTCTCCATCAATAGCACCTACCACCATCTGTATTCTCCCTTGACCTTCCCTCTCAAATTTCAGCTTCCTGCGTTCAATAGGATTGAAAATGGCTTCGGAACTCACTCAGCTGATCAGTGATCTGAAGAGTGAGGAAGATCTCCTCGAATGCTGGAGACGCCTGGAAGAGCACTTCCATTCAATAGGAGTAAAAATGGTTTTGGAGCTCACTCAGCTGATCAGTGATCTGAAGAGTGAAGAAGATCTTCTCGAATGCTGGAGACGCCTGGAAGAGCACTTCCATTCAATACGAGTAAAAATGGCTTTGGAGCTCACTCAGCTGATCAGTGATCAGAAGAGTGAAGAAGCCTTTGAGCAATGATTTGCAGCGTTTTTTACCCACCAACATTTTTTTTACCTACCAACTTTTTTTTACCTACAAGCTAGGTAATACCTACCACACCATACTGGCTTCACACCTTCACAATCAAGTTTATTAGAAAGAACTAAACGCTTCACACTCGATTCGAAAAATAGAAAGCTTCATATGGAAATTTGATTACTGGTTACGCAGAAGGCAAAACTGTATACAAATCGAAGAAATGAACAGCGATCGCATTTTAGTCCGATAAAATTTGAATGGAGATTAGACCTCTTTTGCGATTCACACTCATGATTCTGTTTTATCGAAGGAAAACCTTCAAGTACTCGTAGGGACCGAACGGTTTGCCCTACAGAGGTCCGGGTGGTCTCAAAAATGTTTAAAAATTCAATACTATTTAAAATTGGTGAAAAAACGATACCTTTATTTCGAGAGTTTTCGAGCTAGGGCACTCTTGAAAATTTCAACCCTTAATTTTCACCCCTTAGAAGTGACCTACATCAACCAAAAGCTTCGCGGCACAACTAGACCCCAAATGGAGCCCATATACCAAATTTGAACCAAATCGGTCCAGTGTTGCTATGAAAAGTGCCGCGTACGGCGTACGGCGGACGGACGGAAATTTTTTTATTCGATTTTCGTATTCTACGTACCTTGAAACGTGAAACATCAAATTTTGAGGGGGGGTTAAAATTTTTTTTTCTTGCTCGATTCCAAAGGCTTATTATTGAAAATAATAAACCAAAAACCGTCCAACCACCGTACGGGGCACTTTTCTAAGTTTTCATGGACCGATTTTCATGAAATTTTTTTGTTTTATCGGCTCGAAATGGGGTCTAGTTGGGCCGCGAAGCTTTTGGTTATTGTCTGTCATTCCTACGAGGTGAAAAATAACTCTCGGAATAAAGCTATTGTTATTTCATAATTTTAGAATAGAACTGAATTTTGACATTTTCATGTCTTTCATATGGCACATAAAAAAAAACTCGGCGCTTTGCGCCTCGGCGGGGGGCTCCGCCCCCCTGCACCCCCCGGTTTATTTCTTTTTCCATACTCTGTATGAAATCATAGGAACACAGAATGTGTTTTTGCGATACTAGTCATCCGTTAAATAAACTAAGTTAAATCTCAACTAAATAACGCATCTCATTTCACGAGCTCTACGTTTTTTTTCATCAAAAACGACTGAAAAACCTTTGAATTCTTGACCGAAAACGTGCACAAACTACCGGTGGAAGGGTAAGCTTCGTTTTGATTCGTTCGCCTTCCAATTTAATATCAAGCAGGATCCGATTTTCATCAAGTTCTGCAATTTGATATTCGATTTCGGAAGAAAACAATTTTTGGATTGTTATTGTTTTCACGTTGCTCGAAACCATGGGATGATGCCAGGAGATTCGCAAGCAACTTCCGAATTGGTTCCATGCCCTTACTGCTCGGAATTTTTCCGAAGACGAGGACTGTTGAATCATCAACGTCACTGTCGGTCAAGGAACCAGTCCACAGGCCCAATCCCAGCAGATCATGAGGTCACACACGATGACTCAAGTGAAACGAGTGTCCCAAGCTTTATCCAAGAAAAGTTCATTCTTGGTTTTGGAGCCCCTCTCCTGAACACAGAGGGCAACGGGAGTTCAATTTGGTCAGAACGTTGGCGGCGAGCCATGGCCTTGCAGGGGAAACAGTTCACTTTACCCCAAGGAGCCATTGGGCGCAGATTTGTCTCTCTACTATCACAGGAAATACAGCTCGTGGTAAATGGCAATGAAACCTCTGAACGGATATTTGTATTCTGTGCTACAGTTTTGCAGAGAGACAAAATGACAAGCTCGGGACCAGACATAAGAAGGCTGATAAGCAAACGGCTGGACGAATGGGTTGAAGGAAGGATCGACGGACTGGTACAGGAAGCAGAGCGCTGCGACAGGGGACTGCGAACGCGTTCGAGGCAACCAGACCAGGATCACAAGATACGGGTGTTCACACGATTAGTCCACAGTGGAAGGTTGCGGGAAGCGACCAGATGGATCACAGATCGTGCTGGAAGTGGAGGAGTATTACAACCGGAGTCTGTGACAACAAGTGGCCAAACAGTACTCGAGGTTCTTGAGAGTAAACATCCCCCTCAGTCAGTTCCGGGCCCAGAGATGTTCTTGGATGCCGAGACAATGCCATCTATGAGTGACGTTGACGTCACTGAGCGACACATTGCAGTGACAGCACATCGACTCAATGGTAGTGCTGGTCCTAGCGGGACTGATGCAGAACAGTGGCGTTCAATGCTACTTAGATATGGAGCTCACAGCACCCGATTAAGAGAAATAGTTGCAGGTTAAACCCGATGCCTTGCAAATGGTGTTGTTGAATGGAACAAGATAAAAGCTCTGTTGGCACGACGGGGGATAGCACTTGATAAAAAGCCTGGAGTCCGTCCGATTGGAATAGGGGAAGTGCTCCAACGTATATGTGCTAAAACAATGGCCATGATCACAGGAATTGACCTTCGAGAGGCATGTGGCAGCGACCAACTAGGCGCTGGGATTAAGTCTGGCGTAGAAGGAGCAGTCCATGCTTTGTCTGAAGAGTTCGATGAGAATGAACAATCTGGACTGTTGCTCATTGACGCCACTAACGCTTTCAATTCAGTAAGTCGACCTCTCGCGTTGTGGAACTCCAGAATTTTGTGGCCACGCTGTGCAAGATTCCTCTTCAATACCTACCGAGGTTATCCACTGACCTTATTTCGCAATAGCAACTCACATCTATTGAGCCAAGAGGGTACTACACAGGGTGACCCACTCGGCATGATGATGTATGCTGTAGGTACACTACCACTCGCACAAAAGTTGAAACAACACCTGACAGGAACAGATTGCATCCAAAATTGGTATGCAGATGATGCGGCCTGTGTAGGAAGCTTAACAAGTATCCGCCGGTGGCTCTCACTCCTCCAAGAAGAGGGCCCCAAATGGGGGTACTACCCGGAACCTCGCAAGAGCTTCCTTATCATCAAACCGGGTATGGAGGAAGCAGCCAATTCCGAGTTCGCAGGTCTGAATATACAAGTGGTGTATTCACAAAGATTCCTAGGAGGTGTTGTGGGGCCCACTCAAGCAAAACGTCAATTCGTTCAATCAAAGATAAGTGGTTGGATCGAGAGTGTTTCAAAGATGTCCGAGGCAGCAAAGCAGAGTCCACAAGCAGCCCACACAGCCTTCACCAAAGCTCTCCAGCGGGAATGGGCCTATATGCAGCGAGTGGTGGGCGGATTTGAAGAGGAGTACGTTAATTTGCGTGACACAATTCGAAACAAGCTGGCTCCTGCCATCCTTGGGCGAGAGGCAGGAATTTTACAAGAGCTTCTTGACTACCCAACAAAGCTGGGAGGCCTAGCTCTTGAAAATCCCGTCAAATCGGCTTCAATGGCATACGAGACATCCAGAGAAGCCACAGCGCCACTCTCTGATGCCATAAGGAGTGGCAGAACTTTGGATGTTGCCCAGTACGAAGAGGGTGTGGTGTCAAATTTGCGAGAAGTGGCAACACAGCGAAAAACCACTGAGCTTGCAGCCAGCGAGCAGCTTTTGACATCACTACCCAGTAGGCAACAGAGGACCATTCGGAGGACTAGGGAGGCATCACAATGGCTCAGCGTCGTCCCACTTGCAGCAGACAACTTCGACTTGTCGTCTTCCCAATTCCGTGACGCACTAGCCATTCGGTACGGTTGGGAACCAAGAGGGTTGCCAGTATGGTGCGACGGATGCGGGAGTCCCATGGACATGAACCACGCCCTCAATTGTATGAAGGGCGGCCTAATCAAACAGGGACACGACCTGGTTCGGGACGAATGCGCCAAAATAGCAAGCCTCGCATGGAACGGTGTTGTCACAGAACCAGTTCTTCGTGAAAGTGCTGATGGCAGCCCCGGCCTGGTGGCAGACATGAAGGTTCATGGTGTGTGGGACCGTGAGAGACCTGCGTTTTTTGATACCCGCGTTATAAACGCTGACGCAGTCTCCTACACTTCCATGGACTGGCCAACCGTCTCTCGCCATGCTGCCCAAGCCAAACATGCAAAATATGACAGAATAGCCGAAGATCTGAGAGGTTCTTTCACGCCACTCGTAATTTCATGCGATGGAGCATTGCATAAAGAGTATGACGCTTTTCTCAAGAATGCCTCCTTACGCCTTGCCAACAAATGGTCCAAATCCTACGCTCAAGTAATGATGTGGACGCGAGTGAAAACTCAATTCTCCGTCCATCGAGCGGTTTCCGTGAGGCTAAGAGGCCCAAGGAAACAAGTCCGAGGACTCGGACTGGAGGATGGAGCAGCAATTTGGCTCCCACAAGACTAACTCCTCCACATTTACGCTCGCTTGCTCGCACGCTCGCACGCTCGCAAAAACAAAAAACCCTTTGGCATAAATCAATTTCAATTTTCGGCAAACTTTTGGCACACCAATTTGAACTTTTGGCAACTCATTTTGAACTTTCGGCAGATCCATTACGTTTCGACAACTACTGGAGTCCTTGTCCACCTTCATTCCCTCTACAATGTTCAATAAAGTGTTTTTCTCTCTCTCTCACAATAATAAATGTGGAGTTGACATTAACATGACAACCAATAAACATATCACCAGATGTTTTTTCTGTCGCTTTTTCGTGACGATTTTTTTTCGGTAGGTCATCGCAAAAACACATTCTGTGTTAAAATCGTCACGAAATTTGATTCGACGAAATTTGTTGCAACGAAATTTGCTAACGAAATTTGCTAACGAAATTTGTCCCAAGTCGCCACAATGATGATTATGACCATCAGAAGTGAAGTTGTTAGGTAGGTAGGTACTTTACAGTTTGATATTACCAGATCAGCTGAGTCGAAAATTGAGCTCCCAGATCAGCTGAGTCGAAAATCGAGCTCCCAGATCAGCTGAGTCGAAAATTGAGCTCCCAGATCAGCTGAGTCGAAAATCGAGCTCCCAGATCAGCTGAGTCGAAAATCGAGCTCCCAGATCAGCTGAGTCGAAAATCGAGCTCCCAGATCAGCTGAGTCGAAAATCGAGCTCCCAGATCAGCTGAGTCGAAAATCGAGCTCCCAGATCAGCTGAGTCGAAAATAGAGCTCCCAGATCAGCATGAAAATGTTTCAATGTGTTGCAGACTCGTATGCAAGCGTTTTTAGAATCGAATGAGACCTCCTAAAGCTCTGTAAGATGAAACGTTCCTCCCTATTAGGACTTGAGGTTTGGACTTACAATAAATCAGAAACCAGAGTGTGAATAGCAAATGAATTCATAAATAATAATTTCAGTAAAATATTCATGTCGTGTACAAATAGCATCAAAAACCGCTCAGCGGAAACTTGATCAACAGGAGTACTGTGTTTGGTTTGTATTACTAGAGCTAGGTAACGAAAAATAAGGAACACTATTACTGGGAATCGTTGTTTCTCTTCAAGTCGAATTTCAAAGGAGCACGGAGCCTGGGAAAAGAGTTTCGTTAGCATACTAATTGGTTAACTTTTAAAAAGTAGGTATTTCGTCGTCCTATTCCGCCTTTCGAGTTGGTATTTGCTTTTAGCTCTCTCCTGGAACCTACTGCAACTGCCTGAACTTCGCTCTCAGACCATCCTTACAAACGGCTGCAATTGTCCTCAACCTGATTTCTGACGCCGTTTGAGCGCCCAATCAGGCTATCGCAAAGTTTCTGCCCCACAGTGCAAGCACTAGTTTTCCCAGAAGTTTATCTACCCATCAGACCTCCGCTCGTTCTAGTTCTCCATTTTGCCAGTTAATTCCACAGAGCTTCTGAGGGACTGATTTGGATTCTCCGGGGGGAAATCAGATGATGTATTTGGTTTGCGTAATGCAGACCCATTGGTGTATTGAAAAAACGCTGCAAATCAATGCCCAAAGGTTTATTATTTTCTGTATAGATCACCCTTCTGTCTAGATCCCTCCCCACCAACCGTAGGTACCTACTACCTACTAGAGCATTTTTGAAAATTTCAAACCCAACCACCAACCAAATGGAAATGAAGGGTGGAACTCGAATTCGCATGTTGGGAATCGTAGATGATGGATTTTAAAATGCTCTTCAAATTCGAAACTCCCACGCCGCTATAAGTGTTATGGTGGATAAGGGTGAGTGGGGGGGGGGACTACTATTGTTTGCCTGAAATACTAATTAAATGACATCGAGTGATACAGTTTTATCGCTTATCAACTGGTTTAAATCCGCCTGATGCTTACCCAACAGGATGTCCCTTGAAATGCATGCATTACTCCACAATACCTATGTTTTTTTCTAATTCTTTTGCCTTCACTCTGAGGTTTTTTGTGCAATTTGAACTACTAAATGGTCTTTTTTTTCTTCCCTCTATGGAATATGATGTGACAAGTGACAGGTATATATATGTTTGATCAAATGCTTGAATCAGAAAGAGAGTTTGATTTTGAAGGGTTTATCTACCAAAGAATACGATATAGGTGAAGTTTTTAATTTTGTGTTCCTTTTGAATTAACATGCTCATCTATAGAGAGGCATTATGTTAGTGAAAGAGGTGGATAGAAGAGACTAGATAAGACAAAGATGAAATATTGAGAGAATAAAAAAAAAGCCTGAGCATGCTGGGAAGTTCAGCCAGCGAAACTGTAGCTAAACAATACATTACAAAACCAACGTTTTGCCTTTTTCTTACAAAGGAGAGGACCCTGAGTCGATTCGACCAATAATGTATATATTTTATTAAGCTTAATACTAACTAACACTAACTCACCCAATCGCTGTATAATTCACTTGAGTTTGGGGTGAGTTCAAAACTGTTGGTAAGTCACGTACCTACGTGGTGAGTGAGGTCGCGGGAATGGGAACAACCAACGTTCTAGACAAAGCTCCCTAACGTAACCTCTCGTTTCCCCACAACTAAAATGAACATTATACATGCATGAAACCCTTAGTGAAAATGCCTTTTACCCACCTCTTAAGAGCTACGGTATCCTCGGGCCCCATTCCGGCTAACTCCTTTATATACGCGCTTTAATTAATATTTTCAATGTAAATCCACCTTCTTCCTTCGCAGAGTCGGTGTGAGTACAGGCCCGCAGGCTCAGGGAACGTAAATTGGGTAAAGTGGAAAAAGCGTTCCTCGCCTCTATGTAACTTGCGACGATGCATCTTCTCAGCTATTCACGTCTAAAGCACTGATAGTGAAAAGACAAACGAAGGAGGCATTAGCAAGAAAATGTTCATTCTTCTTTGTTTTAACATGTTCACCATTTTTTGTTCACGGTATCATACTCAATACTCCAGGATCGATTAACTCAACATGTATTTGTAAATAATGGAAGAAAAACGTGGAATGGAAGGAAAATACACCAGGTATTGGAAAATAGATAACCTGCGGAATTATCCTCCAGAGTCTATATTAAGCCAAAAAGTAAATGCCACGAGAAAACAATCTCCGAAGATCGAAGGCACCATGCAAAGGGGCTCTTGGAGTCGTGTGGCGTCCCTCTGGATCTGTGAAGGCGCTGGCCTGCATGCATAAAATATGACGGCCACCTGAGCTCGAGGTACACCTCATTCTTGATCCAACTATCAAAAAATTACTACAACATCCCTTACTATTGCTATCTTTCTCACCTCTATTTAATCAACACTAACAATGATAGAAGCCAATGCAGTCATCCTTCTACCCCTGTCAAGGTGCAATTATTGTATGGATACTCTCGGATAACCTCCATCAGCACACAAGTGACCCTCGGAAGAAATTTCACACCCATAAATAACATTTTATTACAATCCATAAACAATCACATTTAACACTAAATATTTCACTTCCTGATAAATATTTTGTTGGAATCGGAAAACGAAGGTATTTGTCACAAAACGCTACAAATTGTTACACAATGGTTTATTATCCTACTCTATACTAACAATACTAACAATAGCAATGCTATCTGAGAGTTGTGCATTAATCACAAAATTTGGTTATTGATTGCTAAGGGCGAATAAAAACTGAGTACAATTACTACACGAAACTCTATGCACGAACGTCTAATCCACACCGGCAGCAATAGTTCATGTATTCTCCGCTTGGGATCGTAAAGCGTTTTTTCTTTAAGTCAGATGAAATTGGCAATGGTACATATTTTGATAAAGCACGAGATTGAAGGGAAAAACGCTTTACCATCCCTAGCGGAGGATAGATGAACTGATGCTGACGGTGTGGTTTAGACGTTTGAACTCAATACAAAGAAGCGACAACCATCACATTTTATCACTTGAAATTTGTGAGTATATTAGCCAAATTTCCGTCAATGAACAACCCAATACCAACCCAACTCAACATAGGAAGCGAATGGTTTATCCTACCGAGCACTGAATAGAATCATTCGGTTCTAAAAATTCAATTCCATATTACATCGGTGAAAAAACAATATTTACATATCAAGAGTTTTCGAATCAGGGCGGTTTGAAAATTAGAGCCCCTGATTTTTAACCCCTTTTTAGTGACTGACACTAACCCAAGGTTTCGCCGCACAACGAATGGAACCCATATATGGGTGGTATATATACCATTTGGTATATATACCAAATTTCATCAAAATCGGTCTATGTAAACTAAGGAAAATACCGAGTACGGCAGACGCACGGGAAATTTTATTCGGTTTTTGGATTCTATCTATCCTACTAGTATTTATTCTATCTGGCTTCTATTGGTTTCTACGTATCTAGAAAAAAAAACATCAAATTTCGAGGAGGTTAATTTTTTTCCTTGCTTGATTCCATAGGTTCATAATTGAGAATAATAAACTAACATTTTCTGTTTGTAATTGTTAATAGTCCTTAACATGTGCAAGATTTGAAATAAAGTCAATCTAAGTCAATTTCTTTCGATCTAGAAAACTTTTTTTTTTCAATTGTACCATCATATGTGCCAAGCGTTCTTTTGAGATTTTCAAGTTTAAACAGGCAGATAGTAAACCTGTCCAAACAAGTTTTTTTTAAACTAAATTGTTGAAGGGAATATGACTTCGATGTTATTGAAAAAGTCTAAATTTGAACTGATAACTCGTACCCAGTGATATTCTGTATCTTGATTGGAAGTTGAAAATCCATAAAGCCCACACATTGGAATTCATCATTATTACTGACACAGCTTTATTTCAGTCACGCTGCAAGTTAATTATTAATATCCAGTTTGGATTTCCGCATTTTTGGATCAAATAAAACATTATTGAGTAGGTGGTATTTCATTACTCC
The DNA here is from genome assembly GCA_009739505.2 of Apolygus lucorum. Lineage (NCBI taxonomy): Eukaryota > Metazoa > Arthropoda > Insecta > Hemiptera > Miridae > Apolygus > Apolygus lucorum. Next base: position 29,176,524 of record CM019182.2, read on the forward strand.
GTCGTTTATTTTAACCTTACACTCACAAGGTAGCTAATAACACGGGTATCGTCCAATATACTGTATAGCAGTGAAAGAGCTACCATTCGATTAATGAATGAGTGAATAAATTACATGTTCAATTGAAAAAACCCTGGGATCAAATAACCCACATCCATGGAGGGAGATGAAACTGGAGATAGCAACGTCTAAAGGTTTTTTAGGGGCACACGAATAAATACTGAATTTTATACAAACGCGATAATATTAGTTATGCTAATTTTGAAATGGTAATTATTGTCATTTCTGTTATATTATCGGTTTGAAGAATGTTCGTTCATTTATGATGTACGAGTATGCAACCACACGTAAAAAATAATTCCATTCATGCACCATGAGTTAATGAGGGAGTTTTCGAAGAAATATTTCAGTTGAAGAAAGAAAAAACACAACGGTGTTTGAACCTAAGTGAACTCACTCGATAGGTTAGTATATACCTTTTAACATGAAAAAATATATAGTTTCTAGAAGGTCAAGTATAGAGAAATGAGAGTAAAAACGCTGCAAATCATTGCTCAAAGGTTTATTATTTTCTGTATAGATCACCCTTCTGTATAGATCACTGGTTCTCCATCAATAGCACCTACCACCATCTGTACTCTCCCTTGACCTTCCCTCTCAAATTTCAGCTTCCTGCGTTCAATAGGATTGAAAATGACTTCGGAGCTCACTCAGCTGATCAGTGATCTGAAGAGTGAAGAAGATCTCCTCGAATGCTGGAGACGCCTGGAAGAGCACTTCCATTCAATAGGATTGAAAATGGCTTCGGAGCTCACTCAGCTGATCAGTGATCTGAAGAGTGAAGAAGATCTCCTCGAATGCTGGAGACGCCTGGAAGAGCACTTCCATTCAATAGGATTGAAAATGGCTTTGGAGCTCACTCAGCTGATCAGTGATCTGAGGAGTGAAGAAGATCTCCTCGAATGCTGGAGACGCCTGGAAGAGCACTTCCATTCAATAGGATTGAAAATGGCTTCGGAGCTCACTCAGCTGATCAGTGATCTGAAGAGTGAAGAAGATCTCCTCGAATGCTGGAGACGCCTGGAAGAGCACTTCCATTCAATAGGATTGAAAATGGCTTTGGAGCTCACTCAGCTGATCAGTGATCTGAGGAGTGAAGAAGATCTCCTCGAATGCTGGAGACGCCTGGAAGAGCACTTCCATTCAATAGGATTGAAAATGGCTTTGGAGCTCACTCAGCTGATCAGTGATCTGAGGAGTGAAGAAGATTTCCTCGAATGCTGGAGACGCCTGGAAGAGCACTTCCATTCAATAGGATTGAAAATGGCTTCGGAGCTCACTCAGCTGATCAGTGATCTGAAGAGTGAAGAAGCCTTTGAGCAATGATTTGCAGCGTTTTTTACCCACCAACATTTTTTTTACCTACCAACTTTTTTTTACCTACCAGCTAGGTACTACCTACCACACCATACTGGCTTCACACCTTCACAATCAAGTTTATTAGAAAGAACTAAACGCTTCACACTCGATTCGAAAAATAGAAAGTTTCTAGAAGGTCAAGTATAGAGAAATAAGAGTAAAAACGCTGCAAATCATTGCTCAAAGGTTTATTATTTTCTGTATAGATCACCCTTCTGTATAGATCACTGGTTCTCCATCAATAGCACCTACCACCATCTGTACTCTCCCTTGACCTTCCCTCTCAAATTTCAGCTTCCTGCGTTCAATAGGATTGAAAATGACTTCGGAGCTCACTCAGCTGATCAGTGATCTGAAGAGTGAAGAAGATCTCCTCGAATGCTGGAGACGCCTGGAAGAGCACTTCCATTCAATAGGATTGAAAATGGCTTCGGAGCTCACTCAGCTGATCAGTGATCTGAAGAGTGAAGAAGATCTCCTCGAATGCTGGAGACGCCTGGAAGAGCACTTCCATTCAATAGGATTGAAAATGGCTTTGGAGCTCACTCAGCTGATCAGTGATCTGAGGAGTGAAGAAGATCTCCTCGAATGCTGGAGACGCCTGGAAGAGCACTTCCATTCAATAGGATTGAAAATGGCTTCGGAGCTCACTCAGCTGATCAGTGATCTGAGGAGTGAAGAAGATCTCCTGGAATGCTGGAGACGCCTGGAAGAGCACTTCCATTCAATAGGATTGAAAATGGCTTTGGAGCTCACTCAGCTGATCAGTGATCTGAGGAGTGAAGAAGATCTCCTCGAATACTGGAGACGCCTGGAAGAGCACTTCCATTCAATAGGATTGAAAATGGCTTTGGAGCTCACTCAGCTGATCAGTGATCTGAGGAGTGAAGAAGATTTCCTCGAATGCTGGAGACGCCTGGAAGAGCACCTCCATTCAATAGGATTGAAAATGGCTTCGGAGCTCACTCAGCTGATCAGTGATCTGATCAGTGAGCAATGATTTGCAGCGTTTTTTACCCACCAACATTTTTTTTACCTACCAACTTTTTTTTACCTACCAGCTAGGTACTACCTACCACACCATACTGCTTCACACCTTCACAATCAAGTTTATTAGAAAGAACTAAACGCTTCACACTCGATTCGAAAAATAGAAAGCTTGATATGGAAATTTGATTACTGGTTACGCAGAAGACAAAACTGTATACAAATCGAAGAAATGAACAGCGATCGCATTTTAGTCCGATAAAATTTGAATGGAGATTAGACCTCTTTTGCGATTCACACTCATGATTCTGTTTTATCGAAGGAAAACCTTCAAGTACTCGTAGGGACCGAACGGTTTGTCCTACAGAGCTCCGGGTGGTCTCAACAATTTTTAAAAATTCAGTACTATTTAAAATTGGTGAAAAAACGATACCTTTATTTCGAGAGTTTTCGAGCTAGGGCACTCTTGAAAATTTCAACCCTTAATTTTCACCCCTTAGAAGTGACCTACATCAACCAAAAGCTTCGCGGCACAACTAGACCCCAAGTGGAGCCCATATACCAAATTTGAACCAAATCGGTCCAGTGTTGCTAAGAAAAGTGCCGCGTACGGCGGACGGACGGAAATTTTTTTATTCGATTTTCGTATTCTACGTACCTTGAAACGTAAAACATCAAATTTTTAGGGGGGGTTAAAATTTTTTTTTTCTTGCTCGATTCCAAAGGCTTATTATTGAAAATAATAAACCAAAAAGGAGCTTTAAATTAATTTTATTGGAAAACATGTTTTGTTGTTAAGCTTAAAATTTAAAGTTCATACAATGGCGTAGTTACCTTCGAAATTTTGCAGTAACCACTTAACAATCAGACGAGAACCAGAAAGAGACGGAACTTTAGTGAGAGATCATTCGGAAAGCTGGACTTGGAAAAATTCGCCGTTTTAATTATTTTCCCTCTGTTTTCAGTATGACATACCCATATACTGTATGGACAATTGCACAAGCACGGGGTATGTTTAGATGATGATGTTATGAGTCCATATTCATGTTCTACACGTCTCTACGAACTCATAGAGAAACCACGGAGGTTTTTTGACATTTTATGTCTTTACTATGGCACATAAATGAAAAATCGTCACGCGGGCATTGTAATGAGGGGAGCGTCACGAGGGGAGCGTCACGCGGAAATTTTCTGATGATTTTCACGTACAACCAATCGTTCCTAGGGAAAACTAACTTCCTCATTTTCCACCCCACAAAAATCGTTCACCACTCATTGGAAAGCTCTCAATTTATTAATCATGGTACACGGTCCCTAATATGAATGCACCTGTACGGAAAGCTGAATTATGCGCATGTTTACTAACATACGAGTATGATGTGAGCAACAAATGAGATGTCAGTATGATCGTGAGAGGAAAATAGGTATCTTCATCCAACAGATCCCTTCAAAAAGTCACGGAGGCAGGGTCAATGGAGAATGCTGAAGGCGCCTGATTGTGCACTGATCACCTGACTGAGCTCCAAAGCCTTTTTCTCTCCTGTTGAACGCAGGAAGCTACATTCGATTCATTTAAATTGCCCAATCGTATTACGTAAAACACTCCGTTGTGCGTGGCAAACAAGCTGCGGTATGAGCGTGATTAAATGAATGTTTACGTACATTACATCGCAACCATCAACGAGCACAATCAAATTTCCACAAACAAAAGTACAATACGAGGTTTTATATGAAGGGGAAAGGGGGCGCAAAGACATAAAATGTCTCTAGTGGTTGCGTACTTGTACGAAAGCTGTATCCACCGTTTGTGTTTTCAATGGGAATTGCAAGTTGGGGTGAAGGTTTATTAGGTTATATAAGTACATTGTTTACACTCATATAAACCTATATTTACAATTTTTGGTTTATTATTTTCAATGATAAACCTTTGGAATCGAGCAAGAAGAAAAATTTTAACCCCCCCTCAAAATTTGATGTTTTACGTTTCAAGGTACGTAGAATCCGAAACTCGAATAAAAAAATTTCCGTCCGTCCGCCGTACGCTGTACGCGGCACTTTTCTTAGCAACACTGGACTGATTTGGTTCAAATTTGGTATATGGGCTCCATTTTGGGTCTAGTTGTGCCGCGAAGCTTTTGGTTGATGTCAGACACTTCTAAGGGGTGAAAATTAAGGGTTGAAATTTTCAAGAGTGCCCTAGCTCGAAAACTCTCGAAATAAAGGTATCGTTTTTTCACCAATTTTAAATAGTATTGAATTTTTAAAAATTTTGAGACCACCCGGAGCTGTGTAGGACAAACCGTTCGGTCCCTACGAGTACTTGAAGGTTTTCCTTCGATAAAACAGAATCATGAATGTGAATCGCAAAAGAGGTCTAAACTCCGTTCAAATTTTATCTGACTAAAATGCGATCGCTGTTCATTTCTGTCAGTAATCAAATTTCCATATCAAGCTTTCTATTTTTCGAATCGAGTGTGAAGCGTTTAGTTCTTTCTAATAAACTTGATTGTGAAGGTATGAAGCCATTATAGTGTGTTAGGTAGTACCTACCAATAGTTGGTAGGTAAAAAAAATTGGTAGGTAAAACAATGTTTGTAGGTAAAAAACGCTGCAAATCATTGCTCACTGATCAGATCACTGATCAGCTGAGTGAGCTCCGAAGCCATTTTCAATGCTATTGAATTGAAGTGCTCTTCCAGGCGTCTCCAGCATTCGAGGAGATCTTCTTCACTCCTCACATCACTGATCAGCTGAGTGAGCTCCGAAGCCATTTTCAATCCTATTGAATGGAGGTGCTCTTCCAGCCGTCTCCAGCATTCGAGGAGATCTTCTTCACTCCTCACATCACTGATCAGCTGAGTGAGCTCGAAAGCCATTTTCAATCCTATTGAATGGAAGTGCTCTTCCAGGCGTCTCCAGCATTCGAGGAGATCTTCTTCACTCTTCTGATCACTGATCAGCTGAGTGAGCTCCGAAGCCATTTTCAATCCTATTGAACGCAGGAGCTGAAATTTGAGAGGGAAGGTCAAGGGAGAATACAGATGGTGGTAGGTGCTATTGATGGAGAACCAGTGATCTATACAGAAGGATGATCTATACATAAAATAATAAACCTTTGAGCAATGATTTGCAGCGTTTTTGACATGAATCTCATTTTGTCAAGTCGTTTTTTTTTTTTCGGATCAATCTACATTTCCGCAAACTTTTTTTTTTTGTTAAGGCCGAGTCAGCACAAAGTTGCGTCTTAAATCGAGAGCTTTTCAACAAGTGGATAACTATTATGACCGGGGGAAACCGACCACTTTATTTCCCTAGTTACGAGGTTTTGCCATGGATTTTCCTACGAGCATTTTCATTATTAAAAGCTTTTATTATTAGTTTCGCCTGTACCGTTGTATGCTGTTATGTAATGAAATCGTACAAGTTAAATTTGATCCACTTCTTAGTTTCTGACTGAGCTGAAATTTGTATGTATAAATCAGATGACAATGCAATATTATTATGACATGAAGCTGATTTTTAAAGAGCTCTCATTCAGAATAAACGGGTTTCCCACTTTACTGGAAACTATTGGTCGATTTTGATTATTGCAGCCGTGATTTTTAGTTTTTCAATTCCCTAGATAGATGCGCTTATGAATATCAAAAATCCTTGATAATTTCAAATTTAGATGAAACTTCTTAATTACTCTTTAGGACGTCCCACAGTAAGACTTTGGTGTCCTTATGCGATTGATCTGGGGTAATGTAGGACTACACTCAACAGAAAAAAAATGACCACGCAATAATCCGTTTGAAACCATTCTGAATCCAAATCCGCGAAAACAAACCATAGGTGTACACGTCTGTATGTGAGTGTGACAAAATCTTGTGTCGTCTACCCAGGCCTTAGTTCGCAACCGATTTTCGTTGTTCTTTTTCTATTCGACGGGGAAATCTATCTAGTTGTGCACTACGTCGCCGGAATATCGAATTTTGCATTTTATGTGGGGGAAAGGGGGTTTAATGCCTTTAAAACGTGTGTTCGCGGGCATAATCTTGTAAACTCTGCACAGACCTCAATTACGAACCAATTTGCATGTTTCTTTTTTTGTTCGACTCAGAAATTTTCCAAATTGCACACTATTCAACCAGAGTATCAACATAAGTATGGGGAGGTGGCGAGTGAAGGGATAACATTCACAAAATTTCCAATTTTTCGATTCCTTTACAGCTTACTAATTGTACCCAAGCTTTGAAATTGAGGAAAAATTCTCATTTTACCTCCGGATTTTCAATAAATAAGAAGGAACAGTTTTTTCGCTTACCAACTGGTTTAAATTGACCTAATGCTTATTCAATCAGGGACGTTCCCTGGAATGCATGCATTACTTAACAATGAAATATCTCTCATTAAGTAGAAATTACTAGTCGAGAGTTGGTGTAAGAATGAATGTATTTTGTGAAGCTATAGTCAATGTTAATCTGTATCTATCCAACACAATGTAATAACTTGTGATGCAACATCTCCTCCCCTTTTAGAACCATGTGCCTTTCGCATGTGATCTGCATGGACACGGCGCTCCACGCCATCAACCACGTAAGACAATGGTCCGGTTTTCTTCTTCACGACAGCCTCAGAAAACGTCTTCTCTTCTTTTCTTCGTTTTATCCAAACCGTCTCCCCCTCCACAAACTTCTTGAGGGGAGCTCGGTCATGCTGAAGTTTTTGCTTTACTTGCTCCTCATCTAACCGCCCAGCTAAATCCGGCTTCAATAACGTGAATCTGGTTCGCAGTTGCCTCCCCAACAACAATTCCGCAGGAGTTCGGCCTGTAGTTCTATGGTTTGTTATTCTGTATGAAAAAAGAAAGTGATTCAGCCTTGTTCTAAGATCCTGTTTGCTACTTCTGCTCGATGCGTAACGCTGTTTGAATGTTCTAACTGCTCTTTCCGCCAATCCATTAGATCTTGGGTGATGGCGTAGTTAGAACTTGTCTCACATTGTTATGCTTGCAAAAATTCTTGAAATTCTCAGAAGTCCACTGTGGACCATTATTGGAGACAATGACTTTAGGTAGCCCAAATCTAGCAAAAATGTCTTCAAGGACCGAGACTGTTTTTTCAGTAGTGATCTGTTTCATGGGAACGACCTCTAGCCATTTTGAAGTTGCGTCAACCAGAATTAACCAATTATGTCCCTCGAATGATTCTGCAAAATCAACATGCAATCGTGACCATGGCTCTGTAGGTACGTTCCAAGAATACAGTGGTGACTCCGAATCCCATGGCCGAATCTTGGCAGGGCTTACATGTCTTTACGAATGCTTCAAATTCTTTATCGACTGCTGGCCACCACAGGTGCATCCTTGCAATTGACCTCATTGCCGAAATCCCTGGATGACCTTCATGTAAAATGTGCAGAACGTCTTGCTTCAGCGAATCAGGAATTACTATTCTCCCTCTCCACAGTAGCACTCCCTCTTCATGAGATAATTCCTCTCTCTTCTCATGGTACGTCCACAAGTCTTCAACCAACATTTCTTTTGTTGGCCATCCCTGCTGAATAAATCTAGTTACTTTATTCAATTCATCATCCGCATCAATTCTTGTCTTCTTGGCCCTTTCATAATATTCGTGCATGCGGCTTTTGATTTCTGCTAATTATCATTTAATTTCCAATATCGACTAATTTAAAGAATAGTATACCTACTTCAAGCATCTGCAAATGGCGCTGAAAACTCAAAATCGAAAAATTTGCACATTCGCGGTTTTGGCATAAGTACAACGATACGGTAGTGTGTTATGACACGTATTATTGTTTTTGATGGTCATAAAACGTGGTATGATACTAATATAGGTTACTGATAGAAATAGCCGCAAATACTGAAGATACTGAAGGAATGATCAATGTTTATGATTAATAATATATGGACTGCCCTCGATACTTATCCGTACTATTCGAACCATGAAGTCATAACTGATGACAAATCATTCACATACTTCTATTTTATTATCACTTGTACCCTAAATAGTTGAATATTATAGTCTTCTTTCCATCCTATTGGCCTTAGAGGACTTTACGATGCACAAGAGAGAGCCGTAAGCCAATTTTCATGTGCCTTTTGTGTTGAAGCGGCGGGGGAAAAAATAAGGGGGTCGGATTGTCAGTTACGGCAAGGCACATATTCCTCGAGAATTCCACTTTATCAAAAGAGACCCCGCCAACTCGAGGCTCGCCACCTCCCCCCTCCCTACAAGTCTTAGTGATATATTTCCGGCCTACATACTACCGTATACAGTCCTTCCTATCCCTTGTGAAACGTCCCCCGTCCTTCAGGGGCAAAGGACAGTGAAAAGGATGCGGTGAAGTTGGAGTGGGGAAGAGCCGTGGATCCTCACAATAATTCAACAGCTTTTAGGCTGAAACATTTCTGCGTCCGATGGTCTTTCTTTCCCCCCAGAGCGTCTCCTCTTTTTCCTCTACGGAACAAAGCCGAATAAGAGGGAAATAATACGGGTTCCGAGCCGACCGAAATGGCATCTTTTTGTATCTCTGGATATTATATTGAGCCAACACACTCACAACTTTCACTGGTGTTCTATACTTACTTATAACCATAACTCACATCCCAACTTTAAAACAATGTTTGGGTTCGGTCGTATTTCACTGATTACCTGATCTTTGGTACGCGTCGTCGCATCAGAAGCAACACAGGGCCCACTTTTAGGCCACTATGGGGTTAAAACACTTTCTGATCTCAAAAGTCACCGCCACTTTTGTTTTATCAGCTAGACAACACAGCCTAACCCTCTTCCTGCTGTTTATTAACCGGATTTTGTGAAGCTAAGTTACATATTTATTAATTTTTGTACTGTGCAAAACGGTTTCACCCAACGTAATTTATTATTAAGATATCTCCGCCGAGCCGTGTCCAGCGGGTGCCCCGGAGGGTGACGTTTGGTTCTTATAAGTTTGATGAAATCAGGTCATTCACCTATCTGGGAAGCTTGCTCACGAATAGAAATCAAGTACAGGATGAGACATGCTCACGAATAGTGACAGGCAGCAGAGCATTTTATGCCAATATAAAGCTCTTCAAGAGCCGTGTGATCTCCAGGTCAACGAAGATGAGGCTATACAAATCCCTGATGCGGCCTGGTTTGTTATGGATCGAAGGCTTGGACCACGAGAGCTGAGAATGAGACAAGTCTGCAGATATTTGAGAGAAGGACTAGAGGAAGGATATATAGAGCGGTCAGGGAGGGCCAAGGGTGGAGAGCAAGACAGAATGCAGAAATTGATGAATTATTGAAATATGAAGACAGTCTAATTCATCAAAGCTGGGCGCATTAGATGGCGCATTAGATGGTCGACCGCATGCCAATGGAGGCCTGCCCGAGCATGATGCTACGAGCTAGGATGGAAATTAGAAGACGAAGAGGTCGTCCTCGGAGTCGCTGGCTTGAGGAGGTCATGAGGGACCTCCAGGTGGTGGGATTGCGGAGGTCTTAGGCGGGTGACCGCGCCCGGTGGCGGAAGGGAGTTCGGGAAAGCAAGGGCCACATTGGCCTGTAGTGCTGTGTAGTTAGTTTATTAGGGAAGTCAAGCTGGTAAACCATGAACCTTCAGTGATGAGCTTTGTGATGTGAATGTCTTGTGTGTTCCATGGAGGTCAGCAATAATTTAAGCTTGGAGTTCTACAAACCCAATGGAGTAATTGAAATAAAACTCCCAGGAACGCTTCCTAAAAGATACTTCCTAAAAATTAGTGAGTTTAAAAAAAAAATAGTTGGTAGGTAAACTCGGCGCTTTGCGCCTCGGCGGGGGGCTCCGCCCCCCTGCACCCCCCGGTTTATTTCTTTTTCCATACTCTGTATGAAATCATAGGAACACAGAATGTGTTTTTGCGATACTAGTCATCCGTTAAATAAAAAACAACAATAATAAATGTGGAGTTGACATTAACATGACAACCAATAAACATATCACCAGATGTTTTTTCTGTCGCTTTTTCGTGACTATTTTTTTTCGGTAGGTCATCGCAAAAACACATTCTGTGTTAAAATGCGGGTCATGGTTGCGGTAGGCAAAGCAACAACTCTAGGGAGAGCTACCAAAATATGACGCTTTACAATGAAATTGAAAGCGGAAGTCAAATGTTCAAAGGCTGGAAACTATATTTAATTGTTTTTGACATTTTCATGTCTTTCACATGGCACATAAAAAAACTCGGCGCTTTGCGCTTTTGTGGAATCTTTGGCAATAATAAAATAAATAATTGTTAGACATTTAATTTGGTCTAAAACCCTATAAATGTTATATAAATAAATATGTAACTACAAGAAAAATACTATATAAATTGAGAGCTTTCCAACGAATGGTGAACAATTTCTGTGCTATGAACACTGCGGGAGTTCTATTTCCTTACCAACGGCTTGGTTGCACGTGAAAATCATTATAAAAGGCGCGTAACGGTTTTTTCTGTCGCTTTTTCGTGACGATTTTTTTTCGGTAGGTCATCGCAAAAACACATTCTGTGTTAAAATCGTCACGAAATTAATTGCTAACGAAATTTGCTAACGAAAATTGCTAACGAAATTTGTCCCAAGTCGCCACAATGATGATTATGACCATCAGAAGTGAAGTTGTTAGGTACTTTACAGGTAGGTACTTTACAGTTTGATATTACCAGATCAGCTGAGTCGAAAATTGAGCTCCCAGATCAGCTGAGCCAAAAATCGAGCTCCCAGATCAGCTGAGTCGAAAATCGAGCTCCCAGATCAGCTGAGTCGAAAATCGAGCTCCCAGATCAGCTGAGTCGAAAATCGAGCTCCCAGATCAGCTGAGTCGAAAATCGAGCTCCCAGATCAGCTGAGGCGAAAATCGAGCTCCCAGCTTTCATACTTTTCTCATCACCGCCCATTACTCAGTGTTACCGCGACAGATGAAGTTGAACCAATGGAAGAATAAAACAATGTTATTTTTGTAAAATAAATAAATATATTTTTCTTTTTTGTTTTTCTGTGTTTATGGGAGGTATGTAGTTCATGTGTCGGGAGGGGAGGGGGGGGGGGGGGGGCATGAAAATGTTTCAATGTGTTGCAGACTCGTATGCAAGCGTTTTAATAAAGGTGTCGTTGGTTCTTTTCATACAACTATCTGTTTACAACATCACCCATTGCGAGCGCTGTATGTCATTGTGTTGCATCATGGGAAATATCCTGTCCAATCAGAGCGGCTCGATCCAGCCTTGGGCGCTCTTTACAAATTATTATGAGTAATAAAGCAATCGCACGTAATTGTTAAGAAAATACAGCAAAAATTTTTTTTTATTGCTACATGAATAATGTGCTTCACAGCAACTTCCATAAGCATAAAAAAGTGGGAAATGGCTTGTGCAAATGTTTTTTTTTAATTTGTCATCACCAATACTTTGTAACTTTACTTCAATGTTTCTGACTTGAATCTGTCCTCGATTGCAGTGATCTCAACAGATCGTAACGGGAGGTTCCTTTTGGCAAGTGACGTCAGAGTAGTGGTCGGTTCTCCCGCCAACATGGGTGAGGACTGCATTTCATTATGAAAATGGGGCTAAACTAATAGAATTTCGAACTTGAAGATGACACAGTAGCGTTTTGAAGTGCGCTAAATTTGACGTCAAAACCTCGATAATTCGACCCACACAACCTTCCTCATTGCATGTAAGGGACCAAATATGAGTCCTCTCAGATGGGACTACTTCTTATTCCTTCCTAGTCTTGGAGATTCCTGGACAAATTTGATAAATACGCCCATGGATCCCCTACGAACTTACAGTAGCGTCAACTCACATGGTCTAGGGATTTATTATTGATCACTAAGATCCCAATGAACGTCAGAAAAATTGTCAATACAATTAGGAACAACTTTTTGATCGTGTTGTCATTTTGTCGACTCAATAAACTATGAAGAAGATCGTGGAAATTTGTACGGACTTCAAAACACTCAAAATCCGGGAGAGGAGATTCTTTGGGTAGGGACGGGAATGGAAAGTCCAAATTTTTCTAAATAAACATAGGTACTTTTCAATAAGTATTATTTTAAATTCATGAAAATTTTTAGATTGATGAACAATTTTAGAATGATTTGAGCTACAGCGTTTTCAAAATCTCACCCTTATTTTTCAACCCTTAGAAGTGACTGAAATCAACCTAAAGTTTCTGGGCACAACTAGACCCCAAATGGAGCCCACATACCAAATTTCATCGAGATCGGTCAATGCTAACTAAGGAAAGTGCAGCGTACAGTGGACGGACGGCCAAATTTTTATTCGATTTTTGGATTCTACGTACCTTGAAACGTAAACCAACAAGTTTTGAGGCAGGTTAAAAAAAAAAAAAACATTTTTCTCGGTTGATTCTAAAGGTTCAATATTGAAAATAGTAAACCAAAATCGATCTAACGGTGTCACTGAATTTTCATGGGAAGAGACCACGTTCTACTTACGCCGTTTCTGATTGATTCTAGCTTCATGCTGTCATCCAAGTAATTGAATAACTTGAATCAGAAATTCACGATCTCAGGCTATAAGTTATTACATGTAGCATACAGCAATACGTTGTGTTTTATAGCTTGGAACTAAAATGTTTCGTCTGACTACACACAACTTTGAAACTCGATAACCGTCCATTAGAAAAGTGTATGTTCCGTTACCCTGATTTATTTATCGGAATGAGTTTTCCAATACTCTTCGACGAAAACGAAAACCACGAAAGACTTTGGTCGAGAAGTCTTAAAATTACGTTAGGATAACCTATTTTCTACGCTATTCAGAAACAAGAAACCGTCTTTCCGAGTTATATTCTCAAAGGGAAAACTGCAGGTCCCTTCCATTAGGAAGCCCACGCTAGAAATGGGGAGGATACTGATAAACTTTGAAAGTGCCCGCAGGAGTTTCTCGCCCAGAAACTCCTTCCACCTCTGCCAAAGAGGCTACCTCCATACATTCGTTTTGAAAAAACGAATCTCTAAAAGTCAATTTTGACGCACTCTAATTACATAGAGAGACAGAAACGTGTATAAGAGTAACATTCTCGAATTTGATATTTTGATCCAAGGTGATTTTCAGTGAAACCAACAAGATCGTATTATTTTGGTTTGCTTGTCTTTCGTGTTTTACGTAAAAATTAAAAGTCAGAAGAATGTTAGATAATTTTGAGCTGAATCAAGACAAACCATTTTTTTTATTCGTGCTGTTTAGACAAAATCAATTTACGGGGGTCACCAGTTTTTTTAATCTGTCGCATCTTCAGTATTTTTGATGAGACCTCTTGAAGAATCAATGAAATGAAGCTGCAGTTTTTTAGACCAACTGGAGCTAGGAGAAACCAGCATTCGGGGAACCTATGATTCTCTTTTAAACTTCAAAAATGTATCGTTTCCAGCTAAATGTTGATCAATTAACGTTTATAGATAAAATGATTTATTTATGAGATAATTTTACAGTAAGAGGTATCATAGGTCAACCGCATTTGTTATTAGATTAAATTTTTGATTATATATTTTTGATTATATTCTAACAAAGCAAGGCTTCCACGATGAGAAGTTGGTCTCATTCGATTCTGAACTGTCCAATATTGTACATTATTAATTGTTGTTATTATTATTATTATTATTGATTTTTTTGTATTTACCTTATTCTCAATTACCTTGAATAATATTTAATATATTATATGCATAAATATCTGATTCAAATCTTCTTTTTTTTATCAAATTTGTAAAATGAAATTGTTTTGCGCATTTTTAGATTTTTTAATGACTTTCTCCGGCTTGTTCATGCACCGTCTACTAAAATCTCTTACTTTGCCCCTTTCTCTCCGACCAGCCACTTACGCCGTCCTGCTAATAACTTCTCCAGTGGCCCCCTGGCTAGCTGCCATCCCCAGAGCTAACTCATAAACCGCTGTAGGGTCGGATTTACGTTACGATAATGTTAACGTTGACCTTCGAAATCTGGCTAGCAAAGGGCCTTAGGTGACCCCACCTAAGAGAATATTATCATAACTGCAAGACCTGGATTTTAGACTTGGAGGCATTCTGTTGGAGCAACTATGGAACCTAGTCCTTACATCAACCATCAAGTACCTAACTGTGGGGGAACCACCTCTAATAAATTCTCAAACGCTGCAAATGGTTACATAATGGTTTATTATTTAATTGTACAGATCACCAGTTTGCATATAACTCGGTTTTTCCAACTACCTACTTGTAATGACATCCCTACTTATATGAGAGTTGCGGGTGCCTTCATTAATAAATAACATTCTTGGTTGTTGCACAACTGAGTATAACACGAAAATCTATTCAAAAAAACGAACAACGACCGCATCCGATCAGCAGATCAGCTAATTAATTGTCTTCAGTAAACAACCTTTTGCGATTCTACTCGTAGAATGCCCTGAATTTCCTTCTCCAGACATCGATATTTCCCGGAATATCAGTGAAATACTCGTACTTGGGAACGATTCGACACATCATCCGAAACTATTCAACACTTTGGAAAATTTATCTCTCTTTTATGAAGCATGAAAATGTAATAATAATGAGTCACCAATTATTATATGTACACGTTTGACGCCCATGACCTAATCGGTTGAAAGCGTCTGAATAAAAAAAGTAATTCACATTGGTGAGTCTTACCCTTAAGTCCTCTTAGGGAGCGAACGGGTAACCCTACTGAGCTCTGGTCTGTAAATGAAAGTCTGTAAATCAAAATCCCCTTGGATGTGACTGACAACAATCAAAACTTTAAGGGCACAAGGAGACCGCAAATGGAGCCCGTAAATCTAATTTCTTTAAAATAAGTTCATGGTAACTGAGGAAAGTATGGCGAACGGAGAAAATTAGTTTTCGATTTTTGGATTCTACGTTCCTTGAAACGTAAACCTTAAAAATTTTGAGGGTGGGTTACAGAAAATTTTTCTTGCTTGATTCCAAAGGTTCGTTATAGAAAATAATAAACCAAAATTGAACTTCTACGTTTCGTTTTAACACTACCGGGGTTGCTATTGGATTACATTTTGATAGGATTACACCTACTCAATGAATAATTATTGTTGCATAATTACAACAATTTATACTTTATATAATTATTATTATGTTTATATTCATTTACAATTTTTATTCACCGTTATATGTTATATTTTTTATTATACGTTATATTTTTTATAGTTACATAAACATGTATATTATAGTAGGTATAATTGTTATATACAAAATTACGGACCTATGCTTCTCCTCCCCTGTTTTTTTCATTGACTCGAACGTCATTGTGTGGTTCATTGACTCGAAGATTATTCAACATTATTTTTGAAGTAAATGTTCATAGTAACGGAAGAAGAAGATAATGGGACACGAAGGAACGAACTGGTTACCTCAACTCAAAAAATTTGATCAGATGACAATTAAACGGACATTGGGAATCTTCTGCGGCTCGAGTTTTTGATCTACCTACTCTAATTCAACTTACAGTTGACCTACAGAGCTCAGGGTGGTTTCATTTCATTCTGAAAATTCAATTATATTCTTAATTGGTGAAAAAATATTGCCAATATAGTTTTGAAAATTACAATTCCTATTGGTTCATTATTTTCAATAATTAACCTTCGGAATCGACCAGAATTAGTTTTCGTTTAAAGATACGTCGAATCCAAAAATCGAATAAAAATTTGGCCGTCCGTCCGCCGTACGCGGCACTTTCCTCAGTTAGCGTTGACCGATCTTGATGAAATTTAGTATGTGGGCTCCATTTGGGGTCTAGTTGTGCCCCGAAGCTTTTGGTTGATGTAGGTCACTTCTAAGGGATGGAAATAAGAGATGAAATTTTGAAAACACCCTAACTTAAACAAATTTTATATAAAGGTATAGTTTTTTCTAATTTGATGTTTTATGTTTCAAGGTACGTAGAATCCGAAAATCGAATAAAAAATTTTCCGTCCGTCCGCCGTACGCGGCACTTTTCTAAGCAACACATGACCGATTTGGTTCAAATTTGGTATGTGGGGTCCAGTTGAGCCGCGATGCTTTTGGTTGATGTCAGTCACTTCTTAGGGGTGAAAATTGAGGGTTGAAATAGGTATCGTTTTTCAAGAAATTTCAAAAAGTATTAAATTTTAAAACATTTTTGAGACCACCCGGAGCTCGGCAGGACAAACCGTTTGCTCCCTACTAGTACTTGAGGGTTTTCCTTCGATAAAACAGAATCACGAGTGTGAATCACGAAAGAGGTCTAAACTCCACTCAAATTTTGTCTGACTAAAATGCGATCGCTGTTCATTTCTTCGATTTGTATTCAGTTTTGCTCATATGAAGCTCTCTTTTTTTGAATCGTGTGTGAAACATTTAGTTCTTTGTAATAAACTTGATTGTGAATGGGTGAAGGCAGTATGGTGTGGTAGTAATACCTACCAATGGTTGGTAGGTAAAAAAAAATAGGCAAAAAAAGTTGGTAGGTAAAAAAAACGCTGCAAATGATTGCTAAAATGTTTATTATTTTCTGTATAGATCACCCTTCTGTATAGATCCCACCGTACCAACCGTAGGTCCCTACTACCTACTAGGGCATTTTTGAAAATTTCAACCCTTCATTTCCATTTGGTTGGTGGTTGGGGTTGAAATTTTCAAAGATGCACTAGTAGGTAGTAGGTACCTACGGGTGGTAGGGAGGGATTCATACAGAACGGTGATCTACACAGAAAATAATAAACCTTTGGGCCATGATTTGCAGCGTTTCCTTATTTGAACTATTATAGGATGCCAGCTATGTTTACCCAAAAATGTTCAAAGTTATGAAAAAAATAACTGGATAAGTCGTATTTATCATTTAGATTTGTATGTTTAAATAAAGTATGCATTTCCTCAACAAATTATATATTTTTTTATCGAAAGTTTTCTAATAAGCAATATATGAGTGAAATAAAATAGTGTGTGGGCGAAACTTGACAAATCTCCCCAATTTCGGAGAGATCAATAGCGGTGTGTGTGATTTCGATACTTTATGTCTAGTATGGGATGCGGAAACCCACCGGTGTTCGCTGATAAAACGGCAGGGGGTCAACTATTGGGGCGGCGTTCCCGCTATGGCCCACTTACGGCCCTGCACGGACGCACACTAGGACACGCGGGGACTATCTAACCCTATCGGCCATAACGCCGGCGATGATCCATAAATCTAGTTTACGACGCAGCGCTACTGAGCTAATATGAGAGGTAACGGACCCCATCGGGTTCTCAAACTGCCTCCCCTCCTCACCACTAATCAAACCACTCCTCACCTATATTTCGTCACATTGGAAAAAGTCCATTCGTGCAGTATGAGATAAAGAACGAACTTTCAAACAAATCTTATAAGCTATGGTTGAGAAAAGCGGAAATTTCGCAATATTAGCTATATGACAGAGTAGTCAGCCTTATGAGTAGCAAGAATTGTTGGAGTTATACAATCATCCTCTTGGTTACGAGAACCACTCCACCCATAAAGAAATATATATATATATATATATATATATATATTCAAATAATTTCATCCCAAACTACATTAGTACATAATATTGGGGAGCATAGATGCTGTGAAAATTTCAGAATTCGATAATAATTATTTGAAATTTTCACAGCACCTGCAGACGGACTTACATACCATCAAAGTTAGTAACAACAAACACGCAAAAATGATAATTTTCAGAAACCTAACAGCTGATAGGTAGCTGTTGTTGCTAGTTGTTCTTAATGGTGAACTCAATATTTTTTTGTTAGTCCTAGGTAACCATGACTGACAGAAACAAATGGAACAGTAAGGCATGGATAATATAAATTAAATAGATTCGTTATTCTATGAAACGAACGCGCTCAGCGGCAGATGAGAGTAGGTTGTCGAAAACTCGCTCTCCTGTGAAATTGTGTTTTCGCACACTAAGGTGCACGTACCTATCTCATAAACCGTTCGGAAGATTTTGATTCAAAAAATTTTTAAATGTTCGCATCGAGAAGCTCTAAAAATCTGCGGAAACGATTATCGTAAATTTTGTTCGACAAACGCAATGTTCATGCGGAAGTGGGAAAAATTTTGACAAAATTTTGTTACTGAAACCAACAATCAGGATCACAAAATTTCAAAATTGCGATTCCGCACGTTTTTAGAGCTTAGCAGAATGGATAGGTGAAAAAAAAAAAAAAAAAAAATCTCTTATAGTGACGAAGGAAAATGTACTTACCTGAGTGTGAAAAGTTGCTACCTACAAACATCAACATTATTGATTTTTTGCATGTCCCTTATTATACTTATTCTCGTTTCCGTCCTGGTTTTGTGTAACATAACTTTGATTGAACAAGAGATAAAAATTTCAAGGTCCTGGTTTGAATAGGAACGGATATAATGTAGATTGAATGATCAGACTGCTGAATGGAGGAGATTGGCAAGCACTAGCAAGATTTGGATCTTGGGCATCAAGATACCAAGGAGCCTACCACAGCCTAATTTAATTCGTAGGCCTCAGTGAAAATTCTTTTACCAGAGAAAAATACCTATTATAAACCAAAAACAATAACAAATAGGTAAACAATAATAAAAGATAGTATGAATAATAACTAAGAGTGAATGATTTCCTGTAAAATTGTAATATTAATATTTTGACCCCCCCCCCTCCGACAGATGGACTGAGTCCAAAGTTGTATCATATTGTTAAATAATAATTTGAATATATTTACGAGAATTGTCACGTAATGATAATTATAGCACGTTAAAATGTGAAATTTAAATAAAATCAGTTAAATAAAATCTCTTGGTTAAATGTATTAAACTCATTGAGTGGGTATCTACTCTTTGCGTGGGTGTAACATATTTTTGTTTCTTTTCGATTTTCAGTATACCATACCAAAATACTTTATGCACAGGGTATGTTTTGAAAATGTTCAGAAGCAATATCTATGTTCTACTTGTCACTCATGGAGTACATACCTAAATTAATAGTCTAGTATAAATCGTTATTTTTTCCCCATTTTCACAGTACGATACTACCATATTGTATGAACTGGGTATGTTTTGAAGAATCTTCATCATCACATCTGATGTCAGAAGTCCTTTTTCCGAATTTCCTAATAAATAGGGCAACTTCAACTACCTGTTTCTTCGAACTGAGTGTGGAGCGGTTACTTCTTCCGAACAAACTTGATTGGGAAGTAGGTGTGTGGTAGGTAGGTTGTAACTATGCTTGGTTGTTCGTAACAATGGCGAAGCTGTGTTCTTTGCAGACGAGTAATCTATATAGCAAAATAATAAATCTTTGTGTAATAATTTGTAACGTTTTTTTTTCCGCAGATTTGGATTCAGGTCGAAAATGAATTAGTAGGTGGTTATTGCTTCTGAGTCTACCAAGGTAGCGGAAGCTATCAAGGATGAAAAAAAAAAGTTCTCCAAAATCAAAATTTTCACTCTCGTTTTGCTTTTTAGACCTTTCTGAACAATTTTGGCTCCGTGTCTGTCTGTCTGTGTGTCTATCATGAAATCCTTGTAACGGGCATAACTATACGAAGTTATTCTCCAATGTATGTGAAATTCCCACGGATTGTGCGGGTTGGTGTGTAGACGGTTCCCTATGAAAATAATCATCCCCGGACTGATAGAAGCGACTGCGCACGCGCAAACGTGAATTCCTTGTAACGGCCATAACTTCTACATCTTCCATCCGATTTCAATGAAATTTTCAGGGATGTTACAGATTAGTATTTAGATTGTCTCCTATGAAAATCATTACCGTCGGACTGATAGTAGCCACTGCGCATGTGCAAACGTGAATTTCCTTGGGGGCCCCATCTCGGTCAATAGAGTATGTGGCCTGTCTGTACCAGGAAGGCGTGACGGTCCTGGTGGCAGGAGGTGAGGTGTCAGGGGATGTACAGATCGGGCGTGGGGTACGCCAGGGGGATCCCCTATCACCACTCCTCTTCAAACTGGTCGTGGATACGGCCTTGTAACCTTGAATTCCTTGTAACAGCCATAACTTCCAGATTTCCTACCCGATTTCGATGAAATTTTCAGGGATTATGCGCATTAGATTTTAGATGGTCCCCAATAAAAATCAAGGCCTTAAAATTTACAGTAGCCTCTGCGCATGCGCAAACGTAAAATCCTTGTAACAGCCATGACACTTACATTTTTCATCCGAATTTGATGAAATTTCCTAGGATTGTCGAGATTAGCGTGTAGATGGTCCCCTATGAGGGTAGTGAAAGGTACTTAGAGATTGGTATTTTGAGATTAAATACTATGCATCGGATCATCTATATAATTGTGTTATGGATACGAGGAAGCTATGTGCCACATCCACTTGGCAGACGTTTTTTCATTATTATTATTATTATTATTATTATTTTTGTTGAATATTGTTTTCCGTCCAACAGCAATCTTGGAATACCTGAAAGCGATTTGAGTTTAAAATTAAAATTGTGTTGAAACGTTGTAACACTGTTATTGTGATGCGCGGGATTTAATAGCAGGATTCAGCTCATAAAATACAACTGACACGTTTTTAGGTGTCTGCGGAAAGTTCAAACGGAGCATTTTCAGTCCACCCGATGTGTACATGTATTTTTGATGGGCCTGACGGTTATAGGATAAAGCTGCCAAAGAGAGTGCATAAGCGGAAAGCTCCAATAGAGGGAATGTGAAAGGGAGGTGAGTGTATAGGAATGAGATGCACTAAATTATAGCACCCTCCCGCCCAAGGCATGACGCCTCGCCAACGGTAAGCCCGCGTGCCAACATTAGCTATGACATTAGCATTACAAATGCGAGGTGCAGCGCCATTTCTCCCAACTTGTCTAGCGTCATTCGTTATCCTTCCCAGACTCCTGTCTTGGGCACTGCTCGCCACTGGGAGCAAGGTGTCCCATGTCTAGGAGGATCATTTATTCAAGAGTCTGCTCTGGTATGCAAAATACAGAGCATAACGTCAACCATTCGTTGAACAAACAAAAATGCTTCAAACGATTGCATACTCGTCAATCTTTCTTCATTGATCCATATACGGATTTTCAGCTCATCCTTCGGTCAGCATTCCCAAGACGGGTATGAAGGGAATATACTTTCGACTTGTATACTTAACTTTACTAAGTACTGGTGTACAGGGTCTATACTTTTTGAAACCGTCAGAGGACAGGAATCGATTCTATAGAATAGCAAAAATGTCTATAGGTAATTTTTTGGGGGCTTCATTTTCGACTTATTTCACTTTTGAGATTTTTTTCGTGTTTTCGACCTTATCTCAGAAAAACGGCTTTAACTCCTCGAATTTCCATGAAAATATAATCTGATTACACCCGTGGAAAGAGGGTGAAATTTCCTATCTCCTTGATGAAAAAAAACCATTTTTTTTGTTGAGGATATCGGAAAAACTGGTGAAAATTGGACTTAGAACGAAAACGCTACAAATTATAACCCAAAGGTTTATTGTTATTCTATACAGATCACTCGTATGCAAATAACACGGCTTTGCCATTTTTACCCCCAACCAAAATGAAGAAAAACATCGATCGCACTTCGGTCAGCTAAATTTTGAACGGAGATTAGGCCTCTTTCGCGATTCACACACGTGTTGCTGATTTATCGAAATTCCCCAGTAGAGAAAGAGAAAAGAAGACAAAATACCCCAGTAGGTAGTAGCCATCTATGGTTGGTAGGGAGGGATCTATACAGAAGGGTGAGAAAATAATAAACCTTTGGGCAATCATTTGCAGCGTTTTGGTTTATTATTTTCAATAATGAACCTTTGGAATCGACCAAGAAAAAAAAAGAAGTTTAACACCCCCTCAAAATTTGATGGTTTACGTTTCAAGGTACGTAGAATCCAAAAATCGAATACAAATTTGGCCGTCCGTCCGCCGTCCGCCGTACGCGGCACTTTTGCCACTTAGCATTGACCGATTTAGATGAAATTTGGTATGTAGGCTCTATTTAGGGTCTAGTTGTGCCCCGAAGATGTTGGTTGATGTAGGTCACTTCTAAGAGTTCCAAAATCAATTTTGAAATTTTGAAAACGCCCTAACTCAAAAAATTTCGATATAAAGGTATTATTTTTCCTTCAATTTAAGATTCTAAAGAATTTTCAGAATTTTTTGTGACCACCCGGAGCTCTGTAGGACAAATCGTTCGCTCACTACGAGAATTTAAAGTTTGGACGTACGATAAATCAGAAACACGAGTGTGAATCGCAAAAGAGGCCTAATCTCCGTTCAAATTAAAGCTGACCGAAATGCGATCGATATTTTTCTTCATGTTGGATGGTTGGTGGCTTTGCAGACGAGTGATCTATATAGAAAAATAAAAAATAATGAACCATTGTGTAATAATTTGCAGCGTTTTTTTTTACCTACCAACTTCTTTTTACTTACCAAGTTTTTAGGACATCCCACAGTAAGACAACACCGGGGTGAAGGAGGACAACACTCAACAGAAAATAAATAACCACACAGTAATCCGTTCTGGACCATTCTGAATCCAAATCCGCGAAAAAAACCATAGGTGAATGTCTGTGTGTGTGTGTGTGACAAAATCTTGTGTCGTATGCCCAGGCCTTAGTTCTCAACCGATTTTCGTGGTTCTTTTTTTATTCGACGCGGAAAACTATCTAGTTGTGCACTACGTCGCCGGAATTTCGAATTTTGTTTTTTAAGGGGGGAAAAGGGGAGGTTAATACTCAAAAAACGTGCGTTTTCGGGCACTATCTTGTGTATTCTGCCCAGCCCTTATTTCTCAACCCTCAATAAACGTATTTTTTTTTTTCATCGCAAATCGTAATCATATTCATGAGTTTTGACCAACTCTAACACCTCCTCCCATCGTCCAATCCTTCAGATCGTCTAACCCGGAGCGATGATTACGTTGTAAAAATTCACTTTTATCCGCGTTCAAGCACAAATTTATGTGATAAGCCCCACTTTCAAAATAAAAAGAAGTGGGTGTGGCACGGGGCTTTCTCGTATCCATAACCCGATTGTATAGATGAACCGATGCGTAGTAGTTGATCTGAAAACATCGATCCCTCTACATCTTGCACTACCCTCATGGAGGACTCTACTTATCAACCAGCACAATCTTTGAATAGAAGCTATGGCCGTTACAAGGAATTCACGTTTGCGCATGCGCAGTGGCTACTATCAGTCCGGGGATGATGATTTTCATAGGGGACCGTCTACACATCAACCCGCACAATCCCTGAAAATTTCATAGAAATCAGACAATAACTTCGTATAGTTATGTATGTTACAAGGATTTCATGACAGACAGACAGACACGGAACCAAAATTGTTCAGAAAGGTCTAAAACGCAAAACGCGAGTGAAAATTATGATTTTTGAGAACTTTTTTTTTCATCCTTGAAAAGTGAAAACAAAGTTTCCGCTACCTTGGTAGACTCGGAAGCAATAACTAAACCGTTAGAAAGCTGAGATTTTTTCGTATCTTTCAGGCATGCAGGTAAACATTCACGGGCCGGATTACAGAACCTATGAGCATTTGAAAAAAGTTGAGATTTCCAAGATTTGTCCAATCTTCCTTTTCAAATTCAATTTTCACCCATTTTTCCGATTTAAAAAAAAAAAAAATTCCATCAAGAAGATAGGGAATTTCACGCTCTTTTCAACGGTGTTATCAGATTCAAATTTACATGGAAATTCGAGGAGTTTTAACCGTTTTACTGAGATAAGGTCGCAAACAAAAAAAAATTGGAAAAAACAAAGCCTCTAAAAAAAAAAATTCTATGAGACATTTTTTGCTGGAAATGAACTGTAGAAACAATTCCTCGCTTGTGACCGTTTTAAAATGCATTACCCTGTTACATTACTTCACTTCACATTACTTACTTACCCTGTAGACAGGAATCTGATTAGTTGCAATACTCCCAACCTCACAGGTTCAAGATTGTGAAGCATTCTGAAGAACCTCCATCTTTCCTTCTCACGAATCAACGCCAAGGTTATCACTGCCTTCAAGTTATTTGCATAATATTAGAAATTCATATTCGTCAGTGAAGTGTCAAGTTAGCTCCTCTCATAGTTTTTCTTTAGAACCTGTCCTTCTATGTTTCTTAATTTGAAAGCTCTGACTTTTTAACATTCTTTCATCGTTCTTCTGCCACATTTTGTTTAGGAATAATTACTAGGGGGAATTGTATTCGTAAAATGTTCCGATACAGTTCCAAACACAGTTTACCATTCAACACTGAAAAGCCATGTCCATAACTCAACTCATGCGACATTATCATGAATAGTATCCCCTTCCAGAATAATCGCTCTGTACGCCCAAAATTAACCATTTTTACAGGATGCCGTAGCGTAACTTCATTTTTTCAAACTGAATAAAACTGTTCAGAGCTCGGGGAAAGTTGAAACACAGAAGAAGTGTAATATACTTCTTCTGTGTCTCAATTTTTCTATAATTTTCATATTATGAAAATTATGGATGATCGTATTGAAGAAAACTAAAACTACTATTTACTCGAATACTATTTACACAAACAGCACTTTGATACACATTGGTATACACCGGACTTGGAATTGTAGATATGAATATAGGCAGTGGACTGTATGGTTTGAACACTGAAGTTAGGATCAACATCCACCTCCAAAGTTCTGATGGTACATGGCAAGAGGGGGTATCATGGGGGTATCGCCCCTCAATCGACTGAACATTCTTTCCACGTTATCAAGAGAGTTTAATGAAGAGTTAGGGAAAGCTCCAAAACTCTTCAACAAGTAAACCACAATGTAAATGTACCAAAAGACCAATATTTATTGGTCCTAAACAATTATTCACTAGGGAGTTTCCTCTTCATTGTCTCCGTAGAAACCGTAGAAGTTATTTACAGCTCTTTCCGTTGCTATTATAGTATATTTGCCTATAAGTTAGTAGAGCGTTTCCTTAGCTTGAAGGAATGTGAGATTTGTACCCCTATTTGCACCGGAACATCGAGGGAAGTGTCATCGATTTTTAGACTCAGGAAGAAGACTTTGATTCCCCAATATACGGAGTCATCCAAAAATTTAAATCACCAGAAAAATTAAATGCAAGATTTCTTCAAATACACTGAAGGCTAACCAGAATGTCGATGAACCAATTACAAAGCAACTTTAGAGTGTAGCCCAATATGTATTGGACCAATTTTCGTTGAATTTGGAATATCGGCCCTATTTAGGGTCTACTTATGCCCCGAAGGTTTTGGTTATTATCAGTCACTTCCGGTGTACTTACTGGTATTGTTTTGTCATTAATTTTGAATATATTGATGAAATATCCATGAATTCTTCTCAAAAACTTAGTAATACTGTTTTAAGTTTCAAAAACGAATGAAATCACGCAGCCTATCAACTATTGTTAAATTAGCAATTATTGTGACATTTGAAGGTGTTCTCCAGGATATTGTACGGAGGTTATTGGAAGTTGTCTTGTTACTCCGTTGGTTGGATAGATTATGAATCAGAAACACGACTGTGAATCGCATAAGAACGTTTACTGAAGTAAGTGAGGGAAATTTCAGCTCATCAAAAATCCGAAGTTTTGCTGACGGGTGATCTCTAACGAAAAATAATAAACTGTTGGGTAATAATTTCCAACATCTTGACTATGTCCCCCAGCACAGCCATTTTCACACCACGTAGCCATAATAATATATTAATATTCGTGTCACAATTGAATAGTAACATTTTGAACATTTTAATTACTAACTCAACAAATTTAGGATTGAAACAAAGAGTTTAGACTGAACAAATATGAACAATTCGGGATTAATATTCTACAAAAACTTGTACTAGCTCCTTTGAAAATAGTTTATTTATTTGTTAATTCTCTCCATTTAGAGAAGAACACTTTGCATAACACGTTTTCGAGAGAGCAGGAGGGCTCTCATAATTAATGTTCCTACTGGAATTTAATTTGCAGTGTCAGAAACATTATATAAATAACGGAAGCCGTTTAACATCATTATTTGATGTCCTTAATCAGCAATGAATGTTGAATTGATGTTAAACTATCTTTCAAACGTACTAAACGTGTTGACGCTTTAACGATTGGAAAGGGGACCGTTCACTCCCTTTAAAAGCAATAACAACGCTGAGCCGGCCTCCTCGATCATTTATGTAACACTGCATTAGTGTCTTCCTATGTAATATTCACACTTCAAGATATTAAGGCACGAAATAGGTCGGTACCCTTTCCCACTACTACATTTTACCCTACGTTGCCTTTACCCAACTCGTTAGAATCGCACCTGAGGGGAATCTAAATCCTCCAACTTTCCGGATAGCACTTTCAGCATCGCATTAGGCATATTGAATCCAAATAGCTCTGTAGATGAATTTCTGTGATAATGGTTTTCACATCCACACTTTTCGAAATAATATTATTCATCGTGAAGTACTATTCGATAGCCTGAATTTTTTGTTCAGATGAATTCCACGCTTTCATTTGAAACCTATGAAAACGTCCTGTGACGCTTTCTAAGTTTACGTGATAGTTTCCAACAAACGACGAGTTGGTACCATTCAATCCTTTTCAGATTTTTACTTCCATCAAAAATTGTACTTCCACAAATAAATCGTCAGAAATTAAATAATCAGTTGAAGAACAGAATACAAAGTCAAAATTTTGATCACGTTTGTTCTGAAACGAGTCAAATTGATTCAAAAAGGTACAATCGTGCGAATTGTCTAGTGCGAAAATAAGATATAAGGACGGAATACAGAAAAACGAGTTACATTGTATGTTAACAAGCTATCAAACCACTCAAGTCTAGAATTTAAGGGGGTATCAGTCGGTCGCCGTTCATTCCTCTTTTCGAGTCAGTATTTGGCCAAATCGAAGGGGCAAAAACTTGAAAAGTTGTACTTAAATTGGAAATTTCAAAGGATTTTAAAAATTCATTAGTGCACGGCCCTCGGGAATCGAAAAACGGAAATATTGCCACCGGAATCATCAAAATTGAACTATAATTGCCCATTTTCCCATTTTTCTTTGACAATCACTGTTCGATTTTGATGATCCTGGCGGTAATATTTCAGTATTCCAATTCCCCAGGGCCGTGCACTAATGAATTTCTGAAATCCATTAAAATTTCAAATTTAGGTACACATTTTTAAGTTTTGTCCCTTCAATTTCTCGAAATACTGAAATACTAAGAACGAACGGCGACCGACTGAGACCCCTTCAGAACGAGTCTAACTTTTCGTTTTTTCAAAGGGAAAAATGCATAACATACTAACGTTCGAGTATCATTCACTTCAAATCATTAGTGAGTTCAACTTTTCAGCCTCTCAGTAAACAGACACATTACGCCTCATAAGCAAGCGAGATATACTCATACTCCTCTGACATACTCCTCCTGTGATATTACATATTCCATCACGATTTATTCAGTTAGCTCTCAACATCATCCATAGCCTGCGGGGGACCCAAAGAATCTTCCTCGCTTGAAAATAAAGCAAGTGAACAAACATCTCACGTAAAATTTTGTTCATGTGGTCGAGGACGTCACCAGCCAAAGGAAAGATAAGAATTAATTCTGATGATTTTGGTCATAACTGTTTATCGTCATACCCTTTCAGTGGAGAAGGGTTCATCGACAAATATACTAGTTGAATAATTATTAGGACATGCGAAGAGTTTTTTTTTTGCTTTTTTAACGGGCTCATATCAAATTTTACACCTTCTGTTTTTTTTTCTCACGGATTCTGAATCTTTAGGATAAGGCCTATCACCTCACGAGTTTAATTTCTTCCGAAGCGGTTTGCATCCCGCTTTAAAAGCTTGATAAAAATCGGGTTTGCCGACAATACGGCTTATATCCGTACCATTGCTTCCAATTAACACTTTAATTTTTTTTTTTTTTTTTTTTTGATTTGGTCTTTGGATTCTACATACTTTGAAACACAGACCATCAAATTTTGAGGGGGGTTAGAATATTTTTTCTTGCTCGATTCCTAAGGTTCACTATGGAAAATAAAGGGTGAACCAATAAAAGAAAATGAAAATAAGATTTTTCTTGACACAATTAAAAACTTGTTTTTTTTTTTCAATGTCGCTCATATCCATCGTTTTTCATCAAAAGGGCTTATATCCTAATAAGAAATGGCCGTGTCTCCCTCAAAACGCATGCCAAAATTTGATTTTACAATCAAAAGTTTTATGATCAAACAATTTGGAAAATTTGGGAACCCTACACCTTTGCCATGAAATTAGTTTTTATGAACATCCCACAAAAATTGGATATACTTGAGCCCGTTTGAAAGAAAACTCCTCAAGCCGACTGCTCCGAACTTCAGCGATCTCAAAGAAACCAGTTCGTTCAACCGGTACGTACATTCAACGGCCGTTGGTGGAGTATCTTCTCCATGTTCAAGTTGATATCGTTGTAAAAACTCAAAACAGTCATCAACAAGTGTGTAGTTTTATAGGTTTGTGACCCAACATACCATTCGACATAAATCAATGTCAACAAAGCAAATGTTCCGCCAGAGAGAATGTTCCTCCAAAGATGAATGAATGAAAGAGAAAGATGAAGCAAATGTTCCTCCAAAGATGAATCTTCCTTCGCCATGAAAGATACTACACGTATTTTACTCAATATAGAAAGTAAATATCGTTTTGATCTCCATTACACACTGCCGTGTGAAGGAAGAACGGCTCGGAACCGAAGCAGAAAGCGGCTCATCTTGGAGATTGATCGAACAATCTAAAGAAACAACAGCTCAACTGTTACAGTTAGATTACTGCTCAATCTACAGTAGATTACTAGTTTTTACTCAACATTAAATTACGAATAACCTGGCGAACGCCTCCTAAATCAAATAAATTAGCTCTCTCCCCTCCAAACTGTCTTAGGTGATCTGTTATTCCTCCTTATCAAATGACGAAACACTATTTTAAGGAATTTTGATTTTTCAACCTGAAAGTTTCGAATTTTTTCAAAATCTTCTCTCAATGTGTTCTAATTGCTCACGTCAGCACAGTGTTGGGACAACTTGAGTCTCAAAGCCTAAGATAACAACCACTTGACATTTGAGTGTGAAGAATTCAAGTACATAACCAATTCAAAATTTACCGTCGAATTTACCGTCCCGCCCCAAAAGCACGAGTTGCTCCTTTAAACAAGTTTTCGCGAAGGGCTTAAAGCTCTAAAAGAGAAGAGAAGTAAACGCCGGGAAAAGGAAGTTTAAATCCCAGTAAATACCCGGGAGGATGTGTAAACGGTTGAACTCCATTCTGACAGATTGTTTACTTTGACGGAAGCTTCCACACGCTCCACGCTCCTAACATCTGCAGACTTTTCTAAGCAGTTGTCGAACGGTTTTCTTTCTCTAGGGAAGGTGGGAGCTCAAGCCGAGAAATCTCTGAACTCGATTGAAATTTCCAATTCCGTCGAATATGTCGGCAATCTTACGATTATAGTGATTACTAGAATCGCGAAGATTACAAGATTAGTCTCCAGATCGAACTATTAATCTTATCGAAGTTGAGATAGGTTTTGGAGAAGGAACAGAGTATTAGAAGGAAGATCCATTGGAAATATCAAGATCTCCCATCGACTCCAAAGCCCACTGTCCTAGTCTACCGTCGTCCTTCGTTTTTCTTTTCGAAAAAATCCTATTCATATTACTAGTTGAGTGTTTCATGAATTTTTTCTATCACGATCGAGTTTAAATATAATATATTTAAATATAATATAAATATAAATATAATATGAATAAATTTTATAGCATTATTATGTTGTTTATAGTATCATTATTATTATATTATATTATGTTTGAATATAAATATAATATATTTCATAATATTATTATGAAATTTTGTGGTAAAAATATGTGAGTCCTTGAAAGCACATAATTTTTAATAGAAAGCCTTTGGAATCGAGCAAGAAAAAAAGTCCCCCCCCCCCCCCCGCTTCAAAATTTAATGTTTTATGTTTCAAGGTACTAAGAATCCGAAAATCGAATAAAAAATTTTTCATCCGTCCGCCGTAATCCGTACGCGGCACTTTTCATAGCAACCTTTGGACCGATTTGGTTCAAATTTGGTATATGGGCTCCATTTGGGGTCTAGTTGTGCTGCGAAGCTTTTGGTTGATGTCAGTCACTTCCAAGGGGTGAAAAATGAAGGTTGAAATTTTAAAAAGTGCCTTAGCTCGAAAATTCTCGAAATAAAGGTATCTTTTTTTCACCAATTTTAAATAGTATTTTTAAAATTTAGTATTAGCATTTTTAAAAATTTTTGAGACCACTCGGAGCTCTGCAGGACAATCCGTTCGCTCCCTTCGAGTACTTAAGGGTTTTCCTTCGATAAAACAGAATCACGAAAACGAATCACAAAAGAGGTCTGATCGCCGTTCAAATTTCAAGTGACTAAAATGCGATCGCTGTTCATTTCTTAGATTTGTATTCAGTTTTGCTTCCTGAGCAACCAGTGATCAAATTTCCATTTGAAGCTGTCTATTTTTCGAATGGAGTGTGAAGCGTTTAGTTCTTTCTAATAAACTTGATTGTGAAGGTGTTAAGATAGTTGGTAGGTGAAAAAAAAGTTGGTAAGGTAAAAAAAGTTGGTAGATAAAAAAAAAAAAAAAAACGCTGCAGACGATTGCCCAAAGGTTTATTATTTTCTGTATAGACCACCCTTCTGTATAGATCCCTCCCTACCAACCGTAGGTCCCTACTACCTACTAAGGCATTCTTGAAAATTTCAACTCTTCATTTCCATTTGGTCGGTGGTTGGGGTTGAAATTTTCAAAAATGCCCTAGTAGGAAGTAGGTACCTACGAATGGAAGGGAGGGATCTATACAGAAGGGTGATCTATACAAAAAATAATAAACCTTTGGGCAATTATTTGCAGCGTTTATCTTACATTATGAAAACCGGGGTCACGTCGTATTGGGACAATATTACCGATTTACTGTTCAAACAGAATTTTCATGGGATTCTCCAAGGTTCATTGCAATTGCCTTTCCACGTGCGAATGAAGTGATTGGAACTGATTCTAGCTTTCAGAAATTTAATTCATTAACCAACCGTTTCATTATTAATTAACCCAGCTTCGTGGATTTTAGGTTTGTTTTGGTTTGTTCGGGCCAGAAGTTCCTCTCGCATGAATTATATTGTTTTGCTTCGTACCATGAAATAGAGAAGTCTATAACGCATTGACATGGCATCGACAATGTATTCAGTATTGCCTTTGGGGACTCTGAGGTCAGCGGTCATTTTCACAGGAATTACAATCATCAATTTCAACTAGGTAAATTATGTATTTATCCACACTTCAAAGCAGAAAGGCGATATGTCCAAAAACGGCGTTTTGAGAAAAAGAAAAAGAAATTATCACCAGTGTAAAATTCCTAAAATGATGACTATTTACACTATACTTTTTAATTTCCTCTATAAATTTTCAAGCTACAATTGTCAAGAAGGCCAATAATAGTTTTGTTGAATTTGAGTTTCTCTGAAATTAAAAGAAAATAGAAAATTTGGAAGATGGATGAACATAGCGCCTTTGTACTTTAAGGTATAGATAGATAGTATGTGGGGGTTGCGAACTACTAAGAGTTCTCAGCCACACGTCTCAAGGGGGGTAAATACCTTTGAAGGGTTTCGAGTCCAACAAAATTACGAAAAGAGTGAAAAACAGCTTTCTAGCTGATAATTTCAAATTATTGTCCCAATTTTAGCAATCGATCTAACGTTATTGCGTGGGACCTATGACTACAAATCGATGGCTACAGAACAACATGTACCTAACAATGAAAAAATGTGGTTTTGAATGCTCTAGATCCACAATTTCGAAGAGCTCGGTTATTATGTTGGCAGTAATAGAAATTATTACACAAAGGCTTATTATTTTTCTGTATAGATCACAATAAAGAACAGCTTTGCCATTTTCAGTAGGTACCCACCACCATACATTCGGTCAGGCTTCAATGTCAAGTTTATTTTGAAACGGATAGAATCTGTCAGTTAAGCATCTTTATTTGTTTGTTGGTTGCTAGGGAGCAACATTATAACTAATAATAATAATAAATACTATTATTAATTATTAATAATAAATACTAATACTAATAAAATTCTTACTTCTTAATAATACTTATTGACATTATTTAATAATGTCCATAAGTTATTTATCATCACCAAATTTTGATAACAGATCTTGTCCTGTAGCAATCGAAACTAGTCAGTGGGTTTGCTACCACGATATCCTTTCAGATGTACCCAGCTAACCAAACAATTATAACCAATGACGATGTGCGAAAACCTATTGCTTTATGATATAAACCCGTAGAATAGTAGTTTCATTTTGGAGTCGTTTCAGGTTAGTAGCAACTGCAGTAACTGCACTGTTATAATTGTAGAGCTTGCTAGTTGGCAGAGATATTAAAACTGACAAACAAGGGAGGAGTTAGTTATGGATGGCCTAAGGCATGAAATATGCGTAGAGGCTTGGGATTGAGAGGCCAAACAGCTTCTCACATCCTAATTCTAATTAAAGTGCTTTCGCTATTTTAGTAAACCTGCGAATAGTTTAAGTGAATTACAACAATTTATGAAAAATCAAATTATTACCTGGCATAACCGTCGGAGATATC
Source organism: Apolygus lucorum (assembly GCA_009739505.2). NCBI lineage: Eukaryota > Metazoa > Arthropoda > Insecta > Hemiptera > Miridae > Apolygus > Apolygus lucorum. The sequence goes on from CM019182.2 coordinate 29,209,556, forward strand.
ATCAAAAAATTGATGCACGCTGCTCCAGTTCCGTGGCCAACCATTGTCACATTCGTTGAGTCTCCACCGAAAAGGGCAATGTTCTGTTGTAGCCAGTGCAGAGCAGCTACCTGGTCCATGAGGCCGTAATTTGCCACCCGCGCTTTCAGTTGAGGAGCCATGTTGGCGTTCAAAAAACCTATAGGGAGAGTAAAATACGATCAACGTCAACATATTTTGTGACTCAAAGTTTCACTTACTCATCTAACTTACTTCACTACTTATCTACCTATTATAAAAAGAATTCCGGGCCTTACCCGCTCAAATCTTGGAAATCTCAAACCACCACCTCGTATACAGTTTTGCTCCGGGCAACCACGAGTACGCTGTATAACTGAACGTTTAAAGACAGACAGACATGGAAACAAGATTGTTTTGAAACTTACTCAAGCGCTAGACAATTTTATGACTCTAAATTATGCAGATTTATTTGACTGTTTTCGCAACTACGACACCCTAAACAGTGTAGATAAGGTAGGAAGCTAAAAATTCAATACAATATGGATCAAGTAATAAAAACTACTTCTTCAGGGTTCTTGGACTATTGTATGAGGACATCGAATTTTTCAAGATGTAGTTGATTTTTAGATTTGTTTCATTGGAGTTTGTTTGATATTCGTAGAGAGACCCTTTTAAATCGACTTGTAAACCTCATCTCTCATAGTTTTATGAGCTGTACAACAGAAATATAGAATTTGCATATCACAATTACCTATTCTTCCAGAGTTTTTATCTCTAACAAGTTCATTATGATATACAACGCTGCAAACTATCACACAACGGCTGTTCCTCCAATAGTATCAATCAAGTTTATTTTTACAAAAGGTTCCTGCCAGCTAGATATCGAAAAGTTGTGGGTGCCTTCAACAAGTAGGTAATTTAATTCTTGGTGGTTGAGAAACACAAGTGAGTTACACGCAATTATTATACGTATTCAAATATAGCTAAATTTCTTCCGTTAAAGATTATGTGCGATTCACTCACCAATCATCCAACCCGTAGAGCAATGGGGTCGCCATTTAGAACATCCCTCGTCATCTTTCAAAAATCTAATATAGAATATTCCTTAACTCAAGAACTACTGTTCTGTTGTTGTTACTATGATCTGTGATAGTACTATTGTACTATCACAGATCATACTCATCGAAACACACTAAACAGATCTCCCCTGGATTTTTCTTGTGTTTTTTTTTAGTTGCAATAAATAACATGATGCGTGAATCGCAATAAATAACATGACGCGTGAATCGCAATACACATTTCAGAAATTTCGGAAAAGTTCGTTGAAAGGAAAAGTTTTCGTTTCGTAATTTTCATATTTATGTATACGGAATAATGTATACAAAATGCCTCTATTCAAACTAAACTAATATTTGTTAGGAGAAAGACTTTGAGAGAGACTCAATGTAGACAGGAAAATGGATGGGATTGCGGAGAAAGAGACAAAGACGGCGGAGATGGGCAAGCAGGCAAACTCTCTCAAATATTAAGTAAAGACGCCGAGAATTCAGACACTGGCAGTTGGTGGTAGTGTTGGGGGTAGGAAAGTGGATTAGGGTGGGAAAAAGTGAGAGTGAAATAGCATTTTCTGGTCTTTTCATCAATTTACCAAAGAGACCATTTTAGATTGAAATCACGCAGATAAGTTATTCCTTTTACTCGACCGTTGAATTCAGGTTATGAAATACGAGGGTCTTTGATGCTTTGTCCAAACTTTAAGAAACATAGGCCGCAATCTTATGAACCACCCCCGATAATAAAAAAAAAAGGAGGATTCAACAACACGGCCTAAGTTTTAATGTTCTGATGAAGGGTGATTTAGTTTTTTTTTTTTTTTTTTTTTTATTATTTTCAATATTGAACCATTGGAATTGAGCAATAAAAAGAAATGTTCTCAAAATCTTAGATTGTTGGAAAAATAATACCTTTATATCAGAATTCTTTGAGTTATGGGGTTTTCAAAATTTCAACCCTTAGAAGTGACTGACATCTACCAAAAGCCTCGGGGCACAACTTGACCCCAAATGGAGCCCACATACCAAATTTCATCAAAATCGATCAATACTAACTGAGGAAAGTGTCGCTTACGTCGGACAGGAAAATTTATAATCGATATTTGGATTCTACGTACCTTGAAACGTAAACCAACAAATTTTGAGGGGGTTAATTTTTTTTCTTGGTAGATTCCAAAGGTTCATTATTGAAAATAACAAACCAAAATCCGTCCGTCCGCCGTACGCGGCATTTTCCTTAGTTACCATGGGCTGATTTTGATGAAATTTGGTAAATGGGCTCCATTTGGGGTCTAAATGTGTCACGAAGCTTTTCGTTGATGTCAGTCACTTCTGAGGTTGAAAAATAGGGGTTGTCATTTTCAGAAAGTGCCTTAGCTCGTAAAATCGAGAATAAGTCTGAATTTATCGAAATGAAGGTATTATTTTTTCAACGATTTGAAATAGTATTAAATTTTTAGAAGTGTTTTTAGAAGTGTGAATCGCAAAAGTAGCCTTATCTCCGTTCATATTTATCTGACCAAAATGCCACAGTTTTCGTTTCTTCAGTTGTGCGCAGTTTTGCGTCATTAGAAGTTAGTTTTGTGTCCTTAGAACAACTCCCTTTTTCTTTGAATTTAATGTAAAGCGTTTATTCCTTCCAAATAAACATGATTGTGAAGTATGTAGGTAGTGATAATGGCAAAGCTGTGTTCTTTACAGACGACTGATTAATAGAGAAAAATAATAAACCTTTGTAAAATAATTCGCATCCTTGTTTTTTGGTGCTGATGTTTCTGCCAAACAATTTTTGATAAGCTGACAGGTTTTTGAAACAATGTAGGACTTTTCAGGGATATGTACCGCGTATTTTTACAGATCGCGCAAAAAAAAAAAAAAATCCATAAACACTGAACTGTCTTTTAACTGAAAGAAATTGGTCAAAGATAACCCTCTTAGAGGTAATGAATACCTAGTTGTGCACTATATTGTCAATTGGTACCTAATTTTACTAGCCTCACTGCTCAGTAGGTAAGGTGGTATCCGTGGAAGTTTGGTGAGAGTACATAATTCTACATTTGTTGTAGCATACACTCATCTATTTACCATCCCATAGTACAACGATCTCCATGGGATTAGTAATGATTCACCAAGGGAACAACTTTTCCGACCCAGTTGTGTATCAACTCATCCGCCCGCATTAACCACTGCAACTAACTTGGGTACGGAAACTTTGTTTCCCACGAACTTCAGCAATTGATCATTGCAACCTAACGAGACAAGGCGCTGTCTTTTCACGAGGCTGAATTCTCAACAACTCATTGAGCACCGTCTACGATCTACAATTTTCACGCTCGTGAAAATATAGTTTAATGTTACAAAAAAAGCTAAGATTTCTAATTTATTCATGATTCATTGCCTGATACTCAAGAGGCGACATTGTTAGAAAACGCAGACATTGTTCCAAGCAGTTCTGTACTTCCAAATAGACGTTCCTTTCTTCTAGGGTCTCCTAGAGAAGGCAATAGAATGAAGTGACCAGCTGTTTCGTTTTTACTTCCTGACTCTTAAAGTTATACAAGCGTTGATTTCAACTGGAAGGAAAAACTGAGTCATCCATCGTCAGAAGTTCTACTAATGATACCTGGAAATCAATGTACATAAATGAAGAAGACCGGAGAATTATTAACTTGATCGTGATATCTAGTGTAATTTTCAAAAAGCCCAGTACAGAATTCAATTTTTAGAATCAGATGAGACCACCCAAAGCTCTACAGGGAACACCGTTGGATGCTTACATCAGCTTGATAGAGTTTCTTCTCACTCAGTTGTTAATCCTTAGCAACCAAGAAACAAATTTCGTAATGAAGGCACCCACAATTACAATGTTATGTTCGAAAGCATTTTGATGGAAAAGCCGCGTTCTTCGCAAACAGGTGATTCAACTCGAGTTCCTGATCATGAAATCGAGTGAGAAGCAAAAGATTTTGAAGCAAAGCAAAGATCTTTCGTGGATGTTCGACATTCGTTTAACTCTTGTTATATATTATGATCCCTCTTTCCATTGATCCCCAGGTCGTACGTACCCTCGATTGTATTGCTCTTCAAGGTGAAAGAGGCTGCTGACTACAAGAGCCAAAATGTAGGTTGAAGACGGATAGCCCCAATCGTTAGGAGAGAAAGAAATCACCAGCATCAATCACCGGCTTAACGTTTTACCCTAATATGACCCTACCTCTTTTCAAACTGTTTCTCTGATTCCCGATACATTCAACAAGGTACGGGGTGGTAAGGGATGGTGTAGAATAAATCTATGATGTTTTCATGTTTTTGAGCATATTTATACCAGAACATTCGACATTCAATTTGGTCGTGAAATAAAACATGTTTTATTAGAAATGCAAGCATTTTAGGGGACGATTAGTTCAATTCCAACCAGTAGGTTCTAGACATTTTTATTAACTTGCCTACTACTCAAAAAATTTCACTCAATTTATTTTAATTAGTATTTTGGGACAGGAATATTGGACCATTCTCTCCAAATAACATAATTTTGATACTCTGATGAAGTTGAAGAACAGGCCCTACTGCTTCGCGTATAAATCATCATTCAATAGCAACGAGATGCACTGAATGAATAAGTTGTACCTTAGCTTATATCAAACTAAATTAAAGATAATTTACCTAGAATCCCCAGCCTATAGTTTAGAGTGACAACGACGAGGTCAGCGTAGGAGGCGAGTACACTGCCGTCATAGGGGTTCCCAGAGTTCCATTCGTACGACTCTCCGTGGATGTAGACCAGTACGGGGAACTTGTGGGGTCGATCGGGACCTGCAACAGATCGTGAAAGGATATTATCATCTAAGAAACTCGTATTCATTTAGATTCTTAATAGAATACAACATTGGTTCATAAGGTTTGCTCTAAAATACGAAACAGCGAGAACTTCAAAAAGATCTCAAATAATTTTCCTGCAGAGCTACGTTATTTTTAGAGTGAAACTAGAATTACGTGGAGTGAGAAAACGGTGAATGCTCTGATGTATGAATAGCCGTGAAAAGGAAACTGTTATTGCCTTGGTTGGAATCAGGTGGCAAACCCTTTAGGGTACTCCGTGCGGCTTGTGACACATGTCTGATCCGACGGTGCTGGCGCGGCAAAAAGTTTCTTCTTTCGTTCCTTCCACCCTCCCAGCGCCACGTGAAAGTATTTATCTCAGAGGAAATAACGATTTCCTTCGGATCCATTTACTTTTTCCTCTAAAGCCCTATTAATTTTGCTTTCTCCCATTACTTGGTACTACGTCATCAGGGGCCAAGTAATCCAGGAGACAATGTGAGAACGATAAATGGTATCCGAATTTATAACCATGACAGATTGTTATTCAACTTTACAGGATTTTCATATACTATGGCTACTACAAGTCAGATAATATTTTATTAAATAATATTATCATACAGCTATATTCATTTGTACACAATCATGATAAACATAATATGTTATCATGTAATATGTATCATCAGTGAGCAGGGAACAATAGGACCCTATTCATATTATGAATAGGGTCCTATTGTTCCCTGCTCACTGAAGAAACCCAACGATGGATTTGTGATCAGTCTCACATGAGAGGATTGAGAAAATAATGATACTTAGTTGTAACATAAAGTTAATTCGAGAATCTAACCATAGTAGAGATTAGGTTGAGAAAATAACCTTTAGAGGTGTATCCTGCCGTTACCACGTGCCCAACTAAGTACCTAAGCAAAATTTCTTCATTGCATAATATGCAAGAAATTTTGCAAGAAATTTTGCTTAGGTACTTAGTTAGCTTACACATATTATGTGTGTGTTAGAGCGACCATTTTTATGACGTTGATCTTGTGATTTCAGTTGAAAGTTTGTTCACAGATTATTTACGACCTTCTGGAAGCTAGAACACGTACTCATTTGAACACCGTAGAGATTAGGTAATGTCCGCATTATTCCGACTACCAATTGAGAAATCTATTTTGGCGAAAACTCCTTATTGTGTTCTTAGTTTTTATTGGCTAATTCACATAAATACATACGTTGACTATTTGAGTAGTGATAATGTACAATAATGATAATGTCCAAGTGATAATGTATGATAAGTTGGATTTTGGTAAAAGTGACGTCGGTACTTTATCATGTTTAGGTGATGTAAATAAAGCAGCTGGCTTGGGCAACAAAATTTAGGCATACCAATAAAATAATAGAGAGGAAATAATATTGAAATATTTCATACTGATTGGTAATTAGACAATTTGACTCCAACATACATCCTCAAAACTTATCGGGTTTAGGCTTGTGACGATCTCTCATGGATTTCATCGCCTTCAGATCAATAGCAAACTAGGTAGTCAAATTTATCTCAAATAGCGAACGGGTTTCAAGACAAGTGCGAAAAAGCAGTGCAAATTAGAAGGAGCAAATTGACCATAGGAAATGTAAAAACCATCAACACAATGGGGTATACATTTTTGATCGTTTTTACGATTGAAAATGAAGAAAATTCGTTTGGATGATATTAAATAGCGGGGGAGCCGTGACCTCCTCCTAGCGTATAGATTTCAAAATGAAACGACCACATGAACAGCAAAGAAGCATAGAAGCAATTTGATGTAAGAACCTAAATGACTGAATGAATCAATAAGAATACAGATTAGATAGGCTGTGGAGGAATAAAACGGAATATACCTACAGAAGAATAAATCGGACGGGCCTTACGTCTCAGCTGACAAAACGAAGATTGATGATGGGAGGATTGCCCTATTTCTGCTGAAAATCAATCACGATTATCCTGATGTACGAGCAGGTCTCAAATACAGTAGTTGAAGATATTAGCGCCCCTGACCAAGCCCGTAGTTCCGGATGACTGGTGTCCACGACGCCCTCCTTCCACCGGACCATGTTTGCACCCCTGTGTCCACTCTCTTGTCTCGCATTCATCAACCCCTAATCTCCAGGGTGAACCTGTGGGCCCTGACACACAGTCCTCGTGCCTGTCGTGCCTGTCCTCGTGCCTCGTGTCTGTCTTCGTGCCTCGTGTTCAGGCTCATGGGTATCCAATTCACCGGGTCCTAACATAGGGTACCTGTAACGAGTAACCTCCCTTTCCAATTATCGTTGTTATCAAATGTCCACGGACTCGTTAGATAATTTGGATTGATTGACAACTATCCTTCATTTTAGATCTGGATATGCAAGGAAGAAAAGCATGTAAATAAAGAAATTACAAAACGTAATGTTTTTTAAGAGGTTACAACTTGATTTAAGACTATTTTTAGGTGCTTAATGAAGAAGTATAGCATATTTTGTTAACTATTTTATTAACTACATTATAAGAATATGAAAATGATCATAGATTGGCGAATAAGAAAAATCTCCTTCACCCTGTTGCTGACCCTTAACACAAAATTCGAAATTCCCGCGTCTTTGTGGACAACTGGATAGATTTTTGCATCGAACAACAAAGAACACATACACACACCCATGGTTTTTCTCCACAGATTTGTACGTGGTTATATTTTTCTCCGTTGAGTGTTATTCGTCTTCACCCCAGATAAATGGCTTACAGAGGGACGACCTAAAAACTCAATGACAATTTAAAAAAACCTCTCCTGTTGTTGGGATCAACCAAGATTACTATCAAGCACCATAACCCTCCGGCACTGTGGTGAATTTCTTCACGTGAACAATGTGGTCGGGTCACCACGACCCACATTTTCAATTTTCTCTAATTGACTAAATTAAAGGCGTAAATGATCATTTAGGGCTTTTATGTTGTGGCACGTCAATCAATATAATTCATAATAAATTCAAAATATTTGCGAGTAAAAGTCCATAAACCTGGTTTCCTTAATTATATTCTTATAACTAGCGGAACTAACCCCATACATTTAATACCTGGTTTCCATATGTTAAAAAAGGGCTCTCATTTTGGTAGATTTAATAGAAACCTGAATTTTATTATAGGTTAAACCTCAATAAAAATTAAGTGACACATGATTTGATGCATGTTTTGTAGGCTGGTAACTTCTTATAACAACGCACTCCAAATGGAACAAGCTGTTCATCAATTGTAAGGAACTCGTGAGGTCAAATGTATCTCCCAACATGGTAAGCAAATCTCTTATGGGAGATTTTTCTCATTTCTACACGTCTTCCCAAATCATCAACACGGATGCATCGGAGGGGGAGATGGAATCTCTCCCAACTCATAGTAGTTATAAAAATTTGAGGTCCTTCGATGAAAGGTCCCCATAAATCTTTAGTGTTTGTGTGAGCCGTCTTGTACACCCCAGTCATGATCAGCAGCCCAGTCAGTGCTCTAATCTCATCATCGTCCATATCTTTGAGGACATAATTCTGTTTGAATTTACTCCTCATCTAATTGATCTTCTTATTAGTGCAATTTACCAGCAAAGAAATGACTCCGTTGTCAAAAAGAGAAAATACGTCTGATTCGGTGGCTGAACAGAACATAAGTACTGTGGTCTGTTCACATTTGAATTTACTTGGAAATAATAGGTAAATACCACAATGGCCAAAGATGAACTGAAATGAGGAACTGAATGAGCTTGAGGATAAAGGGTGAGGAGCGGGGGAACCAACATTTCAGGTACCTACAAATAACAAAAGGGAGGCAGCTACCTGGGTCACTTTGAGCCGACGACAGTACTGGAGGGTTGAAAGGTATCTAAAAGATTTCCAATTCGTACACCGCGAAGGAAAGGTGGAGTATAGGTTGAACAGTTTACATCTTGTACAATATCTTAATCCCTACAACTTACCAAGATGTACTCTTGCTCTATAATAAGAAGATATCTATACATTTTGTCCTCATTATAAGTGAACGATCTAAAATAATATTTTATAATGATCATTAATTAATTATCAAATGATTATTTTGTTCCCGTGTAACAGAGGTAGATTATCGATGTGAAATCCTGTCAACACCACCACTTAACGTTACCGTCGGAAAAGTGTGGACTAATTTTCAAGTTTAAGAATGGTTGAAGTTCCTACGTATTCGAGTCCCTCCGTAACCCGAGGGCTCGCCGTAATTGAGCTATAATTTACTCGTCGAGTTGTCGGTGGGAAACCCTTGGGAGGCGAACTATGCGGAGACGGGTTTTCTCGAAGGCCGACAACGCGAGTTTCAGCGAAAGACGGAATGGAGAAGAGAAAGGGAGGAGGGGTGCGTGGTATCGCGGGATGAATAACGTCTTATTTCACGACAACCAGTTATAACGAAAGTTGGGAGAAGGTCTTGGTAGGTAGAAGAAGGGGTCGTTTTATAGGTGTATGAAACTCTTAGTGGAGTTTATCCGATAAATCAAGCTGATGGGTCGGATAAGAGTAAGAAACTACCCTCCCTACCTCTTCGACAAACCAATTCTTTGAGGTCCCTGTTTCCTCAAACTACGAACTTTGAAATGAAAAACAATAATTTATTTGCCTCACCTATTCTTACGATCGTGTCGTCACAGTTTCGAAGTTCTGATATAGATTTCGAACAAGGCTGATAATGGTCAATTTATGAGTAACATTTGGATTGGAAGACCCGAAGATGGATGAAACAAACGAAGACAAAAATTCAAGATAGTATACCTATATAATTCGTTTGGTGAAACATTGTGTTTTTCTGATCTGGAATTCATCAATTGAAATGAAATGAGACATCGGATCATTCAGGAAAAGGGCATATGAATAATTTGAACTTTTCTACTAGAGAAGGAGTGGAAAAGAAACAGACAAGGACACATCAGATAATTAGATGGAGATTCTGAAATTCCATTTTACTTGTGGTGTCTGTTCAAAAAGCAATGTTCGTATGTATTAAAATATTATCGATAATATTGATTTAAGTGGTATATATTAATGGACATCACTAACCAACCATTTAGTTCCACGAATGATATACCAGAGTGTCAAATACACACACAAATTGATACGGTACTTACATACTATTAGTAGCTAGCATCCAAAACAGCCATACAATGTGAGCAAGTTCACAAGGAGTGTTTTATTTTGTATGTATCCATTAATTCACGGAACAACTTCTTAGAGGTTTGATGAAATTATATAAATGCATTACTATTACTGTAATACTGTACCTAGCTGTGTAAATAAATCCCACATTGCAGGTACAAGGGGAAGTGTAAAGGGGTAGAATTCTCTGAGTGAATATTAATTAGTGAAGGAAGGGTCGAGGTTTTTACAACTCTTGCTAACCGACAGTTCATTCCCAAGTCTGGGTCTCACAGATTCTTCCCCGGCTCGTTTTACCGTTCAGGGAGCCGTCCCAAGGCATCTTGGTAGCTACCTAACACTTCCCTTCTTCGACTTTATCTTGGTATTGTTGCTTTCGCCCCTTTATCACTGGCGCTTTACCTAAAGGAAGGACAGATTTCCCACTGGAGATGCAACACATTTTCCCTTGGTCTTATCACCCCTCATCCAACATTCCAAAGCCGGAGCTGGAGATCTCAAGATTTATGACTCGGAGCGATTCGTTCTTTCCACCGGTTTCTTGCTTTCAATTTGTGAGCAATAATGGATTTCTTGTAGATCCTTACAAATTGGTAAGGAACAGTAGTTGGGGAGATCATTCACTCTGGAATCCATAGTGAAATTGCGTACCAATCCAATTGATAATCCGAGCTGACTGGCTCTAACTTCGGTGATCTCATGGGATCCACCTCATTAAACCAGCTAAAGGCCGTTGGAAAATTCAAAACTATCTCAAGGGTCAAATTTACATAACATAACGACTTCAATGCTGAACTTTTCCACCATTCATAAAACGAAGAATTTTTTTAAACCACTTCGGACAGACTGAGATCCAAGGCGTCCAACATTTGCACTTCATCAGGATTGAGGTCGCGCAGGGTTGTTGTCTCGTGGGTTTGTGCGGGTCTATGCTCTGTACTCCTGCTGCGGTCTCATTGAAGCAACTTGAAAGAACGCAGTTCGTCTCAAATGGCGAGTGCAAAGCATGAGCAAACTATGATACCTTTTCGTGGGGTAAAATAATTGATTTGAAGAAACATGACAAAGTATATTGTTAAACAATTTCGAAGAGGAACATATTTTAGCCGTGATCTAACTGATCAAAATGGCCACGAAATTTCGTTACGAAAACGCGACCCCACCTATTTTGCAATGATTTCTACCTATAACCAAGTCGTTGTGACGAACTTTATCTTCGTTATTCGAGTTCGTAGAAAAATCCTTCACCATTCCCTTGAAAGCCCTGAATTTACTCATAAATGGACCGTGTTATGCTACAACCATCTAAGTCGAATTTTGGCCAAATTGAGATAACTTCAGATTTCTCTTCTCTAGAGGTATCTTTATAACCTCCAGTTGTTATTACTGAAAAATTTCAGCTCATGGAACAAGAACTATCTATATATATATTATCATTATATAAGAATAAATGTTCAGTATCATATAAATATTATAAATGTTCAGTAGAACCATTGAGGAGGAGCTCACACACTTATTATATAAGAATATATAATATATTGGATTAATATATATATTAATCCATATATATTAATCCAATATATATTGGATAATAATATTATTATTATCTAAGAATTTGTTATTGCATAGCAGTCTCATTACTCACATCCCTATTTCGCAATAACCATCTAATTCCGGGTGGGCGTTACTAGTTAAGATTCCAGCTATGCAACAACCGTCTGAGTCGACTTGGATGGTACTTTTCTCTGACTTAGAATTTTGCTAAAAGCGTCGAAGTCGTGATAGGTGACTGTTTCGTTGTTTATCGCCTACAGTAAAAAATTGCAGTAGGCGTTTATCATCTATTGGTTGGTTATTTCATTTGTTTGATCTGCTGTACCATGTTTTGCAATAAACGCAAATCTCTCGGGAAGTGGGATTAGGGAAGGCATATCGAATGAAATATATCGATATACAGATCAAATGTTATATCGTCAATAAGATATCGATACCTCCGATAAATCGGAGAAAATACATCGATATTTCGATACATCAAAGGATCTACAAAGGAAAAACGTGTTGAAGTAGGTAGGTGAATTAAAAAGTTTTAAAACATTATTGAGAGAAATTTACCGATATAGCTACTTGACATCGCAAGATCTACTCAGAAAAATGGTTGATGGTTTACATTACAAAGTATGTAGGGATGACAAACCGAATGAAACATATCGGAAGAACTATTCGGAAAACTTGTTGAAGTAAGTAGGTAGATGAATTGAAAAGTTGACAACATCATTTTGGAAGAAAAATTATCGATATAATCGAAATTTTGGAAGATCTACTTGGGAAAACCGGTTGAAGTTAGTATTTAACCTACTTTAAAAAGTTACTGGGTATGAATTATCGAAGTTATATAACTGAAAAAGTGAGAAAATGTCATGGTTTTCAGAAACACTGTCGGTATCACAGGCTTTTTGGCATTGTAAATTTTTGGATAAAACTACCCTCAGAGGTCCTAACACCACAATATAAAAAATCGTAGATACCCTCGCCAACGCAATGTTAGATCTAGAAATTGACTGGGATATACCGTACTGTAGGCATAGTATACTACTACTACTAACATCGAAGGATAAGTACGGTTTAGAAGACATGGAAGAGCCGGAGGAGGAAAATGTTTCTTGAGTTCCAGAAAGTTGTATGATTATGTTTCTTTCTTAAATTACCATTTTATGATTTTCTATATATTATCTATCTAATAATTCAATCATAGTTTCAAGAATTACGGCAATCATAATCTCTAGGCAGAAGTGGAAAGAAGAGCCTCTTTTATCGCTTGAATGGTTATTGCATAAATGGATCACTCTATAAAATCAGTTATGCAATAACCAATTTATCAGTGTTAAGTACTCAAAATTTCATTGGAGAGGATTTAATTTTGATTTTTCAAGGAAAACAGATCGTACTGGTTCTATACAAATGAAAAAAGTGCAGTAAAATAGCAATATGTAAAGTGGAGGCAACATTTTAGGAAAATATGCGTTTACCAAAATCAGCTTTTCCGAACTTAGATGGTTATTGCTTAACACGGTCCAAATTATGTACTGCCGAAACCGCTGTAATTAAGGAAGAAACTGAGATATACCCTGTGAGTTGAAAGAACTGTAAACAACATTTGCGCCAAGAGCTTTGTTACACGTCAACAAACAATAATTGTTTATAATATTTAACAAATATCGTTTATTTATAATAACAAACAATAATTATTATTGAGAAAGTATATTTTATAGGTAGGTAGCGAAGTATTTTTTAATGCATTTTAGATATGTTGCTAGGGATAATATAACTTTTTCATTATACCTACCTTCTACTAAAGGTCCTAGATTATATCTGGCTAAAACATGTTCCATGTTATTATAGTTACGCCTTAGGCGTTAAGTAGATATCATCTGGGGGGTCCAGAGGGACTTCTTTTAATAGATGATATATCTTTATCATCAGTGCCCGAAGACCCTGAATATTACTCGGTAACGAAAAAACGTGAGTATCCAATACTATGTCACTCGCCAGATGTGAAAAAACGCTGAAAATTATTACACAATGGTTTATTATTTTTCTATATATATCACTCGTCTACAAAATCACCAACCATCCAATATGAAGAGATTAAAAAAAATATATATATATATATGGTTGAACAGAGAAAAGGTTCAATAATAGAAACCACTTTTTCAAAGTCAATCAGTTTAATAAGGTGATCTTGTTCAACTATATCCAGTGGTAGATTAGATATAAAATAAAATGTTCTTGGTATGATATAGCTATCTAACTATACGTACCTACCTATCGGAAAAAATGTGGTGAAACCACAAAAAAAAGAAGAGTTTAAATAAAGAATAGTTCCTAAAGGAGCTCCTGTTACCTCTATTGTCAACGACAAATGTATATAATGGTAGGTTGCCTGACCAGGACGTCTCACACAGTCATCACTATGGCTTCTCTGAGGGGGATTCGTGACTTGAACGATGCTGATGGCGATGGCCACTCGACGAATAAAACCAACGAGAGCGAAGATGATAGCGGCGAGAGAGATGCAGGGAGATGCAGTGGAAGAGACAAGTCCGATTTGAAGAGGCGCAGTGATGAAGGAAGCAGCCTTCAGGAAGAAATGCACGGGATACAGGGACCCAGAACTGGTTCGCAAGCGAATTTTGGCTTGAGGAGGATTCGAAGGATACTGGGACCTTCGGAAAGATGAAAAAAGCTCGGTGTTTGGCTGACAGGGACGAGACGAGAAGACGGACTGACGCTCTGGAGACTGGGGAATGAGAATGGCGAATTGCGCAGGCGCGTATTCGACTGAGCGACTATTTCTGTCCCTCAAGGACGTCTACGATAAGGAAGGCAGGATACCTAAGATAAAGCAGTGGTTCTTCTTGATTTGCCCTAACATACCGCCCGTCAAAATTTGTATGAAATTTTTTGAGCAGCAGAAAAATAAAAATAAAACGATATCTTGGAGGTTGATCTGTGCTAAGAAGGAGTTGAGGCTTAAGGTGAGTTCAATGGAAGCAGTGGAATCAATTTGGCAGTTGGTCGTTTGTAAATGTTCTTCGATGTCTTCACAGTGGCGACACGTACAACATCGTCACGACCTGGATGAACATTTATCACTCGACCCACGGGCCAATGCATCACTGGAATATTGTCATCTTTCAAGAGAACGAGATCTCCCACAGAGAGATTCGGAGAAGACTTGGTCCATTTGACTCGGGATTGCAGTGTTGAAAGATATTCTAGACGCCAACGGCGCCAAAAGAACTCTCTCATCCTCTTCAAGAGTTGCCATCTGTCCAGAGTGTTGAGGCGAACATCCAACAAAGATGGCTCTGGAATAGAGAGTAGTGGTTCCCCTATTAAAAAATGTCCAGGCGAAAGGTATTCGCATTCTTGTGGATCCATCGATAAAGGGCATAAGGGCCTCGAGTTAAGAATGGCTTCAATTTGGGCCAACAGAGTCGCTAGCTCTTCATAAGTAAGAGCGGAATCTCCTACGGCTTTTTTTAGATGTATTTTGGCCGACTTAACTCCTGCTTCCCATATACCTCCAAAATGACTTGCAAGAGGAGGATTGAAGTGCCATTGAATATGTCGAACTGCACAATGAGTTAAAATAGTTGACTGGGTTGATTCATCTTTAAACCATTCCCAAAGTTCCTTGAGTTGTCGGGAAGCGGAGACGAACGTTGTACCACAGTCAGTGTAGATGTCGGAGGGAACTCCACGCCGGGATATAAAACGATCAAAAGTGGCCAAAAACGCAGGAGTCGATAAGCTTGTGACTGCTTCGAGATGCAGAGCTTTGGAGGCCATACAGACAAATAAGCACATATAAACCTTGAAGTAGATGTGTTACGTCTGGAAGAATGTTTCATCGTAAAGGGGCCGGCAAAGTCAATCCCGACTCTAAGGAAAGACCTTTCACCTGTGACTCTCTGCGCAGGCAAGTCACCCATTTTCGGTATGAGAGCTTTTAAATTAGCTCTAAATTTATAACACTTGATGCACATGAAGGTTCGTTTTTGCACCAGTCGACGGAGTGAGGGTATCCAAAATTGAGTTTGGATTATGGCCTGTAATAGAGAAGGGCCAGGATGGAGATGAAGTCGATGGAAATGGTCGACTATGAGTGTGGATAGATGACAATCAGGTGGGAGCAACACAGGGTGCTTATGATTGAAGGGTAGTTGTGCATGATATAAGCGACCGCCCGCCCTCAACACTCCAGCCGAATCAAGGAACGGGTTTAAGTTCACGAACCGTTTCAGAGTGGGTTCCTGATCGTCAAAGTTACCCTGGAAGAAGTGTGAAAGCTGGACAGCTTTAATACACATGGTTTGAGCATCTTGGATTGCCTTGAATTGCAGAGGTCCTGACAATTTAGGATTTGACTTGTGAGCGTTGTGAAACAAACGTTTGATTCTAGCCAAGGTGCGTAGAAGTCGGTTGTACGATGAAAAACGATTGATGAGTGTCAGAATAAATGGTGGTTGGCTCTCGTGGGAAACTGCCATACAAGATACAGTTTTCAATTCTGGTAGAGAGGTAGCAGTAGTCATGGGTTCCAAAGAACGAGGCCAAGAAGAAGTTGGAAGTAGCAACCAATCTGGTCCGTTCCACCACAAATTGTTATTTACGAGTTCATCAGGAGTTAGTCCGCGCGTACCCAAATCACTGGGGTTATGAGCAGAACTCACGTGACCCCATTGGGAATTTTCGATCACGCTTGTGATTTCTATAACACGGTTTGCGATGAACGTTTTCAATAAATATGGAGGTGTCGCAAGCCATCCAAGAACAATGGTGGAATCAGTGAAAAATTTCTCTTCTAATTTTTCATTTCCCAAAATCTTGATGAATGGTTGGATAGAGATATAAAGTTTGCTCAATAGAAGTGCTCCGAGTAATTCAAGTCGAGGCACTGATAATGTTTTTAAAGGCGCTAATTTAGTTTTAGCTACCAGTAAGTTGGTAAATATATTGTTCTCATTTATTACTTTCAAGTATATTGTAGCGCAATATGCTTTCTCTGAGGCATCAGAAAATCCAATTATTTGAAAGTGGTGCGGAGAATCTGTTGAAACGTGTCGAGGAATTCGTAGCGACGATAAAACGTTGAGATTTTCGATTATAGATTGCCACAATTTAATCAAATTTTCGGGTATACTTTGATCCCAATTCAGTCCCAATTTCCATAGTTCTTGCATGATCATCTTCATAGTGATCACAAAAGGCGACAAAAAACCTAAAGGGTCATAAATTTTCGCTATATTTGATAATATAGCCCTTTTTGTGTATAATGGGTGAATGGGTTCAAATTTATATGTGAAACAATCGATGTCCGGATTCCATTGGAGCCCTAGAATTTTAAGAGTAGTGTCCTCTTTTGATTGTAACGAAACGGGTTCGTCGTTTGTATCGGAAGCATGAATATTTGCCAATAACATCGGATGGTTACTGGCCCACTTGCTCAAAGTAAAGTTTCCTTTACCTAAGAGAGATATCAGATCATTCTGTAATTTTATCGCATCTGATAATGAATCGGTACCAGTGGCTATATCGTCAATGTAGGTATCCCTATTTAAAACTTTGATAGCTTCTGGGAATTCGGACCCTTCATCAATGCACAGTTGTTTAACTGTTCGCAGTGCGAGATAAGGTGACGAGGTCAACCCATAGGTAACGGTGTTGCATTGGAAGGTTTGTATCGCTTTGCGGGGATCGGTCCTCCAGTAGATACATTGATAAGGACGGTCATTGGGGTCAATCCAGATGCGTCTATACATTTTCACAAAGTCAGTTACAAAAACATATTTGTGACTTCGAAAATTCAACAGGACGTCACGAATGTCTGTCTGAAGTTTTGGTCCGGTCATGAGGCATTCGTTCAATGAACCGTTATTAGAACGAGCTGAAGCATCGAACACAACTCGAAGTTTGGTTTTATTCCGATCCTCTTTAAAAATAGAGTGATGAGGAATAACATACTTGGGAACATCATTGATGTTATTCATATGTCCAAGTTGTTCATAATCGTGCATGAACTCCGTGTACATATTTCGTAGAACTGTATTTCTTTTAAATTTTGTTTCTAAATTGTAGAAACGTCGTAATGCGATAGTTGATACACTTGAAATGTCTGGTGGAGTAGAGCGAAAGGGCAGAGAAACTATATAACTTCCGTCTGGTTGTCTACGATGAGTAGATACGAAGTGATCCTCACAAATTTGATCATTAGGATCGTCAATCGGTTGAGGTTTGGGTTCTTCGATTTCCCAAAATTTTGATAATTCTTGTTTTAAATCATCATTTTCTGATACGGAAAACAATGCCGGTACTGTGATATCGGGAGAAATAGCGTTGAAATGACCCATAACAACATGACCGAAAGTAGTGGGAAAAAGCATTGGGTAGTTAGGGTCAATTGAAATTCCTGTACCCATCCATATTTCGGTGAACAGGTCAACGCCCATTAAAAATTCTATCGATGACACTTCGTATAATCTAGGATCCGCGAGAGGGTATTGTAGATACTTTTCCCAAATTTGAGATGGGAATTGAACCGTAGGTAACGAACTGTTAATATTTTTTACAACCAAGGCATTTGTTGTTAAAATAGGACTATTTCTATTAGTCGGACGAATATAACAACAGACTTCACCTTTCACACCATCAAAAGATGATTGGCCGATACCTGACACCTTCACAGAGCTGGGAGAAGTTCGAAGTCCTAACTTTGTAAGGCATTTTTGTGTAACGAAAGAATAGTGACTCCCAGAATCAAGTACCATGCGTACAGGCTGGAACATACCTCTAGCATCTTTAATTTCGGCTATGATTGTACCAAGTATCATATTTGCCTTTGGTTTTGAAGTACTGTTAATAGTAGATAATGATGGAGAATGATCTTCAACGTTCGTTGGATGATTTGGAGCAACATTGTCTTCAACAAACAAAGCTGACGTAGAAGGAGGTACTGTAGTACCACTCATTGATTTACATAAGTATGAATGATGTTTCGAATTACACCATCTACAGGACCATTTGGATGAGCAGTTATTAGACTGATGAGTAATAGAAAGGCAATTTCGACACCCTTTCCAATTTTTTAAGAAATTGTGACGTTCATCAACAGATGCTCGAACGAATTTGCGACAACCAACCAATGAATGTGAGCCATCATGGCATACGATACAAGGAGAATGTGTGAAATTCGATTTCTTAGAAGAATCGGCTGTATCATGAGCCAAAAGAGAAGATTTTGACTGAAATCTTTTCGGTTTTGAAAAATTAAATTTTGATGAAGATGTGTTAGCTTCTTCAAAATTAATATTAGCGCCATCAGCTAATTGCAAAGTTAAACATCGTACTCGAAGATACTGTCGTAAGTGATCGAAGGAGGGGAAGTTTTCATTTTTATGAGCGACTTCAAACTGATCCCGCGTTACGTTATCTAGGCATCGTAGAGCGAGATGAAGGAGTATGAAGGATGTTTCGTCTTCAATACCTAACAATTTGAAGGCAGCAACGTTGTCACAAATTTTAGCTAAAAATGTCTTCAACATTTCGATATTTGGTCTGGTTTGCATCGGTTTGAAATTGAGAAGTTGGTTCAGATAGGCGGCACCCAACAAACGTTTATTTTCGAAAGCTTTTGTCAACGTTTGCCAAGCTAGGGTATAATTATTCTCTTCGAGGGGGATGTGTTTTAAAACGGACTCAGCCTCATCAACCAAAGCTGAAGTGAGGTAGTAAAACTTTTTGATCGGAGTTAGCCTATCATTGTTATGAACCAAAGACGTGAAAGTGTCCCTAAATTTCGGCCAATTCAAAATTTTGCCGTCGAATTTCGGCAAAGGTATTTTTAGCAAGTCCGTAGAAGTAGTATTGAACTCTGAAAGAGTGACATTTTGAGCAGAAGTCGACGGATGTAGCGAAGGAGTTTCAGGAGTTGATAACCGAAAGTGAATGGTGTTGATTTCGTAATAATATCGTCGAGTGTTCTCCTTTAGCGTTTTTTCCTCAGTTGATGGAAAAGATAATCCGAGGTCCTCATTTTCAGCTAAGCCTACCAGGGTATCATAAGTGTCTTCAAACATTGAATAGTACTTTTCCAAGACTTTGTACATGCCCATGAATATAATCTTCTTGCTCGGATCTTTCAAAGCCGTACGACCTTGACCGATAATACAAGCCAATTCGTCACCAGCAGTAGTCAATTTACGTTTTAAAGAGCTTATCTCTGACGAACTCATGATTCAATCGACTAAATTCCAATAACGTAAATGAACAGATGTTTGGAAGGAAACTAGATAATTTCAGAACGATCGAACAACCGGATGAACCTTAACGTTTCGATCAAGGGACAGATGTAGATACCTACTTCTAACGGTTAAGTTAGGTTTCAGGTAGGTACCTATTCGAATATGAAGTTGAGTGTTATTAACGATAACTTCACACCTCAAAAGTGATAGGTATGCAAAATTTCGAAATGTGCCTAACGTGAATTTATGAATGTGTATCTACAATATTGAGACGATTTAGATACCTATTCAGATCAGTTGAATGAATGTCAGAGACAGCGACTTTGATTCTTGACCTTCGTTCAAGATCCGATCGAAACAAATTTTGTACAAATCGTAATAAAAATAAATTTTACAATAAACGTCTGGAATATACTTGAACAGATCACCAAAGAAACCACGCTCTGCTACCAAAAAATGGTTGAACAGAGAAAAGGTTCAATAATAGAAACCACTTTTTCAAAGTCAATCAGTTTAATAAGGTGATCTGGTTCAACTATATCCAGTGGTAGATTAGATATAAAATAAAATGTTCTTGGTATGATATACCTAGCTGTCTAACTATAAGTACCTACCTATCGGAAAAAATGTGGTGAAACCACAAAAAAAGAAGAGTTTAAATAAAGAATAGTTCCTAAAGGAGCTCCTGTTACCTCTATTGTCAACGACAAATGTATATAATGGTAGGTTGCCTGACCAGGACGTCTCACACAGTCATCACTATGGCTTCTCTGAGGGGGATTCGTGACTTGAACGATGGTGCTGATGGCGATGACCACTCGACGAATAAAACCAACGAGAGCGAAGATGATAGCGGCGAGAGAGATGCAGGGAGATGCAGTGGAAGAGACAAGTCCGATTTGAAGAGGCGCAGTGATGAAGGAAGCAGCCTTCAGGAAGAGATGCACGGGATACAGGGACCCAGAACTGGTTCGCAAGCGAATTTTGGCTTGAGGAGGATTCGAAGGATACTGGGACCTTCGGAAAGATGAAAAAAGCTCGGTGTTTGGCTGACAGGGACGAGACGAGAAGACGGACTGACGCTCTGGAGACTGGGGAATGAGAATGGCGAATTGCGCAGGCGCGTATTCGACTGAGCGACTATTTCTGTCCCTCAAGGACGTCTACGATAAGGAAGGCAGGATACCTAAGATAAAGCAGTGGTTCTTCTTGATTTGCCCTAACATATATAAATTTAAAAAAAATAAATAAAAAATCAAAATCACCAAACATCGATCGCATTTTGGTCAGCTCTAATTTGAATGGAGATTAGGCCTCTTTTGCGATTCACACTCGTGTTTTGATTTATATATATATATATTTCAATATAAACCCTTAAATTTCCGTAGGGAGCGAACGGTTTGTCCTACAGAGCTCCGCGTGGTCTCAAAAATTCCAAAAATTCCATAGAATCTTAAATTGAAGGAAAAACCATACCTTTATATCAAAATTTTTTGAGTTAGGGCGTTTTCAAAATTTCAAAATCGATTTTGGAATCCTTAGAAGTGACTTACATCAACCAAAAGCTTCGGGGCACAACTAGACCCCAAATGGAGCCTACATACCAAATTTCATCAAAATCGGTCAATGCTAAGTGGCAAAAGTGCCGCGTACGGCGTACGAACGGCCAAATTTTTATTCGATTTTTAGGACGTCCCACAGTAAGACTTGGGCGTCCTTATACGATCGATCTGGGGTGGAGTTGGACAACACTCAACAGAAAAAAAAAATAACCACACAGTAATCCGTTTTAGACCATTCTGAATCCGAATCCACGAAAAAAAACCATAGGTGTATGTCTGTGTGTGTGTGTGTGTAGGTGTGTGTGGTATCGTACATGGCGCTTCCTGGTCATTTGCTGCGTATAGCCACCGCATACCTGGTCATTGAGGTGCATTGTGGTCCTTTTTCCAATGACCAGTTGTGTAGGTCAACTTTGGCGGCCCCCAAAAAATCGAAAACGACCCAGAATTTTTTTTAAAATAATTTTATCTCCTTCTACGATCATTAGAGAACATGTTTCAAAAAGAAAAAACCAACATAATTACCGCAAACTATTTAATTTAATTAGAAAACCAAACCAAACCAAATGACCAGTTGTGATAGTGAAATACTGCATTCAGTTTGTGTGTCATACGCGTACTGGCGCGTTACAACTGGTCAGTCAGTCACTTCCCCCTCTATTTTTCCAAAGCTCGTTGTGTGCTGCTCGACGTTAATCTTTCGAACTAATCAATTCTCTCATTCTGGCCTGTTTTTGGAGGGCTTAGGGAGTTTTCTATCTCCTTAACCCGCGAGAGGTGATCCCTTAAACGAGGGTTGGAGGTGATACCTGAGTGCTGTGCTCAAGTCACGTTTTCTCGTACAATTTTTGCAATAACTCCGTTATTATTTGTCCTATTGACCTACGACTTCGTATGTATACTCTCAGATTGTTGAATGACAAAATATATGAGTGGGGGTATATTAAAAAATGTTTAATAAAATATATAAAAATTGTTTTATGTCCCAGGCCCTGTTTTTTTGTACATTTTCCATTATAACTCTGCTATTATTCGTCCTACCGACCTGAAATCCCGTATGTTTACTCTCAGTTAGTTTACTAACAAAATGTTGGGGGGGGGGGGGTTATATCAAAACGCTGCAAATCATTGCTCAAAGGTTTATTATTTTCTGTATAGATCATCCTTCTGTATAGATCACTGGTTCTCCATCAATAGCACCTACCACCATCTGTATTCTCCCTTGACCTTCCCTCTCAAATTTCAGCTCCTGCGTTCAATAGGATTGAAAATGGCTTCGGAGCTCACTCAGCAGATCAGTGATCTGAAGAGTTAAGAAGATCTCCTCGAATGCTGGAGACGCCTGGAAGAGCACCTCCATTCAATAGGATTGAAAATGGCTTTGGAGCTCACTCAGCTGATCAGTGATGTGAGGAGTGAAGAAGATCTCCTCGAATGCTGGAGACGCCTGGAAGAGCACCTCCATTCAATAGGATTGAAAATGGCTTTGGAGCTCACTCAGCTGATCAGTGATGTGAGGAGTGAAGAAGATATCCTCGAATGCTGGAGACGCCTAGAAGAGCACTTCCATTCAATAGCATTGAAAATGGCTGCGGAGCTCACTCAGCTGATCAGTGAGCAATGATTTGCAGCGTTTTTACCCTACAAACATTGTTTTACCTACCAACTTTTTTTTACCTACCAACTATTGGTAGGTACTACCTACCACACTAAATATAATGGCTTCACACCTTCACAATCAAGTTTATTAGAAAGAACTAAACGCTTCACACTCGATTCGAAAAATAGAAAGCTTGATATGGAAATTTGATTACTGGTTACGCAGAAGGCAAAACTGTATACAAATCGAAGAAATGAACAGCGATCGCATTTTAGTCAGATAAAATTTGAACGGCGATTAGACCTCTTTTGCGATTCACACTCATGATTCTGTTTTATCGAAGGAAAACCTTCAAGTACTCGTAGGGACCGAACGGTTTGTCCTACAGAGCTCCGGGTGGTCTCAAAAATTTTTAAAAATTCTATACTATTTAAAATTGGTTTTCGAGTTAGGGCACTCTTCAAAATTTCAACCCTTAATTTTCACCCCTTATAAGTGACCTACATCAACCAAAAGCTTCGCGGCACAACTAGACCCCAAATGGAGCCCATATACCAAATTTGAACCAAATCGGTCCAGTGTTGCTAAGAAAAGTGCCGCGTACGGCGTACGGCGGACGGCGTACGCCGGACGGACGGAAATTTTTTTATTCGATTTTCGGATTCTACGTACCTTGAAACGTAAAACATCAAATTTTGAGGGGGGGTTAAAATTTTTTTTTTCTTGCTCGATTCCAAAGGCTTATTATAGAAAATAATAAACCAAAAGCAATGCGCGTATGAGGTATATACATAAATTTATCATATAGCTCAGAAAAATTGGTAGCTCTCATTACTCATTTAATGACAAGATAATAATACGGTATGATGACTTAGCATTCAGGCAATAAACAAATTTCAGTTATTTTGCAGACATAACTAGCACATAGCGTTGGTGAAAAAATATATTTTTTTATAGCATCAAGTGCCTATAAAATGTAGCAAAACGCTGCAAATCATTGCTCAAAGGTTTATTATTTTCTGTATAGATCACCCTTCTGTATAGATCACTGGTTCTCCATCAATAGCACCTACCACCATCTGTATTCTCCCTTGACCTTCCCTCTCAAATTTCAGCTCCTGCGTTCAATAGGATTGAAAATGGCTTCGTAGCTCACTCAGCTGATCAGTGATCTGAGGAGTGAAGAAGATCTCCTCGAATGCTGGAGACGCCTGGAAGAGCACTTCCATTCAATAGGATTGAAAATGGCTTCGGAGCTCACTCAGCTGATCAGTGATCTGAGGAGTGAAGAAGATCTCCTCGAATGCTGGAGACGCCTGGAAGAGGACTTCCATTCAATAGGATTAAAAATGGCTTTGGAGCTCACTCAGCTGATCAGTGATCTGAAGAATGAAGAAGCTTTTGAGCAATGATTTGCAGCGTTTTTTACCCACCAACATTTTTTTACCTACCAACTTTTTTTTACCTACCAGCTAGGTACTACCTACCACACCATACTGGCTTCACACCTTCACAATCAAGTTTATTAGAAAGGACTAAACGCTTCACACTCGATTGGAAAAATAGAAAGCTTCATATTGAAATTTGATTACTGGTTACGCAGAAGGCAAAACTGTATACAAATCGAAGAAATGAACAGCGATCGCATTTTAGTCCGATAAAATTTGAATGGAGATTAGACCTCTTTTGCGATTCACACTCATGATTCTGTTTTATCGAAGGAAAACCTTCAAGTACTCGTAGGGACCGAACGGTTTGTCCTACAGAGCTCCGGGTGGTCTCAAAAATTTTTAAAAATTCAGTACTATTTAAATTTGGTGAAAAAACGATACCTTTATTTCGAGAGTTTTCGAGCTAGGGCACTCTTGAAAATTTCAACCCTTAATTTTCACCCCTTAGAAGTGACCTACATCAACCAAAAGCTTCGCGGCACAACTAGACCCCAAATGGAGCCCATATACCAAATTTGAACCAAATCGGTCCAGTGTTGCTAAGAAAAGTGCCGCGGACGGCGGACGGCGGACGGGGGACGGCGGACGGACATTGCAAATTTGGATTCTACGCACCTTGAAACGTAAAGTGACAAAGTTTGAGGGGGGGTTATAAAAATTTTTTGCGATACGATCACATAGGCTTATTATTAGAAATAATAAACCAAAAAAATAGACTCACAAAGATTAGATAATATTGCTTAGAGGCATTTTCATACTTGAATTAGTTGTAAAATTCTTCCCTACTGTTTTCAACGTGGCACACCCCGTAAACATACGTACTAAAATAAAATCAAAGGTATACACTCTATCCTCGCCTCTGACAGGAAGGTTGAGTTCCAAAATTTATACAATAGGTGCATTGGGTTCTCTCATAATAGGAACTGGTAGTGTAGGGTGCTATTGTTCTGAAGGTATCACGTCAGGAAGGTGAGACTACATACACTATGATTCCGTTCTACTTTGAATGACATTGAAATGAAGTAAACCATTGGCAACTAATCCGGGAAATTTCGGCGGTATCTTCTAGAGGCTTTGAAGAAGTCGAGTAGTTGTATACCTGTCAGTTTTGAAAGAACGGAATCAAAACTTACTTGAAATGAACTGTCAGGAATTCATATTCAAGTGGTCACAAATAGGTAGGTACCCGTATTAAGATTGTGGTGCTGAAGGGTTACCCAGAGTTCGTATTTTTTGTTCTTTACAAAAAATACGTTTAAACTAGTTATGATGTGGGGTTTTATTATGAGAATGTTAACAAACATTTTCTTGCCCTCTATTTCATTTTTTTCTGACCATGTGTATGCATTTTTGATCGAGTATTTGAGTTATACAGGGTGTTACATTTTGTAATGGTCACAGGGCAGGATTCGATGTTACAACTGATTTTCAGCAAAAAATTCTTAATAGGAATTTTTTGTAGAAGCTTCATTTTTGAGTTATTTCACTTTTACGATTTTTTTCATGTTCCCCACCTTCTGTCGGCAAAAATGGCTTTAACTCCCCGAATTTTCATGTTAATTTTTGGTTTATTATTTCTAATAATAAGCCTATGTGATCGTATCGCAAAAAATGTTTATAACCCCCCCTCAAACTTTGTCACTTTACGTTTCAAGGTGCGTAGAATCCAAATTTGCAATGTCCGTCCGCCGTCCCCCGTCCGCCATCCGCCGTCCGCGGCACTTTTCTTAGCAACACTGGACCGATTTGGTTCAAATTTGGTATATGGGCTCCATTTGGGGTCCAGTTGTGCCGCGAAGCTTTTGGTTGATGTAGGTCACTTCTAAGGGGTGAAAATTAAGGGTTGAAATTTTCAAGAGTGCTCTAGCTCGAAAACTCTCGAAATAAAGGTATCGTTTTTTCACCAATTCTAAATAGTATAGAATTTTAAAAAATTTTTGAGACCACCCGGAGCTCTGTAGGACAAATTGTTGGGTCCCTACGAGTACTTGAAGGTTTTCCTTCGATAAAAAAGAATCATGAGTGTGAATCGCAAAAGAGGTCTAATCTCCATTCAAATTTTATCGGACTAAAATGCGATCGCTGTTCATTTCTTCGATTTGTATACAGTTTTGCCTTCTGCGTAACCAGTAATCAAATTTCCATATTTTTCCAATCGAGTGTGAAGCGTTTAGTTCTTTCTAATAAACTTGATGGTGAAGGTGTGAAGCCAGTATGGTGTGGTAGGTAGTACCTAGCTGGTAGGTAAACAAAAGTTGGTAGGTAAGAAAAATGTTGGTGGGTAAAAAACGCTGCAAATCATTGCTCAAAGGCTTCTTCACTCTTCAGATCACTGATCAGCTGAGTGAGCTCCGAAGCCATTTTCAATCCTATTGAACGCAGGAAGCTGAAATTTGAGAGGGAAGGTCAAGGGAGAATACAGATGGTGGTAGGTGCTATTGATGGAGAACCAGTGATCTATACAGAAGGGTGATCTCTGCAGAAAATAATAAACCTTTGAGCAATGATTTGCAGCGTTTTTATCTGATAATACCGTTGGAAAGTGCGTAAATTTTTCCAACTCCATGATGGAGTAAAACTTTTTCTTAAATCGGGACACGGATAAAGAATGGACCTAAACAAAAACTGGTGAAATCTTGGAAAGCTGGAGTTCTGTAATTCGGCTTGTGAATTTTTGCCTGTAAGTCTAAAAGATGGGCCAAAGTCTCAGCTTTCCATTGGTTTAGTTACTCTTATTTCAATGGGGAAATTATTTTAAAAAACGCTGCAAGTTATTACACAATGGTTTATTATTTTTCTATATTGATCACTCGTCTGCAAAGCCACCAACCAAAAAGTGCGGCAAAAGTGCCGCGTACGGCGCACGGCGTACGGCGGACGGACGGCCACATTTTTATTCGATTTTTGGATTCTACGTACCTTGAAACGTAAACCATCAAATTTTGAGGGGGTGTTGAAAAAAAATGTTTCTCGGTCGATTCCAAAGGTTCATTATTGAAAATAATAAACCAAAATGTGTGTTTGAAAGAAGAAAAACGTGAATTTCTTCAACGAAATCAGCTTTCCGACTGAGACGATCAGAGGGATTGAACGTTGGGACGGAGTGGCAGAATTGGGCAAACTCCTATCTACTCATGAATTATGATGTTAAAATAATTTTAACACAGTAATTATTACTGATGGATATGAATAAAATAATGACAAAAATATGTTTAAAAACATGATTAAAAATAAGAATAAATTTGTGTTCACACATAAGAGTGTTATTGAACAAATAAACACTGTATGAATAACACTATATTCCTAATCACAGGGAACTGTGCGATTAATTACACGAAATGTGTGCTCGATTGTCTCAGTCGGAAAGCTGATTTCGTTGAAAAAAAATTCACGTTGAAATGTTCATTTCGTTGAAAATAAAGGTAACTAAACCTTTGGAAAGCTGAGATTTTGGCGCATCTTTTAGGCCTAAAGGTGAAAATTCACAAGTCGGATTACAGAACTGTTATGTTTGCGTGTCGGTGAGTGAAGAGCTGACCTTCTCGCTGCGGCGTTTGACTTTTCCCCTACTCAACGAAGAGAGAGAGATCCCTATCCTAACATGCAGTACTGTCGCATCGGCGGTTCATAACCATACCGTGGTGCTAAGCACTGAGGAAGGCGGCTAGCCCGTCAGCCCCGGCGTTTCAGAGAAACCTAGGAGGATGATGGGATATTTACCTATTGAGCCTAGTACTTCAAGGAGATCCTTATTCGAAGAGAAGGTTTGAGAGCGAAATGATGAAGACGATAGACTGGACTAGATTGGCATAAGGGAGCATCCCTGAGTGATCTTATAATATAATATAATATATTTATAATGTATATTATACACATGTCGTTAGCTCGGGAGAGAGAGAGGTGGAAAGGTGACGTCATGTTGGCGTATCCCCCGTACCTCGTCTCCCCCAGTGGGTGATGACTCATTCAGGGATCCTCCCGGTAGCTTCTTTATTTAAGAACTAATTATTGATGATATGTGGGTCATTACAAGAACCAATGAGGTTTTCAAACATATTGAAATTTCCAAGATTTTACCAGTTTTTCGTTTAGGTCCATTTTTTATTTATCCGTTTTCCCGATTTAAAAAAATATTTTTCTCCATCAAGAAGATAGGGAAATATACGCTCTTTCCAACGGTCTAATCAGACAGAAAGTATCATGAAAATTCGGGGAGCTAAAGCCGTTTTACTGACATATGGTGGAAAACACGAAAAAATCTTAAAAGTGAAATAACTCAAAACCGAAGCTTCTACAAAAAAATAACTATGAGGCTTTTTTTTTAATAGAAATGAGTTGTAAAATTGGCTCTTGCCCTGTGACCGTTATGAAATGTAACATCCTGTATAATCCTCCGTTTCCAGAAGGGCAGTTCAATAGAAGTGTGTAATTGATCTTAGTCGGAACCAGGTAACAGCAACTTGGAAAAAATTGCAACGTAAAAATCCGTTCTCATCTACTAAGGTTCATAATATGAACCTAGTAGAGAGTGGATATTAGTAGATGAGTGGATATTATCCACTAAGGTTCATAACTAAAAATAATAAATGACCAAGAAACAATATCCCCGATTACACAGGGTGTCTACAAAGCAGATCTCATTCCTTCAAGGGGTCGGTTTTACAACTAATTTGCAACATAAAGTGCCTCATAATTGTCATTTCATGTCTTAACATCGGCACATAATCGAGAAAACGTAACGAAAACTTGCCCACGCTTTAACACTTTTTCATGTTATCGACCATACTTCATTAAAACGGCCATAGCTCCCTCATTTCCCGAGTAATCTCAAATGTGAAGAGACCGTTGGAAAGATCGTGAATTTTCCTGTTTCCCTAATGCCAAATACAATTTTTTTCAGTTGAACGTTATTATGGGTTATTATAATAAAGCAACCTAACAAGTGAACTTAGCAACTTTACTTTACTTTGTACGCGGCACTTCCCTTAGTTACCATGGACTAATTTTGATGAAATTTATTATGTGGGCTCGATTTGTGCCCCGAAGCTTCTGGTTGATGTCAGTCATTTCTAAGGGGTGAAAATTAAGGGTTGAAATTCCCAAAAGTGCTCCCTATTTCTTCTCATTGAGTGTGAAGCGTTTATTTCTTCGAAATAAACTTGATTGTGAAGGGAAAATATGGTTCGTAGGTAGTGACAATGACAAAGCTGTGAGTTTAGTAGGCGATTGATCTACTCAGAAAAATAATAAACTTTGTGTAACTTGTGCAGCGTTTTTCTTCTCAATGGAATCGACATTTTGACGGGAGGATTCGGGGGTATCCCATCTGCCGCCACTATCCAACCCCGAATCCTTCCGTCAAAACGTTGAATTTGTTGAAAAAATTATCGTTTTTCCGTGTTCAAACAAAAAAAGTTCCATCGTAAAACTTTTTTTGATTATGCGATTATACGCTTTTTGATTATTTGATTTTCGATTATGTTATTAGGTATATGGTTTTTTGATTTTTCGATTATGCTGAAATTCTGGTTCAGTTTTCAGGCTTATCGGCAATAGTTCATTATCTCTAATTATTAGGACATTATGGGCATTGAAAAACGGTAAGTTTACGAAAAGTTACAAAGTTCAGTTTTTAGTTTGCTTCATTCCCCATTACATTCAACTGGAAAAATTGTACTTTTTGAGCATTAAGGAGATAGAAAATTTTACGATACTTCCAATGGTCTCTGGACATTTGAGATTACTCGAGAAATGAGAGAGCTACATAATTTTCCTGTAAAGGACATCTCTCGTCTGCAGAGATCACACCTTTGCGCCCTTGTCACTGTTTTTAGACAAAATAGTTTAACCTATCAACCGTAGGTACTTACTACCTACCTACCTTCACAATCAAGTTTATTTACAAATTAAGAGCTTCACACTCGATTCGAAAAACAGGGAGCTTCACATGGGAAATTTGATTACTGGTTGCTAAGGAACCAAAACTATGCAGGGTGTTTCATAAGTAACGGACCACCCTTTCTATCTCCGTTGTCTTGAGGGGTAGAAAAAACTTCAAGCGGTAACTCCCCTTAAATTAAAATTTTAATAATTTTTAACGAATTTTTTTTGAGAATTTTTTGAGAAATTCAACTATCACACTTTCACGCATTCTACGCAAAATTTCATGAATTTTTGACCCCTCAACCGATTTTTTTGGTTGCACACAACCCGTCCAGAGATTAAGGTAAAACAATTGAGATTAAGGTAGACCCCAAGTGTGACACATGTTTTTTCATTATTTTTCGACGCTGAATCATTTGATATCCATTTTTGCATTTAACTGGAATTTTTCGAAACGGTGGTGGAAATTCGGTAGTTTTTAATAAAAAAATGCTGTTTTTCTTTTTCCTTTTTTTCCTTCTTTTAAATTAGTTCGGGTGGCTAACTCTACTCCATCTAGCCACCCGAACTAATTAAAATTGCGTCGTAACTCATAAGGATGGAAGAAGAGCGATTTTCTATTACAAACCACCTAAACACCTCCACCGTTTCAAAAAATTCCAGTTAAATCCAAAAATGGAAACTACCATGTGATTCAGCGTTGAACATTGATAAAAATGCATGTGTCACACTTGGGGTCTACCTTCATCTCAATTTTGGCACAATCCAGGGGTTGCGAATGTTTGCGCGCTCATTGGACGGGTTGTTCGCAACCAAAAAAAGTCTGCCAAGTGGGTGTGGCACATAGCTTCCTCGTATCCATAACCCGATTATATAGGTGATCCGATGCATAGTAGTTAGGTAATCTGAAAACACCAATCTGTAAGTAGGTACCTTTCACTACCCTCATAGGGTACCATCAACACGCTAATCTGGACAATCCTAGAAAATGTCATCAAACTCGGACGAAAAATGTAAGTGCGGTAGTGATTGGAATCAAAAAATTTCATTGCAAGACTGGGAATCGAACCTGGAACTCCCGAATGTGAGTCCAGCACTTTGCTTACTGATCTACAGAGGGGTTTGTTGAATAGCTTTGAGATCCTCAGCTCAGACGCAACTGTTACGGCTGTTACAAGGATTTTACGATTGCGCATGCGCAGAGGCTACTGTAAATTTTAAGGCCTTGATTTTCATTGGGGACCATCTACAACCTAATCCGCGTAATCCCTGAAAATGTCATCGAAATCGGGTAGAAATTGTGGAAATTATGGCAGTTACAAGCAATTCACGTTCCGCATGCGCATCGGTTACTATCAGTCCGGGGGTGATGATTTTAATAGGGGACCATCTGAACACTAATCTGTAACATCCCTGGAAATTTCATTGAAATCGGATGGAAAATGTGGAAGTTACGGCCGTTACAAGAAAATTAACGTTTGCGCATGCGCAGTGACTACTATCAGTCCGAAGGTGATGATTTTCATAGGGAACCATCTAATCACTAATCTGTAACATCCCTGAAAATTTCATTGAAATCGGATGGAAAATGTGGAAGTTATGGCTGTTACAAGGAATTCACGTTTGCGCATGCGCAGTCGCTTCTATCAGTCCGAGGATGATGATTTTTATAGGGGACCGTCTACACACCAACCCGCACAATCCCTGAGAATTTCATCGAAATCGGACAATAACTTCGTATAGTTATGCGCGTTACAAGGAATTCATGACAGACACACAGACAGACAGACACACAGACAGACAGACACGGAACCAAAATTGTTCAAAAAGGTCTAAAACGCAAAACGCGAGTGAAAATTTTGATTTTGGAGAACTTTTTTTTTCGTCCTTGAAAAGTGAAAACAAAGCTTCCGCTACCTTGGTAGACTCGGAAGCAAAAGAAAGAAAAAAAAGTCTGCCAAGTGGGTGTGGCACATAGCTTCCTCGTATCCATAACCCGATTATATAGATGATCCGATGCATAGTAGTTAATCTCAAAACACCAATCTCTAAGTACCTTTCACTACCCTTATAGGGGACCATCTACACGCTACTCTGGATAATCCTAGAAAATTTCATCAAATTCGGATGAAAAATGTGAGTCACTACTCAAAAAATCCAAAAATATCTTGGCATGGCTGGGAATCGTACCCGAGACCTCTCACTTACCAAAATGACTCGCTGTACATGTGCTACGGGCGCCAGACAGTTGGTAGTGTAGAATTTGAGGTTCTGACGTACGCACGGCTGTTACACAGATTTTACGTTCGCGCATGCGCAACGGCTACTATAAGTCCGGGGGTGATGATTTTCATAGGGGACCCATACAAACCCCATCCTGCCTCTACATTTTTATTACAGGATCTAATTACAGATTCAAATAATCTGGAAAGAATGTGTTATTGATTTTATTGAAGCTATTTGCTACGCCCACTGATTAGCATACTTAAGAATAGGTAGTATACATTCCACTTCATTGGCAGATGGGAAATTTGGATTTTATGTGGAGGATTTGGTTCTAGCATACCTAACATAATATATGTTAGGGTGGGGGTAAAAAATGTAATTCTACCAAAATGTGAATCTCCTGATCACCCTGTTTCCAAAAAGTACCTACACGATTTTTTATGTCGAGGATTTGGTACTAGCATACCTAACATACTGTATGTTAGGGTGGGGGTAAAAAATGTAATTCTACCAAAATGTGAATCTCCTGATCACCCTGTTTCCAAAAAGTACCTACACGATTTTTTATGTCGAGGATTTGGTACTAGCATACCTAACATACTGTATGTTAGGGTGGGGGTAAAAAATGTAATTCTACCAAAATGTGAATCTCCTGATCACCCTGTTTCCAAAAAGTACCTACACGATTTTTTATGTCGAGGATTTGGTACTAGCATACCTAA
Source organism: Apolygus lucorum (assembly GCA_009739505.2). Taxonomy (NCBI): domain Eukaryota; kingdom Metazoa; phylum Arthropoda; class Insecta; order Hemiptera; family Miridae; genus Apolygus; species Apolygus lucorum. Next base: position 29,242,852 of record CM019182.2, read on the forward strand.
CATACTGTATGTTAGGGTGGGGGTAAAAAATGTAATTCTACCAAAATGTGAATCTCCTTATCACCCTGTTTCCAAAAAGTACCTACACGATTTTTTATGTGGAGGATTTGGTACTAGCATACCTAACATACTGCATGTTAGGGTGGGGGTAAAAAATGTAATTCTACCAAAATGTGAATCTCCTTATCACCCTGTTTCCAAAAAGTACCTACACGATTTTTTATGTCGAGGATTTGGTACTAGCATACCTAACATACTGTATGTTAGGGTGGGGTAAAAAATGTAATTCTACCAAAATGTGAATCTCCTTATCACCCTGTTTCCAAAAAGTACCTACACGATTTTTTATGTGGAGGATTTGGTACTAGCATACCTAACATACTGCATGTTAGGGTGGGGGTAAAAAATGTAATTCTACCAAAATGTGAATCTCCTTATCACCCTGTTTCCAAAAAGTACCTACACGATTTTTTATGTCGAGGATTTGGTACTAGCATACCTAACATACTGTATGTTAGGGTGGGGGTAAAAAATGTAATTCTACCAAAATGTGAATCTCCTGATCACCCTGTTTCCAAAAAGTACCTACACGATTTTTTATGTGGAGGATTTGGTACTAGCATACCTAACATACTGTATGTTAGGGTGGGGGTAAAAAATGTAATTCTACCAAAATGTGAATCTCCTTATCACCCTGTTTCCAAAAAGTACCTACACGATTTTTTATGTGGAGGATTTGGTACTAGCATACCTAACATACTGCATGTTAGGGTGGGGGTAAAAAATGTAATTCTACCAAAATGTGAATCTCCTTATCACCCTGTTTCCAAAAAGTACCTACACGATTTTTTATGTCGAGGATTTGGTACTAGCATACCTAACATACTGTATGTTATGGTGGGGTAAAAAATGTAATTCTACCAAAATGTGAATCTCCTTATCACCCTGTTTCCAAAAAGTACCTACACGATTTTTTATGAGGAGGATTTGGATCTAACATACCTAACACACTTATGTTTGGGGTGGGGGTAAATGATGTAGTACCCCTAAATGCAGAAAAATCTTCCCTATATAATACGTAAATGTTAACGTGGAAAAAAACACGAGAAATCCTCGAAAACCGGAAGAGTAGGAAGCTATGTGCTACGCCCACTGTTTAGCATATTTATAAATACATTCCACTTCATTGGCAGATGATTTCAATATTATTTAACCAAGAGCAATACAAATACGGAAAAATTAAGTTTATATTGAGGACGCCATGTGCTACACCCCTTTGAAAATAAAGGCCTGAAAGTATTACCTTGTGACGTCACTCGCTGAGGCAAATTCGGAGGTCTGATGACCAGTTGGCACCTCAAAAGGACCAGAAGCGCGGTGAAAATCCGAAACGGGAAATCAGTGACCACCTTCGATTGTGGGATTCAGAGCACGGAGTGTAAGGACCAGTTGCGTTTTATACACAATGACCAGAAGTGATGGTAGAAATACCCCTAATGACCAGTTGTGCGGTGGAAATCCGAAACGGAGTGTATAAATGTCGGAGTGTATAAGGGTGGGGGTTGGTTATTTATCCGTTTCAGACATCAGGGAGTATCATGGTGTATGTAACTCAAAATGTCAAAAATGACCATAAGGCGCCCTTGACCACAAACGGGGGCCGGGCGCGTATGTGTGTGTGTGTGTGTGTGTGTAACAAAATCTTGTGTACTCTGCACAGGCCTTAGTTCTCAACCGATTTTCCTGGTTCTTTTTTTGTTCGTCGCGTAAAACTATCTAGTTGTGCACTACGTCGCCGGAATTTCGATTTTTCCCTTTTAAGGGGAGGAAAGGGGGGGGTTAATGCTCGAAAAACGTGCGTTTTTGGGCATAATCTTGTGTACTCTGCCCAGGCCTTAGTTCTCAAACGATTTTCGCGGTTCCTTTTTCGTTTGACGCGGAATACTATCTAGTTGTGCACTACGGCGCCGGAATTTTGGATTTTGCTTTTTAAGAGGGGGAAAGGGGGGGTTAATGCTTAAAAAACGTGCGTTTGCGTGCATAATCTTGTAAACTCTGCCCTGGCCTCAATTTCCAACCGATTTGCGTGTTACTTTTTTTGTTTGACTCAAATAACTTCCGAGTAGTACATGACTTTACCAGAGTACCAAAATTCGCAAGGGGAGGGGGCAAGTGGGGAATAATATTCACAAAATATCCGATTTTTCAATATTTCGGTTCCTTTACTGCTTACTAATTGTACCCAAGCTTTGAAATTGAGGAAAAATTCTCATTGTACCTCCGGATTTTCATGAATTATTCTCTGTACCACCATGGAACTAATAGTGGTGCCACCATGGTGCCAGGACATGGTGCCATGATGCCATAAACCGCTTTTTCGTGTTTTTTTTTTTTTTTTTTGTGTTTCACGTTGAATACGGATGTGAACTTCGACGGACTGCCTACCAAAACTAACAGATGAAAGTTCAATGTTACGACGTATTTCCGCTTTGGTGCCAGACTGGCACCATTGTTGGCGTTGGGGTGGCGGTGGGGGGGGGGGGGGGGGGTGAACCCGAATTCGCATGTTGGGTATCGTGGATCATGAATTTTAAAATGCTCTTCAGATTCGAGGCTCCCATGCCGCTAGAAATGTTAAGGTGGATAATGGTGGGAGGGGGGGTCAGTATTTCTTGCCTAAAGTAATAAATAAATTACATCGAGTGAAACAGTTTTATCACTTACCAACTGGTTAAACTGATCTAATGCTTATCCAATGGGACGTCCCCTAGAATGCATGCATTACTAAACAATATGTTTGGATTCTACGTACCTTGAAACGTAAACCATCAAATTTTGAGGGGGTGTTAAAATTTTTTTTCTTGGTCGATTCTAAAGGTTCATTATTGAAAATAATAAATCAAAACATCTACCAAGTGAGTGTGACACGCAGCTTCCTCAATCCATAACCCGATTGTATATATGATCCTATGATTATAGTAAATCTCAAAACATTAATTTTTAAGTAAGCACCTTGCACTACCCTCACAGGGGACCATAAACACATGAACCCTGAGGTGTTCATCGAATTCGTGAGGGAGAATGACTGTTACACGGAAATTCAAGTTAGCCCCTGCGCACTATCAGTCAGCGATGTTTTTAATAGAGACCCCACATGTTCCATGTTTTTAAAATTACGCCGTAGGCGTTAAGTAGATGGCATCTCGGTGGTCCACGGGGACTTCTCTTAAAAAATGATCTATCTTCGTGATCAGTACCCGAAGACCCTGAATATTACTAGGTAACGAAAAAACGTAAATATCCAATACTATGTCAGTATGTGTCCAATACATATGTAGCTTCCTCGTATCCATAACCCGATTGTATGGATAATCCCATGATATGTAGCTTATCTCAGAACATCAATCTCTAAGTAAATACCATGCACTACCCTCATAGGGGACCATCAACACATGGCTGTTACAAGGAAATTCAAGTTTACCCAGGCTAACTGCCTACTATCAGTCAGCGATGATTTTAAAAGGGACCATCAACATCCCAATCAGTATGTACAATCTCTGAGAACTTGTAATAATTTGCAGCGTTTTTATAAGACCATCAAGGTCACACTCCTTGACTGAATCGTTGGATTAATGAATAAATCAGGTCAATGTTTGCTGGTCAGAGCATTAGAGAGTTGTTGTGGCTGCTGAGTATTGTCTCGCCTGCGGTTGATGACGGAGCCGCAGGAGGAATATTGTCTCCAGACGGCAACTCGATGTAACAAACTTGTAGGTGAGAAGCCGGGAGGAACTTCGCGGTTTCACTAGTTTATAACGAAACGAGGGAACGGAGAAGGCCCGTGAGAAAGGGGGTAACTGGTGAAACATGTCTTGGCCATTAACAATTCTCCCTAACGCCCACAGGCAGGGGAGCCCTCAATGCCATCTATCCGCCCAGCTGAGTCGAGAGGAGGCTTCCCTTGCCGCCCTCGTTCCTTCTAAGCTCAATTAACACGAACCGCACCCTTAAAACTGAAAGCACCTCGAAGTTGTTTGTATACGCGTCCGCCCTAAGCACAACACACCTGGGCATTGTCACACCCATTCCTCCTTGTATGTTTGTATGTTCCTTTGTTCCACTTTTCTGATACCTACCTGGTTGTTATAATTAACAACAATACATTTTGCTCCCAAGACTACCAAAGGTAGATGAAGCATTGTTTTGATTATTTTAGAATATGAAACAAAATAATTTTAAGATTTATTTAAACCTTTTCCAGATTTATGTCACTCTTTCACAAATTCATTTCAACCTTTTCACAAATTCAATTCAACATCTTACAAATTCAATTCAACCTTTTACAAATGCTATTAAAAATTTTCCAAATCCTATTCAACTCTCAACCAGAGGGGATGGATATGCTACATGTAGGCGGATAAGTAGGTGGGCACTGCTTGTAAAATGCACCCTTCATCCCTCTCTCCCTCCTCCATCTTCCTCATCAACCCTTATCCCTAGGGCCAGCATCGGGTGAGTCTTGGGCGTCCTCCCAATTATATTTGATGTGTTTTTTTATTTTTCATTATTGGCCCAATAATCCCCGTCTTTGAGGGGATTTAAGAAGAGATACGTACATAGTACCTACCTACGTGACCTCACCGCCTTGCCAAATCAATGTCTACTGTATGGACAGAATCGCTTCTGTGTGCAATGCCGACCATCGCTCATGTTTGCATGCCCTTGAAAGCGATAACTTTCTCATTATTCGCTCTGTATCGCTGATTACGATTTTTTTTTTTTTTTGGTTTGTTTTTTAATCAGATCAGTTGAACGGATGGGATGAGGTGGAGAGTTTAATTGACTTTCTAAAAAGTTGAATTGCATTTGTAAAATGTTGAATTGAATTTGTGAAAGGTTGGAAATAATTTGTAAAAGGTTGAATGTAATTTGTAAAAAGATATAAATCTGTAAATGCTATAATCTCGTTTCATGTTTTAGACCTTCCAGAAGGTCCAGAACCTTTGTTCTGGTTCTGTATGTTTTCGTGTACCTAGAATATACAGATCCTTGTCAGAAGCAATATTGTTCATCAACATTGCGCATGCTAATTCTATGAATCCATCAGGTATCATTTTGTCAACTCATACTCGTAATATTATTAATTGTTGTTATATATTATTATTTATTTATTTAATATTATTATATTATTTATTAATTTAGTTACATTGGCAACACTGTCATTTTATCCAATAAACCAGTTCCGATCTTTAATGGCTACCCTCTATTTCGTTCTCCTTAATTATCCATTATTATCATTGAATTATCCTTTCAATCCTTAGTTTATTTCAATTGTACAATTGGACTGCCTCCTGCTTGAACATGGGAGGAAACTGGGGTTTGATGTTTTCACATTTCCTAATGAAATTGAGATAGACCGCCGCCCACATACAATTTAGAATCCACCTAGCATAATTTCCTGACTAATAAATGGTCTTAGTGCGCTCGAACATGTTGAACTTCATCAGCTTTTCACATCATCAAATTGTCCAGTTACGCTCAAACACAGCAGGCCGGTGGGATTAACATTGTGACCATCCCATATGAATTTCATCTTGGTCAGATCAACGTAGGCTTCCTCACATGTGCACGCACCCAACTTCCATAACTTTCTCCAAGTAAAGTAAAAGTGAAGTAAACAACCATTTCAGGTTGAACTTTCGTCCGACTGTCATTGCCGACATCATCATCTGTCTTCCAAATGGAATATCAGTATATTGATTCTAATGATTCCGCTCATGGTTACTTGTTGCCTCACCCCTTCAATTGGAAGGGGGATTTAACCCAAAAAGTTTTCTCGAACGGCCCAACTCGAAAAATTATAGGAAAGGTGATCCCGCCCATGAGCCGTCACCAATCCAGATAATCTCCCGAGCCGGCAGGCATTAACTTCGGTGATCTCAACGGAAACGTTTCATTGAACCAGGTAACGGCCGTTAGTCTATCTTCCTTCCAGTATGAATGGGATTTTTCAATACTGATAGGATTCAGCCTAAATTTTGTATTTATCAGTTTCATTGCAATCAGACCGATGGAGCTTGGAAAAGCAACACTGCGGATACAAGGAAGCTATTAACATCTAACTCAATTCGTAGAGGGTAATACTGATTACCCTGAAAGAAGAACGAAAGAAGAAAAGAAACGATAATGAAGTAAAAAAAAAAAAATGGGAATATTATTTTTTGAATAATTTATCATAATGAACTTGAACAGATATAAACTCGAGATATTAAATTTTCAATACTCGAGAGCCCTTAACAGCGATCCGAACAGCCCAATCAGCGAGCGTTCCCACTTTACGTTGAAGAGCGAACGGCGAAGAGCGTTCCCGGTTATTTTTTAAAATCATTAATTTTGATTGTCTCCCAAAAATAACAGGAGACTTATTTTCCGAAATCAACCCGATTTTCATCTATCACACACCATAAACTATTCAGGAAAAACGAAAACAGAATTCTGTGAAATTCCTCATTGTAAAATAGCGGGATTATAATCTATCAATCTGAGTGGATTGCGGCGTCTCGCCATACTTGTACCCCAGGATTGTTGTAGTTCTTATGTAGTTCATATGAAGCAAGGATTCCGCAATTAGTAGGGTAATGAGCACGATGAGAAATGTATATAATAATAGATACGGTAATTTAGAAGCTGTCATTTAACAAATTCGATCAATATTGGCCAAGCCATTTAGCAGCAATCGACTTCGTACAGACAGATAGACAGGCGGACAGAGAGATATAATATAATGCTTCAGCAGTGCGGAATATTCAACTGAATTCGAGGAACTACGAGCATATTCCCTCGCTGGGGTGATGAAGGTTCTATGAAAGTATAGGATGTTGAAACGATGGTAGTTCAACTATAATTCACCAAATTGAAAGCGTCATGTTCCCTTCGTCTCTCTTGTTATCCCAGGGTGCCTTTGTGCCGACAAATCGCGCTGCACCTCCCTACAACTCAAGTTCACAAAGTAGAAACGTCTGTATCAATTGCACGATATCCGTTTCCAATTCTTTTGCACAAACCGAAAACACCGTTCTGATACGGGAAAAGGCTGCATCGAATCAATATTCGGGGATGAAATCCCGTTAAACCGACTAATTTAACGGGATGAATACGATGACTGAAGAGGGATTAATGCTGAAAAGCGAGGAGACGAGGTAGGGTTTCCAGAATGAAGTTGGCGCCAATTTGGGCGGAAGCTATTCTCTTTCAAACGATCTGGACCCTGGGGTTCGAACACCATTGAGTTTACATAATTTGTTAGGATATTGAACAGTGAAACCGTCGAAACGCGTTTTGACACCCGGGTTCGACCTCGTTTCGCTCTATGCGGATCGTTCGAAAACTTCGTTGCCTCAATATCCTTTCCTCGTTTCCGAAAGTTTTCTCTACCATATCATCTCATTGAGTACTCAACCAATCATTTTTCAATAAAATATAGCTACCTAAAATATTAAATTAGCTATCGATATTATGTTTTATGGTTCCTTCGTTCATCAACAATGGGAAAATTGTAATAATGATTGGAATAAGAGAAGCTTATGGCAATTTGACTCATTTAAGTAACACATATGATGTGACATATAATTCATAACTGCAATGTATGGCCCTTCACGTCATCTCAAAATTGGTTGGTAATCATTTTCTGTTGTTCTGAATAATTATTAATGGTTCAGTGAGTTGAATGATAATACAGGAGTGAAACAAATTATCTGTTGCTCAAGAAATTCCAAAATTAAATTTAAAAATTCATGTTCATAAGAGGGACGAAAATGGGTATCAGTGGAATTTTCCAATTTTTTGATATCAGACCTATTTTTGGGCTCTCAATGAACCTACTTCAGAATTTTTTTTACGTTCTCATTCAGATAAGAGGCTATACTAAAAGTTTATTCCAAACTACTTTGATTAAAATTAAGTTATTCAGGATCTGGCTCATAGAGAAAACTGGAGTATAGCCCACCGAATGAAGTTGAGTATCTAACGCCCAGAATTCAAGATCTAACGCGGGTAGATGAATTTAGGGAAGTTGACCCAAGGGTTTTGAGTAAAAACAGTTTATTGATTTTTTATCTCAAGTAATCGAAACTCAAAGCTGCTAAACTAAATCTAAGCATGTTTTTTGGGACATAAAAAGCTGGATCCACGAGATGGAAGTTACTTACAAACGGAAATTCCATCTCTAAGGCTCCATCTCTTGAATACATCCTTGAGAGTATCTTGTAAAAATTAGAACGACGAGTAGTTATTGAGAAAAAAGAGACATTTGTCAGCCGATAGTGACCGCGTCAGTGACTTTTCAGAACAGCTGTTTTTCTGACTGCAGGTTGCGCTCCCGCATACTTGTTCTGATCTTGATTTTGTGTGCCTGGCTGACAAAACCACACCCCATGTGGAGCTTTCAATGTTTCTTCTTGTTCCATACTTAGTGCCTATACGTTTAGTATCCATGAATCCATTTACTGTAATCAAAAATCAATAACCAGGTTTTGTTAACAAATTTTCGATATTTTTCATTTCCGCAACTACGAATTTTCGAGAAATTGTAACTGATCAACCAGTCATCCGATTTCAATTATATTTTACCTAACTGTTCAGAATTGTATGTAGTTTTATTAAAAATGCTGCAAACTATTGCACAATGGTTTATTATTTTTCTAACATCCAACATGAAGAAAAACATCGATCGCATTTCGGTCAGCTAAAATTTGAACAGGGATGAGGCCTCTTTTGCGATTCACACTCGTGTTTCTGATTTATTGACGTCCAACCCTTAGATTCTCGTAGGGAGCGAACGGTTTGTCCTATAGGGCTCCGCGAGGTTTCAAAAAATTCTATACTATCTTAAATTGATGGAAAACCAATACCTTTATATCAAAATGTTTTGAGTTAGGGCGTTTTCAAAATTTCAAAATTCATTTTTCGACCCTTAGAGTGACCTACATTAACCAAAATCTTCGGGGCACAACTAGACATCAAATGAGGTCTACATACCAAATTTCATCAAAATCGGTCACTGCTAAGCGGGGAAAGTGCTGCGTACGGCGTACGACAGTCGGACGGCCAAATTTTTATTCGATTTTTGGATTCTACATACCTTGAAACGTAAACCAACAAATTTTGAGGGGGTGTTGAACAAAAATGTTTCTTGATCGATTCGAAAGGTTCATTATTGAAAATAATAAACCAAATTAAGAAAGGAAAAATCGATTTATTCAAAACTTCTTACGGACTACTGCCTTTAAGACTTCAAAATACATAAGAACAATTTAAAAGACTTCCTCCAGAGAGATCTTCAGTTGCTTGGTCAATTGCATGATTGATGAAAGTTTAGACTTTCAGAAGTTTTTGTAGTTTACATTTTGAGAGACTTTCTCCGGAGAGACTCTGTGTTGTTGTGTACAAACTGCATCACTGAAAACAGTTCAGTTTAAAAGTTTTAAAAGTTTCGAAATTTCCAAAGTTTCGGAAGTTTAGAATTTAAAAGATTGCTTCCAGAGCGACCGTAAGTTGTTTGATACAAATAGCATCATTGGAAAATCTTCTTGGTGTCTCAATTTAATTAACTTGGTGATGACAGTATTCCCCACACAGTCATAGTCTCAAGAGCACGGTACTGATATAGAAATCAGTAACTCGTCACCATCTTACTCCTCAAATCCTCCTTCCTGAATCCCGAAGAGACTTCAAAATGGGAACACAACTGACGATAACGTAATGTAACGCGTCTACTTAGTTGTAACCTTTATCGACCCGCGGAGACTGACGCCTCACAGCGAAGGTCCCTGTGGCCCAGACCATTAAAGCGAGAGATCGTTACTAAGGCAACAAAGGCGCGAATCCGAGATGCGCATTCATTATTTCGAGACGCCCGTCATACAGTATCCACGCCTCGTAATCAATGAATAATAAAAGGAAAGGGTTTTATTCAACTTGGGTACATTGGTAATCATACAATTTAATAATAATAGTTTTTATCACTATTCAAATATACAGATTCGACTAGTGATGTGACTTTGTGACGAAATAAATTCTTGGCAGAGAGTCACTATCATAACGCCAAAACCATTGATAGGATCTAGGTGGGCAACTTGAATCCAAATAGTAGAATAGAGTTTTTGCTACGAGTATAAAGACAATCCAAGCACGAAAGCGCTGGATTTCACAACAGTTTGTTATGGTCTTAATAGGACACAGGACTGCAAAGATTATTTCCTTTCACAATTAGTACCTAACAATCGTTTATAGCGCTAAGTACACTATCAACATTATTTTTATTATGGAAAGCACCATCCAGTAGAATATTGATATCCAAGAGTTGTGGGTGCATGCAAATATTAAGAAATTTGGTTTTTGGTTGCTGAGGAAGCACAACTGAGTTACAAGAAACTCTATTCGAAGAAACAAACGAAAATCATGATCAGCCAAAATTTGAACGAAGATTTGGGTTGATTCGTTCAGTGTTCATGCATTCCAGGAATTTGATCAGCTGAAATTATAACAGAGACTTGGCCTAGGTACCTACTTCAGTCAATAATTCATTTGCGAGTCACACTTGTCTTTGTGCTTTAATCATCATTCGTCCAATACTTTTGTCCTTGTAGCCATTAAACTCTGGCTGGTCTCATTCGATTCTAAAGATTAAGTATTATTTTAAATTGATATCTAAAGTTTTACTTTCTAATTAATCCTAATTTTGGTTTATTTGTTTCAAAAAGTACCTGTAAAGTCCAGCAGTAAGAAAACAACAATTTTTACACCTCCTATAGTTTTACCCTCTACAAAAATGCTTTCTCTAGGAAAGGTCACTAGGAAAGGAACCTTATTATACTGTATGTTCAAGTTACTCACCACATCCCCAAGTGTAACTAAGTAAAAGGTGGAAAGGGGAATACAATCGTTAGAATGAGTAAGTTTGAAGTTGTATTTTTACTATGAGTGAATACCTCTACCACGTTGCCTACAATCCACAAAGAGTACCTATCTATCATCTACGAATAATGTTACGCACTAACCAAAAACTCTGGTGATTGAAGCAGAGACCGGCGAATCAGGCCGTGACGAATCAACTTCTAGTGTTGTCAGTTGAGAGAGATAAATTATATTGACGGAACTAAGTTTCTAGGTCATACTACCGGGGGTTGAAATAAACAACCATCTTTCAATCTTCTGACCGATCCGAATCCGTCACACAAATCTTAATATACCGCAGACCGAGGTGACCTACATGTGTGCTGGAAAACAATATTCCACGCAACACATTTCCTTCGATACGGCTATATATAATATTTGTTATTATTATTTGTAGATAGCAGTCAATATAGTTTCAATAGAAGTGAATCTGAAACAGGGAGGGCCAATTACCCCTCCGTTTCACCGACCAAGTCGAATCTGGAAAAAAGTCGATTTATGCATCATGAATTCATGAGCGAATTTTCAAGGAAATTTTTCAGTTGAAGGTATGGTTAAGGAAAGGAACAATGGTGTTGCAATTTCTTTTAGAAAGTTTTTTTTTACTCGATTCTTGATTTTTCGATTCTTAATATACCATACCAACATTTTGTATGCAAAGTGAAATATCTTTCTAGAGTAATATTGATTAGCTGAGATTTGATGTGAGAATGAATGTAAATACATGAAACTATGATGCTGAATATGATTGCGTAATAACTTAACAACAAACTATAACTTATGATGCAACATCTCCTCCCCCTTTAGGAACCTTGTGCCTTTCGCATGTGATCAGCATGTACCCGACGCTCCACTCCATCAATGACGACGACATACGATAAAGGTCCCATTTTCTTCTTCACTGTGGCTTCTGAAAACGTCTTGTCCTCTCTTCGCCGTTTCACCCACACCTTTTCCCCCTCAAGAAATTCCTTGAGTGGAATTCGATCGTGTTGCAGCTTTTGATTGACCATTTCTTCGTCCAATCTTCCTGCCAGATCTGGCTTCAACAAAGTGATTCTGGTTCGGAGCTGTCTCCCTAACAATAATTCTGCAGGCGTTCGCGTTGTAGTCCTACGGCTAGTTATCCTGTATGAAAACAAAAACTGGTTAAGCCGAGTCCGCAGGTCCTGTTCACTACTCCTACTTGATCCATACCGGTGCTTGAAGGTTCTGACCATTCTTTCTGCTAGCCCGTTGGATCTAGGATGGTAAGGTGTAGTCAACACATGCTTAACATTATTACGCCTACAAAATGCCTTAAAGTTTTTGGAAGTCCACTGTGGTCCATTGTCTGAAACTACAACCTTTGGTAGCCCAAACCTCGCAAAAATGTCATCTAGAACTGCCACGGTTTTTTCGGTCGTTATCTGCTTCATAGGGACAATCTCAACCCATTTTGACATTGCGTCCACCATTATGAGCCAATTATGACCCTCAAACGATTCCGAAAAGTCGACATGCAACCGCGACCACGGTTCTGTTGGCACATTCCAGGAATACAAAGGCAATTCCGGGTCCCATGGTCTGTTTTCTTGGCAGGGCTTACACGTCCTCAGGAATTCCTCAATTGTCTTGTCAACTGATGGCCACCAAATGTGCATTCTGGCAATTGACCTCATGACAGAAACTCCAGGATGCCCTTCATGTAATATGTGCAAAACTTCATTTTGGAGGGACGCGGGCACCACAATTCGACCTTTCCACAGAAGAATGCCTTCCTCACATGATAATTCTTCCTTCTTTTCGAAGAATGTCCACAAATCCTCAGCCAAATACTCCTTACTTGGCCATCCCTGCTGTATGTACCTTGTTATTTTATTCAACTTTGCGTATTCGTTCTTGTATTCCTCTTTTGTAACTTTTTGTGGTAATCGTGATAACGCATCTGCAGGGCTGTTGTCTTTTCCTGGGATAAACTCAATGCTATAGTCAAACTCCATAAGAGTGAGAGCCCATCTGCTAATCCGACTTGAAGCTAATTTTGGCAGCTCCGCCTTCTCCCCAAACAAGTAGGTTAATGGCTTGTGATCGGTTTTCAGAATGAACCTCCTACCATAGAGATATCGTTCAAACTTCCTGACTGCATGAAAAATTCCCAAGGCCTCTCGATCTATGACTGAATAGCGCTGCTCTGCCTTATTCAATGTTCGTGATGTGAATGCTATCGGCTTCTCAGGTCCATCCGGGTACCGATGACAGAGCACACCACCCACCCCTGTTTCACTTGCGTCAGAGTACAGTATCAGTGGTAACGATGGGTCGTAGTGAACTAATGTATCGGCCGATGATAATATCCCTTTAAGTTCCTGTACTACTTTGCTATGATGTTCAGTCCAGTTCCATCTAGCTCCTTTTTGCAGTAAGCTATACAGCAATACACAACGCCCCTGCAATCTGGGGACAAACTTTTGATAATAGTTTATGCTACCCATGAATGATCTGAGTTCTTTTAAATTCGAGGGTTCGGGCATCTGTCGTATGGCTTGGATGTGATCGTCAGTAGGGTGAATTCCAAATCTATCGAATCGATGTCCCAAGTATGTGACAGAGTCCTGGAGCCATTTGCATTTAGCAAGCTGCACTCTCATTCCCGCCTTGTTTAGCCTCTCAAGTACTGTACCAATCTTCCTTAAATGAGCCTCTCTGTCTTTTGCAGTGATTATTATGTCGTCCAGATAACACTGTATACCCTCAATTCCCGAGAGTACAATATCCATGATTTTCTGGAACTTTGCAGGTGCTGAACTAATTCCAAATGACATTTTTCTGTACCTGAAAAATCCCTTGTGTGTTGATATCACAAGGTATCGTTTTGAATCTTCCGCTACTGGAAGTTGCAAGTAAGCATCTTTCAAGTCAATCAGTGAGTATTGCTCTCCTCCTGATATAGACACGCATGCCTCCTCAAATGTAGGAAGCGGGTGTTTATCCATAACTATGCATTTGTTGATGGTTACCTTAAAATCAGCGCAAAGCCTAATTTTGCCATTTGGCTTTGGTGCTATAACCAAAGGTGAAGCCCATTCAATATTTGTAGTAGCTGGATCTATCTGTTCTATTATTTCTCCTGCTAATAGTCTATCCAGTTCTTTCTCTACAGCAGGCTTCAAAGCAAAAGGAACTGGCCTAGGTTTGAATACTTTAGGTAATGCATTTGGTTTTAAAACTATTTCAATATGATGGCCCTTTATATTTCCCGTTGAAGAACTGAACAACTCTGGGTAACGTGACAGAATATTTTTTATCTCAACTGGAACATTGTTTGAATTATTTGTCGGGGTAATGGGCGATGTAGAGCGAGACGTTCCCATCTTGGTGGCGCAAACTTCGGCTCCTGGTGGTAGAGGGAGTTTAAATTTCAAAACCCAATCCAACCCAAACAAAGGAATGTCATGCTTCTCAACAACTATTAGTGGTAGCTTATATTCTCGTCCAAATGCAGATACTCGTACTCTTGTCATCCCTAGTGTTGTTACCTCCAAGTTAGTGTAAGCTATTAAGTTCGGGTATGGTGTCAAATCTGGCATACCAATTTGTTGCCACACTCTTTTGCTGATTACGGAGTGATGAGCTCCAGGATCATATAACACTTTTATCTTGCATCCATTGAGACTCACTGACAACATTACCTTAGTGCCTGTTCGTGCCAGTTGCCGAATGCCCAACTCTGATCCAGAGTCACTTTCAGATGTTGAACTGTTTCCGTTCCTATCTTGTTTCTGAATCCTGTTCACGGTCCTCCTCTTCTCCTTTTTCTCAGGAAGGACTTTCGCTCTGCCATGCTTGAAACAAACTAGAGAAAAATGGTTTTTCCCTCACACAAATTACAAGTCTTATTCAATGCAGGGCATGTACTGCTGTCCCTGTGGACTTTTCTTCCACTCTTAAAACAGTGTTGCCCTCTTATCAGTACGTATTTAGCATCTGAATGTTTATGGCATTTTGGTTTTCCTTAATTTTATTGATCGTAAGCTTCTTCTCCATCATGTTCTCCAACCGTTTCTGCTCTAACCTACCTCTTTCAAGGCGAATAGCCAAAGATTCAACTTCTGCTAATGTATGGCCATTGCTGGGGAAAGCTTTTAAAAATTCACATTGCCACGTACTTTCATTGATACCTACGATGATTTGATCTCTCACGCGCTCTTCTAGGGATGCGCCGAATTGACATTTGCCAGCTAACGCTCTTAGGTCGTTGATAAACTTTCCAACATCTTCTTCTTCTGACCTACTTCGCTTGGCAAATGTGACTCGATCTGCTGTAACAGTGTAGTGTTTATTGTAAAATTTATTGATGACTCCAATCAATTCGTGATATGATTGTTCTGTTACCGAGGCTGGTCTAAAATAATCTATCAACATTTTGAATGCTTGATCACGTATTTTCGTGAGCAACAAATCCCTACGATCTTCCTCACCTGTAATCCTAGCTATCTTCAATTCTAATTCAAAATAGGGTAGATAGTACTCCCAAGTTTGATTTTCAGGATTGAACGGCCTTATGTCGATCTTAATTCTATTCAACGATCTTACGTCAGGATGGTCATCTCCTCCTGTGCCATGATTCTCAGGTACGTCCTCTTGACGTGACCCCCGACCTCTTCTTCTACTACTCATACCTAATCAACTTTTCTCCTCGTTCGCCAATGAAATATCTCTCTAGAGTAATATTGATTAGCCGAGATTTGATGTGAGAATGAATGTATTTCATGAAACTATGATGCTCAATATGATTGCGTAATAACTTAACAACAAACTATAACTTATGATGCAACACAAAGGGTATGCTACTAGATGTTAGGAGTCACGTTCTCCTCGTGATCTACAACTGTCGTAGATGAAACCTTCTGTAGGAAATCGAAAGGCGAGAGTATCACGTAACTTTACCGGAGATGTAGACATTGCGACTTTTAATTCATGCAAGGTGAAAGGCGATGGAAAGTGGGTATTAGAATCTGTGTCAATCCTACCTGAAACACAGTTGTTAAGTTTGTGAGGATTTTGATACTAAGATCAGTAGGAATTCTTCAGTCCTAGGACCACCACATTACGCGCCAAGGTTGTTCCATAGTAAGTTCTCTGACATTGGATAGGTACTCCATAAATATTTATTCAGTTACCTCTAAATCTTACCCATAGTCTGCGGGGGATCTAAGGAATCGCCCTCGCAAGAAGATAGAGGAAGTAAACAACCATTTCAGGTTGGATTTTTTTTGCTGCCATTTCTAGCGTCGATGACTTCAACAGCTGTCTTCCAAAGGGAAGATCAGAATTTGTGCTGATGATTTCGCTCATGGCTTTTCATATACCATGACTAATATTCAAAGCCACGACCCCAGCAGAAGTCGGCTCGACATCGCCACCAAAGAACGCGCGCCCCAGCGACCACTGCCACACCGGTCCCCAAGGTTGTTCCGAAGTATGTTGAGTATTATTCAATTCTCCAGGATCCCTTCATCATGTGCTCTACTCGAATGACTCGAAGTGGCTTTCTGATTCAACAAACCACATAATATGTGTGGTAATAATATTATTATCCTCCTTTTCGATATGTGTGTAGTAGTCTCCAGTATTTACTTCTGCCTGCATAGTACATTCCATGGTAAATTGCATTTCTCTTATAAGCGGGCTTACTCTTCCATTCTCATTCCATCATCCCTTTGTCCACGTGCTCCCACCTCCATGGACTCTCGACTTAGCGTTGTGATTCTACAAACTATTCCAAGTAAATGAATCTTTTAAAGGAAGTAATTGAAAAAAAAGAAGAGAAAACAAGGAGTATAAAAGTTCACAGGTGGTTGTTTACGCGGGGCAATTTCGAGAGGGAATCAAGAGTCGAGGCGAGCCCTGGCTGCTTATTGAATTAGAGGCGCCGGCATGCTGGCTCCGGCCGTTTATTGGAATTTAATTACCCGAAAAGTTTTCAAGTCTTGAAAGGAGGAAGATTCTTCACCTCGAACCCTCCTCACGCTCTGACTAGACGACCTTTTCCTATTAGGTCTCAAAGCCATGTTTCGGGAAACTGAGAAAATTTCGTAGCAGAAGTTCGAAAGAGACAATTTATAACGCGATAAAATGTGGGGGAAGAAGGAACGGGCTTACTGAACGATGCTCAGTTGGTGGGGATACTCGGGAATAAGAGGAATGCCAAGCTAACCTCCAAACTCTCTTTTCGCGAGGTTTTTCCCCGTTGGAATCATCAATATTTTCACCTAGACATCCGTCCCTACCATCCGCGCCACCTCACTTCCCGTAATAAATGGTAAAATTCGCCGTAGTTTATCGTTCTTTGAAAATAGTTTTCGGGGGCCCCTTCTGAGTTTGAAAGATTAGTTTTATTTGAGGCCTCCACCGCCCCACCTCGGCCAGCCTACGAACAGAGAGTGAACCTCTCGGATGAAAAATGACTTCTCCAAAGTCTTATCGAAGGGAGATGCCAAACCCTTGGATGAATTATTATAACTCGGCACGTAAACCTATTATTCTTGTAGGTATCACGAAAATTCTCATTTTCCGAATTCTTCAAATGTTCTTGAATGCAGTTGGAACACTCAAAGTTGAAAGAACAGACAAATTAATACACTATAGATACATAGAAGCACCGTTTCTTGCATTAACCTAACGACTGTCATTATTCATCTAATGTGTGCACAGTACATGAATAGAGGTGGTAATTCAAGAAGATTTTTTTTTTTTCGGGGGCGACTATTATCGACAGCAAACTATTATCAATGAATGCAAAAATAGTAGTAACTCAAGGCAAGCACAGTTAGAGAAAATTGTAGAAGAATATGTGATACTATCTTTTATTTGAATGAAACAAATAAGAACTATCCATATGGGTACATCGAGAATATTTTTGACACTTTATAAAAAAATAAATCATTACTAACAAACGTAGGAACAGGGTCGTGTAGGAACGGGAAGATATTATGGAATGCTAGAGGCCTCAAATAGCTGTGAATTTTGGACAGAGTGATGATTATAAAAAATCTTGGGTTTTTCAACTTACCATCCCACATCAATACATTGAAGGTATTGATGCTTGTAGCTCTCTAGAATGATCGCCACACTGAAAACCTTGCTCTTCCCATGAAATGTTTTTTCCCCTTGAAGTACAAACATGAACCCAATTAATAATTTGGACCTCGCGCTAAAAAACAAAACGGTAATTATAACTTTCAAAACAAGCCTCAAAATTTGGTTGGGGCTGAAACTTTATTCGACAAGTTTAATGTTCCAATTAATTTAGGAACTTTCTCGTCTCAACCATTTTTCTTCAACACACCTTTTTTCGCTCGGGAGAGCGTGAAATTGAAGATGAAAGAAAGTTGTATTATTATTGTTCCAAGGTAGATATCATTATGCAAATTACAAAAAAATAATACCACGAAATGAGAACCGTGATTAAGACGTAGCTCACAAAACTGAGCAAAAACCTTTACTACTAACGATTTTTTTTAAATTTATTTAACTACTGATCATGACTGAACATTCTACGCATTATCAAGAACCACATTCGCAACCAACTTTTTCGCAACCAAAAAATTAACCCTAACAACTTTCAAAATTCCATTCGTGCAGTATAAGAGAATGAGGGAAATTTTAGAGTTTCCATTATTCGACTCTAAACCCTACAAAAATACTCCATAGGTATGTCCCTCTAGTTTCATAGAGTTCCAACACGAAAATATTTGATTTTTTGGTTTATTATTTTCAATAACAATCTTTGGAATCGACCAAAAAAATGAATTTTAACACCTCCATAAATTTTGTTGGTTCACATTTGAAGGTGCGTAAGATCCGAAAATCGAATAAACATTTGGCCGTCCGCCTGCCGTCTACGGCTCTTTTCTCATCTACCATCGACAGATTTTGATGAAATGTTGTATATGGGGTCCATTTAGGGTCTAGTTTTACCCCAAAGCTTTTGGTTGATGTCAATCACTTCTAAGGTCTGAAAAATAAGGGCTGAAATTTTGAAAACGCACTAGCTCAAAAATGTTTGATATGAAAGCATTGTTTTCTTATCAATATAAAATAGTATTGAATTTTTAGAATCGAATGAGACCACCCAGAGATCTGTAGGAACAGCCGTTTACTTCTCATGAGAACTTGAGGGTTGGACTTACGATAAATCAGAAACGAGGGTGAATCGTGAAAGAGGCCTAATCTCCGTTCAAAGTTTAGCTAACAGAATGCGATCGTTGTTCTTATCTTTGAGTTGTAGTCAGTTTTGCGTAATTTGCAACCAGTAATCAAATGCCCTAATGAAGTCACCAACAACTCTTTATTTCTGTGCGAATTGAGTGTGGAGCGTATTCCAAATAACCTAGATGTGAAGCAAATACACGGTTGGTAGGTAGTGACAATGGCAAATCTGTATTCTTTGACAACCTTCTTTGACAAATCTGGTCCTTACACAAAAATTATAAACCTTTGTGTAATGAATAACATTTTATGATTTTAAACAAATCATGCTACCTACTACTATGATGCACAGGGGTATGTTTTGTTGGTGTTGAAGTCTATATTCATTCTCAACCTGTCTTTACGAACTTATAGAGTAACCACATGACTACAATCAAGTAAATACGTTTTCATTTACATTCAGTCCCCAAAATACGAATTTTTACACAATGTTTGGACAATTTGAATTACAATTTTATATACACTTAAAATACTACAAATTACTAACATTGTGACAGTAATTTCCACAAATAATGTCAAAAACCCTTAAAAGGGTTCACTCGTAGCAAGGAGTTACTTTAAAGTTTATGCGAGACATTTCAATTCCAACACTTGTACCTTTTTTAAAAATCCCAATCCTTGCAAGTTGCATCTCACTCTCACTTCCTTGTTGCTTATTCATTCATTCATCATGCGTGAGCAAACGTGAGTTTCAAAACATAAGTTCAAAATGAAATGAATAATACTTTGGAGTAAATCATTTACCCCTTCCTATTTCAATACATGTTAGGAAAAATTATACGTATTCCCTTTCAACAGAAATTCGTAGGAACATCGATAGTTTTATGAAGAAAATGGGTTGGCAAGACGAAGTGTGGTATACAACCTTTTGAGCGTGGTCCAGTCGATCAGCACCCTATTTTCAACACTCGTATTATTTTGAGAATGAAATCTAGGCGTCAGAAATATTCAATATTAATTTTCAACGGCCTTCCTAACTTGCCAACCATATCCTTTCCTGTTTGCTTGCAAAATGTCTTTCTCTAATCACGATATTAATTCATGGTTAAACCAGTGCTTTTTCTCGCCTCTTTCAACACTCATATTGACATTTTAAACGATTTCAAAGAGACAAAACACCCTACTCTAGATGTCAAATTAGATGGAAGACGACTCCCTCTAATTGGAATTTCTAATTGTGGTTCTCCGTGAAAGCCTTCCTCTTTTGCCTCAAGAGGATTAAACCTAATTCACGGTAAAACGTCCTTCATGAGAAACCGCGAAATAAAGCTTGGAGAGAGAGAGGGACGTGGGGACGTACCCACCAAATCCCTCGAATGCCCGGAGCTGCCCACCCCAGGCCTAACCCCACCGTTTCCCCCCAGGCTATTGTTTCTCACTTTACGAACTGAATCCTTCCCACACGTTAATCGTGTTTGAGCAGATAGGAGAGGCGCTTGCTTACACAGTCTAATTCAGTTCGTAAATTCAGAGCCGGGATTTCCACTTTGTGTGGTACTTTGAAAAAGGTACAGGTAACTCAACAGGAACACGAATGCATGAGATAGAACGGTATAACGCATGCACCTACCTACATAGGTACTTCATTCGTCATCTTCCAGGCCCAGTATTAGTTTATTATTTTCAATAATAAATCTTTGGAATCGACCAAGAAACCATTTTTTCAACCCCCCCCCCCCCCCCCTCAGAATTTGTTGGTTTACTTTACAAGGCACGGAGAATCAGAAAATCCAATGAAAATTTGGCCGACCGTCCACCATTCACGGCACTTTCTTTATATGCCACAGACCGATTTCGATGACATTGAATGTCATCACAACTCACAATGTCACAACTAGACCCCAATTGGAGCCCATACACCAAATTTTGGGCCCCCTCCAATTGGGGTCTAGTTGTGACTCAAAGCTTTTGGTTGATGTCAATCACTTCTAAGGGTTGAAATTTTCAAAACGCCCTAGCTGAAGCACTTTTGATAGAAAGGGATTGTTTTTTCTTCAATTTAAAATAGTATCGAATTTTTAAAATCGAATGAGACCACCCAGAGCTCTGTAGGACCAACCGTTTGCTCCCTATGGGAACTTAAGGGTTAGTCTCACGATAAATCAGAAACACGTGATTGAATTGCAAAAGAGGCCTTATTTTCGTTGAAATTTGTTGTTGAAAAGAAGATGGAGCAAATTTTAGACTACTGAACCCACGATGTTATTGGGATAATATTTGTTAATTACAAAGAACATGAATTTTTAAATTATGTATATTTAAAGGTTGTGGAAATTAAGAGTAAAATTCTATATACATTATCGCTAAAGGTACATGAGGTGAGAGCTAGAAATATAGACCATCCATATAAAAATATAAGGTATACAAAAATCCCTCTCTTAGTTCTGAGTTGGCTGGTTCAATACGAACGAAACAACGCTAGAAGAATATTGTTTACATACGAGTATACCTCCTTCAGACTCAAACAGGGTCCAATGTGGACGGTATATATGATGTTTCCTCCGTTCGTTTGAGCAAAAATTCCTTCTAACAAACTTAAATAACTCAACGTGGGTAGAGAATGCGAATTCCAAAGCTTAAACATACTAGTAATATAAATACGTATCATTATACATCGGTAGGTGAGTTTTAATTGAAAGCATGTTGAACTTGTGAAATCGCGATGTTGTCAAATGGTGGTTTATCCCACTCAAAGTGTTTCCAAGTAGTGACTGGACCTTAAGTGTTATAAATAACAAACAAACCCAAAATAACGAATATGATTCAACTAAACACTGCCGTACTATTTGAATATTGCAGCTAAAGCCTCAACTGCCCTGTTTTGCCTTTATATACATACATATACAAACCTTAGCTCTCCCTCAATTGGTATCGGACCGTGTAATGCGCGCACTTTTGGAAGAATGGTTTTCAATGAGTTTTTCAAGCAAGGGAAAGAGCTTTTACTGTGATTGCATGTTTAAGGCTTTGAGTCTCCACTCAGATGCTTCTTTTTGGGGAGCTAGTCTTACTTTATTTTGCTTCCCCAACCTTCCTTTTTAAGATGTATTAAAGGTTTTCAAACCTTCATTTCCCGAGAAAAAATCCACTTAACCGATATTTGTTAAATTAGGCTAACATATTAAATTTAATGATAGGTGTTGTGTAGAATTGATCACACACTTGAAATATTCTAATATAGTTTGGGTTTTTGACATTTAGCAGACTGTATGATGGATTATATGCGCACCTGGCACACCAAATTAAAAAAAAAGAATGGATTAATATTGTAAATTATTGTCTTCGTGATTTTATTAGAGAATCCGTCGTAATCACCAATTCGAGTATGAGGAGGTGAGCGTTTTCTATGTAAGGACATCATCTTCAGACCGGCGAGAAAATCTTAAGTTTGTCTGTATTATATAGTGTACCGTGAATTTATTTAAACGTCCCGCTACTTTCATATTAACGCGGTTCTCGGTGCTGTCCGTTCCTGTCTTCCGCCAGTCGTCAGGCAACACTTCCATGCAGATCGGTTTCATTTCAATTATTCCGATTTAACTAAGAAGAAAATGGACCATCGTTCTCTACAAATTTTATCCTCCATAAAAAGGGATATAATGAACTAAATCTCGAATAAAATTCATGAACGAATTTATCGCAAATTAGTACATCCCGTCATGTGCTGCCACCTGTAGGAGCGGAGGACAAAATCTCAGCTTCAACGTCCTTCTCCTCCTTTGTTCGCCATCGCTGAATGCCGTACCTACCTCGTTTTCCCGTTCTACCGTTTTCGTCCGAAATTGATTTTATTCCTCGTTGTAAAAAAAAAATTAAGTTCATCGGATTGATCGTCTTTCTCGGATCGCCTGTGGAACGAGCATTTACCGTCGGCAGCTCTTCACCACCGTTTTGGTAAGCCTACCTACATACCTGTTGGATTCCACCTTCATGCCGTCTGAAACGAGATGAAATTTTTACCATCCGATACCTCTGTTCTTAGCTTCTCGGAAGTCTTCATTCGTCCGTTCGTCTCTGCCGTTCGCCCGGAGTGCTGTATACCGTCTCCGTGAGTCCTCGCCGTGGATGTCAACAACGAGCGACCTACACTTCACGTACCGGTAGGTAGTACGCTAAATGTACCATACCTCACAACCTCTTCGAGCACCATAAAGCAAAATAATGAGGAATCCCTTCCTATTTTGATCAGTTTTAGGTCGGAGCCTGAATCTTTACTGCCCGCTCGTCCTAACTCGGTGATTTCAGTACACAGAAAGTACCGACCGCTTCAGAGGTTCCCGTCCTTCCCATTCCGAATCTGATAAGTAACAACTATAAGTACCCAAAGGGTCTAGGGATATATTTAATTTCGTTCATTACTAAATTCGACGGCCGATACGAAATTCGTAGATAGTACCTATAATTATCTTGGATGTAGTAACTATGACTATAGTTTCGTGGATATATCTGTGATAAGTTCCTCCCTGAATATTGAGTCAAGTATCGACTATATAAAACGCTGCAAATCATTGCTCAAAGGTTTATTATTTTCTGTATAGATCACCCTTCTGTATAGATCACTGGTTCTCCATCAATAGCACCTACCACCATCTGTATTCTCCCTTGAACTTCCCTCTCAAATTTCAGCTACCTGCGTTCAATAGGATTGAAAATGGCTTCGGAGCTCAATCAGCTGATCAGTGATCTGAAGAGTGAAGAAGATCTCCTCGAATGCTGGAGACGCCTGGAAGAGTACTTCCATTCAATAGGATTGAAAATGGCTTCGGAGCTCACTCAGCTGATCAGTGATCTGAGGAGTGAAGAAGATATCCTAGAATGCTGGAGACGCCTGGAAGAGCACATCCATTCAATAGGATTGAAAATGGATTTGGAGCTCACTCAGCTGATCAGTGATCTGAAGAGTGAAGAAGATCTCCTCGAATGCTGGAGACGCCTGGAAGAGCACTTCCATTCAATAGGATTGAAAATGGCTTCGGAGCTCACTCAGCTGATCAGTGATCTGATCAGTGAGCAATGATTTGCAGCGTTTTTTACCCACCAACATTTTTTTTACCTACCAACTTTTTTTTACCTACCAGCTAGGTACTACCTACCACACCATACTGGCTTCACACCTTCACAATCAAGTTTATTAGAAAGAACTAAACGCTTCACACTCGATTGGAAAAATAGAAAGCTTCATATGGAAATTTGATTACTGGTTACGCAGAAGGCAAAACTGTATACAAATCGAAGAAATGAACAGCAATCGCATTTTAGTCCGATAAAATTTGAACGGCGATTAGACCTCTTTTGCGATTCACACTCATGATTCTGTTTTATCGAAGGAAAACCTTCAAGTACTCGTAGGGACCGAACGGTTTGTCCTACAGAGCTCCGGGTGGTCTCAAAAATTTTTAAAAATCCAATACTATTTAAAATTGGTGAAAAAACGATACCTTTATTTCGAGAGTTTTCGAGCTAGGGCACTCTTGAAAATTTCATCCCTTAATTTTCACCCCTTAGAAGTGACCTACATCAACCAAAAGCTTCGCGGCACAACTAGACCCCAAATGGAGCCCATATACCAAATTTCAACCAAATCGGTCCAGTGTTGCTAAGAAAAGTGCCGCGTACGGCGTACGGGGTACGGCGTACGGCGTACGGCGGACGGACGGAAATTTTTTTATTCGACTTTCGTATTTTACGTACCTTGAAACGTAAAACATCAAATTTTGAGGGGGGGTTAAAATTTTTTTTTTCTTGCTCGATTCCAAAGGCTTATTATTGAAAATAATAAACCAAAATTTCTCTAGTTTCAAATTCATTTTGCTTAATAAAGCGCTTACATCAATTTGTTTTGTTTTTTTTTCTCATACTCAACCTACTAGCCTGGGTCAGATCTTCTTTTCTTACATTTCTATGGGTTCATCCCCGCTTTATGAAAATTTTTAGTCCCTTTTACTGTCACAATAGTCTGGGGTAAAATAAAAAGGACGACTGACTGACAAACTTTAGTACTCTCTCACCGGTCTGAAGGGAATGTCCACACATCAAAAGTCCTCGACTTTCTGGTTTCGACGGATTCTCCAATGAACTAGCCGCTCACATTTTTGTAAAGACATTGGGGAAAAAACTGAAATACCAACAACAACAGATGAAAATATATAGATGATCCGATGCATAGTAGTTAATCTCAAAACACCAATCTCTAAGTACCTTTCACTACCCTCATAGGGGACCATCTACACGCTAATCTGGACAATCCTAGAAAATTTCATCAAATTCGGATGAAAAATGTAAATGTTATGGCTGTTACAAGGATTTTACGTATGCGCATGCTAAGAGGCTTCTATAAATTTTAAGGCCTTGATTTTCATTGGAGACCATCTACAACCTAATCAGCGTAATCCCTGAAAATTTCATCGAAATCGGGTAGAAAATGTGGAAGTTATGGCCGTTTCAAGGAATTCACGTTTGCGCATGCGCAGTCGCTTGTATCAGTCCGGGGATGATGATTTTCATACAAGACCGTCTACACACCAACCCGCACAATCCCTGAAAATTTCATTCAAATCGGACGGAAAATGTAGAAGTTATGGCCGTTTCAAGGAATTCACGTTTGCGCATGCGCAGTCGCTTCTATCAGTCCGGGGATGATGATTTTCATAGGGGACGGTCTACACACCAACCCGCACAATCCCTGAAAATTTCATTGAAATCGGACAATAACTTTGTATAGTTATGCGCGTTACAAGGAAATCATGACAGACACACAGACAGACAGACAGACAGACACACAGACACACAGACACACAGACACTGAACCAAAATTGTTCAGAAAGGTCTAAAACGCAAAACGCGAGTGAAAATTTTTATTTTGGAGAACTTTCTTTTTTCGTCCTTGAAAAGTGAAAACAAAGCTTCCGCTACCTTGGTAGACTCGGAAGCAAAATATCGATGTGGAACAGCTAGAAGACAGTGATGAAACAAGAATTTGAATAAGGTAAGAGAGAGTATCATTTAGAGGCAGGGAAGACCCTCAAATACGACTGATAGCGTCACTTGGAGGTGAAAAGAACCGGAAACGGACTGCGAGTATGATTTTTGGCAGAGCAAGCGGCAAACAGTTTGTGTGGAAGTCGAAGACACAACTGGTGGTGAGAAGCTCAGGAGGAGTAGAATAATGGAAGATAGGGGAGAAGAGGGGTTCATGTTATTGGGAACCACAATCTAGAATATATAGAATTATGAACGCATACTCTCCTTTTCATCTCACATCTACCTTCACCAAATTCAACAAAATTTTACAATTTAGAAGCTAAAGTTAGTACCTTCAACATAGAAAAAAATTTTTTTTGAGACCTTCTAATACTCCAGAAATAGGTTTTTACAACGTTGATGTCTGAAAACACGTTCTTCCAACTCGGCAGCTCCATCAGAAAGATGTTCCGCATCGGATCAGGTGTATAATGTATGTAGATACAATTTCATAATAGATTTGTAAGTGTCCACAGTATTCGTTGAATACAATTTTCTCCAATGTCTCGATTTTGTTCAAATTTGGTAAATGGCAAAATTTGATGGTTGGAATTAATTTAGGAAAAAATTAAAATTCAATACAAATTTCTGGTACAATAGTTGTATCAGTGTGACTTAGAGGCTGCTCTATGGTTCACGAAGATTGGTGAGCGAATTTTCGATTATTGACAAATCATAAAGTTTCCTTTCTGAGAACCAAAAATGAATCAGAAGTAAACACACTTGGATAATTCGACATCGTTTTGGGAAACAAGCCTCTCGAGTCACCTTTCTAAGTTACCATGAGTGGTTTCCTCCAAGTTGGTCCCTCCACTGCAGAAGGAGTATCAGCAAGCTACAACTGTGAAAGCAGTGAGAAACTTTCTCGCAAGGATAAGGGAGTGGAAACATGCCTGCCAAGCTAGTCGGCGTGCATTAAGGCCAAGCTACCCCGTAGCAGCTCCAAAGTGGCTCAGGGGTTTCGGAGGTCACATTAAGGCATATACATTCTTAATAGCCGACCTCCCCGCAAACTCCCATCCCCTGATCCGACGATCTCTCCAAGCCTTCCCCAGGTTTTATACGTCTACCCAACGTACAAGACCGCCTTCCTCCAACCCTGTAACCCAAAGAGGGCTTTTAATCTTTGAGGGAATTCCAGCCCGACCTTTTCCATTCCGCACGCATCTCCGCGACCACGACTTTCAGTTCAACGGTCTTCCCAAAAACAACCACCCCCCCCTTCAGGGCCAAGCTTTTCTTCATATCTTATACACAGCATGTTGTGGAGAGGTTTGAACTTAGGAAGCTACATCGCAGAATTAAATGTTAATGCTATTAATCACTCTGTTAGACGTCGCTGTGCTTTCATTCTCCTGCGAACTGAGGCTAACCTTGTGTACATAGTCACCCATCAAAGGAACCTCCAACCTTCCCCCAAAACACGAACAATGTAAGAGTTTGTGAAGGAATGAAACACGTTGGGCGAACTTCTTGATCGTGAAAGTCTCTGTCAATATCTTGGTACTTTGAGTACTTGAGTAATAAAAGGTGTCATGAGAATAATTAGTCCGGTTTATGAACCTCTGAAATTACACATCTTTGGGAATAAAACTTCAGTTTCTTGTACTCACGCATGGACTGATAAATAGTGATTCAGGTGTACGACCTACTCCTCATCTTTAAAAAAAAAACAAGGAAATGCAAGTTCTTTTTGGTTTATTATATTCAATAATAAACCTTTGGAATCGACAAAGAAAAAAAAATGGTTTAACCCTCCTCAAAAGTTGTTGGTTTACGTTTTAAGGTAGGTACGTAGAATCGAAAAATCGAAAACAAATTTGGCCGTCCGTCCGCCGTCCGCGGCACTTTCCTCACCTAGCATTGACCGATTTTGATTAAATTGGGTATGTGGTCTCCATTTGGGGTCTAGTTGTGCCCCGGCGCTTTTGGTTGATGTGAGTCACTTCTAAGGGTTGAAAAATAAGGGTTGCAATTTTGAAAACGCCCTGACTCGAAAAATGTTGATATAAAGGTATTGTTTTTCCATCAATTTAAGATAGTATTGAATTTTAGAGACCATGCGGTGCCCTGCAAGACAAACCTCCACGCGAAGTTAAGGGTTGGACTTACGATAAATCAGAAATACGAGCGTGAATCGCAAAATTATCCTAATCTCCGTTCAAATTTCAGCTGACCGAAATGCGATGGATGTTTTCCTCCATGTTGATTGGCGGTAACAATGGCAAAGCAGTGTTTTTTGCAGACGAGGGATCTATACAGAAAAATAATGAACCTTAGTGTAATAATTTGCAGCGTTTTTCAATTCCAAACATACAGTTGGAAGATTCGCACCAAGGGTCATTATACACACAGTTGACCCTCAACGGACAGATTGGCGCCACTCAGTGCCACCTCACAGGAAAAAGTGCAATGATCCTGAGAGATGTGCTCCATTGACTCCCTCCACCCTTTCTTACCTCTAACCCATTCCTCCCATCCAGACCCATGATCTCACACAACCTTTGAGATTACTTATTGTTCGGCACGTGACGGGTTAATTGCAAAAAATGGTCTAGGCGGCACCCTAGGCGCTAATCTGTCTGCCGTGTCCCTCTATTTGACGGGTTCATTTGGGGACATTCATCATAATTAATGGCCGTTCAAATGGGTTGAAGTTTAATGGAATCATTCCTATTCATCACAATTGTTTTAGACAATTTTTCAATTCACATATTTTCCGAAACCCATATTGTAAACTAGTACCTACCTACTTATATAAATTTCTTTCGATTTGTCATGGATTTGAATACACAGATAGCAAGATAGCGGAAAATATCGTAATGAGTAAGTAATACCATAATTATTATGGTATTACTTACTCATTACGATATTTTAGTTATTACGATATTTTAGTTATTACGATATTTAGTTATTACTCATATTATATGAGTAATAACTAACGAGTAGGAAAGGATTTCCGACTTCTAATCTGGAAAAAGTTCAAACATTGAGATAATTCAAATTTTTTGGAGTTTATTTTGAAAAAATGGAGTTCTTGTAGTAATTAGAGTATATTTGAATCGTTGAAAAGAGTGAAAAAGTACTGCGAATCCATTAAACTTCGAAAATAATTGAGGTAATAAAAAGGCTTGCGGAACTGATTGTGCCAATCAGTTTATTGGTGTGGCACTGAAGATATCTGTCCGTTGGCAGTTGAATACACTCAGCCTCCTTTAGAACACTTTCCTCAAGTAGAATGGAGGCATAGATTTATCAGTTTGGTAGTAATCGGCTCCGAACAGACAAAAAATTTCTCGGTCAACACGAATAATAATTTACTGACGTGTCTCATATTCATAGAAGTTATTAACACGACATTCTAATTGTTTAATGCTCTCCGTCGAGCATACTGTATGAATGTATATCCGAGTAAATGGATTACGTTGGAGTATGATAGCTTCAGGGCAGATTTCTCATAATTTATCGGACAACGCAAAGATGAAATTTGATTTTCTGGTCAGAGCAGCGCGTTTCAAAAAATTATAATCAGCACAGTTCAGTAATTTAAAAAAAATATTTATATAGATTTTATCCTACCTTACTGATATGATTCTAAATTATTTTTCATTTATAAACGCACGTCTAAACCTTCCAGTGATCTCACATGCCTCAGATCTGAACATTTTATGCAGGAATTTTCTTGGAAAATTAGGAGAATGTAAGAAAGTCATGGAGTAATTTTTTGTAAAATCCAGAACCTACGAAACTCCGGTGTGTCGGTATTAGAAATAGCTTCAAACATCATATTTATATTCTCGTTTCTTAATTGATGGAAACACACCGTTTGGCTTATGCTGGAACCTTCCAAATACAGACCAAGGGCAGCAAGTGCTTTTACATTTGTGATGAAGTGCAAATCTCACCACCACATTACATACCATACAATGGGGACTGAGCCTGATTTTTTTTAAATTTTTAATCGAAAGTAGACCTCATTGTGAGAATGAATTTTGACACCAGCCGTTCTCTTTTTGGGTGAGTAGATCTTTTTCTATGATTTTTTAAAGTTTCGAATGTTTATGACATCACGCCTCCCTCCCGCATGGGCGGGACCCCCCGCCAACTGTGACGTCATAGACATTCGAAACTTTGGAAAATCGTAGGAAAAGGTCTTCTTACGCTAGAAGGTCCCGGTTGGTGTCAACATTCTCAGAATGAGGTCTAGTTTAGATAAAAAATAAAAAACGTCTGCCAAGTGGGTGTGGCACATAGCTTCCTCGTATCCATAACCCGATTGTATAGATGATCCGATACATAGTAGTTAATCTCAAAACATCAAAAAAGTTAATCTGTAACATCCCTCAAAATTTCATTGAAATCGGATGGAAAATTTAGAAGTTACGGCCGTTACAAGGAATTCACGTTTGCGCATGCGCAGTGGCTACTATCAGTCCGAAGGTGGTGATTTTCATAGGGGACCATCTAAATACTAATCTGTAACATCCCTGAAAATTTCATTGAAATCGGATAGAAAATGCAGAAATTATGGACGTAACAAGGAAATTCACGTTTGCGCATGCGCAGTGGCTACTATCAGTCCGAAGGTGGTGATCTTCATTGGGGACCATCTACAACCTAATCCGCATAATCCCTGAAAATTTCATCGAAATCGGGTAGAAAAAGTGGAAGTTATGGCCGTTACAAGGAAATTCACGTTTGCGCATGCGCAGCGGCTACTATCAGTCGGAAGGTGACGATTTTCACAGGGAACCGTCTACACACCAACCCGCACAATCCCTGAAAATTTCATTGAAATCGGATGGAAAATGTAGAAGTTATGGCCGTTACAAGGAATTCACGTTTGCGCATGCGCAGTCGCTTCTATCAGTCCGGGGATGATGATTTTCATAGGGGACCGTCTACACACCAACCCGCACAATCCCTGAAAATTTCATTGAAATCGAACCATAACTTCGTATAGTTATGCGCGTTACAAGGAATTCATGACAGACACACAGACAGACAGACACACAGACACACAGACACACAGACACTGAACCAAAATTGTTCTGAAAGGTCTAAAACGCAAAACGCGAGTGAAAATTTTAATTTTGGAGAACTTTTTTTTTTTCGTCCTTGAAAAGTGAAAACAAAGCTTCCGCTACCTTGGTAGACTCGGAAGCAATAAACAGTTTTCCCGATCCATGCGCACACCCCATTTGAAATTGACGTATATTAGCCCCATACACTTTTTTTGTATGGTTAGGTTGATAGTTTTTGCAAGTCGGAACATCCTAACTTGAATAATTGATGGATTTATTCAACTATTATTTCTCGAATTCAAACCCCATCGTCGGATTTCCTCTAATCAAAATTTGATTAGTTCATATTTAATATTAACCTATTAATGATGGAGGAGGAAAAGCTATAACCGCACACACTACTTGGCAGGCATTATTGTTCAAGTCAAATCGGTTTCAACTGTCACAATCGACGGGGCCGAGATGACGTCAGGAACTCAGCAGTGAGTGGGCGATGAGAGAGTGAATGTTGATAAATGGCGTTTGACCGCGTCCGTCATCAATACAACCGAGTAACCGAGCTATTGAAAACGAACGTGATAAGAAGGCATTCGCTCTTTTCCCTCAGCAGAAACTCTTTTGGGAGAAGGCCCTTGGAGCGATTTTATATCGGTAAGGGCTCTCTTTTGTTGTCCTATGGGTAAAATGTGTTTTCCGATAGGAGGGGATCGATTATGATAAACAGATACGATAAGGGTGAATATTGTGCCCCAGTTTCCATTTCCATATGGGCCCGATAACTTCTGGTTCCCACCACCTGAGCATTACCAGATATTTTTTAAGCTGAAGTAGGTTCATGCAAGGGAGAAGAATACATCACTTAGGGCAATCGTTATTCTATCTGAGAGAACTGTGAAAATTTTTGAGTAGTAGAAAATGGTAGTATATGAAATGTGAAAATACTTATTGTGTTGTTTTGTTAAAACCACGGTTACTATACTACTGTGAGACTATCACCCTTGATTAACCTTCAATCCGAAAGGAGACCCAGGGACGTCGATTGAGTTTTCAAATTCATGGGGAGTGGGTTTAGAGGGAAGATGAGCATCTTCCGCTTTCAGTACCTTCTTCTTTAAGAAGAGCATGCAAGTGCCCTTTGCATCGAGTTTTTTCTTTCTCCCCTTCAACCATTTTTCCGAGACAAAGGAGTCACTTGGGCGTCACTGTCAGTCCAAAGCGTGGATTCCATCGGACGTTTCCGTCCGTATTCGCCCCATTCTTCGTATTTTCCTCTCTGAGATGGCACGAAAAATCATTGTAAATACTTACTAAAAAGACCCCGACTTTGCGAATTTCATCCGAGATGTAATTTTTAATTGAATGAGAATTTTTATGCGTCATTCCCAACTTGTCCTCACTCATGCCCCAACCCCCAGTCAACATGTCCAACTGCCAGGAGAACAAGGATGATGACGCATTCCATGCATTCTTTGAATGCATGCGATGGAACGAGCGTCTAAACCACACCTACAGCATTAGTTCATGTATCCTCCGCTAGGGATAATGAAGCGTTTTTCCTTTGAATTATATGAGATAAGCTTACTTACCTATTTTGATAAAGCATGAGATAATGCGATGCAGGTAATTCAAGGGGAAAATGCTTTATTATCCCTAGCGGAGGATACATGAACTAATGCTGTCGGTGTCATTTAGACAAAACGTGCGATGGACAGTGGAGAGGAACTGCCTAAGGGAAAAGTTGCATCTCGCAGCAAAGGACACAACCCCAGAGGCGGTCATAGGAAAGATGCTGGAAAGCATAAACAACTGGAAAACAGTGGAAGATTATGTGGAAAAAATACCTAATAAACAAAAAAATCCTTCAAGAGCGGGAGAATCAGCAAAGGGGAACCATGGACCGGCCCCTAGCAGAGAACTAAGAAGACTCCCAGGACTCAGCCTGGAGTAATGCGTTGAACAGTTCCAGGCTGAGATCCAACGTGCGAAAAGGAGGTTATGTTTTGGAGGGTTTGAATCCCACAAAACCTGTGCGAGCGGTTCCCTCGGGTAGGTATCTTACGAGATCTAATTTCCACCCCTGGATCTTAAAGATTTCCTCACCCCCTAAGGAAAAAAACCCTCCACAACCTAATACCAGCAGATGCTCACAGACTGGTGGTCCCTGCTATTTCGATTCATCTGACGATGGCTTGTCTTGTGGTTTGTGCATAATCCCGATTTTTTCATCGATGAAGTTTTTTTTCATGGAGACCCTGAATTTTGAATAATTAATTTTGGGTCAGTAATAGGTATGTCTCATTTTGGTTTATTACTTTCAATATAAGCCTTTGGAATCGAGCAAGAAAACAAAAATTGTTTAACCCCCCCACCATCAAAATTTGATGTTTTACGTTTCAAGGTACCTACGTAGAATCCGAAAATCGAATGAAAAATTTTCCGTCCGTCCGCCGTACGTGGCAATTTTCTTAGCAACACTGGACCGATTTGGTTCAAAATTGGTATATGGGCTCCATTCGGGGTCTAGTTGTGCCGCGAAGCATTTGGTTGATGTCAGTCACTTCTAAGGGGTGAAAAATCAGGGTTGAAATTTTCAAGAGTGCCCCAGCTCGAAAACTCTCGAAATATAGGTATCTCTTTTTTACCAATTTAATACTATTCAATACTATTTTATAAATTTTAATAATATTTAATTATTAATAATTGGAATTATAATAGTTAATTTAAATTAATAATAATAAATAATTATAATAAATAATAATTTTTATGTATTTAAAATATTTAATACTATTTCATAGCATTGAATTTTTAAAAATTTTTGAGACCACCTGGAGCTCTGCAGGACAATCCGATCGCTCCCCACGAGTACTTAAGGGTTTTCCTTCGATAAAACAGAATCACGAGGGTGAATGACAAAAGTGGTCTAATCTCCTTTCAAATTTGATCTGACTAAAATGCGTTCATTTCTTCGATTTGTATTCAGTTTTGCTTTCTAAGCAACCAGTAATCAAATTTCCATATGAAGCTTTCTATTTTTCGTGTCGAGTGTGAAGCGTTTAGTTCTTTCTAATAAACTTGATTGTGAAGGTGTGAAGGCAGTATGGTGTGGTAGGTAGTATCTACCAATAGTTGGTAGGTAAAAAAAAGTTGGTAGGTAAATAAAAGTTGGTGGGTAAAAAAACACGCTGAAAATCATTGCCCAAAAGTTTATTATTTTCTGTATAGATCACCCTTCCGTATAGATCCCTCCTTACCAACCATAAGTACCTACTACCTACTGGGACATTTTTGAAAATTTCAACCCTTCATTTACATTTGGTTGTAGGTTGGGGTTGAAATTTTCAAAAATGACCCAGTAGGTAGTAGGTACTTATGGTTGGTAAGGAGGGATCTATACGGAAGGGTGATCTGTACAGAAAATAATAAACTTTTGGGCAATGATTTTCAGCGTTTTTGATTACGCAATAATTTTGACGATATATATTATTGTTTTGCCTTTATTTGTATTTCGGTTATTTCATTGTGATGTAGTTTACTGTCTGAAATAATTTAGCAGAATGGTACCTACATCAAAAACAAAATGACTGGTACCTATTTTTTTTGCATTTTCAAAATAACTAAATTGGTTCTGACTTTATAGCTACCTGATGTGTCTAATACGTCTCGAGTCAAATGATGGTTTAGTACTGATCAAGTTATCAAAACAACCAAAACAACAAAGGAAAACGGCAGATTTATGAGTCGACGTCCCGACGACACTTTGTAAGGACGTAAAAGGTTGGATGGCGCAAATTAGTAGTAACAATCATGTTAGAATTAATCCTTATAATACATATGCCTTACTTACATTCATAATTTATTACCTGCCTACCAATCGTAATAGAAAGCTTTTCATGAGTAGCACGATAAAAGTCATAGGAATGGTTTTAATAATTATCGCAAATTCCGAACTAGATCTTATAACTCAGCATTTTCCCTATTACCTCTGCAAATTTAACTTCACTAACTCTCTCCGCTTGCCTCAACGCATAAACCCCGACGCCGGATAAGGCATTTTAGTGAGAAAAACCCCCGCGGCTCATCAGGGCTTTCCTCATCTAAGCCATGAAAAGCAAGTAGTAAAAACACACATTCTCACGTCTCTTGGCAGGCTCGCCTCCAAGGAATCGAATTTTCTAGACTCCACCTGAAGCAACTCCGCCATCAAGCCTTTTAAAGGCGCTTAACCACGCATTATTACAGCAAATAACGTGCAGCGCTCCCTACCGCGACCGTTAAAACGAAATGAGCATCCCTCGTCCGTCTCTTCTCTCTCTCCAAACTTTTCAAATAAAGTTTGCAGACCTTTTTTCAGACCACCCTTTCTCATTCTCCATTTTACGTCAACTTCATCAACTTGGTCCGTTAAGATAAAAAATCACTCTCAGTTTTGACTTTGGTATCTCAGCTTTTTTCTTTTCGAGTCTCCTCGATTTTTGATGAAGAAAGCTACTTTCCTCCAGTCTGAAGGATGGGATGATAAATTATGATATTTTCATCACTCAGTATTCTTCATATTGGCGTATGCCAGGAAGTTTTGTTTCAACTAGAAGGAGGACTAAGTGTATAAGATGAAATTCCTACATTTTGCAATAGAAATGGAAAATGTAAATATAATAAAAATTTAAAAATTGCTGTTAGATAATTATGAAAAATGTGCAAGTCTTTGGTGGCAACAATTTTCAAGTATATTCAAGCTGTGTTCGGTGACTCTTGATTAAGTTCTGTAAGTTGGGGTCTAGCTCTCATAAAAGTGTGTCTAGTTCAAAGAGGAAAGTTGTCCAAAGCCCACCGAGAGACGCTGGGTTTTCGATCACGTTGGTAATTTGGGGACCAGCCGACTGAGTTGGGCAGACCTTCGGTTTACTATTAAGTAACTACTTCTTATCATAATCCTCAATTCTTGATGAGTTGATTAACTAAGAATCTTAGTATTAAATATTTCATCCATGAAATTTTCATCCAGTCGTAATTTCACGTTGATACCAAAAATTTATCAACCAGTGTGAAGCTGACTAATTGGATAATTAGTAGGTACAAGTTGTCAATACGTGCGGAACAAAGTAATTTTCGGGACGCTTGCGGATTCACAGAATCTCAGAAGGAAAAGTTCCTAATCAGTGTAGGAACTGAGTGGGTTGAAACGTGATATTCAGCTCCTCGCTTCACCTCTTGCCTAAACAACCCCTATTCAATAGCAGCCCACTCAGTAATCAAATTACAACATCCCCCAGTCACTGGCGGAATGAGGTCCTTCTTGTTGGCATCAGGTTACGTGGAGAACGCATTTGATTCTTGATCTTTACCGTATCGCCTCCAACAGCAACGACGTTGGTTTAGTAGTTTGTACCTTTAAGGAATAATTTCTCTCAGAAACAATTTTTATCATTACAAAATGTACTTACACTAAAAAAATTTCAAACAACGAAAAAGTATTCCAACATTAACTATTCAATAGTACACTGCTTTCATTGTTCGATTTATTTATTCACATTTTTGCGAATCGTTCGAAAACGAGGAAACAGCTAATATTAGGAAAATATCAGAGTTTGAGTCGAAGCCCATTACCAGGAATGTCACTGCTTAGACTAAGTGTTTTCTTTTAATTACTGCACCTGGGGGACCTCTTAAGTGATAACCTATCATTGCTACTTTTGTAGTTTCGTAGCAATTAACACTGCCAATTTGTTTTTTTCAACACCGTTTTATGAAATGCGTCGTGATAGATCTACGCGAACTTGACTTGAAAAGGTCCCCCTAAAGCGGTCGGACGGAATGTTCTTTATTTGATATTCGTGAAATATCAATGTTTCAGAAAGTAGGGGAGGGTAAAAACTAGTTTACAATGGAAAATATTAAACCAAAATGAGCACGATTTGAAACGGAGATCAGTAATAATCTTTCCGCAATATATGATGTACGGGCACCTAAGAGAATGCTGAACACGTTCGTGTGTGAGAAATCACGAGGAAGAGGAAAACTAAAGTTTGGAGGAAGACTTTTCCAGACCGAGAGCAGCTAGACAGACCGGGATTAGAGCTATATTTATAGGGTATGAACTGCCTCAGGTTTCATCCTCTCCCAAAGCCAGGCCTAATTGACACTTTAAGCTTCTCGCTCGGCCGAAGGAACTGGAGACCTACGCTATGATGAGATCGATCCCTTCCCGGAGTAAACAACTCCTTGGTTCTAAACTTCACCTGCAGAACCACCGATTCTAATCAATACAAACTGATGGTTTTTCAAACAGTATGAGGTTTGAAGTTTTCCAAAATTTCTCAGCATGCCCAGAAAAAAGTATTCTCGAAAACAGGCTATGTTCCCATTTTAAAGAGGGAAAAAGCAGGCTACCATGGTACAGTGCAAATGGAATTCCCTTGGTTTTGAGGAATCTTTCTCGGCCAAGGCTTCAAACGAATGTCTCTTACTTATAAGACTAGACTTCGTCTAGCCCTACCTATCTCACCTCATGGTGAACAGTGAGAACTCTAAGTCAGAATCTCTCGATTTTTCCTCCCAACTTGGTTGATTTGTTAGGGGTCAATCCTTTTGAAGAGCTCCAGTTTAGAATGGAAGATTTATAATCCCTGATATTTCAAGGTGAATCCTTTATTATTTTACAGTTTACCAGTTGGGAGCACATAAGTTACTCGTTGATTTTGTTGAATTTCGTACGTTATTTGAGTACAACGAGGAGAAAAATTTAGGAAGGTAGTCATTACCTAGATAGATTCGCATCATATACAACTAAATCGATTTAAAATACTAAAAATGTTCAAGTTTGAATGATATAAATATTATTTCCTGCTGAACTTTGACTACTCAGAAATTGCGAATCCTTTATTAATTTTTTAAATCAAGAATAATCCGAGTTTTTGACTCAATTTATTGTTCAATAATTTACTTGTGATTAAATAGTTCATTTTGACAATCTGAAATTTATCAAACGACTCTGGAATTTACGAGTCTGTTGATATAATTTTTCAGCTTTACGAACTTAAATTGCCCTTCTCACGGTAATCTTCATAAAAGACTAAGGTAAGATATTATCCTCGGTATTCTTCTGTAAAATACCTAGTACAAGTTCATTTGTACTTTATACGTAAATTGACGCATGAAGTGTTGATGATTAACTGGGAATGCCTAATACATTTTGCTAAAAACAAAGATGTAGACTTCTGTTATAATAATAACTATTTTACATACTTGTAAAGCCAAAGCATAAGTTGACAGGTGGCCAAGAATCGATTTTATTGTTTTTCTCCAAAGAATGAATAACACCTTACGATTTCAAATAACGTATTCAACTTTGAGTGATTCTTTGGATTGAAAATTGAAACAAAGTTGATGAAGGAGGAATCATGAAATAGTCACGGGAGATTCAACTTTGAAAGAGTTCATGCCCGCAGTAGCTTCTTGAAGTTACACCTCTAAGCGGTTTTCTACGGTAATAATACTGCATGTTTATCGTGCACTTAACGCTACAGTAAGTTTGGAGTACCTCAACCGCACCTGGTCCTCCACTGAGCTCCCCAACGTTAAAACATCGTGCTCTCATGGTGAAATGAGAATGAATGATTCTCAATTTGAATAGATTAAAGAGCCACAACTCAATACGTATTTCAAAGGTGAAAGAGTCGGACGAATAGTATAGAAATGAATACTCACACGTTTTAGCATATTCAAATGAAAATCTCTTGTGATATTTATGTAACACAACCTCCTCTTTACTAACAGTATTAATAAATAGAGGCTAAGATAGGAAGAACAACAGTTAAGATGGGTGGGGAGAATCGTTTCCCATTCAGAACAAAATGGACGTTAAGATCAGAAAACTTTCAATTTTTCTCGATAAGAAACACGAATTTCACGATTATGTTATAACAATTTTCCGAATTGACAAAAATCAAAACAACCAAAATGTTGTCCTGTAGAAGAAAAAGAAATAGAATTTCGAGGGAAGATTGTCAAGTTCCTAGCATTTCCCCCACTTTTGACACAAAATCGTCTTCCTGCGACATATTCACTTACAGATGATTACAAACTTCTAAGGAAAAACAACCTAGTAAATTTCCGTTCAAGCACCGAACTACGTTACAGCTTTCAATCCTCCAATTTTATACTGGTTCTTCAAAAATATTGATGTCCGTTGATACAATCTACCATTAGATACTGCATCTCCCAGCGTATTCGTTCCTTTTTCTACACCCCTGGGAACTTCATCCGAAACCCCGAGAGGCGAACTCACTAAAAACGCTCTTTTCTCCTTCTGTGGGAGCTTTCTGATTCAGGCTTCCCGCAGACACTGTAACCTTCTTCCTACAACTGAAACCCCTCTTTTCGGGTCTCGTGGATTTACCACCCTTATCTAGAAGCTGATCCTTATCCAAGCCCTCGTGACCCGCTTCGTTAAAGTTTTTTTCGCCTACCCTGTACCCAGAATATATAACGCCAGTGGTGCTTTCACGCCTCTGCATGTTTTGGCTTGTAATTTATTGTATAATTGAAGAGGGAGTTTAGTCACATTTAACTTTCAACATCCATTCTGAAGAGCTCCGCTAATTGAAAAACTTCTGCCAAAATGCGTGGACAGTTCTCCTCGATCACATGGATAAACAAGTACCTAAGTAATGTATTTGAAAAAATTAATAAACTTATGTAATTCGATGCGTTGAAATGACAGATTGTAGAAAGGTGTCACTGATTAATTATTCAACATAAATTATGGGTTTCATGATCAAGTTGAAAATCATTTAGGGTAGCTAACACTGACTAATGGGTAGCTGTTTGCGATTATGTTAACGATACTCGTAATTATGGTATTATTTTATGCAAAATCACGTTCCAGCTATTGATCCAACTACGATGAAATTAATGGAGAACCACCTCTGAGCTACCCCACACAAATTTTGAATTTCTCAACTTGAACCGTCTAAGAGCTAATTTGGAAGCCCTTTCGAGTATTCCCCTATCCTGAGTATTCTTAAAAATCGATCCTCTACAAAATTCGAACCAAATAAAACAAACAAAACTGATTATGAACAGAGAAAACTTGTATCCTGAGAATTGATGAATTTATTTTTGGAGAAATAAGGAGGAATTGATGTTTTGGAGATTTTAAAACAAAAATCAACGGCCCTCAAAAACC
Source organism: Apolygus lucorum (assembly GCA_009739505.2). NCBI lineage: Eukaryota > Metazoa > Arthropoda > Insecta > Hemiptera > Miridae > Apolygus > Apolygus lucorum. The sequence goes on from CM019182.2 coordinate 29,283,286, forward strand.
CCCACCACAATTTATTACCTATAGTTTTGCCAACGGCAATTAATGACATTACTTAGGCTACTGAAAATCTTTCGGAAAGCTCCGAATCTCCATGTATGGCAGTTATATGTGATTTAGGATGACCCAAGTTTTGCTACAGTAACACAAGCATTTCCTACCGACGATGAAAAGAAAGCACGGGTGATGACGTTCACTGTGCCAGATGAGGAGAGTATCAAAGGATAAAAGCTTCCCGACTTCGTTTTCAGATCTGTCACTGCCACACAGCAGGTATGAGCAGGCCCTTGACCTATGACCCCCACTGCTGGATCTAGATTAGCATTATGTCAGTTGTACGTGATTTACGGCTCTTTAGTTTGAAACAGGGGGCTGAGAGAGAGGGCTGACGAAGTATTAAATCCAGTACCGGGCATTGTGAATGTTGTCCAGACCTTCAGACTTCAGTGACCGCACAGTGTTCATCCAACCGGACTACCCGGAACAATAAGGAGCTATCAAATAGTTTGCGGAAGCGTTGAGATTAAACTGACCAACAAAACGCTGCAAATTATTACACAAAGGTTCACTACTTTTCTATATTGATCACTCGTCTGCAAATAACGCGGCTTTGCCTTTGTTACCATCAACCAACACCAACCACCATGAAGAGAAACATCGATCGCATTTTGGTCAAATAAAATTTGAACGGAGATTGGGGCTCTTTTGCGATTCACACTCATGTTTCTGATTTATCGTGGATCCAACCCTTGAGTACTCGTAGCGAACGAACGGTTTGTCCTACAGAGCTCCGCGTGGTCTCTAAAAATTCTAATAATTCAGTGGAATCTTAAATTGAAGGAAAAACAATACTTTTATATCAAAATCTATTGAGCTAGGGCGTTATAAAAATTTCAACCCTTATTTTGCAACCCTCAGAAGTGACCGACATCAACCAAAATCTTCTGGGCACAACTAGACCCCAAAAAATGGAGCCCATTTACCAAATTTCATCAAAATCGGTCCATGGGAACTATACTAAGGAAAGTGCCGCGTACTACAGACGGACGGCCAAAATTTTATTCAATTTTAGGATTCTACGTATCTTGAAACGTAAGCCAACAAATTTTGAGGGGGGGTTACACTTTTTTTCACCGATTCCATTGGTTCATTATTGAAAATAATAAACCAAAATTGCGTAGTTTATGTTACTTTGGTTTGTACGTTCATCATTAGCGCACCTTACAGAGTGCATCTCCTGCAATGGAACATGCAAAGTGCGTTTTACCGTTCACCAGGTAGTTGGTTCAAAAGTGGATTAAGGTAACTGTCACTGTATAACTGATGTAAGTTATACGAGTTAAATCACCTTAGTATTAGGACCCAACGTGCATTATTATTTGTGTGTTTCTTTGAAAAATGTTTGTTATATGCACATTTCTGGTTACATTAAAAGTTTGAATTTAAAACGACGCTTATTAACGCTGAAGTGCAAACGCCTTAGAGAAACTCACCCAGGCGAACAAAGATTTATAGTTTTCTTCAATCGATTCAACTTTTATTCAATTTTACCTCTAGAATCAACGGATCACTTGGAAGCTCAAAGTGAGAGGCGGTAAACGTTTATTAAACGCTAATTAAATGAACGATGAATGTAACATCATCGTTTCATGACATTATTTAATTTAAATATTCAATAAACATAGTATCTATTGTCATGATGTACAATTTCAATGAAATTTGTAAATTGTTATTTTTGAAATCAATCACGTTTCAAGAAATTTCAAAAACTCTTCTCATATTTATTTCTAAATTCATCGAAAATATTACCAGCCATCGTCACTCGTAAATATACTTTTAATATTCGTTCATTGAATATTGGAAAACTGGTTTCTGGTGCATTTCTTTAAGGGTTGAGAAATAAAAATGATATATAAATAATGATAGAAATATCAATAATCAATTAATAATAATAGAAATATCAATTGCGATCACCATAGTGGTGGATACCTCGAAGGTGACGAGGGTTGAAATTATCCAACAAAGGAGCTGGAAATTATCCGTAATTGGATAATGCAACATGAATTCTGTGGAGTGGCCACGGATTAACCATCCCCACCCACTAGCGGCCGGAGATCCATACTTAAGAAGATTTGCGTTCTAGCACTTCTATTTGAAACAAAGTTCTACCAACCGAGTCTGAGTACAAATTTGGAAGTGAAGAAAATTATGGGTATTCGTGAGAACATGAAAAGTGAGAGGCTGAAGAAAACTGAGGCAGGAACACTAATGTGTTCGTTCAGAAAATAATTCAGAAGCTATGACCGCATCAACCGTTGTCTATCTTCAGTCAAAACCACCAAAGATAATCCTAGGTTTAGGAGACTATAGAGGTTATGAATATCTCTTAGAGCTTCCCGAAAAATTTTGGTATACGTATACCAAAGTATGTTAGTATGTATTAGTAAAAATGGTATACATATCGGTAGTCCGAGGTTAAATCCAATATGTCCACCAGAACTAATGTCATCCAATTTCGGCGACATTAGCCAGATTTGTGAGGTCTCGCTTAAAGAGTGATAGTCTTTTTGATTGTGATCATGCCAATGGCAGCGGAAGAACAATCACAATTTTCCTCAGACATAAATTTCTTACACTTTTTTTGATGAAATTTTGCTCATATTTGAGGGTGGTGAAGAGAAGGCGTGAAATGACGCAATCGCAAATAACTCCCAATCGTGTTGATGTTTCAACAATTGTAATTTGTAGCTAATAACATGGTCGAGAAAATCCGGTTTTATTTTGCTCTATAGTGTCATAATGAATAATTTTCAAACAAACCAAAAATTATATACCTATTCCCATGTTATTCCGTGAGATAAGCTATTCGACCCACCCTCGGTGGTGTTCTTTACAATTTTCTAATTTTCATCACCATTCACTAGCCAGGATAGCAAATCCACGTATTTGTGCTGGTCAATAAAATTGTTAATAACCCATAAATCAAAGGTTTCTCTCCCATTTTGTGTTTAGAAACTCATTGAACAAGTTTCCACCTACCTACTGGATGTATTAGCATGTTACAACATCCACGAGACAATTCATGCAGAAGCTATACTCCCCACCCAATTTTGCGGACATCCTAGTTCATTGGTCAGTAGGCAGGTGGGTACCTAAGTCTCAACGCAGATGTGATACTCTTCATACAAGCAATCTCTAAACAATAGACTATCCAAAATTCAGACAGTTTTTGCGAAAACAAGAAACTGTCTGGTAATTTGAGCTAAGTACTCGATGTTTCTCTACACCACGATTCCGAGAAAAGTAGTATCTTATCATATTACCAAGTATAAAATTGATGTATATACACAGCATATACACAGCAGAAATCTTACCCCACCGAATAAGTTGAAACATTCATTCATCATTATTTTCACAATAAACCTCAGCTTATCCATTGTTTAGTGGATTTTTTCCAAATTTTTGTGACAAATGTGGCATTAGCTTCTTGACATTGTACAAACGACTTTGACATCGGTGGTACATATTACCAAGTTCAATCAATGAAGACAGGAGGAATAAAAAAAGTGGAGAGTTTGGGATACACTGTTCCCACACTTCTGTAGAGAGTTATCATCTCTCACCAGTAAGGATCCGTTACGACCTCCAGGCTACAACAAAAAGCCACGTTCGTTTGCCGAACCAGAGGCGTTTTCCCGACAAGCCTGAAACAGCTTCACAAAATCTTCCGCGAAATGGCTTTTCAATACAAGCAGAGCGCCCGAGAGACATTCGACGCCGGATGGCCCGGCTGTAAGTGTCCGGCAGCATTCTTTTTACTGCCTTCACGTCTTCAGCTGTTCGCCATCCCGGGTTTTATGACACAGATCGGCGGCTTGAAGGCGGTGATGGGAGTAGTCGTTAAAAGAGTTTCCTTGGAGAGCTGAAGGTAGCCATGCTCAGTGTTATTTGTAGCTCACTAGTTTGAGGCGATCAAGAGAATCATGTGAGCTCCGAACAACCCAAAACTGAAGTGGATCGTAATGAAGAAACGTCAAAATAGAAATCAGATTTTGGAAATTACAGTCTGAAACAATGTATTGCTATTAGCCTATTTAAACTATTAGTTTTAAACATCAAAAACTATACCAAAGTCGGTCAAAAAATTTTGTCCATTGAGCAGATAGCTATTTGTTAAAATAATTATCATTTTTTACGGATTATCGAGCCAATTTTTTTCCTACCGTCTTTGGTTTTCCTTGACCATTTTCGTTTGAGTCTATCAGCCCTTCTGTTCAAGGTATAATCCTATTTATTGGGTAGAACCATGATATAATATATCATGGTTATATTATATTATATTATACCAACATGATATAACATATTATGTTGGTTAGACATCAAAATCCGTATATAACAACACCATTTGAAGACTACCAACTTGTAGTTCGAGTCATCATTTCAATAATTTGGATAACTATTTCCACAACCATCTTCAAGTTCCTCAAAATTTACTGGTTTTATTTCATACATTTCGTTATTTTTAATAATGTCAATTGTTAGATATACATCCAATAATTATAATATGTTCCTTAGTTACTAAAATTGGTATGTTAGTATACGAACCGTACTAGACGTCACAGTTCACCAAAAACCTCGAAGCGAGTAATTCTTTCTATAAAACGACAACGAATATTGTGTTCCTTAAGTCAAAGGGGAACCAGAAACTTCTTCAACTTGTCAAAACCATTACCCAACCTGTCGATACGAGATTGGAAGACATCTGAAGACACATTTTTTGTGAAAAGAAACATAAGACGTTGTTTTTATTGACAATCCTGGACTGAAGAAGTAACAAATAATCCAAGATCACTTACATATCTAATCGGATCACTAAGTACAGAGATCCCCAGTAGACCCCTCCAACCAATAATGACCTGCACGCACCCTGGGTAAGTCTTCCTCAACTAGGTATAATCCAATGCACCCTTGAATAGAAGTGACAACTATTGAACCCAACAACTGACAACTAACGATTTGATGGTAGATGACTATTGCTAATCAGGAAACTTTCGGCGTCACCTTTTCAGGCTTTGAGAAATTCAAGAAGTTGACCTCAGACACATTACATGATACGATGTGAAGTTGTCATGGAAAATCTCGCAGTATGATCAGGATATGATTTTTTCATCACTTTCAACTGGTTAATACTAAGCTACAGATACCTGAATGATAATATAGTATCTCATGAAATTAAGAAATGTATGAAATTCATCTTCACCTGACCAGCTACACGAACATGAGTTAGTAGATTCACAATCCAAAATACACTTTTTTGGACTTAAAATTTGGTGAAGTGAACAGTAAGATTTTCCAATTGGACTTATCAAAGAGAAGATGGGAATTAGGTCAAATTTCTGGATGTCAGTTTGAAATTTCTAACTGCCTCATTATCTAAGTGCAGATTTCGATTGTAGCTAATTGGAATCACTTGGACTAAATCGATCAGTTACTTGAGATTGGTTAATGAGAGTGGCATTTACGTTGATGGTCGGCGGTGGAAGGGACCTGAATAGGTATCTTGAAAAAAGTCTGGATAGTTTGGAGTATTGGAAAAAAAGCATGGAGAGCGTACGAACAGGAGCGTTGGTTTACGGCCGAAGGAACAGCGAAGAGGGTAAATAATAAACCCTTGTGTAATAATTTGCAGCGTTCCACCATAGCCATAAAGTAGCCTCAAGGTAGTGCTAGTGAATACACTTTCGAGTATCTACAAGGAAGGACATACCACACATTGCAGACTTACTTAATATGTAGGGTAATTTACCTAATCGTCGACGAATAAAGACACAATAATACTTATAAGTATAAATGAGCTATACAGTTGAGTACCTTTAGGTTTTATCATGATTACTAACGTGAATGTGTTTGTATTAGGAAATTTTTGAGAATGTTCTATACCGAGTGTACCATATTGGAAATGTTCTTATTGGACGGATGAGTAACGAGAAGAAAGTAGCTTCCTCAAGAAGAACATCCTCCAACGAAGATAAATGAACAAAGAAAGATGGAGAAAAGTTGAAAACGCTCTTCCGTTCAAACTTGAAGAGGTTATCTTCTATTGAATAAAAAAGGGATGGTTGGCCGAGTTCAACATTGGGACAAATAGAAAAAGATGAGAGCTGAAGGACGGGATGGAGGTCCGGTGGCGAGGACACGGTCCACTGGAGAGGTTTACTTCCTCTTTTCCTTCACCACTTCACTCGCCTCCCTGACCATCCACTGGTTCTTCCTTTACCTTCAACAACGTCTGTCCATACCCATACCACCCTCTTCGCCGTTCCGTCGGCCGTAAACCAACGCTCCTGTTCGTACGCTCTCCATGCTTTTTTCCCCATACTCCAAACTATCCAGACTTTTTTCAAGATACCTATTCAGGTCCCTTCCACCGCCGACCATCAATGAAGGGCTACCGCTGCTGCAACTCCCTTCTTCCCCACCCGCATACACTCTACACCAACAGCCCCCCTCTATCTATTTATAGGCTTTTAGCTACCATGCTCAGGTGCTGCTGCTTTTTCTCTTTTTTCAAGCCTGACTGCCATCAAAGGTTCGCGTCGCTCCGGTCTCTGAAAAGGAGTTAACGACCTAACTCAAATATTGACTAAAGAATGAAAATACCCTTCCACCCTTTGTGCTCTCTTTTAGCACCCACCTCCACCCTGCTACCTCCACAACCACTGCGCAGCATTCTCCATACCTTCCCTGTTCCCGAGATTGAACTCCAGTGAACGTTCTGAACTAAAGCCGTTTAAAATATTCTCGAGCGCTGGAAAAACGTGGAAACGTGGAAACGTGTTCTACTCTCGTTTATTCTCAACCACTTTGTTTCCATGAGCAGGGTGTATTTTCCCAGAACGTAAATCCAAATACCACTGTAGTCTCCAAAAATTATTTTAAAACAATTTTTTTTTTTTCAAGAATCAAGTTTGACACAAGATGATACGAATTGAAACCTGATTTAATCTATTTTATGCATTTCAACCTATAACTTTAAACCAAGAAACTTTTTACTCCTTTTTTATTGGCAAAATCACCTTAGATTTGATAAATTACAGGTCATTGAGAGTAGAACATTTTTATGGAGTAAGAGATGTGACAATTTTATAGAAACCCATTACCCGAGTTGTCCCAGCGAATCCTACGACACCAGATATAGTGCCAGTCACTCACTGGCAAAAAAATTACAAATCAGGATGTTTAGTTAAAGAATTGATGAGGATGTTGGACGCATCAAGAATACAATGCCTTGTTTACATGGTGGCAGTTTTTTCAAACAGGTGTGTGTGGTGGGGGGGAGGCCCTTTTTGTGATGATTTGCAAGGTGGATATGAATTGAAGCTCACCAATTTAGACACTCACTCAGATGACTTAACTGCTCAGGTGGCTGTAAGTATATCGAATTGCATCGCACTAGATCGAACAGGAGACGTATTTATATAATCGATCGTTTCAGATGAATCGGGGCCGATTCTCTTTCGACCGCCTCAATTTCTAATCGCTTTTCTAAACAATTTATAATTTTAAATCTCTATTTTTTGTGACTTCTTTGATCCATTTTACTTCAAATTAGGCTGAGAGGAGAACTGTATTATGAAATTTTTACAAAAGAGAAGGAAGGAATATACACTTCAGACGAAAATAAGAAGAATTTGTTGAATAGGTCTGAACAAAAGAACGTTAGGGTCTTGTTTAACTGATTCCTCAAGTTTCATGTTTGATGTGGTTGCAAAAAATGCGGTGAGAACCAGCCAGCGCTCCAAGATGAAAAGAGGAGAATGTCTTAGTTGATCTGAAGCCCACTCAGCTGATCTGACTCCTTTGACTTACTTCCAATCACTCCCAGTAGAGAGCCACTGCACAGTATATTTACATGGGGATAAATCATTGCTCGGTTAAGAGTTGTAACGATGAAATGTTCGAAATTCACAAGTTTGGCTCGTTGAAGCCGTTTTCCTCGTAAGTAACTTCAAAACCCTAAATCCATCATAGTAGGTACTCATTGAACTGAGCATTCAGAATAAATAGGTACCTACTGTTCAAATGAGAACTTCTTCAGTTTCTGAGCCACTTTGTTGGTTAAGAGTCTCTCTTCTTACACAAAATCTTGTCATACTTCTTGAAGACATTATTTTTCTTTGTTCACCTTCGGAACATAATTAATAATTTCCAATTTTCGAAGCTCCCCGGCCTCAAAGTCATTTTTATAAGAAAGTTAATGAAATCTGTGTAAAGAACGACAGGAATATGGGGTAACAAGAAAGATGGGGAGCCGGCGATGAGAGGAAGCCTGGCAAGGAAAGAGGTGGTTGAAGTTTTAATCACAAGGAGAAAGGGGAAAATTTAACGGTGGATTTTAATTTCGCTCCTCGTTGAAAAGGGATCTATCCTTCCTGCTCTCCTTATTTCAATTATAATAACGAAGCGGGTTCTTCGGAATTTCATATCAAAATAACCAGTACAAGAACTTCTGAGGGAAGAGACGTGAAGACAGATCAATTCTTGTTCATTGATCCCTAAAGCCAAGCAGCTCAACCTCATTATAGCTCAGCGAGGGGAATCAAAACGAAAGGAAATGAATTATTTCTGGAATATTTTGCTTCAAAGCAATTCGAAATCACCTCTTACAAAATCATTCGATACACGTGGTTTACTTTTTGACAAGTTTTATCTGCTTTTTCATTATTCCAAAATAGGAAAAATCTTGAGATTGCCCTTGGAAGTTTAATGGTATTTGATACATTTCTTGAAGAATCTTTAGTTAACTCCTGTCAGTTAGCAAGTCAGTGTACAACAATGTCGATGGTGGATACCTTATCCCAATATTGTTGCTCAAGAGGAACCAATAAAGCTCGGATGACGTTACCTGTGGCCGTGGAAGCGTAAACCCGATCCTCTCTAGGTTACCCTTCATTTGCCCTGATTCCATCGGAAATTGATTTATTAGACGAAATTAAATTTAATTATTAGGGGCCTTCATTTTCAGGGCACATGCCATCGCATAAATTTTACCTATCATCATTCTGAAACATTTCTTTGGAGTACGATGTAGCAGTACATCAACAAAGTAAATTTAAACTCAGAGTTGAGATATTGGAAGATTTACACGATTGATGATGACCTATAATGCTTATAGCTACCTAATATTATCTAATAAAAATTATAACCTGATTACGATAAAATTTCGGCGTCGGGTCGGTCATAGCCGTAGCAGTGCACCGAGGGCTCAATGAGCCTCTTTTATCAGCACAGTCAATGGGGAATTTGCCTCACATTTTTTTTTTTTTTTTTTTTCGAATGAGGGTTTATTTTTATGGAATAAAACCATAGTGAGCTGCTCGAAAACGCATCCAAAAAATTTAGAGAATTTAAGGAAGATGGAAATTTTAAATGTGGTGGCAATGTGTAAGAGGCAGCCATGTTTGAAACGTGACGGATATTCTACCAATCTGACTTCAAAGGAGGTTCTGTGGCGCTTACCACAGAAGCGGAACATACGCGAACTTATACCTTCCGAGTAGTGCGCACAAGAGTGCGCCACGAGCTGGCAGGAAGAACCCAGATACAAAATTGACCAAAAGAAACAGTATTACTCACTTTTTTACAATACGAATCTATCTACTAGTTTATCAAGCATTATTATTCTTCATCTTCTCTTATTTAGTTTCAAGATTTGAATCACATCATTCGAGTAGCCATTTCACTGGATCGTTTTGTGTGGCGTGCTAGAACTCTGTCTGTTGTCGTTGCTTTCGCGTCGTTTTTTTTTTTTTTTTTCGTATGACGTCAACAATACTCCTCGATTTTCGCGGTGTTTTGTAACAGAGGTTCACTTGTTTAGTCATTTTCTCCTACGGTAATTTTTTTCCGTTGGTTATTCCTAGTGTTAAACGTTATTCTAGGGCCCTATAATAGGATTTGCCTTGAAATTCCAGAATCTAAAATTGAGGCAAATTCCCCATTCATACAACATGAAGTACTGGGAACGAGATGGAAGTGGAGATTATGTTTTTCGATTCATTATTTTCAATAATGAATCTTTGGAATTAAGCAAGAAAAAATATATCCCGCCAAAAATTTGATGGTTTACCTTTCATGATAAGAGACCTACGTAGACTACAAAAATCGGATGAAAGTTCGTCCGTCCGTCCACTGTACACCGTACCTACTCTATACGCCGGACTTCACCCAGTTCCGTGAATCAATTTTGATGACATAGTATGGGATACCTGCTCCGTTTGGCAGCTAGTTGTGCCCTGAAGGTTTCATTTATTGTCCTTTAAAATTATTATTTAAATATATATTGAACCTTTAAAGTAATTTACTTTAATGTTTAACCTATTGTTTTTTCATTATTTAAAAAAAAGAGTAACGAAACTCGGCTCTTCGAGCCTCCCCAAGGGGCAAGTTCCCTGGACCCCCGGATCGTTACTGTTTAGAGCCTTCGTGTGAGATTCATGAAGTATGGAACATGCTTCACCCGTGTTTTGTTGGTTTGCGGTTTCCTTTTAGTAGGAATTTGTTGTCTGTTGTTTTAATTTAGCTCGGGTCGGTTGTAAGTGAAAATCATTACAAAATCTTGCGCGACTTTCGTTCCACGGTTTTGTCACGTTTTTGTCCAGCTTGGTGATGGGTAAAGCATGTTCCATGCTAAAATTTGAAACTATCAATTTCTCCAATTGTTGTAGGTGAAATTTTCAAATTAAAATGATGAAATAAAGTCGCTCGTAATACATAGCAGTATTCTAGAGAACCTTGCTTTTCATAGCTACCGATAAGTACTTATGATTCTGTTTACTGGTATCGAATTGCATTTTTTGTGAGAAAAAAAAGGGTCGCGAAAAATTCCATGACCCCCGCCAAAAGACATACCTATCCATGCCAAAAATCGTTCTTTCATGACACACCGAACTGTAATCCCTTCTCCCCTGGGCCTTCGGCCGTTTTAAAGTCGGAAAAAAATAGCGAGGATTTTGAAGAATGTTTTGACACCATCCAGAGTTCTGATAATGAATTAATTAATACAAGTCAAATAAATTATTTTTGATTAGTAAATATATAATTCCAGAGTTTTTAAATTAATATGGGATACTGTTAACGTTTTAGAAACAAATTAGTCCATCTATAGCTTTGAACTATGATTCACGATTAAAAGAGAGTTGATTGTTAAAGTAATCGAGATTACACGTGAACTTCCTAGGAGCTTCCCAACCAAGTGTCCCTCCCCCAACACATCCTTGTTCCCTAGGAGAGTAGGAAGAAGCCGCGTTCTTCACAACCGGGTGATCTATACAAAAGAATTGTGAACCGTTGTGTGATAATTTGAAACAATACTAATTTAGTGACTCTCGCTGATTTTTTGGAGTGTTGAATGTACTAATCATTTATGTTGTTAACAGGGCAGTTAGTGGTATTTTAAAAAAAGTTTAAATTATTACAAAAAGGTTTTTTATTATTCTATATTGGTCACCCATCAGTAAATAACACAGTCTTCCACGAGAAAAACATCCAGACTACAGCAAATTATTACCGACTGTCTGTCGGATTTCTCATGACCCAACCGAGATAACCTAATTCACGGTGTACACTGTGTAACGATGGTATCCATCTGACATACAAAAACGCCTCCCAGGTGGTTGCGGCACGTCTACACGCCAACCCAATCAATCGCTGAAAATATAATCTGATAAAAAATGATAAAGTTATGGTTGCTACAAGGTTTTCATGTTTGCATAGCGCATACGGGCATCCGAGGGCAATGCTTTCCTGAGAGACCATATACACGCCAACCCGCACAATCCCTGAAAATTTCATCGAAATCTGACAATGATTCCCTGTAGTTTTTGAAGTTACAATGATTTTCATGACAGAATAACAGACTAACTGACCCGAAACCAAAATTGAGGAGGAATCTCTAAAGCGTAAAACGCGAGTGGGAATTCCGATTTTGGGGATTTTTTTTACCTTAAAAGTTGAAAACAGTGCTCCTGCTGCATTGGTAGACTTGGAAGCGGAAGCAATATAGTTTTCGAGTAGCTTCTACACAAAACCAAAACCCAAAATAAGAGTGAATATTTGATTTAGGGGAACCAAACTTTATTTGATCTTCAACATGAATACGAAGCTTCCCTATTTCCCCTAGTGGTAAATAACTAGAATAAGTACTTAAAGGGATTCAGTATTACATAGTACCCAACGGGATTACCTTAATTAAGGAGCGGCCATGTCTGAGGGAAGTTGTTAGCAAAAACGACCAGCGAGGAAAAGAACCTTCAGGGTGAGTTGAAATGGTAATCAGCTTACTTTCAGAGGTCCATTGAACAATTATAAGAGCTCCATTGGCATTTTAACTAACGCTTATTCAAAAAGAATGAAAAAAGTACCGAAGGATGATCCTAAGCCAATGAATCGAGAGTAAAAAGGATTGTGAGAGGTGGAAGAGAAAGAAGAATCCCGCTAATTTGAATAGCTGATAGGTCGTTGAACCCGAAGGACTTAGCTCCCGAACAACATCACTAAAACCTTGTGAAATGTCCAAGCAAAGGCGATAGTGTGGAGCGGAAGGACATATGGTGCGATCGGGAAAGGGGTTTCAGGAATTTAATCAAGATCGACCAACCATTTTGTCTCGACGGTGAAATAGATTAGTCACCCTCCTTTAATTCCCTGATCCAGGAAGAATTCTTCCTTCCTTCTACAAAATTCTTCGGATAATGCTGTAAGGTTTTTTTCAACTCGTAACGAGAAGATTGTAATGATAATATTGTTGCTAGATGTGATGATTGATTACTAATTCAGTTCGATGGTGTAAACACCTAGTCCCGATGAAATCTTAAGAGTCCACGCATTCCGTGATTACTCTGACCAAAAATGTTTCACAACCAGTTATGGTCCACCTGATTTTGGTTTTATTTTCAATCAATCATAAACATTTGGAATCAAGCAAGAACAAATTTTAACCTCCATCAAAATTTTGATAGTTTACATTTCAAGGTACGTAAAATCCGAAAATCGGAAGAAAAAAAACGCTGCAAATTATTTCACAAAGGTTTATTATTTTCCTGTATAGATCACTCGTCTGCTTTGCCATTGTCACTACCACATTTGAGTCTACCAAGGTAGCGGAAGCTTTGTTTTCACTTTTCAAGGTTGAAAAAAGATGTTCTCCAAAATCAAAACTTCCACTCGCGTTCTACGTTTCAGGCCTTCCTGAAGAATTTTGGTTTCGTGTTCCTCTGTCTATATGTCTGTCATGTAATCCTTGTAACGGGCATATCTATATGAAGTAACAGTCCAATTTCGATGAAATTTTCAGGGATTGTGCGGGTTGGCGTTCAGACGGTTCTCTACGAAAACCATCGTCTCCAGACTGATAGAACCCATTGCGCATGTCCAAACGTGAATTCCTTAAAACAGCCATGACTTCTTCATTTTTCATCCGATTTCGACGAAATTTTCAAGGCTTGTGCGGATTGGGATGTAGAAGGTCCCCTAAGAGGGTAGTGCAAGATACTTATAGATTGGTGTTTCGAGGATAACTACTATGCATCGGATCATCTATACAATCGGGATATTATGGATACGAGAAAGCTATGTGCCACACCTACTTGGTAGAATTTTTTTTACCTACCAACTATAGGTATTTGCTAGGTACCTACTACATAATTACCTTCACAATCAAGTTTATTCGGAAAAAATAAAAGATTCACACTCGATTCGAAGGAATAGGGAGTTTCGAATGGGAAATTTGATTGCTGGTTGCTGAGGGAGCAAAACTGAATACAACTCGAAGAAACGAACAGCGATCGCAGTGATGATTCACACTTATGATTATGTTTTATCAAAGGAAGACCTTAAGTTCTTGTATGGAGCAAAAAGCGGAAGATGTCCAATTTTGATGGGAATGTATGATTCTCCCTTTTTGGGTCAAATGGTTCTACGCGGAGCACAGTAGAACAAACGGTTCGTTCCCTACATTATGAGGACTTGATTGTTGGACGAAAATTAAATGAATTCTTGACGGTGAGTGTACACCGTCATTACCTACTTTTTTTTTCTAACGTAGGTAATTTGTTCTTCGCTTTTTTCATTACTGCCCGACAGGGATAGTGACTGACCCCTTAAAAGGACTAATTATAAATGTCAACTGGAGCGTCATTTTTTCAGGTTAAATCTCACATTCTCTCTTCCTTACGGTTGAATCGAATTTTTGGTTTATTATTTTCAATAATAAGCCTTTGGGATCGAGCAAGAAAAAAAAAGTTAACCCCCCCACCCTCAAAATTTGATGTTTTACGTTTCAAGGTACGTAGAATCCGAAAATCGAATAAAAAATTTTCCGTCGATCCGCCGTACGCCTTACACCGTACGACATGCCTTTGAAGCGATCATTTCTTTCGAGTAAACCAACAAGTTTCAATGATTTCAACGTTTACTCTCCACTTTTTTCGAACGATCGAAGGTGAAAACAAGCCTTTGAAGTGGTCATTTCTCTCGAGTAAACCAACAAGTTTCGATGATTTCAACGTCTACTCTCCACTTTTTCGAACGATCGAATGTGAAAACAAGCCTTTGAAGTGGTCATTTCTCTCGAGTAAACCAACAAGTTTCGATGATTTCAACGTTCATTCTCGACTTTTTCGAACAATCGAAGGTGAAAACAAGCCTTGAAGTAATCGTTTCTCTCGAGGAAATTAACAAGTTTCGATGATTTCAACGTCTACTCTCCACTTTTTTGAACGATCGAAGGTGAAAACAAGCCTTTGAAGTGGTCATTTCTCTCGAGTAAACCAACAAGTTTCGATGATTTCAACGTTTACTCTCCACTTTTTCGAACGATCGAAGGTGAAAACAAGCCTTTGAAGTGGTCATTTCTCTCGAGTATACCAACAAGTTTCGATGATTTCAACGTTCATTCTCGACTTTTTCGAACAATCGAAGGTGAAAACAAGCCTTGAAGTAATCGTTTCTCTCGAGGAAATTAACAAGTTTCAATGATTTCAACTTTCATTCTTGATTTTCTCGATCAATCGATGGTTGAAACAAGCCTTTAAGGTCATTTCCATCGAGTAAACCTAGATGTTTTGATGAGTTCAGTGTTAATTCTCGACTTTATCCAAGAATCGACGTTGCTGTTGTGTCTGTCATGAAATTCTTTCAACGGGCACAACTATTGGAAGTTTTTCTAATATTCAGGACTTGAGCGAATTGGGTTGCAGATGGTCCCCTATGAAAATAATCACCCTCTGACTGTTAACCAGTTCTACAGTTTTCATCCAAGATCGACGAAATATATTGAGGATTGTTTGAATTGGTGTATAGATTAAAATCATCGCCCCGGACTGATATATACTTTGACGTTGATGTTTTGAGATAAGCTACTCTATTCCTAAAATGCTTATTCATCTCAAAGTGGCTGAAAAAAAACTTTGTTTTGAGAAATTATGATCACATTTATCAATATTTTAAATGATTTAGAACCCTGGTAAAAGTTGAAAATTGACCCTGGGAAACCTGGGAATGTTTTTTCGGGGAATCGCTGGACACCCTGGTTTATGTATATATATTTACTTTGTATATCAAACAAACAAACAAACTTACCCACAAGATCGTCGTGTATTGTAAGAGTATCATACACTTACCTGAAACAAATAACACCAAGATGAGATATTATCAACCTGATACAACATGATTGATGGGCACAGATAAATACGTTTTTTTTTCCTCAAGAAATCAACTCAAAATATATTGTTTAGTAATGCATGCATTCCAGGAGACGTCCCATTGGATAAGTCAATTTAAACCAGTTGGTAAAGGAAAAAAACTGTTCACTCGTTGTAATTTATTGAGTATTTTAGGCAAGAAATAGTGACCCCCCCCCCCCACACAGACACTCTTATCCACCATAACATTTCGAGCAGCATGGGAGCCTCGAATTCGAGAGTATTTTAAAATCCATGATCATCGACACCCCCCCCCCCCCCCCACGACACCACCACCACTACCAATGGTGCCAGTATGTCACTAAAGCGGTGATACTTTGTAACGTTGAACTTTCATCAATTAGTTTTGGTAGGCAGTCCGTTGAAGCTCATTACCGTTTTCAAGGTGAAACACAAAAAAAAAAAAAAAACCACGAAACATGCGTCTCATGGTGTTCTGGCACCATGGTGGCACCACTATCGGTTCCATGGTGGTACAGAGTATAATTCATGAAAATCCGGGGGTATAATGAGAATTTTTCCGCAATTTCAAAGCTTGGGTACAATTAGTAAGCTATAAAGGAACTGAAATATTGAAAAATCGGATATTTTGTGAATATTATCCCCCCACTCCTCCCCATGCTAATTTTGATACTCTGTTGAGAAATTGTGCAATTTGGTAGATTTCTGAGTCGAATAAAAACAAAAACACTCAAATCGGTTGGAAATTGAGGCCTGGACTGATTTTACAGGATTATGCCCGCAAACGCACGTTATTTGAGCATTAACCCCCCTTTCCTCCCCTTAAAAGGCAAAATTCAGGTGACGTGGTGCACAACTAGATAGTTTTCCACGTAGAATGAGAAAAGAACCACGAAAATCGGTTGGAAATTGAGGCCTGGGCAGAGTACACAAGATTATCCCAAAAAACGCACGTTTTTTGAGCATTACCCCCCCATCCCCCTCTTTAAAAAGCAAAATTCAAAATTCCGGTGACGTAGTGCACAACTAGATACTTCTCCGCGTTGAACAACAAAAGAACCAGGAAAATCGATTGAGAACTAAGGGCTGGGCAAACGACACAAGATTTTGTCACACACACACTCACACACACACACACACGCGGACATTCACCTATGGTTTTTTCGCGGATTTGGATTCAGAATGGTCTAAAACTAATTATTGTGTGGTTATTTATTTATTTTTTCTTCTACTGAGTGTTGTCCAACTCTACCCCAGATCGATCGCATAAGGACGCCCAAGTCTTACTGTGGGACGTCCTAAAAAATAATACAATCAGTCTCTACAACAATGAAAATTTTTATACCTATGCTATTAATGGGAACCAAGGTGTGATTCAAAGTAGCCAAAATAAACTATACATCAAACTATACGGCTTGTTTTATAATTTGCTAAAAGCATCACGGATGTATTATTCTAATGTATAGAGTGTATTCCTATACTTATTACAGAATAATATCTCAACAACGCGCTCCATCTAAACATTATGAATACCGTTAATAATCAATTTATCTGTAAATTGTCACTGACTCATGGTGACATTGAATTAATTTTCCAAGTGATAATATTGTTCAATATTACTCATCTGGCTGAGGAAAATTTCTCAACCATGTTGGCTAGGAGAATACTTAAGGTAGGTATATCTTATCTTATTAGCGTTCATTCGCAAGATGGGATATCTGTGGAGAAGAATTTTCGGGAAGGGATTCAAAGTCGAACGGATTATAATAGATTCCGCGGACGTATTTCAACTGCTGCATATTTCAACGTTTTCTCCTTCCATCTCTTTATTTTTTTTTTCTCTCAAGCGAAAAAGATATTCTTGTATCTTATAACTGGAAGCCGTTCAACCCATAAGGATTCGGTGGTTTTATCTCCGGGCCCCCTTTTTATGCCTTAAGCGCTAACCCTCTCCAGTTCGGCACGGTTGAATCGAGCTCGGCTCGATCGACAGTCTTTGCCACCGGATCCCATGCATGCTCAAGCGCCTTGGTTATGGAAATTCGGCTCCCTGGAAAAGAGAAAGGCTCCCGTTGATTAGTCCAAACAGTTCTTGAATAAACGAGAGGAATTTGTTTTCCGCCTCTTCACTTTTCCGGTTCCTTTCCTTCCCGCCACACCAAAAAGAAGGCGGGATCGTTTGAAGAGATGAGACCTTTGTGATGTGGAGTGTTCTGAGATGAGTCTCAAAATCCTTTCGTTGTCCCATTGTCTGAATTTTAAACACCCAAGAAAAGTTCCATCTTTAACGAGGAACTAGCCGTGGCATTATAATGAACTTCTACATTTTTAAGAATGCACTCCGAGTCCTTCTTTCAACCGCTGCCTGCGTTCAACAGCGAGGAAACTTTTTCTCGGCGTATATTCTTACTTTTTCTGTAACTTACGGCCAGGATTACCATTATTTACCGGTGAAAAGTGAATCACAAATGCAGTTTGCGGCATGTTTCAACCTCTTGACTCCCTTGCATAGCACATAAATTAAATTTTTCACTTCCCAAAATACTGAAGTGTCATAATATGACTCAGCAGTGGCTCCATATCATGGAGTCGTATCTCTGTCTGCTGATGAATCCCTTCCCACATATAGTTCGAAAAAGCGAATTCAGTAAGATATGAGAACCCATTTACATCTTCGTAACGGTCAATACATTTCAACGAAAAATTAATCACAGAGTTATTTCTTGAGTATTTCTAGTTATTACAACGGCCTCCAAGTTTTCCTTACATAATGGGATGCGCCCTATGCATAAGCCAATTGCTAGTGCTTGTCACATTACTCTGTAGTGTTTCCTCAGATCAATCAAATATCTTCCATATATACATCATTGGATTCATACCATGTTCTTATCATTCTTTCATGTTCATGAAGCCCGTTCTTCTTTCGATACTGTTCAACATTTAGAAGTAGTTTAGTGAAAGGTTGACGTTTGAAAGTTCGATTTTGAACAAATCTACAACAGTATACTCAGTATAATTGAAGTCATTTATGTTTCTCTCAAGTTATTCCCGAGTATAATTATCTAGTAACTGATGGGAATCAACATTAAAATTAGATTCGATCTAATTCCCGAGTAGTTATTCCCGAGTATAATTATCTAGTAACTGATGGGAATCAACATTAAAATTAGATTCGATCGATAATTAATTTGATGGGTGATGATGAATAAATGTATGAAGGAATAGACTGCGAGAATCCTAGTTGAACAAGGAAAGCACAGGGGCATGCAGAGTGCTTGCCTAACCCCAGTCCTCACTTATAACATCCCGCGATAGATTAGGGATGGAAATATAGAGTTCAGCAATCGGGTGAAAACTAGAAACCAGAATAAAATTACGGTCGAGTTTGAATATGTTTCAAGTTATAAAGAATAAGGTGTTAAGTGATAGAACTGATTTGACTGTATGGGTGATTACTTAGTAGCGGTACACTGCGTTCTGGAGAAAACTGTGAATTAATAACTTATTATTGTAAAATTTATGACGACTTCATAAAGAGATCACGAGAGTTTGGACTGGATTTGATTTGAAGATATAATATAGGACGTTTTTCACATTACAGAATGAAACCACAAAATTATAACCGGAAGTACGAACATCGTAACAATACTTCGTAACGCGTTTAGTTCTTTCCAATAAACTTGATTGTGAAGGTGTGAATGCAGTATTGTGTGGTAGGTAGTACCTACCAATGGTTGGAAGGTAAAAAAAAGTTGGTAGGTAAAAAAAAACCGCAAATTATTGCCCAAAGGTTTAATATTTTCTGTATAGATCACCCTTCTGTATAGATCCCTTCCTACCAACCATAGGTACCTACCACCTACTAGGACATTTTTTAAAGTTCAACCCTTCATTTCCATTTGGTTGGTGGTTGGTACCTATGGTTGGTAGGGAGGGATCTACACAGAAGGGTGATCTATACATAAAATAATAAACCTTTGGGCAATTATTTGCAGCGCTTTCCAAAGCTACGAATTAAAAATTCGAAACAGCAGAGAGAATTCGCTGGTGTGGAACTGAAACGTCAAAGATCCGAACTCGTAGATATGGTTGGGGATATAACTACTCTCATCCCTATGAATTTAACCTAAACTTTCGTGTGATCGGACAAACAAGTGACGAAAATATCATGTCCGGTCGTGGCTGATGTTTTCTCTCTCCTCGCTAATGTCGGTAGTGATATTTTCCGGTTTGAATTTTGGTTGTGGATCACTCCAACCTCGTAAATCAAACTCATGAGTTCAACCGAGGTATGTCCAATGGATAAGTTGTGTCGGGTCTAGTGAATACCTGAGGCATGGTGTGCTCACCATCACCAGCCAAGTAGTGGAGATTTTAAATTATGGGAATCACCACATAAGAATTGAAGTTGATTGCATTCATTATTAGTTAATCAATTCTAAAATAGCTAGACGAGTGGTTCATGAATGTATGTCCATGGACCATTCGAACATGTGAATAGAATAAGGATGATATGGAACTGCAGAATTATCCAATTGTTAATAAGAAAAAATCTGTAATCTGTTCGTAGGTATGTAAATTTTAGGAAGTGAAATAATTACGTAAAGACCAATTGCCAGCAGACAACTTAACCGGTTTTGAATGTTGTTACCGCAGAATATCTCCAGAGGCAACGCGACACAAACGATCCCTTCACACCAACCAACTGAGATCGACTATTATTTGTTTTTGGGGAGGGAGTTGGAGGCCAGAGAGGGTATCAAAGCAGCCCACAGCGCTGTGCCGACGAGAGGCGTTTCAAACCCAGGGTGTCCTTGGCGCTCACCTCCTGACCCGGTATGACCCGACCTCCACTATGACTCCGTTCTCCCGTTGCATGAATCGGTAACTTGACTGAGAGCCAAGCGGACGATGCTGACCGCACTGCTCTCGGTGTAGTACTCGAAATTCTGTTCGGGTCTGACCTTCCAGTGTTCCTCATGGCCCTGGAGGTCAGAAGCGGTACCTTTTCCTTATACACGAGTTCGGAATCGGGTTCTGGATTTGACGCTTTCGCTCTAAACACCACTCTAAGCAGCTGGATCGTTTGGAAAATGTATCCGAAAAAACACTTTATTCCATTCATTTCTGAACACGTATTGACTCAAAGTGGATCCACTGAGTAGTGCAGCTATGAAAAGTTCTCTTGACAGCACTTGCTATGTCGAGTTATTGTGAATTGCAGTCCTACGAGATTAGTGGATTACTTTAATTGTAGATTATTGTAATATTGCTGAAAATTTTAAACGCCCTAGCTCGAAAACTCTTGATATAAAGTTATTGTTTTTCACCGAATTATAATAGAATTGAATTTTTACAATCGGATGAGACCACCCAGAGCTCTGAAGGACAAACCTTGCGCTCCCTAAGAAGAGATGAGGGCTCGACTTACAATAAATCAGAAACACGACTGCGAATCTCAACAGATTGTCTACTGACGGAAATAGGCCTAATATCCGTTAAAATTGCAAGTGATAAAATTATTTGAATGGAGTAAGTCGGTTAGAACCGGTTTGTTTCTTCGAATAGAGATTCATGTCAGCCAGTAAGGCTTTTTCAGCAACGAAGAACTTAATTTTGTCGTAGTGAAGACACTTTCAGCTCTCGGATAGCGATGTTATTGGTAGTAGGTAATATCAATGGAAAATCCGAGTTCCAGGAAGAATTTTGAGCTATACAGTAAAATAATAAATCGTTGTGTTATAGCTCGCCTGCTTTTTTTCCAACGGCACATTGCATAAATAGACCACAATTGGTTAACATCATATGAGTCGTTTGTCTGTGATCAGCTATGAACAAACAGGCGGTCAGAGAAACGGTGGATAAGTGGTCCCATACGAGACTCGATAATCGATTATAACGTCAGTATATCGACAAGTAATGGCGAAGAAGCAGTGATAAAACCACACTTATACCACATACCAAGTTTGGCAGCCTAGAACATTCGATTAGTATAATTATTCAAGGTAATCGTCTACTCTAATCAAATATATTTAGCCTTATTACATTATGACTCTATCCGTCGACGCCAGTATGAACTTCCCCCGAAAGATAATTATGCGGTTATTGAAACTGCTCATCCTCAGCCTTAACGAGCTCCAGGCTACGTTTTTTTGCTTCCGATTCTACCAAGGAAGCTTTGTTTTGACTTTTCAAGGATGAAAAAAAAAAGTTCTCCAAAATCAAAATTTTCACTCGCGTTTTGCGTTTTAGATCTTTCTGAACAATTTTGGTTCCGTGTCTGTCTGTCTGTGTGTCTGTCATGAATTCCTTGTAACGGGCATAACTATACGAAGTTATTGTCCAATTTCTATGAAATTTTCAGAGATTGTGCGGGTTGGTGTGTAGACGGTCCCCTATGAAAATCATCATCCCCGGACTGATAGAAGCGACTGCGCATACGCACACGTGAATTTCCTTGTAACGCGGCATAACTTCCACATTTTCCATCCGATTTCAATGAAATTTTCAGGGATGTTGCAGATTAGTGTTTAGATGGTCCCCTATGAAAATCACCACCTTCGGACTGATAGTAGCCACAGCGCATGCGCAAACGTGAATTTCCTTGTAACGCGGCATAACTTCCACATTTTGTACCCGATTTCGATGAAATTTTCAACGATGTTACAAAGTAGTGTTTGGATGGTCCCCTATGAAAATCATCATCCCTGGACTGATAGAAGCGACTGCGCAAGCGCAAACGTGAATTCCTTGTAAAGGCCATAACTCCTACATTTTCCACCCGATTTCGATGAAATTCTCAGAGATGTTACAGATTAGTATTTAGATAGTCCCCTATGAAAATCATGGAGAATGGGTTTTCATAGAGGGATTCATTCATAGAGGGATGGTCCCCTGTGAGAATCTCAAATCCTATTCATTATATCACTAGGCCTCAATAGCTCAGAGGAAGCGCATAAAACTATCTCCCAGGGGTCCCGGGTTCGAATCCCAACCGAGGCTAAGAATTTTTTTGATCCAATCACATACATCTACTCACTTAATTTTTCATCCGAATTTGATGAAATTTTCTAGGATTGTCCAGATTAGCGTGTAGATGGTCCCCTATGAGGGTAGTGGAAGGTACTTCGAGATTGTTGTTTTGAGATTAACTACCATGCATCAGATCATCTACATAATACACAGATACGAGGAAGCCATGTGCCACAGACTCTTGTCAGACTTTTTTTTTGTTTTTTTCTTTTTTATCACAGCAAAACGCATTTTTTTAACCTAATAATCTTCAACACCAATCAAAAATTCTTTCGGATTATTTTTTTTTTCAGTCATTTTGTCATTTCCTGCGTGCACGAGGGGATGAAGGTTAAACTAACAGATATAATCTTGGAAATCACAGAATTTATAATTGTTATTTTTTGGGGTAATATTGTGAGTGCCAACTCGCCAACGATCAACCCACTCCTGGTTGCCTACTGAGTAACAGCATTGGTTGTGGTGCAACATCGTTATTGGGTAGGAGGGTACGTAATTTGAGATCAAAAGAAAAAGAGATCATCTTGAAAAAACTTGGAATGACTGTAAACTGTAACTGAACTTATTTCTTTCATTATTGAGGTGGGTCTCCTGAAGAATAAGTACTAGTACTAACCACATAATACGTCCATGTCACTGTGGAAGACATCTAACAAGTAAGTTGGTGTCTGCAAAAACCTTGGCGGAACAGAGAAAGAAAAATGTGAGCGAGACTGGAAAAAGGGGAAAGTCTAAGGGTTCGGAAAGTGATATACTCGTACCTTCAGAAAGCTGGAAGAACGGGAAGTCTGAGAGGTTGTAGCGTGGTCGGTCGCCATATATCTGCCATATACATTGGCCATTAAATGCTAAAATAGTCTACACGCAACTTTAACCCCAAAGTCCTTCTTCTCTTCCCGACCGTATTCCATCCCTGGCAGTCTAAAACTTAATGAGGACAAGGAAAACCTTTTTACGTATTTCCCAATAACAAAGGCTTTCTCAAGGAGCGCTGCTTTTAGGAATTTTTTGTAAAGTGAAAAGTTTTTTTTTCATCTTTAACAAGCCCATTAATGAAATATCGTAGAGTTACATAATTGTCGAGGTCAACTAATGTTTCATGTTCGTGAATTTAAGGGGAAGTAATAAAAATCTGTCCGTTGTTCGACAAAATACCAATAAATTGTGAAAACGAGGCTGACAAAATAGGAATTATTCGAGTGTCTGTTATTTGAGAAGCTACAGTGAACAAACTACAGGGTTTCAATAAACTCTTACGAGGAAATATGTAGGGACAATAGCTTCGGACATGATTATGTTGAGGATTTCGTCAAATTTTTAAGAATCAACCAACTATGATGTCTTCGAATGCCCTAGTGAAGGCGGATCAGGGTATCAACATCATCATCAGCAGAACGGAGCATTTTTCACGTTTAAGTTAGCAGCAAACATTGTGTAACTTGAATTGAATTGTGTAACAATAAAATCTCACTAGATAAATGTACAGGTATTACTGAGTACCTATAATATCTTTAAACTTTATCAACCTTCCTCTACAATTCACAAATGAGACAAACACCAAACCTGGTATGGTAGGTTCGCTCCCCCTAGGATTCAACTTCTCGTCCTCCCGAATTTTCCCTCGAACTACAAATCATAACCCGAATGGCCAGGGTATCCCTCAACCCTGCTGTATACGGTGGTATCCCATCATGCGCTGGCTTCCCTCTTTTGTGATGCCACGTAAGGGGCTGTTTTGCATTCAGTTCCCCAACGGCCGGCCGTCCGTTCGGCAACCCCATGTACATATTTCAACGACCCTCGAGCCTTCCTCTCATATAAAATTCTTCACGTACCTCACTGTTAAGTGGTCACATATTGGTGAAAAAAAAACGTATTACCTACCTCGCTAATAATACAAAAACGAGTTTATTTACTCACGAGTAAATTGAGTAATCAGTTGTTCCAATAAAAATCATAGGATAGTATTGAAAATAGTGATAAGAAATAAATAATAATAGTATTGAAACAACAGCGCTGATAATGATCACTTGTCGTATACATGCACTCTTTATCTACTTACTGCTTACCTAAGTGAAGTGAAAACTATCCGTACCAGGATGACAATTTACGACCCACTACATCCTCATTGTTTTTGTCAGCATATATACAGGATTAAAACACTCTAACCCGCCAAATATTCACAAACTGCTAAGAATATTATACATTCGTATCTTTGTCCCACAAAAAATTAAAATCGTTCGTATTTCGCCTAACGGTGTTCCTCAAATGTCAAAATGTCGAAAAGGAAAATAACTAAGAATCTATTTATTGCGAGATCAACACGATCATGTTGAATGTCGCTTTGAACCTAATCTTTACGTAATATCGTTCCACGAATCAAGATAATTTTTTCTCTTCAGGTTGGATAATCTGCTAGCTCAACAAAAGTTAGTTATTTTAGCATTTTAGAAGAAAATTGAGCAATTTAAAACGTCAGAAACATATTTTTGCTTCACATACAAGTTTATTTTGAAGAAACACACGCTTCACACACAATTCGAAAAAATAAAGAGTAGTGGGTGTTTTCATCAGAAAATTTTATTGCTAGTTGCTAAGGAGGCAAAACTGGGTACAACTCATAGAAAATAACAACGATCGCATTTTGGTCAGCTAAAATTTGAACGGAGTTACAAAAGGCTGAGACCTCGCTAGCTAATCACACTCGTGTTTCTGATGTATCGTTAGTAGAACCCTCAAGTTTTCATGGGGATCGAACGGTTGTTTCTACATAGCTCTCATTGGTCTCATTCGCTTTTGAAAATTCCATACTATTTCGAATTGATGAAAAAACAATATCTTTGCCTATAATAATGTTACTGGAATTTTGTTCATGAAATTGAAATTTCGTTTATGAGCTTCATTTAGGATATGGTTGTGCAAAGAAGCTTTTGTTTGATTCTACAACTTCTAGGAGTTGATAAATAATGGCTGAAATTTTCAAAACGTTCTGAAAATGTCAGCCATTATTTATCAACTCTTAGAAGTTACTGAATCAAACAAAAGCTTTGTTGCACAAACATATCCTAAATGGAGCTATTCAGGAACTAATTCAGGAAGGATACAATTAATTTTGATTTATTATTTTCAATAATGAACCTTTGGAATCGACCAAAAAAATGTAGCCCTCCCTCAAAATTTGTTGATTTACGTTTCTAGTTACGTAGAATCCGAAAATCGAATAAAAAGTCCTCCGTACGTGGCACTTTTTTTTTTTAGCAACCAAGAACCGATTTGGTTGAAATTTGGTATATGGGCTCCATTTGGGGTCTACTTGAGCCGCGTAGCTTTTGGTTGATGTCAGTCACTTCTAAGGGGTGAAAACTAAGGGTTGAAATTTTCAAGAGTGCTCTGGTATAGTTCTTTCACTAATTTGAAATAGTATTACATTTGTAGAGACCACCCAGAGTTCTGTGGGGCCAACCGTTCGCTCTTTATGAGAACTTAAGGGTTGGACTTATGATAAATCAAAATCGCGAGTGTGAATCACCAGAGGTTCAATCTCCGTTGACATTTTAGCTAACCAAAAGGCGATCCTATTCGTTCTTTCGAGTTGTGATCATTTTTGCGTTCTTAGCAACCAGTAATCAAATTTCAATGTGAAGGAACCCCAACTCTCTACTTCTTCGAATCGAGTGTAAAGCGTTTATTTCTTCCAAATAAACTTTATTGTGAAGGTGTAAAGGTAGTATGTAGTAAGTTCGCAGGTATGGTAGGCAGATAAAAAAATAATGATAATGATAATAAAAAAGTGACAAAGGAAATGTTGTGATTTTTTCAGACGTGTAATATATACAGAAAAACAATAAACCTTTGTGAAATATACTGCAGCGTTTTTACTTGGATAAAAATGAACTAAATAATTTAAAAAACTGGACTACTATTTGATTTCTAGGAGAGCCGATCCAAACTGGATTTCGCAAACCCCCTCCATCTGCAAGCAGATAGATGAAACCCCGAAAACCCTAGAAGGGTGATCGAGGGAGTGGAAGGAACTCACCACACGAGAGCCCTAGGGGAGCTAGTTATGACTATCAGCTCCTCTAAGTACCTGTTTGTATTAACACCACAGGTAAGACCGAACCTTCTAGCTAAGGTTCTACCAACTAGACAGGTTGGTGCCCGAGTTCATAACAGAACTCACATGCCGAGAGACATATTCAAGGGGCAAGCCCTTGAGGAGGCCATCTCTCCCCTTGTAGCCTTCTTGGTACAAGCCCATGAAGTAGGGTTTGCTCAACCACGACCACCACGAATCCAACCTCTACTGAGGGGCAGGCAGGTGATGCTTTGACCGAGGTCAGCGCATCTGCAGCCTGGGGCTCCCCTCGCCCGTGGTACTGGTATTTGAGATGAGTAATGAGCCTTTTACGGCCTTACTGCTATCCCCAGAAGCCCGACCAGGTAACAGGCCCGGAAGCAGAGAATTTGTACCTGCTCCCTAACCTCTCTACTCCAAACCGCTCTACTACAAACTGGACTGGTGGCTGAAGCTTTGTTTTCAGAAAACATTTTAGACGTAGCTACTCATTATGGTAGAAATACAGGAGGCCCCAATTAAAAGTCAGCCGCAGATCACACACATCCGAAGATCGATATAAATACGATTACAAATATTACCGATCGATACAAATATAACGATTCCATCAGTGCGTGGTCATAGCACTTCATTCATCTCGCATGAAACAAAAGACATTTCAATGTAAGCCGATGAATGCCAGAACGAGGGCAGCGGGGATGCTCGTGCATGTGCATTGACCGTATTTTGAAAGGGCCCAGAGAGAGATGCTGAATCTAGTACTGTGGGTTCCAACAACAAAAGGTTCGGATCTCCGGGTTATTCCTCGCATCACCGAGTCCGATCAACTGAGCCCAAATCCCCTCGCTTGGATCCCACGGGATACGACAGGCAAAAAGCTCAACCCTAAATCTAAAGTGCTTTGCAGAACAACTAACCTTTTGAAAACGGAAGTTACTGGTTCTAGTTGAGGTCACCTCGCACTTTTCATCTGAGGAAACTCATTTTGGATAGGAGAACAAATTAATCGTCAACTATTAATTTCGTACGATTTGCAATCATCGCTAGTAAGTACTACGAAGGTATCAAACCCCTTAACATTATTGTATTCAAATAATTCCAATACATGTACAATGTGATTTTCGTAGAAATTTCATTTAAATATCAAAGATTCTTCCTGAATGGTTTAGATGAAACGTAAATTCAAAACCGTTTGATGAATTGATCTAATGCCCTTAAATAATTGGTATACAAGCCGCTTGTTGATCATTTGATGAAAGTGTAAACACGTTGAGCAGTGTAAGGCTTCCCCGTAGATATCGTAGTTTTCAACTCAAGCTATTTCGAAGAATGTCAGTTTCAACTAAGTGCATATTCAGGAAAAGATTATTGTGTCGAACGTGAATCCCATTACCCTTGCGACGGATAAATCCACCATAACCTAATATGTATGAAATACAGTGCTTTTAGTGAGAGGAAAATGCAAATATACTGACGGTTGGTTATAAAAAATATCGACTGAATTATATTCTCAACAATATGGTTATACCTCCCAGTTCTTTCCTCGGACCCACTTCCTGTTCAATCACGAGGGGTGCTTGTTGCGTTCAAGCAAGTGTTGTTGTGTGTCTCTAAAGGTCGTAAATCTCATGGAATTGGGGATCAATGGTGGTTTTCTCGTGGATCAGCAATAAGGCGCTGGTCTCCGAAGCATTATGAATACAGAACCGCGCCCCCATCAATTCAAGATTAGCATTTATCTAATCAACACAAAAGACTATTATTATACGATTTGATGTAGCCAGCATTGGCAACTAGTTTTACATTTCAGAAACGTATCTTTACTACAAAATTCAGTACATTACCAGTTCCTCACATCCTGAATAATACATTGATAAATCGAAAAAAGGTGCCTTACAAAACAGTTACTATTACTTCATTTGTATTATTGTTATTCCATACTAACTTGTCTCTCTCTCACATTGAAAGAAAAAAAAAATAAGAGCCAGAAATATTGACGTTAGTCGTGCCAAGGCGGAGTTAAATAAACCCGCACTTTTCGCGTTTATCATTTGGGCGTATATGGGCCCTTATGGCGGCTTGTAACAATTCGCTCTCTTGTCTTGTCACTTGTTTTCCTCTTTTGTGTTTGACGTGAACCTTTCTCTTGAATTCTTCGCTTATTCAGTTGCTCGCTGAGGAAAAAAAAAGTGATGACGCCCGAGAATAGAGGTTCTGAAACAGTAGGTACATACGTTTTGTTGTGTAAAACGGAGTTTATCAGAATGATAAAAAATGGCGTAACAAAAAATACTCCATTTACGGAGGTGGTTTTTTCAATTTTTCAAAATGTGTTTCTGATTCATTATTTTCAATAATGAACCATTAGAATCGAGCAAGGAAAAAGTTATCAACCTTAAAATTTTAAGGTTTACGTTTCAATGCATGTAGAATTCGAAAATCGAATAAAAAATCCGCCCTTCCTCCGTCCTCGGCACTTTAGTTACCATGGACCAATTTTGATGAAATTTGGTATATGGGCTCCATTTTGGTTCTAGTTGTGCCCCGAAGCTTTTGGTTGACGTCAGTTACTTCCAAAGGGTAAAAATTAAGAGTCCAAATTTTCAATAGCGCCCTAGCTCGAAAACTCTAAGAATAATGGTATAGTTTTTTCACCAATTTTAAATAGTATTGCATTTTTAGAATCTTTTGAGATCATCCAGAGCTCTGTAGGACCAACCGTTCATTTCCCATGAGAACTTAAGGGTTGGACTTACGATAAATCAGAAACACGAGCGTGAACCGCAAAAGAGGCCCAACCTCCGTTCAAATGTTAGCTGACCAAAATGCAATAGTTGTTCGTTTCTTCGAGTTGTAATCAGTTTAGCAATCAGTAATCGACTATCTTAATAAATAGGTTAACCTTAATCCCAGCTTCTTCGAACTGAGTGTGAAGCGTTTATTCCTTCGCAATAAACTTGATTGTGAATTGGTAGGTGGTAGGTAGGTAAATGGCGACAATGGCAAAACTGAGTTCGTTGCAGACGAGATCTATATAGAAAAATAATAAACCTCTGTGTAATTGCAGCATTTTTAGAATATATTGAGACCACCAGGAGCTCCGTAGAACAAACCGTTCGCTCAACACGAGAATTCAAGGGTTGGACTTGAGATGATTCAGAATAGCGAGTGTGAATCACCAAAGAGGTCTTATCTCCGTTGAAATTTCATCTACCCAAAATGCGATATTTGTTCGTTTTTTTCGAGTTGTACTCAGTTTCGAGTCCTCAGCAACCAGAAACCAGTATTCAAATTTCCACATTTATTATAAAGGAACCGCCACATATTTCTTCGAACTGAGTGTGAAGCGTTTATTTCTTCCAAATAAACTTGATGGTGAAGTCGGAAAGTGGTAGGTAGTATCCATTGTCGCTACTAGTGGTAATGGCAAAGCTGTTTTCTTTGCAGAAAAACAATAAACCTTTTCGAAATAATTTGCAGCGTGTTCGGTTCATTGTTACCTATGTTATTGTTGAAACTATTTATTAGTTATTCATGTTATGAAAATTACTGTTCGTCCTATAAATTATCCCAATGGGCTATCCTCCATTAAGAAACAACTAATGGACGTCATCATGTACATTAACGTAATGTTTGATAGCAATGGACTGCTCAAAAGGGCCTGCGTAGATTCTTCCAAATTCGTGAAATGAGATATGTATTTTCCTAATAAACCAGAGAGAGAGAGAACGGTTTTATTGCAAGGAAACTACAAAGAATGGAAGCCATTCTAAGAAAGAAAGCGAAGGAAGAGGATGTACTGCGGACTCCTGCTATTTCCTACCCATTCCTTGTAGCTTGGTCGTCTGCCCACCAGGCTCTCTGGGGTCGGGGTTGTGGATGGAGAAGGATGCGGAGGCGCGGATTTGTCATCGCCATTGGCCTCATCAGCGTTCGGCCTCGAATTCATCTGCTACGGATAAACAACTTTATACAGTCAAACCCCCTGACAACTCTTCCACCCCCACATCGAAACACTTGATTCCGCTTGACCTGTTTAAACCAAAACGGGTCCAGTGGGGGACAAACCTTGATTGCGTCTCTGTTCACTCAATTCAATCTCCTGTCTTTCCGCTCCTCTAACGATGTAGCTCTCTAAACACAGTTCACACCTTACAAATACGAAGCATAACGTCCATGACCTAGTATTCGGATAAGAACAGTTTTATAATGTCCCTTGAGTACTATAAATAAACTTAAATCGTCATCATATTGAATGGTGAGTACACTCTGCTATGAACTAGTATAATAGCATACCTATATAAATACTCAGATAGTGACTGTAGCTCACCAGAAGGAGCCTAAAAAAGGGTTATCAGGGAATTGTACAATTACGTATCACAACGCGTTCAGGAGGAATAGGAGAGAATTCAGCTATTTGGCTCACACAGCTGATTTCCCAGACTAATTCCTGATTACATTATTAGCCATATTCTGAACATCATGGCTCAAGGTTGAAGAGACAAGAATTTAATTTTTTATAGCATGATTGCTCATACAGCTGATTGATATCAGTAAGATATACTTCAGCTCGTCAAACCTGACCAGACGCTCCCAACCACCCAGGTACAGTGTGGCTGGTCTAAGAACCTTATGAAAAGTTATCTATTCAGCTCATACAACTGCATGTCTTCTCTGACTTGCTTTCAATCACTTCCAGTGGTCTTCAAGAGACTGAGTACTTGGTTTCAGCCCTGTTGAATGATCAGGTGCGAAGTAAACACTGAAGTTCACGCAGCTGATCTGAATTTTTTAACTTCTACGCCCTAGAACGAACAGCAAAAAATTGAGATTGATTGGTAACGCTGCTGACTAGAACATCCTTTCGGTTACTTTCAGCTCAGTACCAAATTTCAGCTCTGTGTGGTGAACCAAGGAGAAGTTCTATTCTCGCTCACACTACAGATACAAAAAATAACATTCTTCCCGTCTCATTGAAATTTACGGGAGACCCCCAACTATATAAAAATACGTAATTTTTCTGGAAATTTTGAGAGGTGAATAGAAATTATTATATTATGATAGAATGTATAAATATTATTTTAAATTATTAGCAATGATATTTTACGTATAATATTTTACTCATACAACTGACTGAACCTTCCTCTCAGTCACTTTCAGCTGAGTACCAAATTTCAGCTCTTTGAGGTGAACCAGGAAGAAATTAGCTCCATTCTCGCAGAAACATTCGATACAAAAACAATTACGTTCTTCCCGTCTAATCAGAATTCCTAAAAGACCCACTAATGTATAATGGTTCTTGATTTTTCTCGGAAATTTTGAGAGGTGAGTCCAATTATTAATATTTTTTTTGATTTATTGGGACGGGGCAAGAGAAAAGAGAGAGAGAGAGAGTGAGAGAGAGGGAGAGTTTTCTCTCCCTTAGTCACTTAGACCATAAGTTTGATCTATTGTGACAGCAGTCCAATTATTAGATTATGATGAAAATATATAATTAT
This sequence comes from Apolygus lucorum, assembly GCA_009739505.2. Classification (NCBI taxonomy): domain Eukaryota; kingdom Metazoa; phylum Arthropoda; class Insecta; order Hemiptera; family Miridae; genus Apolygus; species Apolygus lucorum. The sequence continues at coordinate 29,315,613 of CM019182.2, forward strand.
TATTTTAAATTATTAAAAATGATATTTTAGATACAATATTCTACGTCTTACAAATGGCTGAACCTTCCTCTCAGTCACTTTCAGCTGATTAACAAATTTCAGCTCTTTGAGGTAAACCAGGGAGAAATTAACTCTATTCTCGCTTAAACTTTCGATAAAAAGAAAATTACGTTCTTCCCGTCTAATCGGAATTTCGGAGAGACCGACTAATGTATAAAGGGTCGTGTTTTTTCTCGGAAATTTTGAGCGGTGAGTACATTAAATTGTTAGCATAGTATTCTAATATTAATATATTATATTATTATCCGTGAATATTTTCAGGTAAAACCTGAGATTTTCCGGAAATTCTAAGAGGTGAGTCAAGAGTATTGCTAGATTAGATAGGTAAATAATAGTTCAAAATCATATAAACAAAATTGTATTTGACTGTCTCTCGGTCACTCTCTGTACTAGTGTGTCATCCCCACCGTGTGTCTGTCTGTTTGTTTGCTCTGGGCTTCGAGGGGTAGGATTAAAGTCGGTGTTTTCATCCTTCTCGGAGCACCTTCTCATCTCCTGCCCAAGTCATGATCCTACGTCCTCTTCGTGCAGCCTGGGCGAGTTTGGTGGAACAGGGATGGTCTCAACACCAATCCTTGTGGTACCTCTTTCCACCAGAGTCGGCTAAATGGATGCCCTGGCGATGGAGTCAGGCCCCAAATCAATGGGGCCCTTCCATAGGGAATCAAGGATTCTTCAAGGTGGCTCTAAAGTTAGAGCCTACAGTTCTATAGTAGGAAACATTAAGAAATTTAATAATGGATGCTAAGGTACAAAACTGGTCCAACTCAAAAAAACGAGCAGCTATCGCATTTTGGTCAGCCAAAATTTGAACGGAGATTACGCCTTTTAATTTAGTTTGAGGGTACCTGATACACTGTTAGTTCATTTACCTACTCTGTTCAAAAATTAATTAAAGGGATTCTGAGTTATTTTCCATTTATTTAGTTTTTCTATGAATAAATAAAATTAAATAAATAAAAACAAATTTATTTTCTAAAAAAAAACTCAAATCGCGATCGCACGTAGAATAGGTAAAATAGGTAGAACCTTGCTTCATAGTTACCGACATGTAGCTATGATTTTGTTTAATGATACCTATCGCGTTGCATTTTGGTTTATTATTTTCAATAATGAACCTTTGGAATTGATCAAGAAAAAACATTATTTACCATTTAGTTCCCCCACAAAATTTGTTGGTTTACGTTTCAAAGTATGTAGAATCCAAAAATCGAATAAAATTTGGCCACCGACCGCCTGACGCGGCACTTTCCTTAGTTGCCCCATGAACCGATTTTGATGAAATTTGGTTTATGGGCATCATTTGAGGTCTAGTTGTGCCCGAAGCTTTTGGGTGATGTCAGTCACTTCTGAAGGATTGAAAAATAAGGTTTGAAATTTAAGCCCTAGCTAAAAAAAATCGATATAAAGGTATGTGTTTTCCATCAATTTAAGATAGTATCGAATTTTCAGAGATCACGCGAGATAATCTAATCAAACGTAACATCTACAGCATTAAATGGACTAATTTAGTCCATATATCCTCCGCTAGGGATGACAAAGCATTTTTCCCTGCATCGCATTATCTCAAGCTTTACCAATAGGTTACTAAGCTTATCTCAATATGATTCGAAGGGAAAACGCTTTATTATTCCTAGCGGAGGTTACATGAACTAATGCTGTTAGGTGTGGTTTAGACACTCGGGACTTATGATAAAGTGAAACACGAGTGTGAATTGCAAAAGAGAGAACGGAGGCCTAATCTCCGTTCAAATCTTATTTGACCAAAATGCGATCACTGTAAGTACGTGGTCGGTAGGTACCGACAATGACAAAGCCGAGTTCTTTGCAGACGAGTGATCTATATAGAAAAATAATAAAGAACAATAACAACAATTTGCAGCGTTTTCGCTTGTGGCAAAAAAAAAGTCCCAAAAAATTACTTGGCCCCCAGCCAAAATACATAACACATGTCAAAAATACATGGAAAATAACTCAGAATCCCTTTACCTAATTACTTTTTGAACAGTAGGTAAATGAAGTAACAGCGTATGAGGTACCTACCCAATTCTAGGGACCAGTGAACATGATTTTACAAATCTGCGAGCACATGTTCACCCGTACAAAACCAATAAAATGAATAAAAAAAAAAATTCTACGAAAATGTACACATTGTATAAAGAAGATGTCCAAAAAATATAAAAGAGCAAAGAAAGCGGATTCCAGCGAGTGATATTCCGCTGTTTCTTTCTGAGCTTGTTTCATTTGGCACTCTGCGAAATCCTCTAATCCAATGAGCCCTGACCGGGCTGCTCTTTTGTTTCTACTTTGAGGCTTTCATGAAATCCCGTGGGCAAAATCACAACTATACAGCCAGGTTACAAGACCTTCGTTAGATTTTCAACTGGTTTGTTGAATGGAATCAGTAGGAAGAAAAGTTGAGACCGATAAAAAATGTAGTTACATTTTCCAACTCGTATCGATTCTTCCAACAAGTAAACCTAAATTATTTTTATTTCTTATCGACTTCTCATATACGGTTATTATGTAATTCTAAAGGTGTAAACTGAATTTACATAATGTGAATTGAATTAAGAGCTTATAAAATAATTCTAAAGCCCCGTCTACATTGCTTTAGAATTTGCCGCGAGCAGGGGCTTCGAACGAGCAATCGTTCGAGGATGAGGCAGTGTAAACAGTCGCCTCCAGCCGGGCAATGTTCGCGTTAGTTGCTCGTGCTCGATGCTGATCCACCCGATGTCGTTTTTCCGACGAATCATCAAAGGGATGCTCGTTTGTCGCCCGCTCAGTGTGAACACCCCGGACCGATGTTCGAGGAATTGAATCTAGTTCCAGCCAAGTTGTTGAAGGTGTCACATTTCTCCCATTTTGACGATCACTTTTGTCATTTTTATAGATTGTTCCAATTTTTTCACTTTTAAATTGTTTTAGGATTTTATTTCGACTGTTTTGCGACGGAGTTGAAAAAAAAAGTTTCTGACGTTAATTTCACTGTATGATGCTGTGGCAGCCCGACCACAAACTTTATTTTAATAAAATAAAGAGAAGTGACGCACGGGAAGCAATTGCTGCGCAGCTTCAAACATCTTCTGACACCGTAAAAAACAAAATTACTTCCATGTTGGCTACGTACTGGAGGGAGAAGAATGCAGTAAATGCTCGGGCAGTGTCAACAGTGGTACTCGTTGCAATCGTGCTCATTGAAAACCGGCAAATGCTCGATCGCGAATGATAGATGCTCGATGCTCGAGGATGCTCGAGCAGTAAAAACGGGGCTTAAAACACAAATTTCTACCTAATAATAATCCTAATATTAAAGTAACGAGATGATTTTTAAGACAAAATTCGATGAAATTCGAGATTGAGCAAATTCATGAAATTTTATCACGCTATACCTACTTATAGTCACTTGAAAGAATCCACCTACTAGTGCACCATGATAATAAAAGGTCCATATACGTGTCTGTTTCGGATCTGGTATGAAACAACTCCACCAGGTTATTCGAGCAGAATCTTCCAGATATAAAGCTATCCTAATCAGTTTATAGGTAAAGTCATTGGTGAGCTTTATTTATCAGGTCTACAATTAGCAATTCAAAAATTTTGGGTATGGCACAAACATAGTACAGTTTTGTCCTTCATACTGTCTTCGAAATCAGCGTGGTGTAGCAGAGTACTTCATACAATTACACGGAAGGGCTTTAGTTTTAATAATATAAATATTTTAATTGAATCGATTTTCTCCACCAACGTAAATATTTTGCACCAATAAATATAAATAAACCAAATAATTTATAGTTCATCGTTTATTTGTTGTATTTGAATCTAATACCCATAGAAAAAGTAAATTAATTCAGTTGTGGGTGAGCTTTTGCAAGAGATTATTCACTGCCCTAACTTTGTTTCTCGATTGGTTCCACTGTTGGATTAACAGTGATGGAACGAGAGATCGGATATACGGACAAAAAGCCTAGTAAGCTTATGTGACCACGGCCAGGACCCAAATGTCATTTTTCCCTTTCCCCCATTCGTTGATGAATATGGAAGGTATAATCCCTCGGACGTGACCATACTATTGAATTCTCGGATTCTCCCTCCGTCTATCTCCTGCACACGATCACCCCCAAGCAACGTACAACGGTATGAGTTTCTGGGGATTCGAGCATGGCAACTTCTTTATGGGATCGATTTGTGTCAAACATGCATAGCGATGGTCAAAGTATTAAACAATTCGTGTTAGTTTATTTGCTTGGGTAAATTAAACGATAATCTATGCTTAGGTTGAGTTTGTGTACTATTCACTCAATATCAAATCTATACGAGCGACTTTATCCATGCAAAGAACTCCATGTTATTTTATATAATTATGATCCATCACTACATGGATGTTAGTTTATGGTTTAATACAAGCTTCGACATTTTTACTGGAAAAATCAATAATAAAGTAATAAAGAATAAAGATTTCAAAAAACATTCCAAGTTCAATAAGCGTTCAATGTTTTAAAGGAAACTCCATTCTACAACCTAAGGAAATACTTCGACCGAAAATGGATTTGACTTATGTCTAATGGTATATGTATAGTTCTCAATACCGATTTTATAATGTAGCAGAGGAATATCTATTAGAAGTATGCTTGCTTGAAGGAAGTTTTTATATATTTACCATTCTAATCAATTTATTCTGGCCAATGTAATATTTGTCATAATTATTTCATCAATTACATTAATTATTTTATAATTTAAAAATTTCAGGACTGAATAATATTGTGAGGCAGCACCGTGAGCTTCAAAGGTGGATGGGTCCGGGTCCGGGTACGGCTGGGCTGCCCGACTGGCGCACCCGCATGTTGTTGCTATACTAATGCACTTGCCGCTAGGTTATTATCAGCATCACACTATTATAGATACACCTACTATTCCCACTCATGCAACATAATATGTACAATACAATGTTGTGTTGTATAATATTATTATAAAATGTAATATAAATTTGACGCAGCCATGTACATAATATGTACATGAATCTTTATTGAATGTGAATGAATCTTTATTCTCGGTATATTACGTAATATTATTGCGTAATGTACCGAGAATAAAGATTCATTCAATTGAATATTGGATTAAATAGTTACCTGTGGGCATAAACAATCATTCCCGTAACTTTCATTCATGTAGTTATAATTCGAACAAACGCACCAAAGAATGAAGTAAAAATGAAACATCTGCAAATGGGGTTTGGCAAACAGCTTCCTAGCATCCATAACATGATTGGGAAGGTCATGTGATAAGAGATCAAAGGGTGACACGGCCCATCGCACACGATACTCAAACAACTCGAAAAGGAATCGGAGGAGAATTGTGTAGGTTACAACAAGGACTTTTCGTTCAAGCACGTTCAGAAGTTTCTATAAATATGAGGCTTAGACAATAATTATTGTTGACGTAGGTAACCAAAGCAAATCGAGTACAGAAGGTCATGCCATTTCGTTCTAAGGACATCGAAACTGATCAAGCAGTCGAGAGGAGTGGCGCCCAGAAGCTCTTGGTTGATGTCGGTCACTTCTAAGAGTTAAACAATTAGAGCTGAAATTTCAAAACGCCAGAAATGAAAAACTTTTGATATAAAGGCAAGGTTATTTTATAAAGTTAGAACCCTAATATTTTGGTTTATTATTTTCAATAATAAGCCTTTGAAATCGAGCGAGAAAAAAAATGTTAACCCCCTCCCACCATCAAAATTTCATGTTTTGCGTTTCAAGGTACGTAGAATCCGAAAATCGAATAAAAAATTGTCCGTCCGTCCGCCGTACGCGTCAGTTTTCTTAGCAACACTGGACTGATTTGGTAAAAATTTGGTATATGGGCTCCATTTGGGGTCTAGTTTGTGCCGCAAAGCTTTTGGTTAATGTCAGTCACTTATAAGGGGTGAAAATTGAGGGTCGAAAATGTGCTCTAGCTCGAAAACTCTGGAAATGAAGGTATCGTTTTTTCACGTTTTTAGGACGTCCCACAGTAAGACTTGGGCGTCCTTATGCGATCGATCTGGGGTGAAGTTGGACAACACTCAACAGAAAAAAAAATAACCACACAGTAATCCGTTTTAGACCATTCTGAATCCAAATCCGCGAAAAAAACCATAGGTGTATGTCTGTGTGTGTGTGTGTGTGTATGTGTGTGTGTGTGTGTGTGTGTGTGTGTGTGTGTGTGTGTGACAAAATCTTGTGTCGTCTGCACAGCCCTTAGTTCTCAACCGATTTTCCTGGTTTTTTTTTTTGTTCGACGCGGAAAACTATCTAGTTGTGCACTACGTCGCCGGAATTTCGAATTTTGCCTTTTAAGGAGGGGAAAGGGGGGGTTAATGCTCAAAAAACGTGCGTTTTTGGGCATAATCTTGTGTCGTCTGCCCAGGCCTCAGTTCTCAACCGATTTTCGTGGTTCTTTTCTTCTTCGACGCGAAAAACTATTTAGTTGTGCACTACGGCGTCGGAGTTTTGAATTTTGCTTTTTAAGGGGTGGAAAGGGGGGGTTAATGCTTAAAAAACGTGCGTTTGCGGGGGTAATCCTGTAAAATCTGCCCAGGCCTCAATTTCCAACCGATTTGCGTGTTTCTTGTTTTTTTTTTACTCAAATAACTTCCGAGTAGTACATGATTTTACCAGAGTACCAAAATTTGCAAGGGGAGGGGATGGGTGGGGGTATAATATTCACAAAATATCTGGTTTTTCAATATTTCGGTTCCTTTACTGCTTACTAATTGTACCCAACCTTTGAAATTGAGGAAAAATTCTCATTATACCTCTGGATTTTCATGAATTATTCTCTGTGCCACCATGGAACTAATAGTGGTGCCACCATGGTGCCAGGACACCATAAACCGCATATTTCGTGGGTTTTTTTTTGTGTATCACCTTGAATACGGACGTTAACCTCGACGGACTCTATTAAAACTAATAGATGAAACTTCAATGTTAAGACGTATTTCCGCTTTGGTGCCAGCCCGGCACCATTGGTGTGGCGCGGGGGGGGGGGGGGGGGGGGGTGAACTCGAATTCGCATGTTGGGTATCGTAGATCATGGATTTCAAAATGCTCTTCAGATTCGAGGCTCCCATGCCGCTAGAAATGTTAAGGTGGATAATGGTGGGGGGGGTCACTATTTCTTATCTAAAATAATAAATAAATTACATCGAGTGAAACAGTTTTATCGCTTACCAGCTGGTTAAACTTATCTAATGCTTATCCAATGGGACGTCCCCTGGAATGCATGCATTACTAAACAATATGTTTTCATTTTAAATAGTATTGAATTTTTAAGAATCTTTGAGACCACCCGGAGCTCTGTAGGACAAACCGTTCGGTCCCTACGAGTACTTAAGGGTTTTCCTTCGATAAAACAGAATCATGAGTGTGAATCGCGAAAGAAGTCTAGTCTCCGTTCAAATTTCATCAGACCAAAATGCGATCGCTATTCATTTCTCTGATTTGTAGTCAGTTTTGCTTTCTGCGTAACCAGTCATCAAATTTCCATATGAAGCTTTCTATTTTTCGAATCGAGTGTGAAGCGTTTAGTTCTTTCTAACAAACTTGATTGTGAAGGTGTGAAGGCAGTATGGTGTGGTAAGTAGTAGCTACCAATAGTTGTAGGTAAAAAAAGTTGGTAGGTAAAAAAAATTGGTAGGTAAAAAACAACGCTTCAAATCATTGCCCAAAGGTTTATTATTTTCTGTATAGATCACCTTTCTGTATAGATCAAAGGTTCTCCATCAATAGCACCTACCAACATCTGTATTCTCCCTTGGCCCTTCCTCTCAAATTTCAGCTTCCTGCGTTCAATAGGATTGAAATTGGCTTTGGAGCTTACTCAGCTGATCAATGCTGTTCCAGGCGTCTCCAGTTAAAGAAGATCTTCTTCACTCTTCAGATCACTGATCAGCTGAGTGAGCTCCGAAGCCATTTTCAATCCTATTGAATGGAAGTGCTCTTCCAGGCGTCTCCAGCATTCGAGAAGATCTTCTTCACTCTTTAGATCACTGATCAGCTGAGTGAGCTCCGAAGCCATTTTCAATCATATTGAACGCATGAAGCTGATATTTTAGAGGAAGGGCAAAGGGAGAATACAGATGTTGGGAGGTGCTATTGATGTAGAACCAGTGATCTATACAGAAGGGTGATCTATACAGAAAATAATAAACCTTTGGGCAATGATTTGAAGCGTTGTTTTTTACCTACCATTTTTTTTTGCACCACTGCATTGACCGATTTTGATGAAATTTGGTATGTAGGCTCCATTCGGGGTCTAGTTGTGCCCCGAAGCTTTTGGTTGATGTAGGTCACTCCTAAGGGTTTCAAAATCAATTTTGATATTTTGAAAACGCCCTAACTCAAAAAATTTCGATATAAAGGTATTGTTTTTCCTTCAATTTAAGATTGTATAGAATTTTTAGAATTTTTTGAGACCACGCGGAGCTCTGTAGGACAAACCGTTCGCTCCCTACGAAAATTTAAGGGTTTATATTGAAATATATATATATAAATCAAAACACGAGTGTGAATCGCAAAAGAGGCCTAATCTCCGTTCAAATTAGAGCTGACCAAAATGCAATCGATGGTTGGTGATTTTGATTTTTTTTTTGTTGATTTTTTTTGATTTTTTTCTTCTTTTTCTCTCCATATTGGATGGTTGGTGATTTTGTAGACGAGTGATCTATATAAAAATAATAAACCGTTGTGTAATAATTTGCAGCGTTTTTTCCTTGGGACTGACAACCAAGGAATTTGTCAACCCAATGGTAATGGCGTTTATAAATATCACGAAAGGCGAGCAGTTTCCGTTATAGACGGTTTAGGTGTTTGGTGTTTCCCAACTTTCACATCCTTGTCTTTCGGCTGTTCCAAGAATGAACCTTTAGAACCACCAATTCTCGTTCCTTAGATAGCTTTTCTCACTCCTTTCATCATCATCCCGCTTCCAAGTTACGTCCCAGCGAACTCAGCAATGCTTCCTTTATTACGGGGAGGAGGGTCCGGAGTTGGTCCTTTTGCCGGAAAGTGACCCGTATAAATTATGGAAACTGTTATAATCTTCTAGGAGGAAGTGGTTAAATTTCAAAAGGAAACCTGAAGCCACTTCACCCCAACCCCTATTCAGGGTACCTCACCCGGAGCTTCCTTTTTCCGTTGTTTTGCCGGGAGGACTTTGGAGGTTTGAGATGACATTTTTAGCGGTTTTTTTTCCTCCGACACAACACTGTTGGATCTTTGCTGACTGCGATTGTAAGCCCAACAGGATGCCACAAGTGTCTCTAAACCTTTGTAACTATCCTCAACTCCAAGACAATAAGACATTGTTGTCCCTCCGTGTTGGTTATTCATTGGATCTGACGTTGTCTCTAGAAATTTTCGGATGCGTTATTGCACGGACGTCTTCCTAATATATATATATATATATTTTTTTTTTTTGCTATACACAACGAAGAAAATTTCTTCGCAATATTGTATTTAATACAATATTAAAATTGGGATATTGGTGCTATCTGCAAGATGATGTTGTACTTTTTTCTCGTTTTATAGATAATAAAGTAATAATTATAGCTATCAGCGATGAAAAAATTGAACACACTCTCTTTCAGCATCTCTGTGAAAACGAAAGAAAACGAGCATGAATTTTACGGAAAGGTGTATGTGATAATATTGTTGAAAATTATCCAAACACAACTCACTGTTAACTGCATGAACCAGTGTTTGGAATAATACGAGATTGAACGGAAAAATGAACACCAACACGACTCCGAATTGGATGTTTAATTTCGCGCAAAAAACTTCTTCTGGTTGCCGGTAAAATACAACAAAATCAAAGATTTGTCCACAATCGCGAACCAGTTTAAATGTGAGGAAAGAAAATAATCAGATCATAAATAAATAAAACTCCTAGGATCATGATTAAAAACATCAAGGTTCATCATGTAAATAATGTGTAAACCTTATTACTGCCTATTTTCAAAGAAAATTAAGCTATTTCAATAGCCGAAACTTTTACCATAAATAACACGAAGATAAAATTCTGTTTCTATCTATCTCGAACTAATAGTACACCGATTGGTAGTGATTTGCTGTGAATTTCAATTATGACTTAACTTATAAGGTGTCTTTGGACGGATGATCAACACTTCAGGTGTCGATTCTACATATTTTTTTACCCCGCTCAAAATGCCTTTTTTTGAACTTTGAAGTTATTTTCTCGTGTTTTTGACCTTACGGCACTAAAATGGCCATATCACCCGCAGTTTTTGTGCAAATTAAAATCAAATTATACCGTTGAAAAGTCCGTGAAATTGACCAAATGATGAGCTCTTGACCATCTCAGGAAAACTGTACACTGAGTCTTTCTAATTAAAAATTGGGAGCGGCGGAGAGGTAGATAGGGCTCCCAGTACTTAGCCCCTCTTCATAGAACCCCAGAGTCTCTAGCGAGAACGCTCATTTTGTTAAACAAAACTCACGTTTTTTGTTGCATTCTATCAACATTTCCTCCGTAAAATTTCATACCACTTAAATGATGGTTTTTTAAAAAAGTTGATGAGATGGAGCATGTTTTAACCTTTTGAGCCTCTCTGGAGAATATCGTGTCCCAGCAAGAAAAATTATAAGTTAGAGCTAGAAAGACTCTCTTAGTGTATAGTTTTTTGGAAATGGTCAAGAGATCATCATTTTGGAGATTTGACGCTATTTTTAGCGGTTAAATCATATTTTAATTTGCATGGGAAATGATTTAATTATGGTCATTGTAGTTCCGCAAGGTCAAAAACATGAAAAATAACTTCAAAATGAAGAAAAAGTGCCATTTTGAGGAGGAAAAAGTTGTTTACTTTATTAGTTGTAGAATAGATTCCTGAAACATGTTTTATTCGTCTATGACACCCTGAATAGAGTTGAATCGTTATGATACCATAATTTTCTATCATGGTTAGATAAATATGTGAAATGACTCATCTATTTAAAGGGTTTTTTTCCAGTGAGGAATGTTCTTAAACTTCCCAGGCATAGAGGATCAGAGTTAATGACGGTGGTTAATGAATGCAGTTATGCAGTTATTTGAATGTAGGTAGGTGCTGTTTTCCTTCTTTTCTTTAATGATGTGTCTGTGTTTTTGGTTTCGATATATAGTTCAGTTCTGACTTGAGTGCTTATTTTTAATTTTTAGTGTTTTTATTGGCAAAATGAGTTATAATTAAGTTAAATTGTTAACAACATATTTCTGACCAACTGCTATTAGCAACTGCTATTATAAACTAACATTAATTATGTGTGGTTCAATTTTTAAAATATCTTGGTCTTCTTTATAAATTATTGTTTTAGGCTTGAAAAAGGGGCCACAGTTTGCCCTTAAAGCCTTAGTAAGATGAATGACGAATGAGAACTGGGGTCTTACTGCTTCTTTCTCCACATATAACTACGTTTTTTTTAATGATGGAAGAGATATCCCGAATTATTCCTACCGTCTTACAAAATATTGAGCTATATCTAAATTTCAAACTTCATGAAACTGTTTTGGAAGGAATTTCATGACTGGTGCGTGAATTATTCTCCATTCCAGTGACAGAGCGTCGTAAGGTTAGAGCTGCATCTCTTTGAGAAAGTTGGCCTATCTTTAAACCACTATCTGAAGCAAACTAGCAGACCAACCAGAAGAGGCAAATGGCGACCCCCAAAAAGTCCGCTCCTTCGATCCTACCGCCCTTCTTGGCTACCGATTGAATCAGAAACTGGGTCAAAGAGATCAAAGGGAGCAGAGCCCAAACTCTAACCTAAGCACGTTATTTGTATTTCCATATTTACTTGAATGGAGGCTTTCCTCTCGATACACCTGAGACATCGTCCATTGGGATATAGTCGCCATTAAGTAATTTAACTTTATAACGAGGTAGTTGTGTCTAGTTGTCTCGATGAAAAGAATTACAAGTGACACCTTCAACCTCCCACATCACTGAGCAACGTTATAAATTAAATTTAAAGGTGATATTCAAGCGCATCACTGAGACGACATCATTCTTCAATCCTTGTGACATAATACATACATTTTAATTGAGATGTGATTGAAGAACAAACATACGTGTGCCAATCAGTGACTAATGAACTTAGACATGGCGTGAATATTTTTCCTTCCTAGTCGCGGAGGAATATTTCCGTTAGAGCTTTTACGTTTCTTATAGTAGATGCAGTGATTACATCCAAGATCATTCGGAGGCCTGTCGTTATGCGAAAGGCAGGCCTAGAGCATAGGGACGAGCTTGTTTTCCCGTATCTCTCGAATGTTCTATATTTCAAACGAAGGGATACGACGCTGGTTGTTGGGCACCAGTACAACCGGCAAAACACCGCCTTAACGTTGCCATTTATCAGGCCGATATCTGGCGGGTTCCCAGCCCTAATTGCCTTTATGGCAATCCCTCCCTCCCCTTCTACTTCACTCAGACCTCACCAACCATTTCAACCTCCCATCATTTGCTGTTCTTTTTACTAGATCTTCTTTGTCTTCTCGCCTCCACTCCTAGACATCACTTACAAGTACAAAAGGACATGTGATTCTTGTCTGACCCGATTTCCTGTTTTGCATGGGTAAATACAAAATCACTGGAGAAGGGGTGCAATTGTCGTCACAGTAGCTACCTTCGTCAACCTACCGTCAATGCTAGTTCCTTCGTAATCAAGTTCCTCACTTTGCGTAAAATCTGCTCGTATATTATTTCGGGGATACAAAATTAAATCTTTCTTGTTTTATTGGTTAGTGAGGAGTGTGTACAATTATGTTTTTTCACTTCGGTCATTTTCTATTATGTTGAGGTTTCATTGGAATAATGTTTGAATAGTAGCCCTGTACATAAAGGAGAAAATTCCTTCATGGAGAAAACGTACATTATTTTTTTAAAAAATACCTAAATTAAATTTTAAAAGAATTTCAAAGATGAACCCAAACACAGAAATTGACCTCTCTTGAAGCTATCGTTGAACTGTTTACCTACCTACTCAATGAAATTCATCAAAGAAAATCAAATTTACGATGGGAGAGGACGTCCAGGCAATCAATGCATTATTTTCTCGAACATTCAAGGGAATGACCAGCCGTTTAGTTTAGCATAAAGGACTGCACAAAAGAAAAATTCAGTTTATTTTTATAAAATTTATAAATTTTATTCCTGGAAGTTAACATTTAATATGAACTTCAAGGAATAAAATATATTGAATATACCTACGTCACCCACTACTTAATACAAGAAATTGTGATACATTGGTACATTTCAAAATTGGTACATTTCAAAATGATAAGAAACAGATGATTGGTTAAGAGTATGATTTGAAATGAATTGATGACTTGTCACGGTTAATTCTTCGTGCTTTGCGTGAGTTCGTTTCGTGCTTAATTGCAAGATCTAGAGAAGTATTTTACGTAGAAAGGGTGAAAAGGGGGATAAGGGGCACCATCAGCACACTCTTTTTCTGTACACATTTCCTGATCCTGCCTTGCAAAGTTAAGCACGGTATCCTTTCTCAACACCCCTACACTGCTGATAGCTTCATAATGGGCGATGAACGCTCCGGATTAAAGTTTAAAAGTCACGGCATCTACTCATTCAACTTGTTGAAGGGTATAAAGTAGATTTCTGGCGCTTTATTCAACAAAGAACCTTCATCTATTTTTCTTTTATTTTTCGTTGTAGGTGAGCAAAAATTCCTCTTAGATAACCTACGAACGTCCCGGGATCTGACAAACCATGATAGACGACCTGACCTCTACATAAATAATTCAAGCGCCTTCTTTCACCCGTTTCCTCTCGTTTCCGTTGCCGGACCATTGTTGACTGCCACAGTGTCGACTTCAAAAGATCGATCATTGAGCCTCGAATTGATTATTTACTCTGAGTGTGAGTTTACCAGTCGTTAGTTACATGAAATCGTCTAAATTAGCCCAATATCGATTGACACGAAAATTTCACTTTAGCGCCAATAATTTAAAGACATTTTAGAGATAGCTAAAGTTAGAAAAGTAAAGTAAAGAACCATCTCAGGTTGAATCCCCGTCCAACTGTCATTCCCAGCCTCACTGACGTCAGCTGTCCTCCAAAAGAAAAATCAGAATTGGTTCTGATGATTTTGCCCATTGCTACTTGTTGTCTCACCTGTTCAAGTGGGGTGGGGCCCTCGAGCGGTAATCAATCCAGATAATCTCCCGGACCGACTAGCCTTAACTTCAGTAATGTCACGGGAACCGGTTCATTTAACCAGCAAACGGCCGTTGGTATGAATCTTTGTAGACACCATGGCCTCGAGTCCGTTACCCTAAATTTTGCTTAAGCAGTATGATTTTTAAATTTTTTGAGAGACTTGTAACTTTCAAATTTGGGAGAACATTGTAACTTCGGGAACACCAGTTTCTCTGGAGCCTTTACAGTAAATTATAGAGCATGGAGATAAACTAGCAATAATTCAATAAAATTTCGAAGTGAATTCTTGAGGAAGTGAAGATTTTTTTTACAGTTAGGATAAAGAAAAGCAAAACTTGGGGAATGGTAGTGTCCATGTAGCAATGCGACACGTACGCTCGATAACAAAATTTGTAAATGTTGGAGCATTTGAAGAAAGGTCCGTGGAAATCATGTCGAAAAACTGCTCCTGGAATGCCCAAGTTTTGTTACCTCCTGCAACTCTTACAGGCAACCTCGAAGACCTCCTCAGAAATGACTCTAATCACCTAACTAACATATTTGACAAACTGAAACCTTTATCTTTGTTTTATGAGTAATCGTTTTGAAATTTATTATTTATTTGGCACATTGACCTCCTCAAGGTTCCATGCACCTAAATAAAGGAAAAAAAAAACTAGTTTGTCTGAATCAAGTTACAAATACTGGGAGCCTACTGAACTATATCCACTGTGATCCACTATATTATCCCAGCTGAGATGGATTGACTAGTAGAGAAGAAGATAAGAGGAACTTTGAAAATTACAATACCCTACAAAGTAGCCGTCAAGTTTTTCATAAATTTGGGAGAATCTCATCGAGATTCTTGCAATTATTCTTGCAAGTAGAAGCAGGGACTTCTTCTAAACATTTTGGAACTTACCTACATGGGTTTAGATGTTGACCAACGATACTTAGATTGCCTGTACACGTTCGATTTTTAGAAAACTCCTAATTTATATGACTGTTTATTATGCGATGTATTATTGTCGTATCATCATTAGTTTGTTAGTAACGATAACATCAAAATCATCATTATCAAATGATTCATACGGCACATACGTATCGTATTGGATACACATTTATATAATATATAAATGTATAATATACATTTATATATTATATAAATTATATAAAATGTGTATAATATATATATATTATATTATATTTTATATAATATATATTATATATTATACACATTTTTTATCCAATGGTATACGTTGAGATACTTCACTCTTTAGAAGAACCTTGGAGTCTCTCCCTTCATCTCAAAGCGGAGTGATCGTACTTTTCAATTCCAATCTATGAATGAATTAGCCAGCAGTAGGTCAGACAGAATGAGATCTACTCAGGTACGAGCGAGTTCAGGACGGAATGGGTGAGTAGGGATAAGGTAATAGGACTCATTAGGGAAGGGTTTCTGTTTGCCACGTCTTCCTATAAAGGCCCTTTGATGCCGGTTGAATTCAATTTCTGACGAACGGAGGGTTCTCCCTTTTGTTCAGAGCACCTGTCCCTATTATACTCCAGACGCATGTGGTCTTTCAGATGGAACCTCGTCACCCTGATAAAATGGAACCGTTATTTGATAGTTAACCTTCAAGCGCTCGCGCAAGCGGTCAAGTGACCGCCTTTCTTTAATTTCGAAGAGATGCGCTCACCTATGATTTTATAGGGGGGATGGGAAGATCATGTAGGGCGGTATTCATAGTCATGACTCGAGTTGGAGGACTCCTTCAAAGTACGCTTTGAGGAGTCCTTTCCTCCTCGAGCTATTCATAGTTAAGCCTTAAGCCAAAGTCAAGGCCAGACTCATCCTCCAAGTCGAGGAAGGTCTCGAGGAAGCCTTAAGGAGGCCCGACGGCTCCTTAAGCTATTCATAGTCGCCTCATTTCAAGGCGTCCTCGAACCGCCAAAGGCGTCCTCCAATGGCGGTATTCATAGACAATTTCGGAGGTGGAGTCGAGAAATTTGAAGGCCAAATCGAGATATTTCGAGTCGAGAAAGGGGCTTCGAGCTTCCTCAGCCCAAGGTAGGTGAAAAGGTACCTTGAGGAAAGATTTTGATGATATCTACCTACCTGTTATCACAAGCGTTGTCGTTATAAAATATTCTACGGATCTATTCTTCGGTTATTTCGTCCGAAAACATGGATTTCGAAGATATTGAAAGATTGGAGGAATTTGATGAGTATTTGTAGGAATCTTTGCGAGATCAGCGAAGGCCGAAATGTTACTTGCGGGATCAAGAAAACCTTTGGAGGTAGGTACTCAAAAGTTATGATAATAATGATAAACACGGTGAATGCCAGTAATTTTGTTATGTTCTTATTTGTATAGGTATTGGATGATCGAACATTTCGGAAGAAATTTCGTTTTACAAAAGAGACCGTGATAAACGTGCTACTCCCGATTATCTTCCTGCCCGAGAGTATTTCTGTGAACAGGAGAGAACAGAATCTATCTCTTCATCATCTAGGGCTCGGTACTTACGACTGAGTTACTTGCACCAAATTCTGGCATATGTTTCTTACATAACTAGTCGACAATAAACTGAAATTTGGTCGACTCCGGTTCAGTGGAAGAAAAGTTATGACCGCCCGATATTTGATGATAGCTGATTTCAGTAGAAATGTCGAACATTTTCGCACTTTACGAAAAATGGTCATCTTCAAATAGCTCTACACTCTAGTGAATGTTCGAGCAACATGTCCTTAACAATATACTAAAATATGGTGGAGGAATTTTGAATAAAAAAAAGTAATCGATTTTAGAAGTTGCCGAGCCATCTGTTCCGAAGCCGAGGTTCTATAGTCATAAGCACTACAGAACAACATTTTCGCACTTTACAAAAAACCGTCATCTTCAAATCGCTCCGAACTCTGGTGAATGTTAGAGCAACATATCCTCAACAATTTTCAAAATATGGTGGGTGGGAATTTCGAATAAAAAAAAGTAATCGAATATGTTCAACTCTCCATAGTACTGTACCTACCTATTAGGTACCTTCCTTGTTGGAAGCACGTATTAATACCAATGGAAATTTGTTTCATATAGTTCTAAAGCCTTCATTTGTGTCACCCCATAGGGGAAAAAGTAGAAATTGGGTTTTCTACTGATTTGGGAAGTATGAGGATGAGAAGTTCTGTTGTAACGGAATGACGCGACCACAGGACTCGGGAAGTGTTGCGGGTCAGTCTAGATGCGCCTCAAAATCTATGGCTGGGCGTCTATGGCCCATTTCACTCAGGTGAAAAGCGCGTTGGTACTTTGTAAATTACAAAACAATGAACGAGCGCAAAGAAAAGGAGCACCAATATAAATATAATATACTTATTGAATATAATAAGCTACTTTCTGTTGGGTACTTTCCGCTGAAATTGAAATCACTCGAGATTTTCTCCCAACCCTTTTTTTTCGACAATTGAAACCGCATCTGTTTTTTATTCTCCACAATGTCCTTATTTTCAATGATTAGTTTCCTCAACGTAGTTTTTTCAGCTTCGCTGAAAACGGCTCTCTTCTTTTCTCTTTCCATTTGGAAACTAATATAAAAAATTAAAAGGTAGCTAACACTATTTTATTGAAGAAGGAACGCGAACAACAGGAACAGTGATGGTCCAAAATCAAAGCTGAAAAACAACACCAACCATTCTGAAATAAACAACCAAACCTTCTCTATGACGCCTTCACTGAGCTGTTACCTGAACAGGGCTGCCAATTCTTCCTCGACCGTCGTTTGGTAACTCGAGATCTCCTCGAGTTGAGGATGAGCTGAGGTCGACCTCCAAATGCGTTCTGTTCGTCTATGAATAGGGTGAGGAATCCTCGAGAAAAGATAGGTTGGAGGAAACCTTAACTCGAGTCGAGGAAATCCGCGCCTTGAGGAATGACTATGAATACCGCCCGTATTCTCTAATTAGACGTCCCACAACATGTTCCAGCCCTATGGGCAGTGATCCGCCACCATATTTACGCTCAGTGCACTTCAAAACTTTATAGTGTTGAGTCAGGCGGTCAGGAGACAGCCGCGCGATCGCGTACCTATTTATTTTTTCACTGACGGCGGTCAGATTACTTCTGACGAAATACATCGACATCGTAAAATGTAAGTAAATTATAATTTCGGTAATAGTGTATAACTAAAATCAATTTCATTCAAAAATAAATAGGTACCTATCTGATAAATTATTATTTTTTCTATAGTATTGCGAATTATTTGGCTATCCTGCCTCTCTTTTCTCTCTCTTTGTTCTTCTTCATCCCAAAAATAAAAAATAAAACTAATAATCCTCTTCCATTTTTCGTTCAGGGAAAAACTTAAGAGAACGGCTGAAGAGATAGAGCTCAGGTGCTAGTAGAAATGGACAGTGATAGAAAAGATGGAGGAAACCCGATTGTTGCACCCATGGGTGCCTGGAAACAGAGGTGACTGATCACGACAGTGCCTCAGACATTGACCTGGAGGACGGAGATTATGGTTATTGATTGAAATGAATAATCTTGTTTTTCACCTAACAGAAACAGTCGAACAAAAACAATGATTTTCCAAATGACCTTTTGAAGCCAATTGTGTTTTTTTTTTTGGAAGCAAGAGTTTATTTGTGTGTTAATGGCAATGTTATTTTGAATAATAAATCATTTTTTGATGAAAAATGTGTTGTTTGAGTTGTGTTTTAGTTCCTTTGCATTTACTGCGATGAAAACTAGAGAAATCAGCATGATAATGATTAAAAAAGCATGGGCGGTCAACAGACAGCTGCGTGAGCGCCGGTGTGACTCTTGTTGGCGCGAGCGCATGAAGGTTAAGTAATGGGGATAATTCATTCAAAATCCTCGCAATCAGAGAGTACACATAAACAGCACATTTTTCGGATCACTGTACATCTTGAAGGATCTGTCAGGGTGAGGTTTTCAGGTGCATAACTTGATCAATATATATTATACCTACCCTTGGCTACTAGCGATCAGGATATCGAGCCAAATTTTCTTTAACCTCCAGAGGTAACCTTGTTATCAACAAGTTTTTTTTTTCTGTACATTTCATGTAGAACTCATCTGTGATAAATTTTAGCGGTTTGTGGAACAATTATTAGTGAAAATATTCCGCTATCTAAAAACTTTCTATTATCCCAAATTGTTGTAGAAGAAGCAAGTCAATCGGATTTATTTGGAAAACCCACACTGTTTTATAAGTTTAGTAAGTTCTATGGAAGAGTAATACAAATTTACGGCATCATACTTGTACTAGGAAATACTGAAAAATTCATTGAATCTCTTTTATGTGCAGCTTAATTCCAACCATCGAGTTGAATGAAATGTTATAGAATTGAATAGAAGTTGAATAGAAATTAAGGGAGAATTGTTAGGTATTCATTCTACCGAGAACTGTTAATCGTGTGAGTAACATTCATGTGTGTGTATGAGAGAGAGAGAGAGAGAGAGAAAGCGATCGTAGGGATTTATTTACAAAACCAGGGAAGAATAAGAGACAAGTGCGGCCTCTTTCTTCTCTCCTGGCAAGATGAGTTACAAAAACCTCGATTCCGCTGTAGTATCTCACTTGTAATAATAAAATGTACTATTAATCATTTAATTTTATAAGAGTTTACTTGTAATTCATCAATTAACATAATTATATCCTGTATCTATCATTTGGTTAACTCATATGTTCATCATTTCATTTCTTCATTTATCACCACATTAAGTAACATTCTTTACATCTCTCCATAATCAAACTTCCAGATAGTTGGGTACACGTCATTCATCAACGAGTATTTGACTATGTTTACCAACACCGGGAATATTAGATCGGCAAGGTAGTGCAGCAGCTCTACGAAAATTCCATCAGCCCCGATTGACTTTAAAAAACAAAGAGAGAGAGAGTCGCCTGGAAGAGCGGTTTCAATAAATAAGTTTCTAAATTATTTCATAGGTCACCATCAACGATTCCTCAACGACTAAGATTGTCATAGAGTTCCAATTTTGTAAATTTCCAGTGGACACACCCATCGAGGGTTATATCGATATACAGCGTTTGACATTTCGATATATTTACATCGATACAGAGAACCGATATTATCGGTCAATATCGATATGTTTACCGATATATTGCAACCTGTTTTCAAGTAATTTTTTTTTCTTGGTAAAAATTAAATATTAAAGTGAATGGACGAGAAGGGAAGCCTGTACCTGTAAAAACATCAAGTAATTTTATTCCAAATTTTGTAGGTACCTAGTGATGGGTTGATTTCAGCACAGAAATGATTGTGTACATGAATGATTTACACCTACAGTGGCTCCCAAGGCTCAATTACTTGACTTGAATCAAAAATTGTAGAGGCTCGTCAAGATTAAAACTACTTACTACACGAAGTGAACTAGGTTTTCATAACAATGATTTTCAATTTTGAAGAATTATGATTGTCTACAGTATAAACCCCTGTAAATTTATAAATTAATTTAACATTGCAATGTAATTTTCGCACTTTTTTCCAGTTTTTAAACAATGAATTTTGATCATTCATACCCAGTAACTTTTGAAAGTAGGTTAATACTTATTTCACCAGCTTTTTTTCAAAAATATCTTCCAATATGTCGATAATATCGATAATATTTCTTCCAAAATTATGTTAGTAACTTGTCAATTCACCTACCTACTTACTTCTTCAAGTTTTTCCTTCCTAAATGATTTTGTTTCCGAGTCTACCAAGGTAGCGGAAGCTTTGTTTTCACTTTTCAAGGATGAAAAACGTCTGCCAAGTGGGTGTGGAACATAGCTTCCTCGTATCCATAACCCGATTATATAAATGATCCGATGCATAGTAGTTAATCTCAAAACACCAATCTCCAAGTACTTTTCACCTACACGCTAATCTGGACAACCCTAGAAAATTTCATCAAATTCGGATGAAAAATGTAAATGTTATGGCTATTACATGGATTTTACGTATGCGCATGCGCAGAGGCCTCCGTATATTTTAAGGCCTTGATTTTCATTGGGGACCATCTGCAACCTAATCCGCGTAATCCCTAAAAATGTCATCGAAATCGGGTAAAAATGTTGAAGTTATGGCCGTTACAAGGAAATTCACGTTTGCGCATGCGCAGTGGCTACTGTCATTCCGAAGGTGGTGATTTTCATAGAGGACCTTGTAATTACTAATCTGTAACATCCCTGAAAATTTCATTGAAATCGGATGGAAAATGTGGAAGTTATGGATGTTATAAGGAATTCACGTTTGCGCATGCGCAGTGGCTCCTATCAGTCCAATGTGATGATTTTCGTAGGGGACCATCTACAACCTAATCTGCATAATCACTGAAAATTTCATCGAAATCGGGTCGGAAGTGTGGAAGTTATGGCCGTTACAAGGAAATTCACGTTTGCGCATGCGCAGTGGCTACTATCAGTCCGAAGGCGATGATTATCGTAGGGGACCATCTAAATACTAATCTGTAACATCCCTGAAAATTTCATTGAAATCGGAAGGGAAAACGTAGAATTTATAGCCGTTACAAGGAATTCACGTTTGCGCATGCCCAGTCGCTTCTATTAGTTCGAGGATGATGATTTTCATAGGGGACCGTCTACACACCAACCCGCACAATCCCTGAAAATGTCATAGAAATCGAACAATAACTTCGTATAGTTATGGGCGTTACAAGGAATTCATGACAAACACACAGACAGACAGACACGGAACCAAAATTGCTCAGAAAGGTCTAAAACGCAAAACGCTAGTGAAAATTTTGATTTTGGAAAACTTTTTTTTCGTCCTTGAAAAGTGAAAACAAAGCTTCCGTTACCTAGGTAGACTCGGAAGAAAAAAAAAGTTCTCCAAAATCAAAATTTTCACTCGCGTTTTACATTTTAGACCTTTCTTAACCATTTCGGTTCCGTGTCTGTCTGTGTGTGTGTCTGTCATGGATTCCTTGTAACGCGCATAACTATACGAAGTTATTGTTCGATTTCTATGAAATTTCCAGCGATTATGCGGATTAGGTTGTAGATGGTCCCCAATGGAGATTATCACCCCCAGACTGATAGTAGCCGCTGCGCATGCGCAAACGTGAATTCCTTGTAACAGCCATAACTTCCACATTTTCCATCCGATTTTGATGACATTTTCTAGGATCGTCCACATTAGCGTGTAGATGGTCCCCTATGAGGGTAGTGAAAGTTACTTAGAGATTGGTTTTTTGAGAATAACTACTGTGCATCGGATCATCTGTACAATCGGGTTATTGATACGAGGACGCTATGTGCCACACCCACTTGGCAGACGTTTTTATATTGTTTTAAAACGATTAAATTCACCTACCTACTTCACAGATTTTTAAAGTAAATCTTCCGGTAAATCGAAAAATCGATATATTTTCTCCGATATATCGAAGGTATCGATATCTCATTGACGATATATATATCGTTTGATATGATATATCATTTGATATAATATTATATTTGGTTATATTATATTATTATAATAATAATATAATATTATTATTATAATATAATATTATATTATTATATTATTATATAATATAATATAATATTATATTTGGTTATATTATATTATTATAATAATATATTATATTTGATAATATCAAACTATGATATATCATTATGATATATCATTTGAATATACATCGATATATTTCATTCGATATGCCATCCCCACGTACGCGATGATGGATGGAAGTCGATAATTGGATGATTATTCGATCTGTACTGTTTTTAGAAGAGGCGTCTGGAGATCCAGCGGCTCGTCCTCGACACAAGCGCTCACAGCGGCCTTCCTGCTAACTCTCTTATCTCATTCTCACGCTCAATTTGAGTTTGTAATAATAATAATAGATGGTGCATGATGAACTTCGTTGAGGTCTCATCAATGGTTGGAGGTAGGTAGTCCAGGTCAATAAAAAACCTTTTTCTTTCCTAAGTATCTACCTAAAAAAATAGGTAATTGTTTTTACAAGACAAGCTTCATTCTTCGGTAACTAAAGGCACTTGCAGCGAATTTTCCAAAAAATGAAGCTATTGCAATCATCTAAAAAAAAAAACCGGGGTGAAGTTAGCAATAGATTCTAGCAACAGGAAACGTCTGCCAAGTGGGTGTGGCACATAGCTTCCTCGTATCCATAACCCGATTATATACTCGTAGATGATCCGATGCATAGGTAGTTGATCTCAAAACACCAATCTCTAAATACCTTCCACTACCCTCATAGGGGACCATCTACACGCTAATCTGGACAATCCTAGTAAATTTCATCAAATTCGGATGAAAAATAAGGTGAGTAGATGTATGTGATTAGATCAAAAAAATACTTAGCCTCGGCTGGGATTCGAACCCGCGACCCCTGGGGGACAGTTGAAGTTACGGCTGTTACATGGAATTTACGTTTGCGCATGCGCAGTCGCTTCTATCAGTCCGGGGATGATGATTTTCATAGGGGACTATCTATAACCTAATCCACATAATCCCTGAAAATTTCATTGAAATCGGGTGGAAAATGTAGAAGTTATGAACGTTACAAGGAAATTCACGTTTGCGCATGCGCAGTGGCTACTATCGGTCCGAAGGTGATGATTTTCGTAGGGGATCATTCAAATACTAGTCTGTAACATCCCTGAGAATTTCATTCAAATCGGATGCAAAATGTAGAAGTTATGGCCGTTACAAGGAATTCACGTTCGCGCATGCGCAGTCGCTTCTAACAGTCCGGGGATGATTATTTTCATAGGGGACCGTCTATACACCAACCCGCACAATCCCTGAAAATTTCATAGAAATCGGACAATAACTTTGTATAGTCATGCGCGTTACAAGGAATTCATGACAGAAACACAGACAGACAGACACGGAACCAAAATTGTTCAGAAAGGTCTAAAACGCAAAACGCGAGTGAAAATTTTGATTTTGGAGAACTTTTTCTTTCGTTCTTGAAAAGTGAAAACAAAGCTTCCGCTACCTTGGTAGACTCGGAAGCAAAATCGATGGGGAACCTACCAATAGATTCTGGCGATAACTTTTTGCTTCCGAGTCTACCTAGGTAGCGGAAGCTTTGTTTTCACTTTTCAAGGACGAAAAAAAAAAGTTCTCCAAAATAAAAAATTTCACTCGCATTTTGCGTTTTAGACCTTTCTGAACAATTTTGGTTCAGTGTCTGTCTGTCTGTCTGTCAAGATTTCCTTGTAACGCGCATAACTATACGAAGTTATAGTCCGATTTCAATGAAATTTTCAGGGATTGTGCGGGTTGGTGTGTAGATGGTCCCCTATGAAAATCATCATCCGCGGACTGATAGAAGCGACTGCGCATGCGCAAACGTGAATTCCTTGTAACAGCCATAACTTCTACATTTTCCATCCGATTTCGATGAAATTTTCAGGGATGTTACAGATTAGTATTTAAATGGTCCCCTATGAAAATAATCACCTTCGGACTAATAGTAGCCACTGCGCATGCGCAAACGTGAATTCCTTGTAACGGCCATAACTTCTACATTTTCCATCCGATTTCAATGAAATTTTCAGGAATGTTACAGATTAGTATTTAGATGGTCCCCTATGAAATTCACCACCTTCGGACTGATAGTAGCCACTGCGCATGCGCAAACGTGAATTCCTGTAACGGCCATAACTTCTACATTTTCCATCCGACTTCAATGAAATGTTCAGGGATGTTACAGATTAACTTGTTTTGATGTTTCGAAATTAACTACTATGCATTGGATCATCTATACAATCGGGTTATGGATACGAGGAAGCTATGTGCCACACCCACTTGGCAGACTTTTTTTCTGTTCGGATGGATTGCTTTTATGAAAAACATTTTGTTTTTACAACAATATGAATCATTCCCGACCTAAAATTGATTTGCAAAGACAGAAAAGTCGAGTTCCGCTACCTTGGTAGACTCGGAAGCAAAAGTTAATGCTAACCCGGATGGAAGTGGAGTTGAGGAAAAAGGGAGAAACAGACATGAAGATCTCTAGTAGGATACTCTAGTAGGATAGGTACTAGGTCCCTGGAAACAGAGGAGATAAGAGAGTTAGCAGGAAGGCCGCTGGGAGCGCTTGGGTCGAGGACGAGCCGCTGGATCTCCAGACGCCTCTGTTTTTAGAAGAGAAACAGATGATCATTTTCAGAGGAGTCGAAAAAAAATCCCAGCAAATGAAATACATCACACGAAATGAAGCTGTGGCGGTGATATACTGTTCTCGATGACCGAGGTAGATTGTATGGAACAGTTCATTCGTCATCTTCGCCCTACCTTTTCCTTCTCTTCAATTCTTCCCGCTCGAGTGGATACGCCGCAAAACCAGAGATCGTATTAAACTGCTTTCACAGATCCCTTCATTCCGCATTTTTCCAACAACTTAAGAGCATAATCGGCCTCCTGTTACGGAATATCACAAAGATGCACCTTCAAACTCCCGTCTTTTAAAAACTTTTTTCCTTCCCATTATCAGTTGATCCGATTACGGTAACTGAGCTTTTACCCTCGGTATGCTAATAGGATGTTTATCCCCTGGCGATATTTTTGGGAGGCTTTCTGCCCGTTTGTTGATGTAAAGGATTCCGCCCAGGAGGTATCGGGGTTAGATTGGAAGTTGAGTCGTTAATCTCCATTACAGACTTTTTTCCTCTCGGCCCCGACCGTTGGGCCTTCCCTTGGTAGCCTACCAACTTTTTTAAAACAAAATAACTTATGTATACGGGCATGTTTAGAGAACACATCCACTAACAGGATTTAGCCATCCATGAAACTTTCTCCACACGAAAAATATTTATTCCACCGTGGCCCAATGGAAATCACAATAATAAACGACACGAGAGATTGTCTTCTAGAAAGCTTGCTAATCCATAACATGTATATCTCTGAGTAATGAAATTCTGTAATTAATAAAGTTTTTGATTAAAACGCTGTTTATCATTGAATAGTTTTTGAATTGTTTCTTAAGGACACCCACAGTAAGACTTGGAGTCGGACAACATTCCGATAAAAAAATAACCACATGCAAATCCGTTTTACACTATTCTGAATCCAAATCCAAAAGAAAAAAAAAACACAAACGGTGGATACAGCTTTTGTACAAGTACGCAACCACGAGAGACATTTTATGTCTTATGTTTAATAAATTGAGAGCTTTCCAATGAGTGGTGAACGATTTTTGTGGGGTGGAAAATGAGGAATGTAGTTTTCCCTAGAAACGATTGTTTGTACGTGAAAATCATCAGAAATTTCCGCGTAACGCTCCCCTCATAACGCTCCCCTCATAACGCTCCCCGCGTAACGATCCCCGCGTGACGATTTTTCATTTATGTGCCATAGTAAAGACATAAAATGTTTAAAAACCAAGATGTACGTCGTGTGTTTAATGTATGTGTATGCCAAAACCTTGTGTCCATGTCCAGGCCTTAGTTTCCAATGGATCCACATGGTTATTTGTTTATCGACGCGAAAATGGAGTTAATGTTTTTTAAAAATGTGCGTTTTCGGAAATAATCTCGTGTTGTCTGCCCAAGCCTCAATTTCCCAGCAATTTGCCTGGTTGTAAAAAAATTGTTTGACACAAATATCTATCCAGTTGCGAACGAGGTCGCCGAAATTTTGAAATTGGAGTTTAAGGGGGTGGAATGGAGGGATGAATAAGATGCATTCTGACAAAACCTCCAATAGCGAACTGCCAGTACTCAATTCTCAAACGATTTGCGTGTTTCTTCTTTCGTTCGACATTCATTAAGATCTAGTTGCACATTATTTCATCAGTCTCAAAATTAGCATGGAGGATTAGTGGGAGGATATTCTTCTAAAAATACACGATTTTTCATTACTTTGGTTCCTATTGAAGCTTATGAATGGAACCCAGGCGTTGGCTTCGGAATTTCCATTCTTTGTGCCGATATTGAACGAGTCAGTAGGGTCACCATGGTACAAGCACACCAAAAACCGAGTATTGCGGTTTTTTTTTATTTTTTTTTTTTGAACACGTGACGAAAGCAATAGATGAAAGTTCAACGTTACACCACTTTCGTGAAAAGCTGGGGCAGTACGTGGGATGTGGGCACTTGAATGAGGGGTGCGCCTTGATTTTTTTTAGATTTTTAATCGAAAGTAGACTACATCCCGAGAATTTTGGAACCAGCCATTCTCTTTTCGGATGAGTAGATCTGTTTCTATGATTTTTCAAAGTTTCAACCGTTTATGACGTCACGCACCCCTCTCGCCTGGGTGGGACCCCCCAGCCCACTACGACGTCATAAACGGTCGAAACTTAAAAATTCATAGGAAAAGATTTACACACGCTAGAAGGTCGCAGTTGGTACCAAAATTCTCAGAATGAGGTCTACCTTAGATTAAAAATAACAATAAACAGTTTTTCCTACACAGGCGCACACCCTATTCGCATCTTGGGTATCGTGGATCATGGATTTTAATCATGTCGCTAGAAATTTTACAATGGATACAAATGAGGAGACTTTTCCGATATAGTTTTCTGATATACAATTTTCGAGTTTCAGGCTCCTTTAATGCTAAAACGCTGCCAATTATTACCCAAAGGTTTATTATTTTCTGTATAGATCGCCCTCCTATATAGAGATGTTTTGTTTTCAACTATTATCCGCCATCTAATGTCTCCCTTAATGGGATAAATAATACCAAGATCCCATCAAGGATGAACTTTATAATATTCTTTCCATTAATACTACATATTGTTAAGGGAGGAAGAACCTACTGTTTGTTGTTGAAGAAACCAAACTGAGTGAAATAATACTCTATTCGGAGAAATTACACGGTTCCAACCAGCTAACTCTATTCAATGGATTTGAAGAAACTAATAACGATCGCATTTTGGTCAGCTAAAATTTGAACGAAGAATAAGCCTCTTCCGTGATTCGCACACGGTTTTTCCTTCATACCTCTGGGTAGTCTCATTCGATTCTAGAAATTAAATCCTATTTTAAATCGGTGAAAAAATACCTCTAAATCGATATTTTTCGAGCTGGGGTGTTATAAATGTTACCACCCCTATTTTTCACCTCTTGGAAGTGACTGACACCAACCAAAAGCTTCGAAGCAAAACCAGACTATATAATATAAAATGGACTATTCCACATTTCATCAAAATCTGTCCATGTTAGCTAAAGAAAATACTGCATACATAGGCGGACAGACGGAAAATGTTTTATTCGAGTTTCGGATTTTTCGTACCTTGAAACGTAAACCATCAAATTTTGAGAGAGGGCTAATCAATTTTTTTCTTGCTCGATCCCGAAGTTCTACTGAAAAAATAACCTGTTGAAAGAATAATTAACCCAAATGAGAAATCAACACACTCAAAAACGACTATACGAACGAGTTGGTGTTTATAAACTCGGAAAACCGACAACTTAATCGTGAAAATTGAATTTTGTATTGGAGTACAATTCAGTTGAATAGCATAATAATGAATAAGGTAAATCTATTCTACATGTCAATGTTATTCTTTCTGTGCAAGGTATAATTACCACTCATCTTGGATGGCGTTATTGTCTGTAGAGGGTAGTGCCTAAAGAATTTTTTCACTAAGCATAGAGAAATTGATGGTTATTATGTTCCTACTGTTGTAGCCTTATGAGAAAGTTGAGGTAGATTTCCAAAGTCTAGGTAAGTAACCATCCAATGGACACCACAACAACAGTAGCAGCAGTTTGAAAGCAATGAGTTCTCCTGCTATGTCCAAATAAGTTTACCGTTGTTGGTTTTTGATTGAGAAACGTCAACATCTTCCAAGTTTCATGTGGCCTTCACTGAGAAATCACGGATACGGTAGCGAGGCATGAAGGATGGACGTTAACAAACATCCAAATCTGTTGACATAGGGCTGAAAGCAACTGGAAGGACGTTAGGGGCTAGAAGACAAATGACTCTGCATTGCAATCGCCATCGTGCAGGGTAAAATGTTACCCATTTATCAAAACCCAACTAAACAACTAACAGCAACAATTAGCCGTTCTTACGTGTGGTCATCAATCATTTTTCAAGACATGTCCTTCCAATGCATACTTATTGTTGATAAGCAGTATAAAAAATGAGTCTCACGGGATAATTCAAGAGAAACTCCGAAGCAATATCATATTACAAACAATAGTTTTACAAACAACTAGACAAACCATGGTGCTACGAAATATCAGACAAATAACAATGTACATCAAACATCAGATGGGAACGAACCGCTGCGCTCTACTGGGCTGCTCGAGAGCGCATGGCACAACTGCCGTAACCGCGTCGTGGCATAGTTTAAAAAAAAAAACGTCTGCCAAGTGGGTGTGGCACATAGCTTCCTCGTATCCATAACCCGATTATATAGATGATCAGATGCATAGTAGTTAATCTGAAAACACCAATCTCTAAGTACCTTTCACTACCCTCATAGGGGACCATCTACACGCTAATCTGGACAATCCTAGAAAATGTCATCAAATTCGGACTAAAAATGTAAGTGCGGTAGTGATTGGATCAAAAAATTTATAGCTTGATTAGGATTCGAACCTGGGACTCCTGAGTGGGAATTCAGAGCATTGCTGACTGTCCTATCAAGGGGATGGTTGAATGGGGTTTGAGATCCTCACCTCACACGCCACTGTTACGGCTGTTACAAGGATTTTAAGTTTGCGCATGCGCAGAGGCTACTGTACATTTTAAGGCCTTGATTTTCATTGGGGACCATCTACAACCTAATCCGCGTAATCCCTGAAAATGTCATCGAAATCGGGTAGAAATTGTGGAAGTTATGTCTGTTACAAGCAATTCACATTCGCGCATGCGCATCGGCTACTATCAATCCGGGGGTGATGATTTTCATAGTGGACCATCTAAACTCTAATTTGTAACACCCCTGAAAATTTCATTGAAATCGGATGGAAAATGTGGAAGTTACGGCCGTTACAAGGAAATTCACTTTTGCGCATGCGCAGTCGCTTCTATCAGTTCGAGGATGATGATTTTCATAGGGGACCGTCTACAAACTAACTCGCACAATCCCTGAAAATTTCATCAAAATCGGATGGAAAATGTGGAAGTTACGGCCGTTACAAGGAACTCACGTTTGCGCATGCGCAGTCGCTTCTATCAGTCCGAGGATGATGATTTTCATAGGACACCGTCTACACACTAACCCGCACAATCCCTGAAAATTTAATCGAAATCGGACAATAACTTCGTATAGTTATGCGCGTTACAAGGAATTGATGACAGACGGACAGACACACAGACACACAGACACGGAACCAAAATTGTTCAGAAAGGTCTAAAACGCAAAACGCGAGTGAAAATTTTGATCTTGGAGAACTTTTTTTTTTGTTCTTGAAAAGTGAAAACAAAGCTTCCGCTACCTTGGTAGACTCGGAAGCAAAATCAAACATCAGATCAACGAACAATATGACAACTAAAATGAGACAGTTCAAAATAAAGAATAAAGATCAACACCATGCCGAAAATTGTAAACAGTTGATCCGATAGTGCTTGGAAAAGCCTCTTTTAATGCTAAAATATTGATCCCAATAACTCGAAAGCTATTCATTTTGACGGCTGACGTGCAATGAGAGCACTGTGTTTATCTCCGATTTGTAAGCGTGGAATTAACTTTTATGTTATAATGCTGCAGGTTTTTTTTTTATTATTCAGCTCTCAATGAAATGAATATTGAATCGTAAAACATACATTATGAGGAGGAGTTGCATTATGTTTTGTTCTCGCTTGATTCCAATGGTTTTTAATATGTAAGCAGTTTCCCAAAATGGAACAAAACAATTCCATAAAAGTCAGCGAGGGTGAAGGGGGGAGGGAGGCACAGATACACTGCCGAGACAAAATGTCTCGAACAATTTAAAGTAATTTTGCATTTTCGAAAGAGAGTCAAGAATCTTCCATGTAATATATGTAATATATGTAATAGATATGCTGGAATTCGTACACTCTTACTTCTATGGCCGGCCCCTTGGCCCATACTTTGGTTCTATGGAAGTATTCATGTTTATCATGTGTATGCATGGACATGGATCTAGGGATACTAGGTCCATATTTCAATGATAATGCGGGATATTTTGTTACAGTATTCTATGGATACTGTAGTTTGCCAATGGAATTCGGGGGTAGGCAGGAATGAGGTGCCAATTCTCAGCCAGAGTAATGTGTACTGGTAAGCACACTGGTGACTGAGGAAGTCCAGGGAAGCCTAGCGGGGCTATGACCCCTCCTTAGCTATCAAGTTCTAGTCCTTGCAATATTCTGTGGAACAGTTGCAACAGTTGGGAGAAATGTTAGTTTCTTTGTAATATTTTGCATATCAATTTCTTCTGATCCCTATCGCAACCCATACTACATCATTTTTACGTTTAATATTTAATGTTATAATAGAGAGGAATCTATTAATTCACTTTTGAATTATCAGTGACAGAGGATGTTCGTATTCGAAACGTTGTATTTAGGATTCTGTGTTGTTCAATTCAACTCAACAGCTCAGCCAACCATCGAATTTACAAAAACATAGGTTAGGGGTTTCGTTCCACCTTTGAAATTCCATCTATGCGTTGTGTTTTCTCAGTCCTCGAATACCTGGCATCTTTGCGGTCAAAGAAGAAGAAAGAGTTTACGATCTGCTTGTTGGTGAATCCTTAGTGGACCTTAATATGTAGTTATTCCGGAGTACTTCAATGATAAGATCAAGTCACATGAATAAAATAGAAAACATATCAATAACACTACTGAATTGGCTTTGATCTATCTATTAGGTGATGACTTTATGGGGTGTTCTTGTCTAGTTGAAGTTAGATCAGGTACTGCAACACTATTGTGACAGACACAATTCTGCATGCCTTAGCTGTCCAGCCCCTCCTGATTCATGCAAATCCTCATTTTGGCCTACCATCTGCACAGCCAGTGCAGCTGCAGGATCTGCAGAAAACAATATTAAAAGACAGATGGACTCTGACAAATCATTTAAGAATTAGGTAGTGCCCCACTGTTGCTTAGGACCACTGGGCGCCACTGGTCAATTATGTGTACGATAAACCTACTACTTTCAACTTACTACTTTTCTTTTAACAGTTAGTTTGAGTTAGAGAACCTTCGAATATGAAATATTATGTTCATCTGTTGTTAAGTAATGCATGCATTCGAGGGGACGTCCCAATGGATAATGAATAGTTCTTTCAATATCAACCGGGACCTAAACAATAGAAAAATTTTATTGACCTTTCTACTTAAATTTCTATTTACCCTCCTACATGATACTCGGTTTCTGGTGTCCTGGAGCCATAATGTCACGACTGATTTGGTCCACAGAGCCACAAAGAATATTTCATTACTATCCAGAGGTAAATTTAACATGTTCCATGAATGTTAAAGCTTGGGTTCAATGAGTTAGCTTTAATAGAAAAAGTAATGTTGAAAAATATCGTATCTAGGTAGTAAATATAATCTCCCCCCCCCCTCTCATCCCTTCACCTGCGAATTTTGATACTCTGGTTGAATAAAGTGCAAGTGAAAACTAATAAGGCGAAAAAAAGTAAAACGCAAATCTGTTGATAATTTAGGACTAGGCAGTTAAGGGCTTTTTGACCGACTTCAACGCACCGAAGTCGCACGAAAGAGGAGGTACTCAATTCGGGTTGTCATGGGACGACGATTTTGTTGTTATTGTTGTTGTATGTTTCCGTTGTGTTGTCCTCCTTCACAACACAATAATTGCATAAGTACCCCCAAGTCTTACTGAGAAACACCCTAGAAAGTGAGATTTTGCAAGTGAAAAAAAAAAAAAAAAAAATCTGTGATAAGTTCGTACAACGTTTATAAGTAAAGATAGATAACGGAAAAATTATTAAATTATTCCGTCTTAAAAGAACAACAACTTTTAGGTGCAATTCTCTACAGGTATTTAAGTAATTTTCAGTACATTGGTACAAGAGTAGAGTATTTCAAAAACAGTAGGAATTAGCTGACATATAGTGCATTCAAGATTTTCTTTTTGAAAATTCATAGTGGGTTTTAAATAAAATGTCTTATAATGTTGGTGCTGTTGGAAAAAATAGCTTAATCCAGCTCCGTTAGTCTCGAAACTATTTGTGTGAGGGAATTAATTTCAGTTGATTAATTCAGTCTCTTTAGATTCTTTTTGCGAAACGTCAACTTTTATAACACAAATCATGAGTGACTCGGTAGAAAGCCTCGAATTATTTCATAAGCAATACCCAAACACGCAAAATATCGGTCTTAATAACAAATCCACGAATTGAATAAACAAAGAGTTCAAACAAGAGGTCGACACCACCTCCGATATTCCCGGCTTATGACAGATATACATTCCACATCCGTGGAGTTCTTTTCCTCCCCAACTCGCTTTGAATATTGTTGAGCCCTCAGCTATCACGCCGCCCCCTATCCACCATCCGAGTTAACGGGAGCGGTAAAATAAATAGAATTCCTTTTCCGGGTGAGTTATTCTATTTTATGATTGGGAGGTGAAGGCAACGTCGCTACTGGATAGGGAACCCAGCAAAGCGGGTTGGAAGCCAATGCTATAAGTGGCCGGGCACAGCGTACGTGACAGTTTTCAGCAATGAACTCC
Organism: Apolygus lucorum; assembly: GCA_009739505.2. Taxonomy (NCBI): domain Eukaryota; kingdom Metazoa; phylum Arthropoda; class Insecta; order Hemiptera; family Miridae; genus Apolygus; species Apolygus lucorum. Next base: position 29,349,525 of record CM019182.2, read on the forward strand.
AGCCGATCCATCCACCCTCTCACCATTCCTTTTTTTAGAATCCTCTACTCTTCATCCTTTTGCGACTAACGTTTTTACCCAACCTCAAGCTTAATTTTTTTTTCTCCAAGCTTCATTCTCACAGAAAGTATCTTCATGCTCCAAAGGATCCTTAGTTTTATATTACACCCGTGCCCTCTCTTCCCTTTTGTTGATTTTTTTCCCCTCCAACCTGAAAACCGCGATTCCGGTTACTTAAAATGCAAATAAAGGCGAGGGAGCTAAAAGTGGATATTGCGAACTCAGATATAGCGGAGGCTTCTCTGCTACAATCTGAAGCCTTTAATGAATACAAACAGTCTGGCTTTCCACTGATTAGGTCCTTATGGTATGATTAAAGTCTATGGTTTCATAGAATTTACCTGTTTCTTTGGGATTGCACAATTATTTTTTATTTACAATTATGCAAAACAACCGAGAGGCTTTAAATTTCAGCAGCTTCGAGATCTTTTCTGAAATAAGGTTTCTCCTCTACAGATTATTTCTTAATTGTGTACGTGAACTCGGAAACATTAACAAATTGGAAAGCAAACTTTCAGCAAATTCACTGACACAACTTTTTGGGAAACAATGAACAGTACCGAGTATCTTTTGTGCTTTCCCTACACAATAGATACATTTCCGGTCAGTAGAATTTTTAATAAAACACTTTTCTAGACTTTGAAATAAGAAGGTGGTCAGGAAAAGAGGTAGAAAACCCGTTGTTTTCCAGTAGAAGTGATCTTGAAGCAACCAACGTCGAAAATGTGTTGAGTCGTTTTTTTCACGGAGAAGTTCTAAGAGAACCAACATGAACAAATAGTGTTGCTTATGAGCCGACTTCATAATGACCACGAATGAGGTGAGTAGATAAATTAGTCGAGAAGAGGTTAGAAAATCGGATCAAGTAATGGCAGAGAGGATTGTCTGATGATCGGATAATTAGGTATAACGTTCGAGTTCGTTAGGTATATAATATTAGTGCGTTATTTACACTTACGGTGACCATCGGAACCATCATCCAAATATTCATAGGGGTTGCACGGAATTTTGAAATTCAAAGGTTAGCAGCCGAAAATGTAATATGGAAAATTTTGGTTGTAGATGCAAGTTATATTAAAACTATTAGTTATCGTTTTTTAACACCCCTTGCCATTTCTTACTATAATTTTTTTCAAACAAGTAAATTGGTATCTTTTAAGCGAACTAAAAGGCTCACAAGATTCATCATGGAAGTAGATAGGATCAATTAATTCTTCCATGCTCATAACCATTGCAACCATCATTTTAACTGTAACCTACTGGATGTGATGATAACTCACTGCCTTCAAGTTGGATGTACCATACTATTTCTACAAAAATCGTCATCTACACTAAACCATAATAATATTATGGTTTACCATATTATGGTAAACCATAATATTATGTTACAACTGTTTCTTTGTCAAAATTTGATAAATATAAATATAAATTTGATTTATATTTAATATAAATGTTGATCACAGTCCACTTTAGGGAGGTCCGATACTTCACAAGTATCGAAATAATATCGTATCTATACATCTATAAAGTAACAAAACGTATCGTTACGATACCTTCAAAATTTATCGATATTTTGAAGTGTCGATACTTTTTGATACTTTCAAAAAGATTGGTGAAAATGTCGTTTATGATTCTCTCCATCAATGTGACATCTCTCCATCAATGTGACATCTCTCCATCGCGAGGATAATAATTACCTGATATAGAATGAACCAAACATCAAATCATTCATTTATTTATTTATTTATTTTTTTTTCATTTTTTTTTTTCTTTTTTAGGCACTTGTTTTTGTATTGCACTTGGTTGGGTTAACATTTTGATGGTCGTTCCGATGATGGAGAACAGTAGGTTATCATAGAGTGCTGGAGGTGGTTGTACATCATCTTTGTTTAATTTGTTGAAGTGGTTGGTCTTCCAACAATCTAAGTAGAGATAGAGGTACTGTCAAGTAGGTACCTTCATGTCGTAAGTAAGTGTTGAAACAGATAAAATGTGAGAGAAAAAAAAAACGCCTCCGATACTGGAAAAAAAGTATCAATACTAAGATACATATCAGAGAAATAAGTATCGATATGTATCGATACTTTTTACAGAAAGTATCGATAATTTTAAATATCGATACTTTGGGGACATCTCTAGTCCACAAGGTCATGGCGAATCAGTTGAGCAGATGCTGAGAAAATCGTGTTTGTTTTTGATTTTTTTGAGCAGGGATCCTCTTCTAAGTAGGAGTTCCACTATATGTAACGGCGGATATCCAACTTTTCAAATCTCTATCCTCCATTCATTCCTAGTTTAAATTAAGTACTTGTGTCAGTCGTCTACCCTTATTGAACAAATTCATTTATAGGGAAGAAGATGAAGAAGAAAGATATGGATAATGTCAGAAATGTCAGACTAGTATAACGTCAAATCTCCGACAACTCATCCCCGTGAAATCAGTTGCTGCATATTGTAAAAACAATTTTTTTTAAAAACTGAGACGTTTCAAAGAAAATTGTAGCTTACTTGGGGCTGTCAACAGAAAAAGCAAGGTGATTCTTCCAATTTTTTTCTTCTAAATTTGCAATAAAACCATATAATTTTGCAACGTAATTTTAAGTTAACTGGATTGATGTAATGGCGTCAAAGTGTAGAACTTTGAATTACCTACATAGTCTGATCATATAATATTCCTTTATATTATAAAGGAATCACCACGTCAGTGAACTGATTACTCGAAACTATAGATGTGTGACGTCATGACGACTTACAGCAATTTATTGTATTACCATACCTTATCGTACGCTTACTGCATTGCACCAAGCACAACAAACTAATCAACAACAGTAAGTAATCCGACATTTTCTTAGCATCAATGAGATCGTGTCGATGTGTGGCTTAAGGATTTTTGACGACAAGAGTATTACGTCATTAAATTCAACAAAATCCAACCGATCGTGCTAGCTGGGTTATTATTATTTGTCGATAGAACGGAAATGCCGAAAGATAGGACGATTCTCCAACTTATGGACGTCTTCGATATTTTTCTCGACGTAAATCCAAATATATGGCACTACTTTTCTCGTTCCTGACAAACAGACTGCTCGTGAAACCGTTGCGCTCACAAACATCTGACCCAAATCCCGATATCGTCCGGACAGCTAGCGCATACCCTTGCTCCAACAAGAACCGAACGAAGGACGTTATTGGACATAGGAGAAAAAACTAGTCAAATATATGGAAGGAAATAAAGTGGTTGGCAGTCTGCCCTATTCTTGCACAATCGATAGACGACATGGGGGTAGCTGGACGGGTAACCCCCACGTCCTCACACCGTCAAAAAAAGACCCCCTCCAGCCACCAAGAAGACCCCCTTCGCTCTTTTCTCAGGCAGTTTTTCTTCCTTTTAGCTTCGTTTTTCTCGTTGACGTGGAAATGTAAAGATAACATCCTGGCCCATCGCCGAAGATGGCAACCTCTCCAACGCCTCCGGCTCCCGCCCTTCCCCTCACCTATCATACTTATCAGATAACAATGTCACTCCATGTTTACCCCTCCACCCCTGTAGGCTGTGTCAGAGCTCGAGAACCCGTGGTTTCTCAATTGTCTGCGTGGAAACGGATTTTTCAATGGTGATTTCTCTCACTCTCGATCCATGAGTCAACACCACTGACAACAACCGTCAACCAAACCCCGCAACTGCTCAACAACCGTATCTTAAGATTCTGAATCTGAATGAATTGGGAACTTAGATGGAGCTTCCTTTGCTCGCTCAACCGAATGGTTGTATATTTATATCAAGGTACTTTCTAATCTTCAGTAACTATAATATTGATTAATAACTCGTATCGGTATCTAAGTCACCAGATTTTATGTTGTTCTACTTTTCTCATATGGAAAGATCTCTACTTTAGTGCATGTCTTGTATTCTTCAATATAAGTGTTCACCTAGCACGTGTAGTAGCCCTTCCTTTGCTAGAGTTATACTCGTAACAGCGGCAACGAGAATTAAAACATCATACATCGTTCAGTAAGTACCTAACTACTCAGCACGATTATCTCGATTTGAATTTCATGTTTCAAAATAGCACAGAAATATGAAATAGCAGAAGGAAACTCAAAGACTATGCTCAAATTATTGGAGACTGTGATGAGGCAAAATGATGTCCTCATTATCAGGTCACGATTAATTCAAAACCAGTTGCCAATTCAAACTATGTCAACTTCGATAGGACTAAGGAAACTTTTCGTCAATACTGGAAACATTTGGAAAATTGGTGTTAAAGATATACTTCCTGATCAGTTGGTGAGGAAACTTCTACATTATATTGGTTTTAACCTCTTCAAAACATTAATTTCTCACACCCCTCCAGAGGATCCTAATGACAAAACCCAACTTAACAAAGCGCCCGAATTTTAATACGATAGTCCAGCAACACAGGTTCTTGTCGAGGTTCCGAGCTGAAGAGGGATCGGTAGCTCGATATGTGGCTGAACTGCACAATCTTGCCCAATCTTTTGCGTCCGTAAAAGAGTACCTATTAATTTCGAACATTTTTCTCCGTGGGCGGTTCATACGTGGAATTCTAAATAATATCTTACGAGAAAATCAAATTTGATGGTTTACCCACTTGTCAGAAGTTTCCTTTAGCTAGCCAAAGAAGTTCCGAGTCCCTCCCCCCCCCCATCCGCTTATCGACTTCGGACCTACCTGAACGGCACTTCGCCGTTGGAAGTTCTTGTCTCCCGTAGGGTGGACGAACGATAAATCATAAAAGTTTTTTCAATCCCATGTGAATATTCACAGATGGATGTAAGGCTAATTTCAGCAGACCAATAAAATGCGATATTTCACAGACGGGTGATTTTTAAGGAAACATAATAAGCCATTGTGTTATAATGTGCAGAGTTTTTGTTCGACACTTACATTTCAGTACCATGTTGAGCGCACAAGCTACGCCCCTAATTCATCAATGAAAATGTAGACCCCTCGCTACTGCACTCAGTAGTAAGAAGATTGATTGGGACGTTTTGGCCTTTATTTGTAGATTGCTGACTCATTCTCCTCCCTCATAATGAAAAACCATTAGCAGAATTATACATGATCGGGTCACGAGCTCCTACACAGAAAGCTATTGATAAGGTTCCCGGTAATTGATTAATAGGGACGAGGCCTCGCTCAGATTTAACCGATAGTTACCGCCACTATTAAGCAACTCCAATCTTCTAATGGCCTTTAATATCTCGGTCCAGTTCGAAATGAATGCCAGATTACGTTTCCCCACCCTTCGTTATCGCTTTCTTGTTCAGTTCATTATGAGAGGGATTCCGAGAAATTGTCAGAGCAATATCACGCTTCGGAGAGCAATCCAGCTGTGAAACGATGCTGAAGCTATATTCTTCCTAAAACAACTTGATGAGAGTTCATCTGTTTCCTCGACCTCGAAGTGATATCAGATGTTGCGATCAAGAATGAATCCACTTAATAAGTACGTATACAATATCTTTGATACCTGGTATATCACAGCTGGATTATTGCAGCTTCGATCATTTTACATTTTCGGTCAACAAACTTTGAGTTTCAAGATTATTTTTATGATCTTGGATCATATTTGATCTTGGATTATATTGCACCTTGAACCACACACACACACTTTTTTTGGATGTGTAGTTGTTTGTTGACTATGGAGTCCAAAGTTTGTAGTCTTATGTTTCAGTCTTATTTTTCACGTGGCGACAGCATCACGTGAAAAAAAAAAAAAAAAAAAAAAAAGTGGAGACTGCTTTGAAGCCATGTTAAACACTATATCGTTCAATTTTCCACCGAAATCTGATTGAAATCCTTATTTGTATTAAAACTGAGTAGGTATTTTAATGTAAAATATCTCAATTACCTGAACTTAAAGTGTAGCTGAATAATCAAAACTATCAAACCTAAATAATCTGTTAAAATGTTGTTGCTGTTGACTGAGGTAACAATTTTGCTCGTAAGTTGTTATTTCGAACGTAAACCGTAGTTAAATCTAAAACGTAACGCGAGTAGAAATTTTGCGTTTGGAGAACATTTTTTCTTTCCCTTGAAAAATGAAAACATTGCTTTTTGCTACCTCGGTAGACTCGGAACCAATAACAATCGTTACTCTAGTACTGACCGAAAAGAAACTCATTCAATTGGGTTGGGGGGGGGGGGGCTGTACAGCTTATTTAGATAGAATAACACGGAAATGTAGATCTATATAGTTAGAATTATCGTATACAGAATACGATTCTAAGATCATGTTAATAGAACGAAATTTTTTCCCGATTGAAGTTGACGTTTCTTGACTTTTCCTTGTGTTGGAGGTTCTACTTACTGCAACGCCAAGATATACGAAAGTTCAGAACGAAAGTTTTAGGAACTAGTTCCCAACAGGATTTATAGTTTTGCTTCCAAATTAGTGGAAAGGAAGAATTATCACGTTTTTATGTCATTTTTTGAATACTTTAAATTACAACTATAATTAATTAACAACAACTTAAACTATCAAAGATCAAAATTAAAAATGGAACAATAGAATTTTGAAAATTTGCAAAACTATCCAACTGTGCTTGTTGGATATAAACTGAATAATGAAATAAATTACAACAAATTCAGTAGTGTATAAACAACCCATACGTTTGTTGATGAACCTAAAAAATAAAGTGACACAGTGAATCCAGAATGAGGGGTAGTAAGGTCGAGGCATGAACCTAAAAGGGAGGTTCTTTACGTGCTCAGTTAGTAATCATCCCATTACCTCTGAGAAGAAATTAGCATCTTAATGTGCAGACTAATTTAGACTCCCTCCTATCCCAGATGCTCTTCCACTCTCATACCTCCACCGAGCCCCTTTAGCCGTTACTTCACCCACACTCTCCCTTCCACCCCTTATCTCTCAGCACTTTTTACACCGGGCGAAAATTTAGAGTAAACTTTCTGAATTTAATTTGAATTTCGAAGGAGTAAAGAAGATGAAGAAACCCATCTGTTGGGACAGAAGAAAAACTCGACCCTCCTTCACCGGTAAGTCCCGTTGAAATCGATTAACGTCGAAACGAAGAGTTAATGTTATGTAAATTGATTTACAGAGTATTCCTTGTACAAAGAATATCTCGGGATAAGGTATATCCAATCTCCAAGAGGAATTAAAATTGAGAGCTGAAATCGCAAGCTCTACCAATTTAAAATGTGTGATACCCCCAATAGTAAATAAAAACCATTTTCATGCTCCGATTTTCAAAGTGGAATGACGAATAGTATCACTCATGAACATGAAAATAGGAATCGTTACTAGATTTTGGTCCCTAGTCTACCAAAGCTGTAAGTGGCATTGTAATCATAAAGTATCTAAAGTATGAACTGTTACTTTTAAAACTATCCTGAAAATAGTCGGTTTGTATAAATTTTTTGTGTCTAGTAATCATCGTCACGGGCAAAACAACCCTATAATAGAGCAAAAATTGCTCGACTCAAGATTATTTCAATCATCATTACTACAAAAACTGGTAGCCCGAATTTACTCAAACTTGTGGTAGAGTTATCATCACCGAACTAAGTAATCGGAATCATGAAACAATGGAAAGGAGTGTGAGAGTTTGAAGTAGAGCGAGAGAAGTGGTAATAGCAAGAATAGCAATGAGAAAAAATCACTTATAAGTGATTTAGTGTGGATGGGAATACTTCGTGACAGAACGAGAAGGAAGCCGACCAATTTTTTATAACTTATCTAAGTCCTAACTGACGAATCATGGTGACGAATTGATTATTATGTACACACATAATTTATAATGAAAAAATTTACATACACAACAGAGAGAAGATGATAGTGATGTTGAAGAACATTGATCCACTGCATTCACAAACCTGCGAGATTGCTTGATAATCAGATAATATATCGTGTTGAACACTCGAATCGAGCAGACGTTAATCAAACCTCGTGGAAAGCCAATTCCAGACGTCATCTGATATTAAAGGAATGATGCATAGAATGTTTTCGATGAACGGCCTCTCCTCTCGCCTTCAACCCGAAACCCTATGAATTATATGATTGGGTAATGTAGTTAATGGTATAAGAGCAAGGAAGGGACGGAGGGCCCGTAATTAAATTTTGAGGGTAATGGTTTGAGGTTTGAATTGACTCCACCTCCTCCCGAAGCCTCGAGGGCTTAATTAATTCAAAATTAATTTATCTCTCGAACCTGAGGATTGCGGAGCACTTACAGACTTGCCGTTTGGGTGCGGGGCTGAAACCAGTCGAGTCGCACCGGAAAGCGTACAAATTGTTTCCGTGTTATTCGATTTACATCCTCGTTTAGTTCCAACACATATCTAGATATGAAGTATACGAGTTGGTTGAAAAGTTTCCCGTTCTACAATCAAACTATTACTCATTCACGTAGGAGTCGTTTTGTCTTCATTCAATGTGACTTGGGTTCCATTAATAATTAGCATGATGCATTCCAACACAAAAAAACGTTTTTCAAGGGTAATGTGATCGGGCTGAATAGCCTCTCAGTGAACTTGTCCTTCTCAACTTGTATAAGGGTAAAAACTAAGCTGCTCACACGATTGATTGATATCCAACATTCAGAGTGAGTTCTAATTATGATAGTATAATATACTATCACATTATGTAAATTACGTGGGCTATTACGCTAAGTAGTGACTGAGTGTCCTCCTTAGAATATGTAAATATCATGACTTCTATTAGCATTTCGTCACCAGAATCTGGAAGTAAGATAATTAGTTCACACAATTAGATTATGTGGATGGCAAGTCATCCGTCAGCATTTCGTCGACAGAATAATCTGTTGGAGCAATTGAGAGAGGATTAAGGATTGATTAAAACCCTGTGGATTTTGCTACATTTGCTCAACTCTTCGGAGAACACCAGCAGCGCTCTACCAATTCATGATAGATGGACCCTCCAAGTGGGATGGGATGGACTCAAAACTAAGAAGGAATCGATTTGTTCTGAGTACTTCCGATAATTTTACCGAATGGCCAGAGGCCTTACTTGTTTCCAACGAAGAAGCTGAACCCGAAGCAGCCTTTTCTATTGAAAGGAGTGTTTAGTCGGTATAGCACGCCGATTTCAAGACTAAGGACGAGAGTGCAAATCCTCATTCGTTAAAGAAATTACCCAAAATGTTGGTAACTCAGAACACACCAATCTGGAGTTGTGCTGAAACGCCTCGAATGACTGAACACGAAATATTTTACTTTTTTCGTCAACTCAAATCAAGATAAATGGGACAAACAGGCCATTACACTTTTTGAGAACCTAACCTAATCTGACGAACGAAGCCACTTCATTACTAGAAGCCATCTAAAAATTCCTTGTAATTGATGGAATGTAATTTAAGCGGTAATTTGGTTTCTTTAGTTGGATATACAGTAGCGTTTCACCACAAAATTAAGGTCCAGAAATCAGATACATATTCTGTAATTACTCCTCCAGGTTCACAAATAACGAACTTTTGATGACAATTCCTTGTTTTCGATGTTATAATATGTTCCAAATCTAATATATCGAAATCGTCCACAATATGTACATCACATCTGTTAGGTAGAATACTCTGGTCCTCATACGAACTTGTATAGTGGGATTAACACACATTTTATTACGTTCCTATTAAACAAATGCATAATTTTGAACAAATACTTGGAAGCAAAAGTGTTCCGTTGAGAAGGAAAGCCAAGAGGATGACGGATGCTTCAAACATAATATCTTCTGACAAGGGTCTAAGAGGCAAGAAAGAGGATCTCAAGTCGGTCAAGGTGGCGAGGGACGGGTTCAAGTCTCTCTGGCAATCCCTTCGTCCCGGCTCATTGACGGCTTCATAACGCAGCCCTAGCATTACCAACCGCAGTAATTCTTTAGTTAACTCTGAACAGTTTGCACGCCCTTTTTTCTCTGAGACCTCTTTATTTTGGATAGACCGGAGTTACCGATAAGAGACCACCCACTGAATCTGATAACTATCAGTAACCCCTAAGAAACTCGTGATTATCTAAGCCAATGATAAGATTGCAATCATCTAAGTAGTTCAAACCTTTGCCAAAGCCTAACCGAACCAAGGAACGAGTGATCTGTATTACGTTTTTGACCATTATGACTTTAAAATGCAAATCAAAGAGTTCATTGTTGAACGTTACCACATATAAATTATCTAGTACGAAATTCAGTTTTCACAATCATGGTGCTGTTTTTCAATGTGAGTCATTTTTATTAAACAACTATTATTATTGAACACCGATTTACCCATTTAAAGTCTATCATTGATCATAAAATATTGCAACATAACGACACACGATTCAACAGCACACCACGAAAAATTATCTATAACGATTAAAATAGCTTTGGATTTTATAATAACTCTTCTCTACGTCAATAACAATACGCGATGATGACCAACAGCAGTTTAAATAAAATATCTGACCTGAGGGAACATTCTTACCTCTCACCGACATTTTGACCTTCTAATACTGATTTCTGAAGTCGCCTGAATTAAAGAACAAGTTTAGTGTCTTCCTACATTTAATTACCAAATATGTAAAAATATGAAATAGAAATAGAATTGCTGTCGCATAGTTACATGGCAACAGAATACCAATCTTTGGGTAATAGCGAAGAGATTCGTAGGAAATAGTGGAGCAGCAAGAGAAGCTTGTTATTGCAACCACCACGTAACCATAAAACCACATTCCTACGAGTATTATAAAATTATTATGGTCCATGTTAAATACCATCAAATGCATGATTTATGTAAGTCCGCCAAACAGCCCGCGGGATCGAGGTTGACCGAATACAAATGTCATTTTTATCAAGAGGATAAATGTGGTTGGAAGAGGAGAAACAAACGAGAGAAACCGAGGGTTTCCGCAGAGAAACGAGAGGAAAAAACCAAAACCGCACTGCATGATTTTTCTGGCCTTCTGACAACCGAAAGGGTGAGGTCAAGTGAGTTCGTCGAAGTTTAGCAGCGGCTAGGGGAGGGCAGATTGAGCGCGGCCGGCGGACCGGCCTGGAAACGATTGGCCGGATTCCCTGTATATTGCTATCTATCTCTCTGCTCTTCTTCCGTTCCCCCGCTCCCGTCATTTCCTCCCTTTTCATCCGCCAATAACCGAATAGAGTTGGCCGAGACCGTCGTTGTTACGCAAGCACTGATCGCTTCAATCGCCAGATTTACTTAGTTTTCGGGCTCGTGGTGTCCAAAGACTCCATGAACTCTACAGATGCAAAAATGCAGATTATGGGTTGATTATGGGAAGATGGGCAGATCTGGTGACTAATCAATATGATGAATTTTTATTCGTGAATAATCAACGTTGTGTCTCATAAATAGCTTTGGTAGATTTGGAAAATATTTCTCATGTTCAGAATCGATTGAAATTCAAATGAGTTCTTTATAATGTTTCATAAAATATGGAATAATCGTTCGTGCAATGTTGTGACACCAACCAGCAATAGGTTGTATTTCTGGAATAAACATGTGGCAAGCCATGGGCATCGGCTAACCGATGTTTCTGCCAAACCGTCTAGAAGGCGTCCTAACGGCGCCAACCCTACTTTATTCGAGTGAGAGGTTAGAGATAACCCTGGGAGTACTAACCCGTTTCTGAAAAACAAATTTACGGGGAGAACTGGCAGTTCCTCGGTACTTCACGGGGTATTTTCTTCAACTTCACCATTCACAGCAAATTCATACTATGTTCTCAGAAACCAGTTTCTTATGAAATTCAATCAGTTGGACAGACAAAATAGATTTCCCAGAATAAATTCTCCATTCAAAATTCCACACTAGTCCAAATGATAATTAATACATCTCACCAATCAATCACATAGTCATCAATCAATAAATTTATGTATAATCCCAGAGTAGGCTCTTGGTTCAAGTTTTTATACGAAAAGCGAGACATTCCAAGTTGAGCGTCTACCCCACCACCACCATGTACTACCTCAACGGTTCGCCACATTCATTTGAAAAGGTCTGTTGCGCTGTTTCAGGCGCACAGGCCAACCTTTTATTCAAGACTGCTCGGTTATGCGGGTTAGTATCTTGATGATTTCCCCCCTACGACAGGTTGGTGAGGAAATATCTAGTTATAAAAGTGAATATCTCCAAGTCAGGAGGGAACCTCATCTCCTGTATATGTGGAATTTTAACCGCACTAAAACCTCACTTCCTTTCCCACGTTGGAACTCAGCGTGAATAGTTCATGATATAACTTCGGACAGACTTTGGTGGTGTTTAGCTGAAAGAATCAGTGACAATCTAGTCAAATATTACGTTTCTAACATGAAAATCGGATTCAGCACTATATTCGAGAAGTGTGATTATAATTTGCAGATGTGATAAACATGCGACCCCCATTCACTGAGACCCCACGAGAGGATAACATAATATTGCAAGAGATGCTAGGGGATGATGTAACATTTATCTTACGTTGTCATTCCCTTTTTTCTCTCATCTTCTCACCCATATCCTTTAATTTCCGACCCATCACACAACAGCTTATTTTAGAAGGTCTCCGTCAGCATAGTTATAAAAGCTCGTTGGTGGTGAAATCTTCAAGTTTTCCCTCTCAGAATTGACACCGTAGCAGAAAGGTCACAGCTGTACGTGTAAATAATATTTGAATTCGAAAATCAAGTGGATGGGGTGACATGCAGATTTCCATCGGTAAGGAGGATAGAGGACGAGGTGGAGAGGCAGGCTCGGGCGGTAGAACCTAGTTCGATCCCCGCCCTCACCTCCACAAAGTCAGTTGCTTTCCACACGTGGTGTGGCACAACTTCCCATCCCAAATCTCCACGTTTTCGCCCTTCCTACCGGAATTTTCCTCCCAAGTTAATTTCCATGACAAACCGCGTTTTCCAGAAGGAGCACCGGTAAGGGGAAGGGTTGTTAGACGGGTAGAAGTGGGAAGAGACACCAAATGTGTCTCCATTGCAAATCGAGGAGATGCCAGGCGCCAGTTCCGTATGCATAAACGAATTCAGGCCTAGTACCTTTCTCCGCCCTCGCTTCTGGGACAACTTTACCACCTCGCCCATCCACTTCTATGATACCGCTCTGGCAATCAAATTCAATGGCGATCTCCGGGATCCTTCTCATTACATTCTTACGATCGTGTCCCTTCTGCTCTAGAATTCATGTTTCTCCACAAGCAATCCTGGTTTATGGTAATGTAATCACGGACGAAACATTTTAATGTCTTCGAACGTTTGTCATTCATTTAGATTCTGTATTACTACTTGGTACTTTAAGTTTAATACTGAAGCAAAAGATCAACAAAACAAGACGTGACTCTAGTGCAATAACACTGATTGTGGTTAAATACTCAAAAACGATAAATCAATATAATTTTGAAATGGTAGTTGGCTAGTATTATACTATAATAGTGTGATGATTTTGTTTGCTATTAATGAATGGGAGACGAAGTTTTTAGCTTAATTATTTTTCGAGTAGCAGATGAAAAAGAAAAATGATTGGTCTACTCCAAAATTAAATTTACTTGTACTTCGCGTATTGTAGCATTCTGGACAACTTCCGTTCCTTGTCTGTCCACTCTTTTTTCGACATAAGTATGTCCTATCGATTGGTTCAATTCAAAATTATATCCGCAAACAACAGATCTGCAAAAAGCGGTATCAGATTTGACATGGTTTCTTTGTTTTTATAGCCAAGTAGTAAGCATAAAATTTCGGTATAAATTGAGACCTTTCCAATGAGCGGATAAATGTTTTTTTTTTCGGTGGAAACCTGATTGAGTAACATTTTCCTAGTAGTTTTGAGGTTCTGAGATGAATTTCTCTTCAAACATTAGGTATCTATACCTATATTTATTATTATAAAGATGATTTTTCGGTATTATCGAGTGTGGTAACCAAGGGAGGTTCTGTGGAGAGTTCGGATGTTTTTTCAAGACGGTCCACATTGTAATCTACTCAGTGCAAAATGACATATCGCACGCTGGGAGCAATACTAGTACAAGAAAAAACATATTGTTCAGTAATACGAGTACATGCGTTCCAGGGGACGTCCCATTGGATAAGCGGTAGATCAGTTAAACCAGTTGATTAGCGATAAAACTATTTCACTCGATGTAATTTATTTATTACTTCAGGCAAGAAATAGTGACCCCCCCCCCCCCTCCATTATATACCATAACATTTCTAGCGGCATGGGAGCCTCGAATCTGAAGAGCATTCTAAAATCCATGACCTACGATACCCAACATGAGAATTCGAGTTCACCACCCTCCCCACGGCAATGGTGCCAGTCTGGCACCAAAGCGGAAATACGTCGTAACATTGAACTTTCATCTTTTAGTTTTAGTAGGTAATCCACAGGTTCACATCCGTATTCAAGGTGAAACAAAAAAAAAAGAAAACACGAAACGCTTCCACGGTGGTGCAGAGAATAATTCATGAAAATCCGGAAGCATAGTGAAAAGTTTTCCTCAATTTCAAAGCTTGGGGACAGTTAGTAAGCAGTAAAGCCGAAATATTGAAAATTCGGATATTTTGTGAATATTATCCTCCCACTCGCCCCCTCCCCTTGCGAATTTTGATACTTTGGTGAAATCATGTACAACTTGGGAGTTATTTGAGTCAAACAAAAAGAGAAACACACCAATCGGTTGGAAATTGAGGCCTGGACAGAGTTTACAAGATTATGACCGCAAATGCACGTTTTCTAAGCATTAACCACCCCCCCCCCTTCCCCCCATAGGAGGCAAAATTCGAAATTCCGGTGATGTAGTGCACAACTAGATAGTTTTCTGCGTCGAAGTTTTATTGATTAGGTACCAACTGGTGTAATTGACCTGCTTATCCATTGGGACGTCCCTGGAATGCATGGATTACTTAAGGAGTTTTCTTTCAAACGGGCTTAGGTGTATCCACATGGGATTCTTCATGGGAAATTGAGAAAAACTAATTTCATGGCGAAGGAAGTTGTCTAGGGTTCCCAAATTTTCCAAATAGTTCGTGCGTAGAACTTTTGATTGTAAGACCAAATTTCGAAATTTTAGCATGCGTTTTGAGTGAGAAACGGCCATTCCTTATTTGGATACAAGCCCATTTGATGAAAAACGATTAAATATGGGCCCATAGGAAAAAAACGAGTTTTTGGTTGTGGGAAGAAAAGTATGTTTTCATTTTCTTTCATTTGTTTACCCATTATTTTCAATAATGAACTTTCGGAATCAAGCAGGATAATAATTTTATCTTGAATATTTAATATAATAGAATATTTAATATTCTAACCCCCTCAATTTTTGATAATTCACGTTTCAAGGTAAGTAGAATACAAAAACCGATTTTTTAATGAAAAATGTGTTAATTGAAAATAACGGGTTGGAATTAAGCCGTTTTGACTGCAAACACGATTTTTAGCAAGCTTTTAAAGCGAGATACAAACCGTTTCGGAAAAAATCAACTCGTGAGGTGATCCCATAGATTCGGAATCCGTAAAAAAAAGAGCAAAAAATGGATATGAGCCAATTTGCAAGAAATCTATTCACTTAATTTAGGATCTTTTATCAGCGTACTTATACCAGGATGTTAAGAAGGGGAAAAAATTATTTTAGAAAATATTTAAAAAAATCATTTGCATTGTCTAAGATCTTAAAAAATGTTCAATTTTAATCATTCATATTCTTGAAAAATTTATTGTATTTTTGTCTTTTATTGACACCTATTGTCACTGTAACATTGCCAAAACTGTGGTGTATAACACCAAATCGTTGAGTAACTCCCAAATTTTTCGGAAGAATAGTGGTACTTATATCACGAAATTTGTGTAAATTAATTACTGCTGATAAACAATGAAGAGTGAAAATAGAATGAATTGTGTGGCATACGTTGTGGGGATTGTGTTCGAATAGATTGGAAACATCAGAATAGCAAAATAAAAATTAGAAGGCCGGTGGCATGAGAGAAACCTTGACCAAAATCTTTAATCGCCATTTCCCTTGAGTTGCGTTTTTAAACTTGTACCAGTATTGATCAAAGAGTTTGCACGCTCATTTTTGGTTTATTATTTCTAATAATAAGCCTATGTGATCGTATCGCAAAAAATTTTTATAACCCCCCCTCAAACTTTGTCACTTTACGTTTCAAGGTGCGTAGAATCCAAATTTGCAATGTCCGTCCGCCGTCCCCCGTCCGCCGTCCGTGGAACTTTTCTTAGCAACACTGGACCGATTTGGTTCAAATTTGGTATATGGGCTCCATTTGGGGTCTAGTTGTGCCGCGAAGCTTTTGGTTGATGTAGGTCACTTCTAAGGGGTGAAAATTAAGGGTTGAAATTTTCAAGAGTGCCCTAGCTCGAAAACTCTCGAAATAAAGGTATCGTTTTTTCACCAATTTTAAATAGTATTGAATTTTTTAAAATTTTTGAGACCACCCGGAGCTCTGTAGGACAAACCGTTCGGTCCCTACGAGTACTTAAAGGTTTTCCTTCGATAAAACAGAATCATGAGTGTGAATCGCAAAAGAGGTCTAATCTCCATTCAAATTTTATCGGACTAAAATGCGATCGCTGTTCATTTCTTCGATTTGTATACAGTTTTGCCTTCTGCGTAACCAGTAATCAAATTTCCATATGAAGCTTTCTATTTTTCCAATCGAGTGTGAAGCGTTTAGTTCTTTCTAATAAACTTGATTGTGAAGGTGTGAAGCCAGTATGGTGTGGTAGGTAGTACCTAGCTGGTAGGTAAAAAAAAGTTGGTAGGTAACAAAAAATGTTGGTGGGTAAAAAACGCTGCAAATCATTGCTCAAAAGCTCCTTCATTCTTCAGATCACTGATCAGCTGAGTGAGCTCCGAAGCCATTTTCAATCCTATTGAATGAAAGTGCTCTTCCAGGCGTCTCCAGCATTCGAGGAATCTTCTTCACTCCTCAGATCACTGATCAGGTAAGTGAGCTCCGAAGAGATTTTCAATCTTATTGAATGGAAGTGCTCTTCCAGGCGTCTTCAGCATTCGAGGAGATCTTCTTCACTGTTCAGATCACTGATCAGCTGAGTGAGCTCCGAAGTCATTTTCAATCCTATTGAACGCAGGAAGCTGAAATTTGAGAGGGAAATACAGAAGGGTGATCTATACAGAAAATAATAAACCTTTGAGCAATGATTTGCTGCGTTTTTGTACCAGTATTGCTCTCAGCGTGCGATATCATATTCATGCCACAATATATCTGCGTAAAGAGTTGATACTCGTCCCCATTTTGATTTTCTGAACGTATTCTAACGAATTTTGGATATATTCATGGAAATGATTGTGCTTCAGCTCTTAATTTCCCCTTCACTTGTAGCCCTGTTGAACAGATCTGATAATATCAGATAATATCATCATAGAGATCTGACAATATCATAATTACATAATATGTAATATCGTCATAATATCATAATATCAATATCAATAATATCAATAATATCAATATCATTATAACATAATATTAACATAATATTATTATGTAAACGAGCAAGTCCATCATAATAATATTGAATGAGATGTGCAGTTGAAGGGGAAAAAATCCGAGTTTTATCTGTTTCTAGATGGGAGTAAACTTTCTACTTCCCATCCAATAATGTCTTCTGGAATGCATGCTTTACTAAACTACGTGTTTTCGATGTATAAAGGTTCGAAAATTCTTAATTTGATTAATTTCCGTTTCCCCCTTAGATTACAATGGATGAGTCTCTATAAATGAATCCATAAAACTGAAGGTTTCAGGGAAATAGTGTGGTGTCCCTCTTTGGCTTACGATGCGGACGGGAGATTATTTGTCACTGCCAGGGTTCCTCCTGAGAATTACCGTACATTGTCGCAGAGCTAAAGTAACGTTCTCTGAATTCCTCGAAAATGTTATTAGATTCAGTTTAGCCACGCAGAAGAGACACTGTTCTACGTTTCCACGATTATATTATATCTCCTTAAGGTTAATTTGATGACTTTCTTTGGAACAACCACCGATTACGTTCTCCTTGGTAATTGATCCACACTATTATTCGTTTTCTGTAGTAGTTTTATTGGTTATTTTTCCATTTATGTTCATGATCGGTAATTGAGCTACATGGGAGCAGAATATTATTATGTATAACAGAATATTATCGTCTCAATCCTCAAATCCTTTTAACGAACAGGTTGAATTTCAAGTAGGTACCTATCCGAATCAGACTCTAAAAGATTCTCTATGAATATCATCCTTTCCAAATTGAAAGTAGCCTCTTCGTTTCCAGGTAATGGCGAATCATTAGAAAGTATTATAGTGATTTTAGTGGGTAATGTTTTGGTAGGTACCCACTTATATGTTCTTTCTTGAAGTGAACCCACAGTACATATAGGAACAGACAGCAAAGTGATGGTAGAAGTGGACCAGGAGACCAACCTTCCCGGGAGGACGACCCTGGTGGGGACACTCTCCCACCAGGATATCCCCCAAATAAAAGGACGTGTCCTGCCCCGTTGAGGACACTTCTTGCTGTCCACCAAAGTTATTAACTCTCGCTCTCTTTTTTCCGTCTAGAGTCCATTTAACGCAAGTTCTTTAAGTTCTAATTTTTGCCTTCGATCAAACTTCTCAAAACCTCTTTATATTTTTTATAACTTCTTAAATCATCTACGTCCACAGTTTATCTGTTGGAAATGACGACGCCTTAAGAGCCGATCTCTATCCAACTAATAAACTGTGCAAATTTTTAGTTAAATTCATTTGACATTACGAGTTGTAAGAGTGGCATGCGCCGTCCCTAAACACTGTTCCTATCACTCTTACAACTCAAAATGTTCATGGAAGTTGATTACTGGTAATTGGATTGCGACGTCCTATGCACTGATCCTACCAAAGACCGGTAATCGAATTCTACCGGCTTCAAATTGGAATGTAAACGTTCATTGGTCTGTCACTACCAATTAAAAGCTGCATAGCCATCCATAAATTCATGCAATAGGTAGAACGGTCTACATAGCGGAGGAAAGCAATTTTGTCTTGAGCAAATTCTCCTGGAGTCAGAACTCGGGTATTTAAATAATCCATGCTCCATTTTATTATTACTCAACTCTCTGATTTCTATCGAACTGCTCTGTTATTCTACAAACAGAAGCAGCAATTCATCGCTCGGAATTCATCCAAAGAGTAGGTGCAGTTAGATAGTTGTCATTGCATATGAGCGTTTGTGAAATCCTTGAAGCGCAGATGATTCTTAGCTTGTACTAAGTTCATACGATATGAATCAAATATTGGGGCATATTTTTCTATGATCTTTATGATCATGGTCATCATTTTCACGAAGCAGGTTGAGGTCACTTACTAGGCAGGCTTTAATTTAGTAGATGGAGATGGAGAAAACCAGGTAAAAGAATCAACTCAAGAGGTGAACCGCCTTGGGCTCGATACAAGAGTAACAACCCCACTCATGTCCCCCATTTTAATTACCAGAAGGGTTGGTGAGTCCCCTCTAGCAAATTAACCCTCTTCTAATGGGAGATCCTCCCACGTTCGAGCTTATTTAACCCCCAGGTGGTCAAGGTACTCATCATTACTGAGCGAGAAGTTCATCCCCCATTTTGCTGCCCCAAGGCTCCTTCAGATATCTAACCAGGGAATTCCGACTACCTCTTATTCCCTGAGCACTCAACTAAATCTGAGATGAAACTGATATCCATCTTCTCGATGCGAGTGTACATCCATAATTGGGATAATGGCAAGCAATGGTTTCATTGAATAAAGCTGGAAAGCCATTACAAAACATACTGTTATAAAATCACACTCGATTCGAAATCATAAACTCAATTTTAAATGCTTGCATACGAGTCTGCAACACATTGGGACATTTTCATGTCAACCACTACACAACAAGGTAGTGAAGTAAGGTTGTTAGTTCATGTACCCAAGCACCCAAGTATCAAAGTTTTCGTGACGATTTTTCAGTTCATGTGCCAAAGCAAAATGGAAGGTTGTTGATTGTTCTCTACGCAACACAGTGAGTCTATTTTATTTATTGGTCGCGTGAGCAAGATTTGCTTAGTTTTCGTGACGATTTTTCAGTTCATGTGCCAAAGCAAAAACATGAAAACGTCAATATATTGTGATGTGGAAACGTTATTTTTATGAGTTTTTCAAGCATACTCCAATTGTTGAAACATTTTGTGTTTCAGATGTTGAATGAACAACCCAAATCACAGCCAATATTTATTTTGTTCGAAGGAATTGCTAAATGCAAAAAAAAAGTTATTCGTTCTCACATTTCTTGGATTACAAACAAATAAAATGAATCCAATAAATATGTTTTTACACTGTACTATTCATCCTCGTATCTTACAGTTCTTTAACTATTCGTCGGATCACATAATTCGAGTCTATAATAATGCAGAATATTTTGTATTAATGATGTTTCTTATGAGTTTCAACTTTTTTTTTCAGAGGAGTCTAATCCATGACATGGATTAACATTGTTAATGAGTGTTAGGTTGGAAATAAGGTTGGAAAACGAACTTGAGTTTCATAGTGTGACGTAATAGAACTTCAAAGAACGAATGAAATAGCATGCAATAGAATTTGTAGTACGCTTATCGAGTGTTGGTCGTTGCAGTTGGAGACTCGTAGTCGGTAAGCCTACAGCTCGTTACTTGTGCCTTAACTAGGACTCCCACTTCCTTGTTTCCTCGCCTTCTCGTCTTACCAACTCACCTCTCTGGCTCCAAAGAACTTCCACTTCGCCTTTCAAGAGCCATCATTACCCGCTTCTTAACGGCCTCTTTTTACCTACCACATAGCCAATTAAATCCTATCCGCGGCTCTTGGCTCAAGCATTTATACCACCTGGACCTTATCTACAAAGTCGTTTTACTACAAAAACAATCTTTCTTTTATTTTAAATATCTTCTCCAGACGATCCAACGGATCGGCATGAATACATGAATCAAATCACCAATGAATCCCAACGTAAGTACTAGATTATAATCGATAATCTATGGAATTATTCAAAAATATTTTGCATCTAACATATTAACTATGGTAGGCAAGTTTGCCTAGGCATAATTATGCGCCTAATAAACTTATGTGGTACGACTTTCGATAACCGTCAAAATCGATCCAACATTGTAAGTCACATATTCATGGTATGTTGCCTTTCTTCGTTTGTAAAGGGTGAGGGGAGGACAAAATGCGGTCGATCCTCAATTTTCATGGTGTATTTGATGTCAAGCCAGCTTTCGCCATAAGGCATCGTCCGGATACTTTTTTATTGATTTCTGCATTTACATTGGTGTTGGCCCATGTAAAATATGGTAGGTTTTCATTCCTGTTACAACTAGTAATTTGTGTCCCAGGCTTCCTGAACATGTGGCCCATCAATTTTGTTACATTTTATGCACCAAATCATACTTTTGAGTAAACATTTTCTATAGGTAAGCAAAGGTAGTAAACTTTACGTATAAAAAATTTTCTGGACTATTGGTGAAACTGTATGTAATTGAGAAACAGAGTCTGGATGTCACACTTGTACTCTGCTGACCCCATAATTCACATTCTAGCTTACGTGTGCAAAGATTTTATGAATGTATAAATATGCTTGAGTGGTGACTGAAAACATTATGTTGATGGCCAACACCAATGTAAATGCAGAAATCAATAACAAAGTGTCCTGAAGATGCCTTACGGCGAAAGCTAGCTTGACATGAAACATACCATGAAAATCGAGTATCAGCCGCAATTTGTCCTCCCCTCACCATAGACCCTTTTGATTGTAACTCACTTTTCGCGGAAATAGACACGGTTCTACATACTCCTTTTTTTAATTATTTTTACATAGATATTTCCTTCATCCATGAAGATTTCATGTTAAAAACAAGATACCCCAACTGTCTCTTCCATATTATCAAGTCATGCTTCCAGATTTTTCTTTGCAGGAAAAGTATGCATGTTATAAAGGAAGGTAATATGTTAATTGTGAAATAGTTTTGATGTGTTAATACGGGACACAAAAGCACAAATTGAATAAATAAGACAGGATTTAAATTAGATTACAGAAGAATGTATGCTGATACACATTCGAAGTCAAACTTTAATCAAGTCATTGTGATATTTTGGGACAACCAATACACCTATCAGGTAGGAAAGTTGAATCTATTTGGAAAAACGATATGTATAGAGTTGGGATCCGAGAAGGATTACCCGGGCTGATCGGAAACCTACCATTTTATCCAGAGAAGAATAGGGAACAGATATCAGACTCTTGGGGTAACTTCATTAACGATTTGGGAGTCCGAGTCTATTGTGCGCTGGCCCTGATAATAATTGTATGGCCCCTCAGGGGGCAGCAAACGACGGAAGGAGAGAACCTTGGAATTGGTTCTGCCCACAATGTTGGGATAAGGACTGAAAGGATTCAGGGACCGAAACCAATAAATATACCTCAATCCTATCTCACAAGGCAGACCGGATGAGGTCTATGCGCACCTCAACTAATGACCAGTAATCTGGAAAGTCTACTTGCAATGGTTTCCGTGAAAGGTCTGTGTGAGAATGTATGCGGCTAGACTGTCAAAACAACGTATAATAGCTCCTACGATACAAATTCGTTTCAAAATTGTATAATACAGGAAGGATCAGATATTAAAATATCTTTATCTTTGCTAGTAATGGAAAATGATATATTTTAATCCGAGAAGCCCATCGAGTCAACCCATAGCTGTAAAAGCCTCTTAATGGCTGAACATTTTGAGGTTTTGCAATTGTAGAGCTATTTCGTCTCCACAGGTTTGATGTGGTTTTAATTTCGGCAACATTGTCAACACCTCGAAAATTCAAGCATAGTATGGATACATAATATGGGATGAAACAGTAGGTACCGTTTACAAAACCAGTAGGTAACAAATACGATAGAAACCGTTCGAAATCAGACAAACGACCACTCCCACTAGCAGTCTTTTAACCACTGAAGCCAAGCAAAAATGCATTTTGTTTGGAAGGCTCTTAGCTAAAGCTCTTTCTCCATCGCATCCATGAAATTCGCTCCAGAATGTATTTACTCACTGAAGGTCATCATTCTCCACCAATCTCTTTCCATCAAGTATAAACGAGACCTGTTGTTGATTCAACCCTTAAGTCCAAACAATCGCGGGGTTCCATCGAAGCCACGCTATTGAGGGCTGATTCAACAAATACAGGGGTCTGGCAAGCATTGACTTTGGGGTTAATATATTTGTATAAGTGAGGAAGGGGAGTTGGAAAATGGCCATAGGAGGGATCCCTTTAAAACCTTCAAACTGAGAGTTTGATTGAGGTTAAACTTGACACCGCAGTTCAAGTGGACAAGACTACTCCATTAGCGGCCCACCTGCGTCGATCTCATCTTGGCCTCGTTTCGTTCACCTTCTCTTACCATTTTCTCCTTTACATGTCTTTCTCACCACCTGTCCTTGGGGGTGCTGGTCACTTAATGCAATTACAAGCTGCTCCACCCCAGTACAAGCCAGTTATAAATTTGTTATCCTTAGTTGAGGTTCTAAGCTGCTCGAAACTCCGCCCCTCTCTTGATGCTTTTATCTCGTTTTCAAACCTTTCTCGGAGAATTAGCATTGTTCCAAGTTACCGCAACTCACCTTTCCCTCAACTTTGTAATTTGACTCGACTTATCGCAAATGGGAATTCGCTGCCCCAACCCTTACCTCAATCCCCTTCCTCCCCCTTCTACCAAATAAACCCAGAAGAAAATTGAGAGTCTTGAGGCTCAATAACACTAATTGAGTATTAAAAGTTTTAGATCACAAAATGGTCCAGTTTTTCTCCAGACCGAACAGAGAGAGGGAAATGAGGTACTTTTCTTCCGATAATATTGTTTTCATGTCTCGTTAGAAAGTTGATGGTTATTGATAGTTATTATACTACCATATTTTTATTCGAATTTATACCTGCTGTAGGTTTAGATGTTTCGTCACTCTCGACATATTTTGTGATCTAGTTGTGATATAGGCATGGAATATTGTATCGAATATGAATGGTCGGTACCTTCTTGAAGCTTATTCACAATTAGTTACAGTAATTTGATTTCTTCTTTTATATTAATCTCAAAATAGGATGATTCTTCAGTCAAACGGCTGCAACAAATCTCTTGAGATTCCTAGCAGAATTATGGATTGATCGATTGATCTTGTTTCAGTCTTCAGTATTGACTGTCAACTCCACAATCATCTGTATTTTCGTCTCATGGTAGGTCGTCTGATTGGTTGACGGGATCTTGGATTGAAAAGAATGTGCCTATCTAATGTGAGTACCTTTAATGTGCCTATCGTAAATATCGTGAACGTGATTGAGGATCACTCAGTTATGCTAACGCCCGTTCATATCTTCCTAGTGTATGATTACATAGCATGTGATAGGCTTGAGTTTGCTTCCATTAGTTATGCGCGGGTCTTTAACAATCAAAGGGCGTTTGGGCAGTTAGTGGATACATTCGGTGTGAAGCTTTCCCGACGAGTTAGTGGTCAACGCGAATTCCGACGCAACCTCCCTTTCATGGCTATAGCACCCATCTCGCAGACATTAGCCCAGGGTGGTCTGGGCATGGGAGCCTCCTCCTTTGTTGATAACACGATCAAATGGACATTGCTGAGGGACTGAGAGCAGAGAGAGGGTGACAGTAGGTGCACATTCCTGTCATCTCTCAGGCTCCCGAGATCCCATCAAGAGATCCTTCCCACTCTGGTTTCAACCTCCGAGGGGCTCCATATGACGTTTCATGTCCGCCACGTTCACATCATTACAGTAACTTGAGATTCCATAGTCCAAATCCACCACCAGAAATTTTGAAAATTATTTTCCTTTGTTCTCAAAGAATGGGGTTAATAATATGCATAAAAGGAATTTTAATTAATGAACATTATTATTTCTACCTTTTTTATTTTTACAACGCATACTTCCTTTAATTTAAATATGTATTTTTATCGGAGGTAATAATTGGAGGTTCATTACATAATATATTATACTACATATTATGTTATACTCGTATCATTAAAAAAATGTCAGTGGAAAGGGGTATAATATGCAAGAGGGAGAAATTTTGATATATTAATATCAATATTTGTAACATTTCGTTTCTACGAGATGTATTTTAATTCCAAGAATTATTTACATCGGAGGTAATAATTGGAGATTCACTATATCATATATCATGGAAAATTATTATTGGAAAGGCAGTGTTTGCATTGAATTGACAATCTTGCAGGGATTGTCAATTTTGAGTTCAGTAAAACGATTTAATCGCCTATATTTGCATCCCAATCGTCATCATTTAATTGAACTTGATAAACATTTTGCCCTGCCAAAACATTCCACAGTTCATTCTAAATCCTTCTTCTCACTTCTTACTACAATTTCAAGGATGTAAAATGGAAGGTAAGTGAAGTTAAAATGATCTGAGAGGTTGATTCGATCTAAGACATCATCTGTGAAGAGGTAAGTACGGAGGCGGAGAGGCCGTTGTAACGCCCATTACCAAGGAGAGTTTAGCTATTGGAGGAGGCAATGAGAAGATAGTCACTGACCCTAAAGTAAGTGTAAATAGTTAAACAGCCCTCCACCCCCGTTCACTTCAGGGCCCGTTAGCCGAGTTCTCCAGCCCCTTCGGCTGCTTCTCTTCCGCGTTTCTTGTTTGTTTCGAACTCTCAGGTTTGCGGGGTCATTGTCTTAACTTGGAAGATCTTGCAATATTCATCGCCTTTTCCCTGAAGTTTATACAGTTTCGCCTGTCTTAAACTTCTTGATTTAGCGAATTTTCAAAATGATGATGCTACTGCAATGACCTACAAATTTTCGAGGGTGAAACTTTTTGAAAAAAATTTGTTCATGCCACTTCGTTTTGCAACAATCTACAAGAACGTTTTCTGAAGCTTAACACTTCATGCATATGTATGTGTACATATGTAGGTGTGTGTGTGTATGTGTGTGTGGACACAAAACATTGCCTATTCCTTATAGGTGTGTTTGTGTGTGTAATTACAGATGATAACTTGAGCTTGGTAGCAAAATCCATCGAAATTCGTGCCAAAATGTTCGTAACAACAATTGAAAAAAAGAGTTCGTTGGCCAGCATTTTTGGACAACTCAAAGAAGCCCAAAGTCCCAAAAATATGATCCAAAAGGTGTTTTTAGTGGATATTACCATAATAATATACGATACATTCGGATTCAGTACAGAATTTCTGTTATGAGTACAATTTCAGAAGTTAAAATTCTGAAAAAAATGTGAATATTATTGTACAATTTCTATACTTTTCTATATTCATTTAATGGAAACTTGGCTATATTCGTTGTACCCAAAAATACAATATCCAGAAAGCATATGAATATGGACTCCTAACATCTCCAAAACATGCCATGTGCATATAGTATGTTGGTATGGTATACCTAACGAATACAGGAAAAAATAAAATAAGTGTGGGTACTCAATGAGTTCGGAGTGACGAGGAGAGTATTTTTTCGGTTCTTTAAAATTATTAACCGAGGGGTTGATAGCGATTTATGCTATGTGCCACAACCACAAGGCTGATCACTCTCTCATACTATACATACATAATATTTCGATTTTATCAGCCATAGCTTCAAAGAGATTTTTGTAAATTCGATCATCACTCATGTTAAATGAATAGACTTTTCAACTCATACATTCTAGAGTCGAGAAGTCAAAAAGCATCAACGAAATTTGCAACCAAGTCTGAATAAAATTGAATACTTCAACTGATTCTTCTTGTGTATTTTGAGATCTACAATAAAGATACCCACTGACTCACCTGGAAGTTGAATACGAGAATGAACTGCCCATTTAGGAAAACTCAAATTATTTATACACCATAATAAAAAATATGAATGCTAAGTTTTTGAACAATACTAGTCTATCCATTGGAGTCTGTATTATGAGTGGAGCATACATATACTTAAGGAACACTTCAAGCCATTACAAAACAGCAATGGCAGTTCTCTAAGAATTATTACTCATATGCTATAATTTTACAATAATTTGACAGTGAGTTTCTTTCTCTTCTTATCGATCATTGTCGGTAGATGGATCGATTTTGATTTTGTTTATTGTATTGTCTTCGAAGGGACTAGAATTGTTTATCATCATTGGTACTAGACATTTGGAGTTGTTTCATAATTGGGTTAGATCCACAAGTTATAAGAAACAGTTATTGATAAAATTCCTTAGTGTGGTCGTAACCAGCAAGTCAAGTACGTTATTCTAGCTGGGTCGTAACTCAGTACATTGTTCAACCAGATATTATTCAGAAGAGGGCTGATATTGTCATACTTCTGAGATTTCACGGAGTAACTCTGGAATTCGTATCCACAAGAATAATGGTGGTTTACCCAAAACCACGAGACCGCTGTACCCATTAAGCCTGTATTGACGCCTCGAATATAAATTAAGATGGCTTTCGTCGGTGTTTCTGACATGAGAACATTTCTCTTCGTTGAGTAGGTACGCATTTGCTCGGCCTCAGAGTATTAGGACCTTGCAGTCCCTCAACCACGAAAATTACCTCACATCATTTTTAACTGTTTCCCTCCCTTACTCAGCGTTCCGTTCCAACCCGAGGTAACTCTGAATAGGGAGAGTAAAAACATGCTCCCCACTCCCTCGATTTTTTAAAATGATTTTTTTGTGAGAGAAATACTTCCAAACTATTGTCTTTTCGAGTACATAACTTAATTCTTCTGTAATATCATGTGACTAATTGCGATGAGAAAAAATATTCTTTTTAGTACCTAGTGATTTTCTTTCTAGTGGACCTATTTTTGGTTTGTTATTTTCAATAATGAACCTTTGGAATCGAACAAAGAAAAAAAAATGTGTAACCCACCCTCAAAATTTGTTGGTTTACGTTTCAAGTTACGTAGAATCCAAAAATCGAATAAAAATTGGGCCGTCCCTTCGCCGTCCGCCGTACACGGCATTTTCCTCAGTTAGCATTGACCGATTTTGGTTAAATTTGGTATGTGGGCCCCATTTGGGATCTAGTTGTGCCCCAAATCTTTTGGTTGATGTAGGTCACTTCTAAGGGTTGAAATTGTGAAAACGCTCTAACTCAAACCATTTTGATGTAAAGGTATTGTTTTTCCATCGTATTGACTTTCTAAAGACCACGCGGAGCCCTGTAGGACAAACCGTTCGCTCCTTACAAGAAACTTAAGGGTTGGACTTATGATAAATCAGAAATACGAGTGTGAATCGCGAAAGAAGCCTAATCTCCGTTCAAATTTAGCTGACCGAAATGCGATCGATGTTTCTCTTCATGTTGGTTGGTGGTAACAATAGCAAAGCTGTGTTCTTTGCAGACGAGTGATCTATATAGAAAATTAATAAATCTTTGTGTAATAATTTGCAGCGTTTTTTCAGAAATAAGAGTATCCAAATATCAACTATCTCCGGCTGCTTTGACATGGATATGGCTTTTAGCTCTGTGAAGACTATTGACTTTTAGTCCGTGAAAAAAGGCGTACTTAACTTTTTTTCATCCGGAAAAGCGTACCACGATACCGATAAACAAATTGTTCTGTCTGGTCACTCAATCATGACGCAAATATAGCTGAGGGATCGACGAGTTACATTACATATCAGTATATAGGGTTCCTACTGTGGTATAATTTCTTCAACATGAACTGAATCTGTTCATGTCCTGTTCTGCTATCAAATGGGGTAGTTATAACAGTTACCTCTATCCAATATTCTAGTTCTGAATGTTTTCATGTTTTCATGTTTCAAGGTTTTTCAAACCATATTCCAAATCTTATCCAACATTTACTTACTAACACCTAGAATACAGTGGAACAAACAAAACATTCAAAGGAGAGAAGACTTTCACAATATGTAAGGCTTCATTTAAACACCACTAAAGAACGTTGTGACTGGGAAGAAAAAAAAGCTAACTAACACCAAATTGAATGTAAATAAAATTGCAAACTAAACATGGGAAAATCAAAAAGGTTAAGGAGTATTATAATGGTGTTTACCTGAAAACTGAACTTCATTAAGTGGCCACTAGAAAATCAACAGGGTACTTGGCGGTAGACTGTTCTTTATGGGGCGTAATCCTGTAACCTCTTAGTAAAACTTTTGTAATTATGTAACTTGCTCACTAGCTCCTTGAAGATTTAACCATCTAACCCCGGCGTTGCTTTGAAACTGCCGCTCCGACAAAAGCGAACTCGCCTCGCTTTGCCTGATCACAAGAAAGTAGGCAGGTAACTTTCAACGACACGCCCGTTGGATGTTTCGCACCTGTATTAATGGGTGCTTGAACATAATAGTATCGTAATCAACCTGCAGCAACATAAGTTTATGTATTTTGTTGAAGAGCAGCAAGTACAAACACCACGCATGATGGAATGATTACTGGCTTAAGTTTGAATGAGTAATATGTTATATTACCAAAGCTTTTCAAATTATGGGGAATAATAAGCGAATGAGCCTAACTTATCATCTATATTCTGGTTGCAATTTTGGTGCCGGGCAGTAATAAAATGAACCTTTTTTAGATCCTAAAAATCAAAGGGCGTGAATAGATTTCATTCCTTGTTCCAAATAAATATACAAATAATATTTTACAATAAACATAATTGTGTTTCTTCCAAAGTGCTCGAGATAGAAAGAAAAGAACGGTGGGGAATTCCATATTTGGCGGAATATTTTCCTGAATGATGGGCTCGGAATACGAGAAATATAATGAAAGTCTTTGATAAGTAAAAACCCTAAGGTATCATAAGTGGTGCCTTGAAGATACAGCCATGAAGATGGCCTCCATATGCACAAATAATATGATCGCTTCTAGTGCTTGAAAGAAACAACCAGTGGAACAACCCAAAACCATATACTTGCATTCCAGGAGACGTATCATTGGATGAGGAGTTAAACCTTCAATTCAAATCAGCGAACGAAAGAGCATAAAATTGTAATCATTTTTCTACCGCATAAAATAGTTTTAGCCAATTATAATCCGGAACTGGATAGTATTTTGAAAACCAAAATAGTCTATAGACCTCCCCCCACCTAATATTTGCAGGAGGAAATGTTTGTTATGTAGAATTTATTCGCCAAGCAGTAAATATTCTGAAATTTAAAGATCGTCAATCACAATAAATAAAAATTCCAAACTACGAAAATTTTTCACAATGCCACTATATGTATTGTAGAGTCCGAATTGCATCGGACCCTACAAGTTCATACTGGTAGAGAGAAAGGGGAAGGGAGGTGAACGCAGGCCGGCCATCTCGATAGTAGAGTCATCAGTCGTTGCTCGTGTGAGGTACACTCGGCCACGTCACGCCGCCTCCACCAGAAACTTGATGCAAAGTGTTCCCGTACAAATTCTTGTCTCCCTTTTTTTTGTACTTGGAGAGGACACCCCCTTGAAGTCGCCAGGGAGCTGCTGGATTCAGGACTTTTTGAGCGCACTAAATCATTTTGGAGTTCACAAGTTCTCGTGAACTCCCCAAACGTAAGTGTGGGCCACTTGTCTTTTTTGTATTTTGTTTGCAATTTAAAATTGGTTGAGCATTCCTGCCATAATTGTAATAATTTATTGGTTTTGTTTCTTTGAAAATTTAATATTAAAGAAGCAGATAAAACAGCCAGCCGCTCGATAAATTGGTTTTTTCTTTGAACAAAAGAAACCCATAGGTACCATATTTTGGAAATTCTCGATACGCACAAGGCACATTATTGCCCCTACGCCCGAGAAAAGAGACTTTACATTAATTGGCGCTGCAACGTGGGGCTTCGAAATGTGCTCAAGTTAATTTAAAGTTAAGTTAAAATAGATTTGTTAACTTTGTCTCGTTTGTCACGACATATTGAACATGAAAGATCGTGTGTGCGTCATCTAATTGTAACATTGAACTGTAAACCTGTGAGCTGTAATCTCAGTATTCTAGCCGCATCAATTATTGCTCGATTCTCTGATTTTTTTGTGGCGATCGAAGATAACTTTAGGTGCCTACCCACTTGTTTATGTTGTATAAGTATTATTTGGTGAACTTTTGTTGTTTCTTGTAGTGTTCTGCTTTTCTGGCGCTCTGCTTGTAATATTGTAGGTTATTAAATCCTCTCCTGCTTATCACTGAGAATGGATGTAAATAAAGAAGAGGATCGAGGACGGATTGATGAGAACGAAGGAAACAGCCCAACTTTACTGACCTACCCAGTCGCCACCCAAGATCAGCAAACTCGGCGGGACAGTGGAATCGATGGGGTGAGTGCGAAACTTAATGAGTCCTTGGTACTAAATAGTCCTAATAATAAGCCTGTACTCGTAGTTGAGGAGAAAATAACCTTGTTGTCGTAGCAATTGCAACAAATTCTCGATCGGCTCGAGGGAATTGAGCGTAAATTTGAAAATCAAGAACACGATTGTTCTGAAAATAAACAAACACTTACTAGCTATGTTGCAAATACTGATAGAAAACTTAAAGTCAATCAAAAGAATGTGCTTGATTTAGTTGATCAGAATAAAACTGAATTAACTTGCTTTGTGGAATCATCTGTGAGCTCTTTGTTTGACAAAATTGATGAAAAATTAAGAGAAAATAGACAATTGGATAGGAAAAATTCTAATGATGAACTAAAATGGTGGGGGAACAAAACTCTCAATGAATGTGAGAATGCTGTTGACGAAAAGTTGAAATTTCTAAATGGTCAGCACAATTCAAATCTTGAATCGTTCAAGAATCACATATTGTCGGTTAATTCTAGTTTTAAGAAACAGCTTGAAACTGATACTCAGCAGTTTCAATCTACTATTGAGTCAAAATTGAGCAATTTTGAGAAAGACCTTCGAGAGTTGAGAGCTCAGAATATGTCGACTAGTTACCACATGAGCCCCTCGAGTAATGATACTCAACTCATGGTTCAGAGTATCACTAGTCAGAACGTTCATAATAAAATCCCTCTTCCAACATTCTCTGATTCTGGTGAGGAACACCCCATGATATTTTTGTCCAGATTAAATGATTATTTCCTTTCATTTCCGCTTATGGCCTCAGGGGATAAACTAAGATTGATAGACCAGACCCTGAAAGGTACTGCTGGTCGGTGGTATCGCTCCCGACGACAGGAGTTCGAATCATTTGATGCATTTAGAGCGGCTTTTCGGGAGGAATTTTGGAGTCAAGGAGAACAGTCTGATTTGGTTGGTGACCTTTACAATGGACACTATAGAAATGGTTCCATGGAACATTACGCTAGGGATTGGGTGTATTCACTCCAATTTTTGGATCATCCAATTTACGAACCTGTCCTAGTTGACATACTGATCCGTCATTTCGATACCAATGTACAGCACGATCTCTTTCTATCTGAAATCAAAACTTATGAATCTTTATTTAAAAAATTACGTACGATTGAAAGATTATCGAGGGATCGGAGACCTCATTATAGTCCCGGTGGTGGTGTCGCGGACCAGTCAAAACAAGCAAGAGACGGCCGTCACAACATTGACTCGAATCGTTTCTTCTCAAAAAACACAGGGGAGAACTTTCAGTACACAAGGTACAATCAACATGGGAACTCAGCTGGACAGAATCATTATAATCCCCGTTGGCATCAAAAACCGACATCCACGAATGTTGGAAATGGTCACTGGAAGGGTAATTATGATAGAAATAATGAACCTAATAACTCTCGAAACAATGATAGGAATAATGATCCTCGTCAAGTACAGCAGTCTAGTGGTAGATTTTCTGGACGTGATCAAAATAATAGAACCTCAACAAAAAATGAAACTCAAGTGCCTGTAAATGCAATTAATACTCAGGAAATTGAATCCAATAACGCTTCTGATGATCAATCATTTATTAATCATCTGATCAACCATATCGATCAACGCTCTGCCCCCCCTTCACACATTATCGAAGATTTAAACTTAGAAGTGCCCTGATTCCTTTTCGTTCACCTACCCAGGGAACCAGGGCCAATAGGGTAGATCCCGATCAGTATATTCCAGTAAGCACTCTTTATTCTCAAAAGGATCAGCATCTTTTTGAAAATCCCCATGAATGGCTCATGGATAACAATTTTAAACGACCTATCCAGACAATGCACAGGTCGCCAGAGGTTACAGTCAATTTAGGTGGTATTTGTGAAGTAGCCCTTTTTGATACGGGAGCGTTGCACACGTGCATCAGCCATGAATGGTTTGAAAGCAACGTGAATAGATTAAAATTTCATAGTGTACTTCCAGTATCTAAGACACAGGTCGTCAGCGCAATTGGTAACAAATCTCCAGTTATAAAACAACAAGTATTGTTAACACTCAAGTTACCACATTCTGAATTCCTTGTTAATTGTTTGATTGTTAGAAATTTGATGAAACCTATCATTATTGGTATGGAAACTCTGGTCCAGATGAATGCGATAATTGACACTAGTTTGGGAACACTGACGTTTTCTCTAAACAATAAAGAAAAACCTTTCACTATCTCATATGTAAATCCCAATTTGAGCTTATCTCCCAATAGAGTTCATCTGGCATTTGTTGATATTAAACATGATCTTAACATTGATTGTTCGGTGTTGAAAGGGCTCACGCATACTGATGTTTCGGAACTTCAGAGAATCATGAATGAATATGAACATGTTTTTTCTGATATTCCTGGAAAAATACGAAATTTTGAGTACCGCCTAAGAGTTTCAAATAGCATCAAGAATTACAAAGCTAAATATTATCCTGTACCTTTACATCTTAGGGATCAAGTTCGACAAGAAATCAATAGGATGATTAGTATAGGAATACTGGAAAAGAGCAATAGCCCTTACATCAACCCATTGAGGATTGTCATGAAATCGGATGGGAGTCTGAGGCTTTGTCTGGATGCCAGGAATATTAATACCCATTTGCTAGATGAACCAGAGACACCACCAAGTCTAGATTCAGTATTTTCTATGTTGCAGGGTGCACAAATATTTACAAGTTTTGATTTAACGAATTCATTCTGGCAAGTGCCGTTAGAGAAATCATCCAGGAAGTTTACCTCTTTTCTTTATGAGAATAATGTATTCTCGTTCACAGTTGTGCCCTTCGGTTTAAAATCATCAACCAGTGCTTTGTTGCGAGCTTTAAGTGTGATTTTTCCTCCCGAGGCCTCTGCCTTTTGCATCCGTTTCGTTGATGAATTTTTGATATTTTCTAAGAATGTAGGTGACCATCTAAGGCACATCGAATACGTCTTGAGCATTTTTGCTGACAATGGACTCACGGTAAAGCTGAGTAAAACACAATGGTTCCGTAGCCAAGTCAAATTTTTGGGAGTAATTTTGAGTAAAGATGGTATTTCAGCAGACCCAGAGCGTGTTCAGGCTATTCAGGAGTATCAGCGACCTCAGAATTTGAAACAACTGAGAGCTTTCATAGGTTTTATTAATTTTTATAGGAGATTCCAACCAAATCTCTCCGAGTTGCTCCATCCTCTAACCCAGTTATTAAAGAAGAACCAAAGGTGGCACTGGTCAGACGAACTAGAGAGTTGTTTTCAAAGATTAAAATGTGCTTTTGTAGAAAATGTTAAATTATGCTTTCCAATTATTCATAAAACATTCTACCTATCCACTGATGCAAGTGGTACCTGTGTTGCGGCCCACTTATTTCAGCTGGATGATAGTGGCAACCCATATCCTATCGCATTCGTCAGTCGCTTGCTTATTGACCAAGAAAAGAAATATAGTATTAGTGAGCTCGAACTGCTAGCTATTCATTTTGGTATTACTAAGTTTAGAATGTATCTTTACGGAACAAAATTCGTTGTTCTTACGGATCACAAAGCTCTCGTGCATTTACAGACATCGGTCTTCAATTCACCCCGTTTATCTCGCATGATCTTGTCGCTTCAAGAGTATGACTATAACATACAATACATCCCAGGTAAAAACAATCTCTTAGCTGATTGCCTAAGTCGGTACACAGCTAGAGCCGACGAACCTCAATCTAATGAAACTTTAATTGCGGCTATCATGCTCACACCTTCTTTAAGTTATCAATTCGAAAATTTCAGTCAGCTCCAACGATCTGATTCCCGATTGAGATACATAGTAGATAAAATTGAGAGTGGTAGAATTATTTCCCAGACATACCGTATGGAAAATGGGTTTCTTTACCATAAAGTAAAGGAGAAATGGAAGTTGGAGTAACCGTCTACTATGGTTGATTCGCTAATAATTTTCATTCATGAAAAATACCTTCATAACGGCATTAGAAAGACTCTATTAATTATTAAAGAAAAATTTACTTACAAGTCTTTAAGGAAGCGAACTCGCGAACTAGTTAAGGCTTGCAATGTGTGTCAGAGAACAAAAATAGTGCCATACATGCGATCTCCTTTATTGTCAATACCAGCCCAGTTACCTAGAGATGTAATTGCAATTGATTTTTTTGGCCCTTTACCTGTAACACCCCAGAGGTTCAAATTTATTTTGGTTGTGGTTGACATTGCTACCAAATTTGTCCGACTCTATCCCATTATCAAAGCGTCCGGTGCAGCAGTGATTGATTGTTTGTTGATAGATTACATACCCCTCTATGGGCATGTAAAGAATATTTTGACTGATAACGGCAGCCAATTTAGAAGTGCCCTTTGGAACACAAAGTTACGTAATGCTAATATAAAATGTATCCGTACTGCAATTAGGCATCCGTCTGCGAACCCCGCCGAAAGGTATATGAAAAGTCTGGGACAATACATGCGAATTGCGCTATTCCACGAACCACACGATATTTGGCATACGAAACTGGCCGACATTGAGATGTGTTTTAATGAATCACCACATGCATCCACCTCGGCCGTTCCAGCCAGGCTATTCCTTGGTCAATCCATTGTCAGAGATTGGGAAACTTTCTTGCCCACCCATGATGACCCTCCTCTGAATTTGGATGACGAAATAAGTAATGCAATCAATGAATCGAATCGAATTTCTAACACTAGGGCGGTGCAATTCAATATGAAAAATCAAGGTTCATTTCGTACGTTCAATGAAGGAGACCTTGTATTGGTGAGGAATCTAACCGTCTCCTCATTGCCCAACAGGATCTTCCATAAATTCCTACCGAAGTACATTGGCCCATACCGAGTTATGAAATCATACAACAATGGTTCATACTTGCTGGGAAATACTGCAAATGTACCTAGAGGGGTGTTTAATATCACACTTCTAAAAGAATATTATACAACCCCAAATTTGAGAATAAACTAACTTATACAAGTTTATTAATGGATTTTTAGTCTAGTAATTTTGTTTTGTTTTATACGATTACTTTATGCATGCTTATTGGTGGATTTATTAAGGGTAATTGTTGTTGCTTGCCCCATATTTAACAAAAATGAATTAGTCAATTATCAATTATGCTGGAAATTAGATTTCTTCAATGAGGAAATCTTTCCCTGTGACGTCATACAGCTCATGTAACCATGAGCCGAGTATCCATGACACATGCTGTATTATTGCATTCGTCTACAAAGCATAATGTATTTTGTTTCTGAATATTTTCTATTATGAAAATATTCTTACATTTTAATGTTCCCATTCGCATAACATGTTCTTGCTTATAAGCTTTGAAATTGTGTAACTTCAATGCAGATTACTTTAAGCCGAATCATGTAGCTGGTAACATTGTACGCGGTTCAGTTGTTATCAGCTGGAACTCGCTTGCTTTTGTTTTTAGACGCTTTTGACGCTCGCGGGACTTCGCTTCTCACTTGGTTTCCAACCCTCTTGTGTGAATAGCTTGATCCGTGTCTTACAAACTGCTCTCTTTGCTTTGCATTTCCAATCTTGTTTCGAGTCATTCAATATCTTATTGAATTAACTATTATCAGTTTTAGAATCATATTCGAGTCATTCAATATTCATTGAATAAACTAATCAAATTCAAATCGCTGTTTTGTCTACATATTTTCGATTCCCCATCTCCAGACCTTCGTTTTAACGGTGAGTTCGTTTCATAATGTATGATGCATGATAAATATGGTTATTAGTGTTTGCACCTTATTTAAACTCAGGTCTTTTGGTTAAAATTGGTGAATCTAAATATTCAGAGTATTGCTCGTTGAAGCTTACAGCCGATACGATATCGTAGGATCCTGGCTAATCCACGTAAAAATACGAGTAGAATTGTTTTTAAATCCGTGATCCCAGTGAAATGCCCAATTCTAACTTCGATCGTTCGATTTCCGATCCAGAAGGGTCGATAAAGTTCTTTTCCTCGCCATTTTGGATTTTCTCGCATCTCACGGGAATATCGCTCGAGCCGAGTTGTGACGTAAGCATTTCAAATTGGCTGCGATCACAGCTGGGCCCACAACTATGCACCGCCCGCTCATGTCCGGATAAAATCCGCCCTGTTTCATGTCCGGATTTCCATGGAGGGTGGATGCTATTTAGCTTTCGAAAACTTATTCCTCTCCGCCTTACTCCATGTCCGGACATCTATGGATCAGAGGGTGGATGTGATTTAGGTGTCGGAAACTTCTTCTTCTCCTCTTTCCTATCTCTTCTTACTTCCATCGAGTCGTGATAACGAATTCGATTTTCATTGTTGTTCCTGTTTGTTTTGATCGAGAATTCCGGCAGAACGACGTTTGCAGTAGGGAAATTCCTTCTTTTAAGGGAAGCTTGTTCCAATTAATCCGAGTTATTTTGTGTTGTGTTAATAGTGATTTGGTGGTTTCGTACACGAAGAGAATATGGCCAGTCTCTGATCGCTCGTTCCGAATTGTACATAACTTGTCAAGTGTTCCGATTAAGAAGATTATCGGAACATGTTCCTCAGTCTCCAGCGTTGTGAAAACGAAGTTCATTTGTTCTGAGCCCAACAGGACAAATAGAGCGAAGAAATAATGCGATGGTAATTTGTTTTGTGAATTGTTAAAAACCAGCCCGAGTTGAACGGAAATCAGTCTTAGGTGTGCACATATTTTTAAATTAATTCTATCAGAATTGACCTCAGACTGATGAGTGCACATTCAGTTTTAGTTCAGCGATAAATAGGGTACCCGGTACTATGCTTTGTGTTTAGATATGTTCCTCATAGTACCCAGCAGCGGTCATGACAAATGACGACGGAAATGCTATGGGCCATTATTTCGATAGGGAATTTTTGGATCGGGCCTAAGAATTCCCACGGAGTTAAAGTCGATAGTCACTTGTGCGATCGTGTTAGTGATCGTAGTATACACTACTTTTACATAAAAACATGATTTAGTGTCTGAATTACGTATTCGACGCTGAGAGATGACAAGTTAATAATAAAAGGAAACCACCAAGAGAAAAAGAACTTTATCGACGCCTAGGATTTAGTTTGAGAAATCGTAGTTGGGTCTGTTATCAATCGAGTTTTATTCTTTCTGAAAGAGGGATGGACTTGATTAGTTCACATGTAAACAAACATGTTAAAACTGAATCGAGACCTTTTGTTTATTATGTCTCATGTCATCCTGTCGCACAGATTGAATGAAGCAGTAGGTTGCAAGTTTGTTCAACTAAGTTTTATTCGTTTTTGAATTTTTGGTTTTTCATGTACAAATAGGTGCATGCTGAATAATTTTTAAAGGTGTAGCTTTGTGCTGTTTACACTCAATATTTTGATTTTTCGCTTACACAAGGGTCCGATTAATCGATAATTTGATTATTATCTTATTTTACTTTTGAATCAGAATCTGACCTTTGTGAGGCGAATAATTATCGGGGCTTCGAATCTCTTAACCCCTGAGTCGTTGAACTTTTATTTTCGCTCACTTGCAACTGAAGGTAGTCACTTTGTCTCAAAGTTGTTTTACACCAATACCGATTGATGTCAGAGATCGTTGTTGTTAGTCGGGACGAACGTACATCGGATATCGGCCACCAATAGTGCACAATTGAATGGCAAAATTTAAAAATCAGATTCATGACACCAATTTATTAAAACCAATAAAAACTAATAAAAATTCTTAAGGTAACCATTCATGCAAAAAAAAAAAAAAAAAAAAAAATCATGTCAATTCATTTGTTTACTAATAAAAACATCTGTATAGTTCGACAACCAGATGCCAACAGAAGAATTGAACGCCGGCCGGCAGCTTACAAGAAACTCGTGCGGGATATTTGCATCACTTTTGAGTGACAATGTTTTGGTCCGCAAACTATCCAACAACGCACTAGGTCCCTTTTAATACTAGTATTAACTAAGTATTTATGTGTTTTTGGGTTCTGAGGACCTACAAGCTCTTGTAGCAGTAAGAAACTTCATAGAATAAGTTGGATCCTGTATGAACTATTGACATGTGCAGTACCAAGCTGATTCTGTCTCTGTGGGTTACAGGTGACTCTTGAGCCCTACTAATCTCCGAATCAGAAGATACCAAAATTGAGCAAAAATGACTCCTTCCTCTCCGACGACATCTTCCTTTGATGAAGACTTGGCGAGGCATATGTTCGACGAAGGCGCTGCCAACGTCGGTGTGGCTGACGAGCCCCACCATGTACCTGATCCTGAGACACTTCGGATTCAGGCTGCCAAGTGGTCTGATGAGGTATTGGTATGGTATCTTGGGGAGCTTAAGCAGCTGATGAAAGTGAGTTTCAACCAACTTATATCTAAGTTAGTAGACCTGAATAATAAGTACACCGAACTGTCCCAGTATTTTTCGGTAGGTCATTCGTTTCAGCCTATATGGCTATATCTCCTTCATCTAATGTTGCTTCGTCCCTAACTGCGACTCAGGTTTTGCCAAATTTTAGTACTGTTGATTTAATGTTTGAAACCTTAGTACCTCTTCAGGACTCTGATTTTAACATGGAGGTTTATACACCAGTAGTCGTTCCCACAGCTGGGAACTAAGAAATATTCGCCAAAAAGGACCTTCCTTCTGCTTATTCCATGTTTTAAAAACACCTGTTCACTCTGCTCTCTGATAGGCATGTGTTCCATCCTTGTGATGAACCCTATAGAGCTCGGAAAAATAGATTTTATCAAGTTTCATTCTTTGAATAAGAGACTTGACTAAGAGGAACAGTTTAAATACCGGAAGAGGAGTATTGTGAGTTGAATCGACACACAAGATTGCATCTTCTTGTTAGACCCTTCCGAAGTTGCCCCTCAGGCTCTTTCACCAAATAATGTTGGGATTACAAGATGGAAGGTATGATGTTTCATTATTGAATCTCTGTCACCATACTTCCATAACTTAGTCCAGGATCTGACAGATCCCAAAAATATTATGGACAAGTTTCCTAGTGTCTGCAATCCCTTAGCAACATTTCAACTAGAACTTTTGGTAAATGATTTAAACTCCATTCGGTTCGACCCCAAATCAGCTGTCAGGAGTGCTTTGTGAAAGAGAGTTGCCTCTTCTGGGGGTCTCGGAAATCATCAAGGAAGCAGAGGAGGCAAGGGTGGTCAAAGTACTGGTCAAATACTGGTGGTCAAGTTACCACTTTCGTGAATCTGGGTAAATTTATCTCCAAAATCAGAATTGTGATTTCCAAGTCAAAAAAAAAAAAAAAAAAAAATGTTCGCAAAAAGTCCTACTGTGTTTATTGTAAGAAGAGGGGGCACTCTAGAGATTCGTGCTTTAGAGCAAACAAAATTTGCTACAATTGTGGCAAATCTGATTCTCATGTCGCTGCTAATTGTTCCTCTTCCACCCCAATCCTCGGAGCCTCAACGACTAAAATCCGTCGTTAACAGCAATGCTACCTCTGCCAAAAAGGCAGGTCCCGTTCGGTATAAGGCATCCGCGCAGATTGAAAGGCCTAAGCTTTTCAGAATGCCTCTGGGTCAGGCTAGACGCCTAGGGCAACAATTTCGTTCTTATTCGACTCGCTTTTTGCTGTTATAGGTCTGCTGGAAGTTCTAGAATCTGAGGACATATTGGGTTCTAAGGGGAGTGAAGAAGAGCAACATGCTGCCACTCTAATTTGGTTAATTTTAGAGCAATTGTCACATCATAGAATCTTTAAATGTGCCAATAATGTTGATAGACGGTCTCACGGTGTTGCAGAGTGGATACATTCATTTTATTAATAATGAACGAGTCTCAAAACTGCAAAATGTACTGTATACACCGGGACTTTCCTCAAATCTCTTCTCCATTCGAAAAATAACCCAAGCTGGAATTAATGTGTTATTTTCCAAAGATAGAGTCCAATTCGTTCAAGCTACTACCGGTAAAACCATTAAAGAAGGTTATTTTCAGAATAATCTTTGGTGGATTGATCTTCCATTAGTGTCACCCCCATCTAAGAGTGTAGAAAATCCGATGCTGCCTTGTCAGTCTAAACGATTTAAGTTCGATTCCGTTCTGACTTCTCTTGGACAGCCTTGTAGTTCCACGGATTCTTCTAACTTAGAATCTACTTCTGAGAAAATGGGAGGGAGCATTACATCCACTGTAGGTGGCCAACCAGGCGCGGACCCTATTCGGCTGGGAGGGAGAATGAGAGAGAAGTCTGAAGGAAAGCCAAATGTTGCGTTTGAATCATGCGTTGAAACTTGCGTTGAAACTTGCGTTTGAATCATGCTTCTAAATCATATTTGGAGGCGGCCAGAAGGTTCTTGCCTGAACTTAAATATGTTAAATTTACTAATGACTTTTCACGGTATACTTTTGCTTATACTCTTAAAAATAAGAAAGAGGTTCACTTGGCATTCCAGCAATGTTTACAAGAAATTAGTTCGCTCACCTCACAAGACAAGAATGTCTTTAGATTGCGTTCCGATCGAGGTCTAGATTTTCAAACTAAGAAAATGAAGACATTGTCTGGGATCCAAGTCAACTGCACGCCCCACAGTAGAATAGATGTGCAGAAAGAGTAAATCAAGAAATTAAGCATAAGGTCAGAGTAAATTTAAGTTCTCTAAAATGCCTCCGTCATTCTGGGGCCATGCTTTAAATTATGTAACTTTTGTGTATAATAGAATGCCTCATCCGTCTAATAATTTTATGAGTCCCTTTGAAAAGGCCAGAGGGTATGCTCCTAAAATTAAATTTCTAAGATGATTTGGATGCCTTGTACACTGCGTCGACGTGGGTCAAAAAAAATCTAAATTTGCCCCAAATGCGAAGAAAGGTTTCTTGCTTGAGTGTAATGAAACAGGTTATGTTATATTTTCGGAGCAACATAAAACTCTCGTAAATTCGTGTGACGTTAAGTTTATTGAGTCTATTGTGTACGGTGATAGGATTAAAGATTATCCAAAACAGCTTGAACAAATCTTAGATATGGAAGGCAACACAGATCAATGTGAAACAAGTAATGAAAATCAAATTGATAAAGTAGCTTTACAAAAAGAATATGAATATAGAGAATCTGCTTCATATCAAGAAGCTATGGATAGCCCAGACAGGATGTTTTGGGAAGAAGCTATTCATAATGAATTAGTCACTTGAAGAAATAGAAACTTGGGATTTAATTCCTAAGTCGAGCCTACCTCAAGGTACTAAAGTCATTAAGTCTCGTTGGGTTCATAAACGTAAAACTGAGCCGGATGGATCTTATAAGTATAAGAGCCGTCTGGTAATTAAAGGTTTTGCAGATTCGAATGAATACTTAATTTCCGAAATATTTGCGCCTGTCGCACGCCTTGGAGATGTCAGACTTTTTCTGTCAGTTGTAAATCGACTGGGTCTTCATCTCTATCAGTTGGACGTTGCCACCGCTTTTCTTCATGGATCTTTGGAGAAATCGGTATACATGAGTGTTCCTGAAGGTGTTGAAATCTCTCAGCAACTAAAGATGACTCATGTGTGCGCTCTCTAAAGATCACTGTATGGTTTGAAAGTGTCTCCAAATCTTTGGTACAAGAAATTCAGTGGCATCCTGCAGCAGCTAGGATTTGAGGCCTATCCCTTTCAGACTTGCATTTTTAAATGGCAGCAGGGAACGAAGTATGCGTTGCTTATCATTTATGTAGATCTTTTAGCTTCAAATGACAGCAACAAGGCCTGCGACGTAATTAAGGAACTTAAGAAAGAAATTCGAATCAAAAAAATTTGGGTACTCCTAAAAAGTTCTTGGGTTTTTGAAATAATAAGAAACGAATCTAGGAGGGAGCTATTCATTCACCGAAGAACTGCTATTGAGAGTTTAATTTCCAAATTTCTCCCACTTGACAGTGCTGTTAGTGAGATTCCTATGAGTCCAACTAATTGCACACTTACTGGACAAATTAGCTCCACAGAGAACTCAGAGGCATCACCCTGTGTTCCCTATAGGGAAGTGATGGGTTCTTTGTTATATATCCAAAATTGGACTAGACCTGATATTTCCTTTGCCGTGAATTTCATGAGTCGGAAACAGGTTGGATATACTTTTTCAGATTGAAAATGGGTATTAAAAATTCTAAAGTACCTTAAAGGAACTATGAGTTATGGAATTTTGTTTACTGGTAACACCAATGATCTTGTGGCACATTATGACTCATCATTGGGAGTAAACGATCTAAATAGGAAATTCTCTACGGGATTTTCAGTCAAAATTCTTTGGGACTTAGTATCGTGGAAATCTAAGAAACAAAGCCACGTCGCTCTTTCAACTTGTGAAGCCGAGTACATTGTTATGTCAGAGGCCTGCAAGGGACTAGTTAACGTTCGTAGCCTTTGCAACTTCTTGATTGGTCTTGACATTTATCCGAGTTTAAAATGTGACTGTTCTCCGGCTACTGCAGTTGCAATGACTAACGATTCCAGAACACTGAAACATGTGGTAAAGCTGTGTATGCACTATGTGCATGAACTATATAAGAATAAAAGAGTAAACATAGAATGGGTTTCT
Source organism: Apolygus lucorum (assembly GCA_009739505.2). Taxonomy (NCBI): domain Eukaryota; kingdom Metazoa; phylum Arthropoda; class Insecta; order Hemiptera; family Miridae; genus Apolygus; species Apolygus lucorum. Next base: position 29,393,400 of record CM019182.2, read on the forward strand.
ACAAATGATCAACTCGCAGATTGTTTTACTAAAGCTTTGCCACATAACAAATTTGTGCAATTTAGAGAATCATTGTTAACATGTCTCTAATCTGGTGTTCTGTTTCCCCAAAAAGCAGGTGATGACGAGCCTTGGAACTGAGAACGTCGAATCTCCGACTCTCCTCGTCTCATCTCCACGACATAAATGGAATCTCTGCTTCAGCCTCAGTTGAATTTCGCGCATTATTCAATTAGATAAATTCCATTTCTCAACATGTCATTAGCTTTTCAAATGTAAATTCCTTTCGCATCTCATTTGCATTTGCATCTGTATAAATGTAAATTCCTTCGCATCTCATTTGCATTTGCAGTTGTATAAATGTAAATTCACTTGCTTCAATCTTACATTTTTGCTTTGTCGTAAATTCAAAGTCATGAAGATTAACTAGTGTTTGCGAATCCTTGACAAAGTTTGTTGATTTAATCTTCATTAGAGTCACATGTTTACTTTGATAGATTGGATTTTTGTTTTAGAAAAATGCAATAATATTCGTTGTGACCATTGCCTGAAATATGAGTTCAGGCAAAAACAATTTTTACAGAATGTGTTTTATATGAGTCACTTACTCTTGAGCATTTCTGAATAATAATGGGCATGACCCATTTTGAGCATACTATTTGGAAATGGTCGAGGGTTCCCCTTCGTTGAGGCTTCACCTCATTGAAGAGGAGGGAGTGCTGGAAATTAGATTTCTTCAATGAGGAAATCTTTCCCTGTGACGTCATACAGCTCATGTAACCATGAGCCGAGTATCCATGACACATGCTGTATTATTGCATTCGTCTACAAAGCATAATGTATTTTGTTTCTGAATATTTTCTATTATGAAAATATTCTTACATTTTAATGTTCCCATTCGCATAACATGTTCTTGCTTATAAGCTTTGAAATTGTGTAACTTCAATGCAGATTACTTTAAGCCGAATCATGTAGCTGGTAACATTGTACGCGGTTCAGTTGTTTTCAGCTGGAAGTCGCTTGCTTTTGTTTTAGACGCTTTTAGACGCTCGCCGGAATTCGCTTCTCACTTGGTTTCCAACCCTCTTGTGTGAATAGCTTGATCCGTGTCTTACAAACTGCTCTCTTTGCTTTTCATTTCCAATCTTGTTTCGAGTCATTCAATATCTTATTGAATTAACTATTATCAGTTTTAGAATCATATTCGAGTCATTCAATATTCATTGAATAAACTAATCAAATTCAAATCGCTGTTTTGTCTACATATTTTCGATTCCCCATCTCCAGACCTTCGTTTTAACGGTGAGTTCGTTTCATAATGTATGATGCATGATAAATATGGTTATTAGTGTTTGCACCTTATTTAAACTCAGGTCTTTTGGTTAAAATTGGTGAATCTAAATATTCAGAGTATTGCTCGTTGAAGCTTACAGCCGATAAATTAATATTTTTTTTTAAATGATTATTTAAAAATGGAAATTTTGTTACAAAAAAAATTGTTCTTACATCAATTAATATTTCTTCAATGAATATTTAAAAATGAAACTTTCTTTTGTGATATTGAACTGGTTTGTTCATGTCTCACAACACAAATCTCAACATAGTATCTGGTAATCTCGAGAATCGCACTCTCCTTGAACATTCCACGGCTCCTAGTCGGGGTGCGTCTTGATCTGGCGTTGAATTTAAATTTGCTGAAACTGTCGTTTATTCAATCCGATCCAAGTCCACTTATTGAACATTGTAATTAGGGGTAGAAACTTATTCTATTGGTAGGGTACCTTGTTGAAATTAAAATTGTAAGTTTCCTCCAATTTTCCAAATCCTTACTAATGACAAGTGGCCATAAAACACTTACTAACAGCGACCAGATCAGGAAGCAGTTCCGTAATTTGCATCGTGTGACCGACTGTTGTTTCCAAGAACCAGATACTGCTCTGTATGGGTTGTTTCAGTGGCTGGGAACCTGAACCTGAATGCCGACACCCTCAGAACAACCTCTCAAAACGACAAACAGCACCGTCTCCGCACTTAGCTTCGTCGTCACACTGGAGGCTTCACGAGACGATCGGGAATCTGCACGACACGATCTGCACCTCATCATCAAGAGATCGTCCGAACCATCAGCATCACGCCGATAGAATATCACCTGCCAACTTCTCACGACCGCAAGTTCAAGAGACAATTCTATCCAAGCTTGTTTTTTTTGTGTGATCTGTTTCTTCTGATATGTTTTCTTGTCTACAAGTGGCCCATAGTAGGACAAATTAGTTTTGACCTAACATTGAAATGTGATGAATTCCAGCAAATTAGGCACCTGAATTATCATTGTTACCATTGTTTTGTCTGGTTATTTTTGTCTTCTGGAAGATAGTTATTTGCTGTAAGCTTGTCATCATACTTTTGAATTCTTCCAAGCTTCAATTTTGAGGAGGGGGGATAATGTAGAGTCCGAATTGCATCGGACCCTACAAGTTCATACTGGTAGAGAGAAAGGGGAAGGGAGGTGAACGCAGGCCGGCCATCTCGATAGTAGAGTCATCAGTCGTTGCTCGTGTGAGGTACACTCGGCCACGTCACGCCGCCTCCACCAGAAACTTGATGCAAAGTGTTCCCGTACAAATTCTTGTCTCCCTTTTTTTTGTACTTGGAGAGGACACCCCCTTGAAGTCGCCAGGGAGCTGCTGGATTCAGGACTTTTTGAGCGCACTAAATCATTTTGGAGTTCACAAGTTCTCGTGAACTCCCCAAACGTAAGTGTGGGCCACTTGTCTTTTTTGTATTTTGTTTGCAATTTAAAATTGGTTGAGCATTCCTGCCATAATTGTAATAATTTATTGGTTTTGTTTCTTTGAAAATTTAATATTAAAGAAGCAGATAAAACAGCCAGCCGCTCGATAAATTGGTTTTTTCTTTGAACAAAAGAAACCCATAGGTACCATATTTTGGAAATTCTCGATACGCACAAGGCACATTATTGCCCCTACGCCCGAGAAAAGAGACTTTACAGTATACATAGGTACGAAATGTGAATAGGTAACAACAATATTACCTCTTGAAATTTTCTTGTTTTGTCTGGTTATTTTTGTCTTCTGGAAGATAGTTATTTGCTGTAAGCTTGTCATCATACTTTTGAATTCTTCCAAGCTTCAATTTTGAGGAGGGGGGATAATGTAGAGTCCGAATTGCATCGGACCCTACAAGTTCATACTGGTAGAGAGAAAGGGGAAGGGAGGTGAACGCAGGCCGGCCATCTCGATAGTAGAGTCATCAGTCGTTGCTCGTGTGAGGTACACTCGGCCACGTCACGCCGCCTCCACCAGAAACTTGATGCAAAGTGTTCCCGTACAAATTCTTGTCTCCCTTTTTTTTGTACTTGGAGAGGACACCCCCTTGAAGTCGCCAGGGAGCTGCTGGATTCAGGACTTTTTGAGCGCACTAAATCATTTTGGAGTTCACAAGTTCTCGTGAACTCCCCAAACGTAAGTGTGGGCCACTTGTCTTTTTTGTATTTTGTTTGCAATTTAAAATTGGTTGAGCATTCCTGCCATAATTGTAATAATTTATTGGTTTTGTTTCTTTGAAAATTTAATATTAAAGAAGCAGATAAAACAGCCAGCCGCTCGATAAATTGGTTTTTTCTTTGAACAAAAGAAACCCATAGGTACCATATTTTGGAAATTCTCGATACGCACAAGGCACATTATTGCCCCTACGCCCGAGAAAAGAGACTTTACAGTATACATAGGTACGAAATGTGAATAGGTAACAACAATATTACCTCTTGAAATTTTCTTGTTTTGTCTGGTTATTTTTGTCTTCTGGAAGATAGTTATTTGCTGTAAGCTTGTCATCATACTTTTGAATTCTTCCAAGCTTCAATTTTGAGGAGGGGGGATAATGTAGAGTCCGAATTGCATCGGACCCTACAAGTTCATACTGGTAGAGAGAAAGGGGAAGGGAGGTGAACGCAGGCCGGCCATCTCGATAGTAGAGTCATCAGTCGTTGCTCGTGTGAGGTACACTCGGCCACGTCACGCCGCCTCCACCAGAAACTTGATGCAAAGTGTTCCCGTACAAATTCTTGTCTCCCTTTTTTTTGTACTTGGAGAGGACACCCCCTTGAAGTCGCCAGGGAGCTGCTGGATTCAGGACTTTTTGAGCGCACTAAATCATTTTGGAGTTCACAAGTTCTCGTGAACTCCCCAAACGTAAGTGTGGGCCACTTGTCTTTTTTGTATTTTGTTTGCAATTTAAAATTGGTTGAGCATTCCTGCCATAATTGTAATAATTTATTGGTTTTGTTTCTTTGAAAATTTAATATTAAAGAAGCAGATAAAACAGCCAGCCGCTCGATAAATTGGTTTTTTCTTTGAACAAAAGAAACCCATAGGTACCATATTTTGGAAATTCTCGATACGCACAAGGCACATTATTGCCCCTACGCCCGAGAAAAGAGACTTTACAGTATACATAGGTACGAAATGTGAATAGGTAACAACAATATTACCTCTTGAAAGGACAGTAAAAAACCTTTTTCAATATGAGGATCATTATTTCTGACATGTGTCTAACACAAGCCCCGCCAACTCCGTGACAAGGCGAAGGTTTTGATATATTAAAAATGTTTCCGGTTCGACGTGTTGCCATCTTCAAGGTATATTGACATTTGATCAATCCTCCGTCGATAATAAAACAATTATAAAGAGTGGACACATGAAAAGTAGGTACTCTTTAGAAAAAATACTTATTAATACTATAAATATTTTGGTTACGAGTAAGGATTGGTTCTTCAAAAAGAAAAAAGACAGAGCCATGGTCGGCAAATTGGTTTCTTCCCAAAGAAATTTAAACAAAAGAGCAAGTCATAATTCCCCCTCAGCTCTTCCTTTCCTTTCATTTCACATGAATGAGTCGTCGGGTCAAGTGAAGACACGTTCGATGACATCGAAATTTATAGGGGTTCATTCATAATCCAACGGCAACCAATCCTGAAAATGACATGAACAAATGAACGATATTTATCATAGCTATGCCAGGGACTAGAAGTTAGGGACATAAAGACAGACCAGAAACGCTAAGGTATGAAACGCTAAGTACAAGTGGAAATTTATTTTTAAGAGCCCAAACTTTTTTCTTTGTCTGCTGCTATCCTTGATGCTAAAAGCGTTTCAATTGTGTCAGAATTTCCATGATGGAAGATGTTTGATTTTGGGAGTAGGTCCATTTTAGTAAAACCAAAATTGTCAGTTACGTTTCAGAAAGGTCAAATGTTTACACATTTTTCATACAGCTCAGCAATGATATCGGTTTTTGGAGAAATTCGCAGGCGAGATGCCAAATGGTCCATATTGACGAATATTACGAGAGAGATTTCCCCTCTATTCAAAAGAGGTCGTTTTAATATCGGAAGGTAAGCAGAGGAGAAGCATGTTAAATATTTATCCTACGCCCGGCATAATAGTGAGAGAATATAAAACGAATATAGATGCGGGAAGCGGGTTAGCCCATCCCTCCCACGAGGGTCCATCAAGCTAAGCCAAGGAGCAGACTTATAAACGCTAGTATCTGGATTCTAACGTCGTAGCCTGTAAGGGGAGAAAGCGGCTCTCCCGATAATGGGAGTAATTCACGACCTAAGCTCCTATTGCAAGGACAGACTCCCAATGTTCATCCCTAAATCCACTTCTTTCAACGAGGGGATGCTAAACGGGTTGGCGGAAGAACTGGAATGGGAAAAAATATTGCTAACTGCATATAAACGATGCATTTGTTCGTTTTTACATTGATAGTAGTGGCTTATGCTAAACGGGAAGTGGTATCTTTGAAGGGCTTCTCTAGTATCGAAGAAACTATTTCAATGGAACTCGTTTTTTATTCCGTCGTTCCACAATAAACCCAAGAAAATCAGCAGGGATCAACAGCACATCATCGCTTTTGTAGCATTTTTTAACAGGATATTGAATGATATTCATAACTCAATCGGAGAAAATTAAATAGTACAACCCACGATTCATAGAAATAAAGAAGAGGAAAAGTGTCTCTTAAAGTACTACTTGAATAGCTGTTGGAATAACAAATTTTAGAATCTCATAATATTAATTTGCAGTTTACACTCGAAAAATTCGTGGATACAACCTTATCATGGGTGAGTAACATCCAACCATCTTAGTCTCCAAGAACTTTGAATATAGGATTTGGATGGTGGAAAAATTCAAAATCGACGGAGATTTATGTATGTGCGCTCAGAAAACGTTATCCCCTGCTATGTAAGAAAGTAGTGGTAAGTCCATACTTTGTTGTTCACTTTAACCATACAAAACTCTGCCCCCCCCCCCCTCCAGTGAACCCGGTTGATTCTTTCTCCATATTCCGTATGATATCACAAAAATTCAGACTGTATTTTTGCATTTAACTCTAGTGTGTTGATCCGTCAACTTTAAGCCTGGTGAGTCTACTAAATAATTGTTTATCGGCATCGGGTGACTTTTTTTTCTGACATAATTTCGTGTCGGTTTTTAACCGGTTGGTGATCGCAAAAAAGGATTCTGTGTTAAACGTTGTTTCCAAATACAATCATTATTCAACATCATTATTGCGCAATTTTATTTTTTAGTAGTATTTTTATTCAAGTATGAGGTTCAAAATGAGGTTATTCCAAAGCATACTTAATTTCACACCCATGTGAATAAATTCATCAGTTTTGATAAATTCTTCGGAAAAACGAGTTTTGAAAACAATTTTTTTAAATCTTTGAAAAACCGAGTTTTGAAAACAAGTATTTTTTCATCTTTGAAAAACCGAGTTTTTTTTAGAAGAAAATTTGTTTTGAAAAACGAGAAAAATTACAGTGATTAGGCGATATCAGTACCTAACTGACGATATTCCAGGCTAGTTACACAGTTAGGTAGAAAAACGAACATATTTTTTTAAATGTTCAATTCGGCATCTCTTGAAGGTAAAATGTCAAATTTTGAAAGCATGTTTGTCTCGTACGAAGACCTCAAGTAAAATGAAGCTGCATAAATATCTTCAGACACCACTCAAGATTTCAGGAGAACAGTCAGGTGAGTTTACCACACCCAAGTTGAAAACACAATTTCATGAGAACAGTCAAGTCAGTTTACCATACCCAAGGACAAAATCGTAACGTGTTTTTTAACGTTGAGAAGGATATGAAATGCTCCAAGTTATTAAACTTGCCATAACTTTTATTTAAGAAAGGCTCAAATTATAATATCCCAAGAACAACGAAAAGGCCCCATTCCCAAAGGACTAACCCGAGTTTTTGCAATGATCGAATCCCGTGATGTGAGCGAATCACATGATTAACTTTTTGTAAGACCCTCCGTGTACACTCTCATCCACTCACCCTCAATTCGTTTCCACTTAGATTTTTACGGTTTTCCCACTCGAGATCCGGCACTTCTCCCTTTTCGCAACCAATTTATCCCCACTCAGTCCACGACGAGAACCGCTTTTTAAGCATGGAGTACCGATGGATGTTTGGGAAGGAGATTATGGAGAGGGAGAAATGCCGAGAGCAAATTGACGGAGGTTTCTACTCGTAATCCCACATCGACAGTGACTAACGACGACCGAATCCAGAAGGTCCCTTTTCTCTGAATTGAACTCGTAAAAGGGAGTCGCGAGGAAGGGGAAGCACCCAATAGGATTATTTCATCAATGCCGGCTGAATTTACGATGTTAATTACACCCTAATTGAGTCGATCAATCATTCAATTCAACTGCCTGGCACATGTTATGCTATTAAAGACCGACTTTTGGTCCGCTTAACTAAAATGATGCTCCATTTTCGATAAAAAACAAAAAACGGAGTAATATTTTCTGCCCAACATCATTTTGAATCAGGACTCGTTATTTCTATGAAATTTGAATTTTCTTATTTCAGATAAAGTTTTTGAATCTTGAAAATAATGTGGATTTAGACAAGATCTGGAAATGAGGGTCTCCTCACCTCAGTTAGGCATGTTCATCAAAATTAAAATTTAATCCAGGTGCGAATTTTTCTCTACCCTTGTGAAGTTGAATTTGAGATGTGGTGACCGCTAGGAAGTTCAAATTGAGACAGTTTAATAAATACAGAGTTGAGTGGAACGTTGTCTATTGCCACGAAAATAATGAGTTACAAGTGAAATCGATTTCGACAGTTAGGTCATCATCAGTAACAAACAATAACTTATTATTGTTATTGTTTGTTACTGATGATGACCTAACCGTCGAAATCTATTTAACTTGTAACTCATTATTTTCGTGGAAATAGAAAACGTTCTACTCAACTCCGTTTTTGTTAAAATGGTTTTCCACAATCTCATCGCGAGTGATTTCATTCGTGTTGGGACAGTTTTTTTCTCCTAGGGAAGGAATGATCGGTGTTAGACCGGGCTTGTATTGATGTATTTTGGTGGTCTTAAAAGGAAAGTATCTTGCCTTGAAATACATATACTCGTAAAATTATTTGAAGTCTATCCTAGGTCGGGGTGTTGAGTATAGGTCGGCGTCAGACTGTTTTTTTTTTTCTTTTTTTCTCTCGACTCTTCCTTTTCCCAAGAGCCCAGAGCACCCCGAGGGCCTATCTAACTGGAAACATAGGTTTGTAGGTTCTTATTCATGAGCTCAGGTTTCTAATGGAGTAATTCATTGGATTCCCATCCAACAAAAGTTCTGTATAACAGCTGGTGAATGTCAAGTTTTATGCTTCTAGCAACAGCTGGTGAATGTCAAGTTTTGTGCTTCTAGCAATAGTGGATTCATTTGAGAAGGCAAGAATAAGATATAGCCGCTATGTGCTGTTCCTCATAGTGAAACTCGTCATAGAGTCTAGCAAAAAGGTTTTGGTAGTCATATACATACTTCGGAGTACTTCCGTCTGCTTATTCGGGGATGAACTGTGATTGGATCGGTTTGTGTGGAATCAAAGAGTGGTAATCAATGATTATATTTCTTGGGGAAATATTCTTCATACAGATTATTTTAACCGATACATGAATATTGGTTGTTGCTACCTAGTCTACCAACAGGAAAAAAAACATTGCTTTTAGTTTCGAAGTTTGAAGAAAAAAAAACAAATGTGTCCACAAATCACTTTAACGGCCAGTACTCTCTAGTAGTAAAATTAAGCCAACACACAGCCACTCTCTTCTTCCGGTGAAATTACGGAGGTGAAAAGTGTCTCTTCAAACGTTTACACTGCCAGCTAAGATAAATAATATTATTGTGGCTGAACTGCAGATTCGAAAAACGAGGCAATCCTATGAAAACCTTCACTTATCAAATGGAGGAATATTCGTATTTCCTTAGCGAGAAAAAAGACCTCGGTTCTCCCTTTTCTCCATTTCCCAAGGTAAATAGGAAATATAGCCGGCCCTTTTTCCTTGACGTGTGACCTCTCTTTGTCACGTTGGGAAGAACAATATTACCATGGTGCGGAAGGTGGGGTCTGGGAGGAAAGAAATGAGAGCGGCGCAATCTCATATCTCAGGAAAGTTTGTATAGCGAGTTCCCCTCGGCACCCCACCACTCGCGACTTAAACTGGAGAAAATTGAATCCATTCCCGTGGTTACGGGAGGACGCCAGAAGTTCGATTGAGGTGGTTGGCAAATGGGTACTGTGATGGGCAAACTTGACATCTTCAGTCCTTACCGGGATCAACTGAACTTTGTTCCAATGTTGCAAAAATGCAGGAATGTAAATCACCAAACTCCCAAATCTGCGTTCGTATGACACAGATTTTGACCAATCGTAGGGAGACAGTAGAAATCATATACGAGAGTCGAAAGTACTAAGTATGAAGAATGCTGTCGAGAATAATCAAGAGAGAAACTTGTCTCCAGTACTCTGTGAGAATAATCAAGTTATACTAAAATAGGATAATCAAAACACCAACTAGAGTCGATCTTCTATGTTATTAAATAACATACAAAACTTTTTGAGGTAGCTATACTTCCCATCCTAACTTGGCAGACGGCTTTTCCGTATGTCCTTCATTTGTGAAGAACAAATTTTGTTCTTCACAAATGAAGGACACGCGGAAAAGTCGTCTGCCAAGTTAGGATGGGAAGTATAGCTACCTCAAAAAGATAACACGAACAGAACCTGTACGAACCTTCGTACAAGAAAACAAACTTCGCAATCGACTGGATGGTTTCTATGCTCTTTTAACGATCAATTTCCAATAGCTTGATCTGTGATAAGTTATCACGTCCACCTCATAGTTATCACTGATAACTATGACGTGGACATATAGTTTAAAAAGATGAATATAGCTCCAGGTATGATTATCTTTGTCTTATGCTTAAACAGTTTGATTCCGATCCAGAGCTGCATGGCAATCAATATCGGAGATAGAGATAGGAATCAAGGTGGGGTGAGGAACATAGACATGATTAGTAGCCCTTGTCCAGCTGTTGCCGGCTCCGGTGATTTTCTCCGAGTTCCACAACACTAATGGTCCTTCTTCCTCTAGGCCGAAGGTTCCTGTGAAGTTCGGCCCCGAAGTTGAGCCGAGAAGGCGCTGGTTGGTGGTGGTAGTAAGAAGGGAAGCGAAGATAATGCAGAGTTGTAGATGGAGGAAGGTGAATAAATCACGGCAACGCGGGGGTCAAGAACTTGCTTTTGGAGTTGAAGTGAACAGTGGAAGGGGATCCTGGTGAAGATCTATTCACCCTCTTTGTGCCAACCGTTGGCCCAACTACCCCCTTCAGGGGCTTTTGCAAGTTAACTACAGTGCAGTCATTGTTCCCCTGTCTTCCTCCAGCGACTAGTAACTTCAACCTTTCAAGTTTATCAGTGCAGTTCTAGTACCATCTATGATTCTCTGTCATTCGACATGATTTCCATACTATAAATTACAATTTGCTAACCACACAAATAATTTGTGAACAGGCAGGTAAATAGAGTAGTTATAAACTTGGCGTTTTGTGTTTAACCCTGAAATGGAAACCCTCCGCACTGTACGCTTGATGGAAACCCTCGACGTAAATTTTACTCCCACAGAAAATTTGAGTTTTCCATGATTTTTCTCCGCTTCAAAGTTTCCTCTAATTTGTTATTTTCTAGAACGCCTCGTACTATTAGGTTAGCTAACTGGGAGCTTCATTAAAAAAAGAAAAGAAAAATTTTGTCCCAAAATGATAATTTTGGTTTATTATTTTCAATTATAAGCCTTTAGAATCGAGCAAGAAAAAAAAAATTTAACCCCCCCTCAAAATTTGATGTTTTACGTTTCAAGGTACTTAGAATCTGAAAATCCAAAATTTTCCGTCCGTCCGCCGTACGTGGAAATTTTTTTCGCAACAATGAACCGATTTGGTTCAATTTTGGTACGTGGGCTCCATTTGGGATCTAGTGGGGCCATGAAGCATTAAATGCCAAATAAACTAAACCAAATAAAATTAAATAGAAAATAAAAAAACGTCTGCCAAGTGGGTGTGGCACATAGCTTCCTCGTATCCATAACCCGATTGTATAGATGATCCGATGCATAGTAGTTAATCTCAAAACACCAATCTCTAAGTACCTTCCACTACCCTCATAGGGGACCATCTACACGCTAATCTGGACAATCCTAGAAAATGTCATCAAATTCGGATGAAAAATTAAATGAGAGATGTATGTGATTGGATCAAAAAAATTCTAAGCCTCGGCTGGGATTCTCACAGAATCCCTCTATGAATAAATCCCTCTATGAAGAACAATTCTCTATGATTTTCATAGGGGACCATCTAAACACTACTCTGTAATATCCCTGAAAATTTCATTGAAATCGGATGGAAAATGTAGAAGTTATGGCCGTTACAAGGAAATTCACGTTTGCGCATGCGCAGTGGCTACTTTCAGTCCGAAGATCGTGATTTTCATAGGGGATCATCTAAATACTAATCTGTAACATCCCTGAAAATTTCATTGAAATCGGATTGAGATTGTGGAAGTTATGGCCGTTACAAGGAATTCACGTTTGCGCATGCGCAGTCGCTTCTATCAGTCCGGGGATGATGATTTTCATAGGAGACCATCTAGAACCTAATCCACATAATCCCTGAAAATTTCATCGAAATCGAGTTGAAAATGTGGAAGTTATGGCCGTTACAAGGAAATTCACGTTTGCGCATGCGCAGTAGCTACTACCTATTAATCCGGAGGTGGTGATTTTCATAGGGGATCATTTAAATACTACTCTGTAACATCCCTGAAAATTTCATTGAAATCGGATGGAAAATGTAGATGTTATGGCCGTTACAAGGAATTCACGTTTGCGCATGCGCAGTCGCTTGTATCAGTCCGAGGATGATGAGTTTCATAGGGGACCGTCTACACACCAACCCGCACAATCCCTGAAAATTTCATCGAAATCGGACCATAACTTCTTATAGTTATGCGCGTTACAAGGAATTGATGACAGACGGACAGACACACAGACACACAGACAGACAGACACGGAACCAAAATTGTTCAGAAAGGTCTGAAACGCAAAACGCGAGTGAAAATTTTGATTTTGGAGAACTTTTTTTTTCGTCCTTGAAAAGTGAAAACAAAGCTTCCGCTACCTTGGTAGACTCGGAAGCAATATAATAAAATTAAACCAAATTTTGGTTGATGTCAGTCACTTCTAAGGGGTGAAAATTGAGCGTTGAAATTTTCAAGAGTGCCCTAGCTCGAAAACTCCCGAAATAAACGTATCGTTTTTTTTACCAATTTTATAGACTATTGCATTTTTAAAAATTTGTGAGACCACCCAAAGCTCTGCAGGACAAGCCGTTCGCTCCGTACGAGTACTTAAGGGTTTTCCTTAGATGAAACAGAATCACGAGTGTGAATCACTAAAGAGGTCTAATCTCCGTTCAAATTGTATCTGACTAAAATGCGATCGCTGTTCATTTCTTCGATTTGTATTCGGTTTTGCTTTCTAGTGCTTTCGGTTTTGCTTAGTTCTTTCAAATAAACTTGATTGTGAAGGTGTGAAGGCATTATGGTGAGGTAGGTAGTACCTACCAATGGTTGGTAGGTAAAAAAAAAGTTGGTAGGTAAAAACAGAGGTGAAAAAATAGGTTGAAAAGGTAAGGTGGTTGGTAGGTAAAAAGAAACGCTGCAAATCATTGCCCAAAGGTTTATTATTTTATGTACAGAACACCCTTCTGTATAGATCCCTCCCTACCAACCATAGGTGCTTACTACGTCCTAGGACAATTTCAACCTTTCATTTCCATTTGGTTGGTGGTTGTGTTTGAAATTTCCAAAAATGCTCTGTAAGTGAGGGATCTGTACAGAAGGGTGATCTATACAGAAAATTGTAAAACTTTGGGCAATGATTTGCAGAGTGTTGTTATTATGTCTTATCAATAAGTAGAGTTAAGTAAATATTAATTAAATTAATTAATTGAAATGATGGATTTTTCTCTTATGCAGACTAATAATTCAAGATCCGATTCAAAAGAATTACAGAAATTGAAAATGATCACTGAATATATTCACTTGAAAATAAACTCAATTTTAAATTCTGGTGTGTTTTTTGAATAAATTCAAACGTAACCAAAGCCTCCTGAACAACCTCATCACCAAGAATATTGTGAATATTGTTTGGGGTCACCTTGGCAACTGGAGTGTTGTAGGTACACTACACTTCTTCCCCTCTTGGCAGAGTGAGTCGTTCCTTCGAAGTCTGAAATCCGATTTTCCTTGCTGGTTTACGTGCCGACGATGAGTTTCGGATCCTACTCTAACGAGGTAGTGCATAGTTCCGAATTTCTTGAGGATTTCCCCAAATTTCTATTTTTCACTTGGGCTATAAAATCGGACAGCTACTAGGTCTCCTTGTTTGAGAATCAATGATGCAAGTCACAACTTCACAATGTATCAAATCAACACACAGACACAACATCAAATAAAAGAGAGAAAACAGCATCTACCGATATTCAAAAAACCGCAGTCATACTTTAACTTCCATCTTAAACTCTGATCCTCTAGGTATTCCTGGGAAGCATTCTTCACGAGGAAAAACCCTTTAAAAAATAATAATGGGTTATTTCCAGTGAGGAATATATTTTTTTTCCAGCGATGAATGATTTAAGGCTTCCCAGGGGTAGAGTTTCGATTTTTGTTTCGGTAGGTATATTGTTAAGTTGTGATTTGAGTGCTCATTTTTCAATTTTTGGTTGTTTTTTATTGATAAAAAAGTTAAAATCAAGTAAAAAATTTTAACAACATATTTTTTACCACTTGCTTAATTATGTGTGGTTCAAGTTTATTAAAATAATGTTTGATCTTTGTATAAATTGTTTTTAGGCTTTAGAGAGGGGCCACAGTTTGCCCTGAAAGCGCTCGCCTGATAAAATGGAATGACAAATGAGAACTGGGGTTTTCACTTCTTCCTTCTCCACATATAACTTCAAAATGACTACATACAGCAGGAGTACATAACATCAATTTTAATTGTATCCCTGTGAATATCAACGGCCATTCGGTTGAGAACCAAACTTTTCATTGTTCAATCGGAAGTTCATTGTCACCAAGGAGGTTTGGGTTGAAGAGCAGTATAATAGGATCCCAATTGTTATGTTAATGACGATCGATAATCAGTATCGCTCAAAATTGTGTACTAATGGAATTATACCGGATGACTACATTTGGGTAGCCTCGCAGCGGCCCTTTGTTTATCTACTCCCACCCCTTACTCATTCCTTCATCAAACATGCTGCTTCTGACAACGCTAATTAGATTACCTTAGTGCCAAATACGTCCCACTCGCACGAAACTCGTTGTCATTAACCAGAGTTTCAGTTTGAAATCCCCACCAACCATTAGGTTCACTTTGGAAGCGATAAAGTTAACAACACACTTGCTCTGGAGTTTTCACAGAGTTAGGAAGGTAATAATAGTACAGCTAATTCTGGAGTGGTAGAACTGTACGAGTACCTCGGCGGCTAGAGAAGTCGCGATAAGTTGATTACCTCGACTGTAGCTCCTGGCAACATCAACTTAATGCAGCGTGTTTGCCGTTGGAGTTTGTGATTTTAACGGGTTATTTTAGTGGGAATTTAACAAGATTTTTAAATATTATTAAGCTTTCAATTTTGGAATCAGAGGAGAACTTCGAGTAGTGGTTTGACTTGATCCTATACTCAATTGCTTCAAATGTTAATTCAGATGTTAATTCCCTGGCAATGAAGATACACGTTTTCCTGCATTGAAGATTCCACTTCGAAGATTACTTCGGCATCCACTAAAATACTTCAAAGATATAATATAATCGTTTTATCTTGGTTCTGGGGCTCAGTGTATGTGTGTTTCAAATAATGGTTGTTATCATACTATAGGTTTTTCCAGTCGTATACATTTATACATATTTACATGTTTATGTATTATAGTTTATGTTTATATTTATATGTATATGTACATTTAATATAAACATATTTATATGTTTGTATCGTACGTGCAGTTGTGACTCGATACAGTTATACATCAACAATTACTTTAATAGTTAATGAATGATGATATAGATAAATTCTACCTTGAGCTGGGGCGTATATGTTAAGATAAAGACAGTCTTCACTCTGGTTCTGTAGAAATGGGAGGAGCCTCTTCAAATACTCAAGGCGACCTCTCGGCATCCGATCGAGGGCTGCAGACTCGTTTTTCACGTCCGGTAACTTCTGGGGGCAGACAGGTCCGAATTTGTCGCAGAGTTTGACGCCGTCCCAGGGAGCAGCCGTTCTCGTGGGGCTAAAACGGTTGGAACCCGTAGGTGGGGTAGCGTAAGGCACTCCAAGGTACACCTGGAAACAAGGGAATAATACAGACGAACCTGAATAGTTGATTTAAAATATTAGGCATTTCACTCTAAGAAATAGGTTATGTGGGCGTAAGTTCCACCAAGGGAGAAGTTCCCACGTAATGAAAGGAAAAACAATTCTGCCAAGTGGGTGTGGCACATAGCTTCCTCGTATCCATAACCCGATCGTATGGATGATCCAATGCATTGTAGTTAATCACGAAACATCAAACTCAGCAAGATACTCTCTAGTATCGTGCACTACCCATACGAGAACTCCACTCAATAAACCGCACAATCTTTGGATATTGTAGGGAAATGTAGGAGTTAAGGCTGTTACAAGGATTTCACGTTTGCGCATGCGCACAAAATACTTTGAATTTGGGGGCCATGATTTTCATAGGGGACCATCTAAAACAAAATTCTTATGACTCTTGAAAATTTCATCGAAATCAGATGGGAAATGTAGGAGTTATGGCTATAACAAGAAACTACACGTTGCGCATGCGTAGTGGCTACTATCAATCTGAGAGCAACAATTTTCATGGGGGACCATTTACACGCAAACCCGCATAATTCCCGAAAATTTCATTGAAATCGGGTAGAAATGTGGGAGAAAAGCTGTGGCAAGGTTATCACGTTTGCGCATGCGCAGCGGCTACTATCAGTATGAGGGTGATGATTTTTACAGAGAACCACTTACACGCCAACCCGCATAATCACTGAAAATTCCATCGAAATTGGGTGAGAAATGTAGAAGTAAATGCTGTCGTAGGGATTTCACGTTTGCACATTCGCAGCAGCTACTATCTGTTCGGTGGTAATAATTTTCATAGAGGACTATCTACACGCCGACCCGCAAAATCCCTAAAAATTTCATTGGAATCGGGTGAGAAATGTAAAAGTTATGGCTGTGGCAAGGATTTCATGACAGACACACAGACAGACAGACATGTCACCAAAATTGTTCAGAGAGGTCTGAAACGTAAAAAGCTAATGGAAATTTAAATTTTGGAGAACTTTTTTTTCCAACCTTGAAAAGTGAAAACAGAGCTTCCGCTACCTTGGTAGCCTCGGAAGCAATACTAGATACTTGCAAGGTTCTTCCCTGTAGTGCGGAGAATATTGTTGGGAATCGTAACCAAGGTTCTAACAAGAACGAAAAAGCAGAAAGGCTATGGCTCATAATTTTAAAAGTAATAAATTTGTACATGCGGAAACTCACCCATTTGAATGTGCGGTAACTTATGCTAGGAGACATTTTTCTTACTTAAATTATTTTTGTAGAATCAAATCGCCGAGTTTACCGGCATAATATCAGGGTCAGGGGCCCAAGCCACATGAAATATCGTTAAAAATGTCCCCCTGGTTGGACTAATTCCTTCCGAATATTCCTCTGGAATATCTTACTGGTAAAGTCGTTCTGTAATATAACTCTATATTCTGTCTAGTATCTGTAATAGTACTCTATATTAAGGTCTGGTTCCATTCGATTTTCTTGAGTAGGTGCCTATATTTATAAGATGATGTCTGATAATCTTGACTCTATACCTACGTGTAGCAATGAATTTAAATGATCACTAACATTAGTTATGCTGATTCAGCAAGATTAAAAAGTTTTCTTTTGGAAATAATTTTCAACTGACTATATATTTCAGATCCTGTTAGGTACAACCAGATCAGCTGCCAGGTCAGCTGTGACCGAGCGAGCTACGGCATGTGTCTCTGGAGACGGGACTCTCCAGGATATTTTCGGGCGTGTCGGTCGCAGTTCCCCCTCGTCCCAACCCTGGGCGGTGAGGCCAATGGGAAGCCATGAGCGAAATCATCAGAACAAATTCTGATCTTCCCTTAGGAAGACAGCTGATGACGTCCGCGACGCCAGGAATGGCAGTCGGACGAAAATCCAACCTGAAATGGTTGTTGACTTTACTTTACTTTACAACCAGATCAAGGGATTGATGAGAAAGATTCGAAAAATACTTAAATTTAAATTGTTACCCTCCTTTCATAATTATAACTTATTTTATGGCGAGAGAATCCAAGAAGAAGTCGAATCGCCATCCCGTTTTACTGGCTATGAGTGGGAAAATGAGGAAAACCTCATTCTCACGTTATTCTGGGCTCACAGGGTGAAAAGTTGATAATTATGGCAAGTGACGGGAGAAGAAGGAAGCGCCACCTGTTCACAAATAATAGGATGGAGAGCCGTTTGAAGATAGATTGTCACAGTCAGGCAGGGCAGTTTTATTTCTCGACACCATTAGTGTGCCTCACTGCGTTTGTCATGAAAACTCGCTTTATAGAGTGGTTCCATCACCGCACCTCCCACACCCTTTGCCTTGTTTTAGCGTTTTTTAACTCAGACATTTGATTCATCTTACGAAACCATAATAAAATATATACCCCTTTGTTGACCGACATCAAAACACACGAAAGCCCGAAGGAGGAGAGATCTCGATTCGGTGTGTCTTGGGGCGACGATTTATTTCGATGTTCTAGTTTTTTATTCAATTATACTTTTAGACCGGGAGCCGAGATCAAAAACGGTGACTTACGAGTTGAAAGCTACAAACCAATTTTTATTAATTTAGAATTTTTTTTTTTTTTGAAATTTCCGGAATTGCGTCTATTTACAAATTATGGAAAAAAAAAATTTTGTGCGTCCGGACCGAAAATTGACATATGTGTCCCCTTAAAATGCCCTCCAAGGTGAGTAAAAAAATGGTTTGCTGCCACTCCAAAGCCCCGTCTTTCAAAAATGGCGGCCGTTTGAAATTGTCAAATTTAGAGAAATGATGACTTACGTTGTTGATGGCTGGAAATCAATTCACTTGCAAGAACTAATTATCTACAGGTGGAAAATACATCTCTGCCACCCTAGTTCCCCGCCCCTGTACAGGCAGAGTCGACCAAATTTTGTCAAAATTTTGACCATTTTTTGACTTATTAGTTGACGGCTGAAATTTTTGTAGTAGGTCGGTGTCCACGAGAAAGAAACAAAAAACTATCTGTGCCCTCCCCACCCCCCGTCTTCCGCTCAGCAGAATCGATTCAAAATTGTCAAATTTTGACACAAATTTTGACTTGTTAGTTGACGCGTGAATTTTTCTTTACTAGTTCTCTACGCATATCTGGTTAATAAAAACCATCTCTGCCGTTTTGATTCCGCGTCGTTCGTTCAGCAGAGATGGTCCAAAATTTGACAAAATTTGGTCCCAAAATAGAGTTATCGAGTTGATGGCTGAAATTTATTTTGCGAGTAGCTAATTATTAGTTCTTTCGAAATTCCTTACTCTGCCATTCTGATTCCGCGTCGTTTATTCAGCAGAGATGGTCCAAATTAGTCAAATTTTGGTCCAAAAATGGACTTATTAGTTGATGGCTGGAAATTGCATAATTATCTCCTACATGCTACTGTAAGACAATAAAACACACTCTGCCATCTTGGAAACGCGTCGTTTGTGGAGCAGAAGCCAATATGTACAGGAATATGTGTGTAAAATCTGCAGGATGAAATTCAGCACCGAAAAATTGACTTATGAGTTGATGGCTGGAATTCATTTTGCGAGTAACTAATTACTAGTTCTTTCGAAATTTCTTACTCTGCCATTCTGATTCCGCGTCGTTCATTCAGCAGAGATGGTCCAAAATAGTCAAATTTTGGTCCAAAAATGGACTTATTAGTTGATGGCTGGAATTAGCTAAATTATCTCCTACATGCTGCTAGGAGACAATAAAATACAATTTTGGAAACGCGTCATTTGTAGAGCAGAACTTATGAGCCATTTTTAGATCATCAGCCTTTCTTATTTTGCGTCATTGCACCAGCAGAAGTCATATTCCATCAAATTTGCTCATTTCTGTTTCAAAAAGGATTTTTATCAGACCGTTGTCGATAGTGCGAAATTCTTATCGAATGGCAACCGGAAGTCAATGAAGTACCACCTGTTATCTTGATAATAAAGCGTCCTTAGAACATGATACTAAAACATAAATGATAATTTGTGACAAAATTAACACGTAGGTAAAAATCGGCCGTAGTTCATAGGATGGACATTTCGGGAATACCTAGGCACCTTCAGTACCGATGAGTGAGCCCACATCGGTTCAATACCTTATTACTATTACTATTATATTTTTTCTTTTGATTGTTCAAAAATATCTTGGTACAATAAATTAGACCTTGGTTCCAGTTGTTTTGGTACAGTCAAGTACCTACCCAACTATTTCTTCAACTTATTCTTTAAAAACATTTGATAGCCTCGAATACCTATA
Organism: Apolygus lucorum; assembly: GCA_009739505.2. Lineage (NCBI taxonomy): Eukaryota > Metazoa > Arthropoda > Insecta > Hemiptera > Miridae > Apolygus > Apolygus lucorum. Next base: position 29,413,466 of record CM019182.2, read on the forward strand.
CTCAACTTTACAATCCATTATTTGATTGTACGCAAATATTTCGAGAGGTATCCTTTCTCTGTAGATGGTTGTGGCTCGTTAATTTAATATACATAATATAATAATGATGTATAATAATACATTATAATGCATAATATACATGTTTGGAAATCCTGAGGAATGAGCACACAATACTATTTGACCGAATTGACAGCATTTAATTTCTAACTCACCTATCTAAACAACAACTTCGTGGATGTGAGAAGAGCATATTTCAATCTATAACCATCACTTAGTTAGAACTAAATACCTTTTTTGAATCGATTTTATGGAATTAGTGGGACAAATTCTTTCGCGCCCATAGTATTGACACTCTTCTAAAATACTAGGAAAACCACAGTAGGCCCTCATAAACAAATTGTACAAGTGCATCATAATTATGAGTACTTATCTATGTAAAACTATTCCGAGTTTAGGGACAAACTAAAACATTCCTAGTTGACGTATTTTTCATGCTTTGCATAAGTAGGAAACTTAGAGGGTAATTTTTACGCAGAGGTTTACCATTTCAAATAAGTAATTACAAACGGAACAAATGAATAGGTGAAAATCTACTCAACGACTTTATTCTTGTATACCCTGATTGATCGAATCCAAAACCCCAAGTACTTGACAGTTTTATGATCAATGGATAATAAGATATTGCTTCCGATAGTACCAAGGAGACCGTGTAGTCATTAGACATTCCATAATTATGAGCTCAAAACGGTATTATTGGTCTCGGGTTCCTTCGACCTCTAAGAATCTGTATAGTAGCAGTAAATGTAAAATAAATAGGTAGTGAACGGTTGGCCCTAGATCTCTGGGTGATCTCATTCGATTCTGAAACTTCAACACTATTTTAAATTGATGAAATAACAATTCCTTATATCAAAAGTTGATGAGCTAGGGCGTTTTTTAACATGTCAGCCCTTATTCATTTTTCACCTCTCGGAGGTGATTGACATCAACCAAAATCTTCGGGGCACAACTAGACCCCAAATGAAGCTCATATACAAAATTTCATCAAAATCGGACTGCGTGGCGTACCGCGGACAGAATTTTTTTAACCTCTAAATGTAAACCAACAGATATTGAGGGGGGGGGGGGGTGGGGGGTTAAAATTGTTTTCTTTGACAATTGCAAAGGTTCATTTCTGGAAATAATGAGCCAGCAACCTGCATTTTAATAAATTTGCTCAATTACTGCCGCGTGAATCAACTACCAAAGATTTATCGATGACTTTATGTCATTAATATTTTACTCGTAAAATGTTTAAAAAATGTTTTTCTCTCTATCTATCTCAAAAAATGTAATAAACGTAAAATAAAAGTTTATTTCATGAATATTATTTATGATCAGTCCGTTGAGGACGGGAATTGAAAAGTATCGAACAGTACCTAGTGTATATTTCATTATTTGTAATTAGAAGTGAATATAAGTAAGATTTTTAACACTGATTCGAAAGTTGGTGTGTACAGTTTTTTTAGAATGAAAATAAAACTTACTAGCCAGTTATTTCTCTTATGTATCAATGAAAAGGGAAAACAATTCTCATTAGTAGTTAATTTACCAGGCACAAGTTGAGTAGATTCCAAAAATAAAATGCAGCTTTGAATTTGATCCATCAGGGTAGACATAATGTCGAATGACTTCGTTTTCGTATCTTATTGAAGTGGGTACGTACCTATCTAGAAATTTGTTCGTTTTCTGATTACGTATTTGATTCGAGTTGTTAGGGTTTGGATTACTCAAAAAGTTCTCTACGGTCATCTTTCTCGTAGGTAAGTAGGTAGGTACCTGATTGAATAATCGTTGGTTGAGGATTGAAATTGCAGCGGGTACTTGAATGGTTTAGTCCTTGAATAGTCTAGGAATATTTTTTTTTACAAGGATACCCAATTATGATGAAGTAGTATTATGAATGTGAGTATTACCAATTTATTTGTTCCCAACTAAACCAGGCGAAAGCAACCTACTTGTTTGGGAATTCTAAAAATGGTAAACCTCTGCGTAAAAATTACCCTCTAAGTTTCCTACTTATACAAAGCATGAAAAATTCGTCAACTAGGAATGTTTTAGTTTGTACCTGAACTAGGAATAGTTTTACATAGATTAGTACTCATAATTATGATGAACTTGTACAATTTGTTTATGAGGGCCTACTGTGGTTTTCCTAGTATTTTAGAAGAGTGTCAATACTATGGGCGCGAAAGAATTTGTCCCACTAATTCCATAAAATCGATTTAAAAAAGGTATTTAGTTCTAACTAAGTGACATTTATAGATTGAAATATGCTCTTCTCACATCCACGAAGTTATTGTTTAGATAGGTGAGTTAGAAATTAAATGCTGTCAATTCGGTCAAATAGTATTGTGTGCTCGTTCCTCAGGATTTCCAAACATGTATATTATGCATTATAATGTATTATTATACATCATTATTATATCATGTTTGTAAATTAACGAGCCACAACCATCTACAGAGAAAGGATACCTCTCGAAATATTTGCGTACAATCAAATAATGGATTGTAAAGTTGAGTATAGGTATTCGAGGCTATCAAATGTTTTTAAAGAATAAGTTGAAGAAATAGTTGGGTAGGTACTTGACTGTACCAAAACAACTGGAACCAAGGTCTAATTTATTGTACCAAGATATTTTTGAACAATCAAAAGAAAAAATATAATAGTAATAGTAATAAGGTATTGAACCGATGTGGGCTCACTCATCGGTACTGAAGGTGCCTAGGTATTCCCGAAATGTCCATCCTATGAACTACGGCCGATTTTTACCTACGTGTTAATTTTGTCACAAATTATCATTTATGTTTTAGTATCATGTTCTAAGGACGCTTTATTATCAAGATAACAGGAGGTATTTCATTGACTTCCGGTTGCCATTCGAGAAGAATTTCGCACTATCGACAACGGTCTGATAAAAATCCTTTTTGGAACAGAAATGAGCAAATTTGATGGAATATGACTTCTGCTGGTGCAATGACGCAAAATAAGAAAGGCTGATGATCTAAAAATGACTCATATATGTTGATTTGATGGATGTTACCGTGAAATTCCAACCCTCAACTCATAAGTCAATTTCCCGGTGCTGAGTTTGGAGATTTGCACTCAAATTCCTGTACATATTAAGTTCTGCTCTACAAATGACGCGTTTCCAAGATGGCAGATTGTATTTTATTGTCTCCTAGCAGCATGTAGGAGACAATTTAGCTAATTCCAGCCATCAACTAATAATTCCATTTTTGGACCAAAATTTGACTAATTTGGACCATCTCTGCTGAATGAACGACGCGGAATCAGAATGGCAGAGTAAGGAATTTCGAAGGAACTAATAATTAGCTACTCGCAAAATAAATTTCAGCCATCAACTCATAAGTCAATTTTTCGGTGCTGAATTTCACCCTGCAGATTTTACACACATATTCCTGTACATATTGGCTTCTGCTCCACAAACGACGCGTTTCCAAGATGGCAGAGTGTGTTTTATTGTCTTTCAGTAGCATGTAGGAGATAATTTTGCAATTTCCAGCCATCAACTAATAAGTCCATTTTTGGACCAAAATTTGACCAATTTGGACCATCTCTGCTGAATAAACGACGCGGAATCAGAATGGCAGAGTAAGGAATTTCGAAAGAACTAATAATTAGCTACTCGCAAAATAAATTTCAGCCATCAACTCGATAACTCAATTTTGGGACCAAATTTTGTCAAATTTTGGACCATCTCTGCTGAACGAACGACGCGGAATCAAAACGGCAGAGATGGTTTTTATTAACCAGATATGCATAGAGAACTAGTAAAGAAAAATTCACGCGTCAACTAACAAGTCAAAATTTATGTCAAAATTCGACAATTTTGAATCGATTTTGCTGAGCGGAAGACGGGGGTGGGGAGGGCAGAGATAGTTTTTTGTTTCTTTCTCGTGGACACCGACCTACTACAAAAATTTCAGCCGTCAACTAATAAGTCAAAAAATGGCCAAAATTTTGACAAAATTTGGTCGACTCTGCCTGTACAGGGGCGGGGAACTAGGGTGGCAGAGATGTATTTTCCACCTGTAGATAATTAGTTCTTGCAAGTGAATTGATTTCCAGCCATCAACAACGTAAGTCATCATTTCTCTAAATTTGACAGTTTCAAACGGCCGCCATTTTTGAAAGACGGGGCTTTGGAGTGGCAGCAAACCATTTTTTTACTCACCTTGGAGGACATTTTAATAAAAATTGGTTTGTAGCTTTCAACTCGTAAGTCACCGTTTTTGGTCTCGGCTCCCGGTCTATTTGAATAAATTTGTTTAGTGCATTTCGTTCGGATATTGCTAGGACTAGAGCTGAAGTTTCTGTGATGGGTGCAAAAGAAGCAAAATCACCCCGTTTAAGAGTTCAGCCAACATCAAAAGCTCTGTATGCCCTGAGGAGGACAAAACTTCAAGTAATAGGACCATCCCAAGTTGAAATAGAAAGAGAAGTCCCTCAACGAAGACATCTACGTCTAGCCAATCAAAGTTCATCCCTTCCGAGTAGAAATGACCTTTTTAAATCTATAACTCATCTCATTAGAAGGTGAAATCGTTGGGAGAATATTTCCAAAAGTATTTGAGGGGATAGGCAAACTATAGAACCTTTATTCGATTAGGTTACAGGAAGATGCTTGATCTTATGCAATCCTAGCTCCCCGTAGAGTAGCAATTTCTCTTCCCAATCAACTGAAAGAAGAGCTTGATCGGATGATGAAGGAAGGTATTTGAAGCATTTCTAAACCGTTCTAAACATCTTAATGTATCGTTCCCACCCATGAGGGTTCTGGAATTCAAAGTGGTCAGGAGGTGAGATTTGAAAGGAAGACAGAATCTGAAAGAAAACCAATTATACAATAGAAATTGGTATGTTAGTTTGAGCAACAGTAATGGTGCATCAGCTACAAGACCATTCCCTCAATAACTCTCTTACCTCAATGGGCTTCAGATGTCTTCCAGAGCCCATGGGACGCATAAACCCTTGGACCTTCCCGAACCTGGTTGTGATGACTCGGGTGAGCGTGCCGCCCCCGTCTGACCCGCCTAAGAGGACCATGAGCCAAAAGAGGAAGTTCATCAACATCTCTCAGCTGGCTACTCAAACCAGATCTGTTGCCAGACCTCCCCTCATTCTCCCGTCCTTTGAGATGGCCGCCTCCTCCTTGTCTTCATTCTCGACGACTCTCGTCCACCGCTTTTCAATCCTGTTTGCTCATTCTCGTTCTTTTTGAGGCAACCTGAAACAATCGAAATTGAGATGATAATGTCAGAAGACAAAAAAAAGGCACCAGTAATTCAGCTTTCCATACATCGCCAACTTTCCAAGTTAACTCAAAAAATAGATTTTTCCAGAGAAATTCATAATTTTTTCAACCAATTGCATACACTTTATTTTATGAGGTATCATTGTATATCAAATAATCATAAGCGGAAAGGATGATAAAAAGTAAATATGAATTGAAATATTATTATATAAGAGGTAACAATTGAAATGTGTAAAAGGTGAACAAATTGAATTTATAAGGTACAATTTAAATTGAAATTTGAAATGTAAAATTGTAAAATGTAAATGATAATATATTTGTCGGCGGCATCGCCAGTATTCAAATTAAGCGCTACCGGAATATAATAAGATATCTGAATCAGCTTCTCGATGGATCGAATGAACGAGAAGCCTATTGACTCAGCTATCGATACTGGACGAGTGTATCGATGTATCGAGAGGGGGAAAGGCAGTTCGGGAGAACCCCGCGAAGGGATGTCGGTCTAGTAATGTTTGATGAGTTAAATTCAATCGTAATGCTAGTGTAGAGCAATGCAAGTGGTGTGATAATGTTGAGTTATGATTAGCGAATACGCCCTTTCCGTCATCAGAAGTGGTCGAACCAGGTGTGAGTTTTTATTTAGTATAAGAAGTTTGAAGACAACAAAAACCATGGAGTCTCCAAAGACCATTCGAAATCAACAGGTGAAACAATCCAATTTTAAGCTCTGAATCCTGACAAATCTAATTGAAATTCGAACGAGTTTTACTTTGCCTTACACATGATTACATTTTATTGGAAATTTTCATCCATCATTGATAAAATTGTCGTATAAGAGTTAAAACAGGTACCTAACCTCTCTACTTGAAATCTGTTATGAGATTCATTCCCTTCCCATTTTGGAAATTAATCTCACATTCTCTTTTAATATAACACATTATTGTATCCACCTAATGAACTTTCAATCAATGACTTTGAGATATGTCTCCTGCCGCGGAGAACCTAGTTATGAGGTTGTGGGAAGGCCGGGAAGGTAGGTAGCTTCCCGACGTTCCAGCAACCAACTTGCGTTCTGGAACACACCTTTGTCACGTGACGTTTTGCAACCAATAGCCTTGCGTTTTGGCAGGACACACCCTTGTCACGTGTTTAGTAGGACCAATCAAAACCTCTCTTCCTCGCAATAGTTTCGTGAATCGGGTGACATTAAAAAGAGGACCAGAGTAACTGGGGAACTGAGGAACTTTTTATGCCCTTGTATAAACCATCTGCTATTCGGTTGAAATAAACCAACTGCTCATAGGTGAGTTAAGGGACCAGCTTGAATAACAATATTTCCTCGCTCGTGAATCTCCGATTCTCTCATTACGTTTCTGAAATATCACGATACGTTTTTTTTTTTTGTTGCCAGCTGAGATTTTACTGATTTGAATTACAGAAAATTACTCTCTTCTCCTTGTAGCTGCAATGTGTTGAACCTGAATTATGCTGAAAATTTTCTGTTCATGTTCATTTAACTGCTGAATCGTACTTGCATTTTGTTTGGTGGTTTTTCGGCGATCCCGTCATAATGGCCAACCATCAACTGCGACAAGAGTCGTGTTAGTCGGCTCCGCATTGTTCCTAACGTTCGAATTCGTCCGGAAAACTCAATTAATTAATGAATTAACTCTTATTGGCCACAACAAAATATGACAATTTTTCTTCTGCTCACATTCCTTTGAAAGTTTTTTTTTTCAAAAATGGATTATTCTGCGTGTGTTGACCTTGGATTTAGCCAAGCCATTTACAATCATATTGATTCAGAACTGTATAATTATGCGTTTACCCACCTTGAGAAAGTAATTCCGACTTACACCAGCTAATTATTTATCTGTGTGAATTAGGTGACCTAGGTATGCACAGTACCTACTTAACTTTTATAAACCTGTCAACTGCATCTTCAAGTAAGATTGCACCTTCATGATCAATTCTCCAATTTGAAAATTCATTTTAATTTTTTTTTAATTTTGCACTTTCGTATTTTGTGTCTAAAATTGTTGACTACTTATTGTGCATCTAAGATTGTGATAGTGATTTTAATTCTTTTCATTTTTGGGAGCTTAAAGGCATTACAAAGGTCAACTAGATTATAGGAAGATGTATGGTAGAAAAACAGACTTAGACAGTCTTATGTAAATCATTCAAAAAAGGTGTTAAATATGAAGCCACAGCCTAATAAGTATTCTAGATTCCGAGACATTGTAAAGTTCAACAGACATCAGAATCTTCTTCAATGTTTTCCCGAATGGTGATGTATCGAGGTCCCGATGACGCTGCAGCAGATAGTTGGAGTTCTGCTCTAGCAAGAGTTGAGTTCCAACTTTTATCGGGTTTGTCGACTGAGAGGTCGCAAGACGGATAGCAGGGACATCAAGATTGTCCTATTTCTGGTGGGGTACTTTCGATAAGTATAAATTTAAAATATTACCTATGCCGTGGATTTGTTGTACCTTGTAGTTGTTAAAATCCTACTAAACTTGTCGTCTCATCGTTCAATTTATTTCTGATATTGCGGAGATTGATCTTTAACTCCTGTTGTAAAAGTGATGAATTGGCAGTGTTCTGTGTGTCTTTTTGGTAATTGGTACTGATAGCACGTACCAAAAACAGTAATTACAAGTGTTCGGCAATCAGCATGAAATTTCACGAAATCGGCTTTTCAGAAGTCAAGTCTAACTCGGAAAAAGTCACCCAATGAACTTGATTATTCTGTAATGACAAGCTGGCTCATTCGGCTGACAAGATTTTGAATAACAACTAAGTCTGATTATTATTATGCTGATTATTTGAAAATTTAAATTATGAATTGTTCAAATTTCTGTTCATTACCTACTTACCTAGAACTACATAGACAATTATTGTCAACAATTATTGTTGCTTGCCTTTTAATGCCAAATTCAGTATGGTTGACCGTAATGTTCCTATGTAAGATTTTCGTGTATTTTTAATGCGAATTGAAAATGATGCTTGAAAGTTGAAATAAGTTGTTAAACCTCAATATTGTGTAAGATTAACGGTTTAGATACATGCAAAAACATGTTCAACGTTCTGCTTAGATTTCGAGTCAACTCGAAATTTATGCAATTCTCTGTGTGAGAAAAATAACATTCTCCGTGTGAGATAAATATTCTCTGTGTGAGATAAATATCATTCTCTGTGTGAGATCTATAACATTCTCTGTGTGAGGTTTATGCAATTGTCTGTGTGAGATAAATAACATTCTCTGAGTGAGATAAATATCATTCTCTGTGTGAGATCTATAACACTCTCTGTGTGAGGTTTATGTAATTCTCTGTGTGAGAATAATAACATTCTCTGTGTGAGATAAATATCATTCTCTGTGTGAGATAAATATCATTCTCTGTGTGAGATCTATAACATTCTCTGTGTGAGGTTTATGCAATTCTCTGTGTGAGAATAATAACATTCTCTGTGTGAGATAAATATCATTCTCTGTGTGGGATAAATATCATTCTCTGTGTGAGATAAATATCATTCTCTGTGTGAGATAAATATCATTCTCTGTGTGAGATTTATAACATTCTCTATGTGAGGTTTGTGCAATTCTCTGTGTGAGATAAATAACAATCTCTGTGTGAGATAAATATCATTCTCTGTGTGAGATTTATCCAATTCTCTGTGTGAGTTTAATTAAATTCTCTGTGTGAGATTTATTCAATTCTCTGTGTGAGTTTTATTAAATTCTATGTGTGAGTTTTATTTAATTCTCTGTGTGAGGTTTACAAAATTCTCTGTGTGAGATTCCCCATATTATCTGTGTGAGATTTTCATTTTTCTCCGTGTGAGATTTACAAAAAATTTCGATGTGAACTTCTGTGTGAGATTTATAAAATTCTCTGTGTGAGATTCCAAAATTTTCCGTGTGAAATTCCCAAATTATCTGTATGAGATTTATAAGAATTCTCTGTGTGAAGTTCCAGAATTCTCTGTGTGAAATTTATAGAATGCTCTGTGTGTCATTTCCAGTTTTCTCTAAGTGAGATCCCATAACTCTCTGTGATCCAGTTAAAGTTTTCTCTAAGTGAGATTCTGTAATTCTCTGACTGTCAGGAACAATTTTCTTTGTCTGAGATCCGTAAATTCTTCATGACACTGGTTATTGCGACTGAAACAAAATTTTACATTTCATAGCAACATTTGTTTGCATAATGATTCCAGTCACAGTATAAGATCGTTCAGCAACTACTAGCCCATGTTTTTGCAGGAACAATATCACTAATTGTCACTGTTTGCGCTAAGTAACACTAGCTACACAGCACTATCAAATCATGTGGTTTGTTTCGTTTGAGGCGACGAATTTGTCATTCGTTGTCTGGTATGTACAGCATTTCTCAGTTCTCGATGAGTATCGTCATTCCTCATACATATACCATGGTGTTCTAGCCGTAAGTCGTAGTGTTTTGTTTTGGTTGGTGACTCGTTTTGTATTCGATTTTTTTTGCATAAACCCCGAGTTGTAATAGGTCCCGTGAGTCCATAAATATGTTGATTTGTAAATGAGCATTTTTGCATTTTATTTTAGTATTTATTTTTTGTGGAGAGAAATTGGAAGTTGTTCATTTTTCTGTGCTTTATCCTCAATTATTCAATTTTTTTCTTCAATGTGATTTTCCCATTTAGTTTGGAAATAAGCGTGTGGTATCTTGATTGGTTCAATTGTGGATTGTATTGTGGGGATTTTCTTATTGGTAAAGTACTTTTATTGGTAAATGTACTGGTTTTGATTCGTTTAGTTTAATCTAAACTTCTTTGACCAAATAGCAACCTGGTTGGTGGAGGTTTGTAGTTTTTGAGTTGAGTTGTATCTTCTACATCGTCTATAATGGATCGAATAGCAGAATTTTCAGTAAATTTAGCCATCACTGTTTCTTCAGGTTGAGGTGGGTCTCGAGTGTACTTGAGGTACAGTGCAAGCCCTTGCTCGCTTTCCTGCCTTTATTGGCGTTAATACTGAGTGCTTATTTTCCTAAATTGTGTTTGGTATTAGTGTTTCTGTCTGAACTCGAATGGATTATGCAGAGTCAATTTTCTATGCACTGTTATCAGTGTAAGCCACCGGAGTCGTAATTTTGAGAAAGAATTTTTGACAGGAACTGGGAGAGAGAATATTGATCGATATCTAGTCTTCTCGTTAAGCGATTTTCCAGGATTGAGAATCGTGACTTTCGCAAATTTCTACTGGGATATTACGTACATGATGCAGCCTAAGCGCAGCTTTGATAGTATGCAGTAATTTGAAGGTCTCTTTGTCTAGAGGCACCTTTGCGATTCCAACTGATAGCCAGGAGTCTTGGATTGATGCTACGCTTGATTTCATCTTGTGTTCTCTCAACGTAAAAGGAAGAATTTCATATTCATCTTTTTTTTTTGTTTTTTTTTTTAAACTAGTGTTGTATTTTTATTTGAAGAAATAGATACTCCTATTCAGAAGGGGTTAGAATGTTTCACACAAATGGTCTGGGAACAATAAATTGGGCTTTTTCTTGGTTACTCCCGGTCAATATTTCGCTTTCGTTTGGGATTCACCAGTTTTTTTTTTTTTTCTTCCTGTGGACTTCTTCAAATGCATTACTGCCAGTTGTATTGCTGTTAGAAGTGCTTTGCGAGGCATCTTGCTGGATGTTATATATTAGCAAATATATATGCATTCTTCTAGCTGTTGAGTTGATTTTAGAGAAACTTTCTGATTAATTAATTCTCATTTTCTGCATCACTCGCTCGCTGATTGTAAGGATAACAGGCGAGTGTTCTGAGGCTAGGTCATCACTATCATCTACTTGTAAATATCCTGTAGTAAAACCGCCTACTTATAAAGAAGTAAAACACATCTGGAATTTTATTAGCATTCGTAAGCCAATACGTAAACTTTCCGGTTGAATGAAGATCGCACGAGTTGCTCCCTCGTGTGGTTAGTTCTTTATGTTTGGTTGTAGTTAGGAGTCCCAGTAAGTGTTCCTAGCGTTGATCTACGGTACCAATTATGAAACTATCTCCTAATGAGTTAAGGAGACTTCTTATCGATATTGGGGCACTCAAGATTTTGAAAGCTTGACTTTTGAGGTACTCGATGATGTGGGTTTTGTACACATGGGACCTTGGGACCTTGGTTGCCAACAATCAGCTATAACTTGGTACGTGTATCGTTGTTTTTTTTTTTTCTGTCAAAGTTTGTCCCCTGATCAGTTTCCTTTAAATTGGAAGTTCATTTCCCAGACGTTGTTGCCGAAAGCAGTTCTTAATTAATAGTTGGACGTCGGAATAATTCTTCATTCCAACAACATTAATCTGTGTGCACTCTGTGTGGGTATTTCAGTATTCTCTACTTGTGATTTCTGCAATACTCTGTGCGAACTTTCAGCAATGCCATATTTGAGTTTTTTTTTCTTTTTTTCTTATAATACGCTCTATTTGATATTATGAAATACTCAGTGTAAGACTTCAACAACATCCTATTTGAGCTTTGTGAGATATCAACTACAATCTGTGTGGGAATTTAAGTTTCTAATTGAGATTTCTAATCTTACGTGTAATTTGCAGTTTTGTCTATGTGAGACTTGAAGTTGCTCTACGTGACACTTCTGGTTGATCTATGTGATACTTATAGTTGCTCTACGTGAGACTTCTAGTTGCTCTATGTGATACTTATGGTTGCTCTACGTGAGACTTCTAGTTGCTCTATGTGATACTTATAGTTGTTCTATGTGATACTTATAGTTGCTCTACCTGAGACTTCTAGTTGCTCCATGTGATACTTATAGTTGCTCTACGTGATACTTATAGTTGCTCTATGTGAGACTTACTTATAGTTGCTCTATGTGAGACTTGAAGTTACTCTGTGTGAGACTTGAAGTTACTCTATGTGAGACATGAAGTTACTCTGTGTGAGACTCAAAGTTGCTCCTTGTGATATTAACAAATCCTCTGTGTGACTAATACTGTGTGCTCAATATGAGATTTCTACTTTGCTTCTTGTGAGGTTGTCAGCGTCTCAGTGAGATTTCTGGTCTTCTGTATGTGAGTTTTTCATTTTTTTATTAGAAATATCCAATTTCTGTGATTGAGGCAACCCGTTTCCTTTGCAAGGGATTTTGGTTTGCACCTTCCAAATCCTTGCCAAGTTTTGCTTGCACTTGTTGTAATTTGATGCCCGTAAACTCGGGTTCTGTGTGATTATACGAATATTTTTGTTTGTCAGGACAGCCGAGTGCTAGTTGGATGGTGGTGTCATGATAGCCAGTGTCGGCGGACAGTAACTGTTGCTAGATTTCACTAATGATGTAGGTAGCAATATTCTATTTTATGTTCCCCAAGTTTCGAGGAACCTGCTACTACTCATCCATTACTCTTGCTTTCCCAACCGCAGTCGAGGCGCCTGCATTGTCAGGGCTGGCCGTGTCGGCGGCATCGCCAGTATTCAAATTAAGCGCTACCGGAATATAATAAGATATCTGAATCAGCTTCTCGATGGATCGAATGAACGAGAAGCCTATTGACTCAGCTATCGATACTGGACGAGTGTATCGATGTATCGAGAGGGGGAAAGGCAGTTCGGGAGAACCCCGCGAAGGGATGTCGGTCTAGTAATGTTTGATGAGTTAAATTCAATCGTAATGCTAGTGTAGAGCAATGCAAGTGGTGTGATAATGTTGAGTTATGATTAGCGAATACGCCCTTTCCGTCATATTTATATCAGATATTATATACTATTTAATAGTATATAATACTATTAAATGTGCAGCAGCTTGCGGCAGTTTCAGAAAAACTGCTAGCACGTAGGTAGTTGGAGCAATCTGTAGAGGAGATAGTGTTCACGCTGCAGGAAATAACCTCATCCAAATTTTGTACTACTCGGGTAGAAGACAACAAGGCTCTTGCCTTTGATTTAATTTTTGAAAGGGCGTATTCTGCCGGATTTATAGCGTACACAAAACTAATCAGGTTAAGGAAATTGTGGGACGCTCTCCCTACACAATAGAATACCTGCACCCATATTCGCCAACGCTGAATCCGGTAGAATGCGCCTTTTAAAAAATTATATCAAAGGCTAAAGCCTTGATGTCTTGGTGAGCGTGGTGAACACCATCTCCTCTACAGATTGCTACACACTACCTACGTGCTAGCAGTTTTACTGGAACTGCCGCAAGCAGCTGCTGTCATTCGCCTTCATTAAATATTATATATAATTTAAATTTTACAATTTTAGATTTCAAATTTCAATTCAAATTGTATTTTTGTATTTAATTTTTTCCCCTTTTATATAAGTATTTCAATTGTTCCCTTTTATACAATGATATTTAAATTCATATTTAATTGTTATCATTCTTTCCACCTATGATTAGGTAAGTTCTTGATATACAACGATACCTCATTAAATAAAGTGTATGAAATTGGTTGAAAACGCTGCAAATCATTGCCCAAAGGTTTATTATTTTCTGTATAGACCACCCTTCTGTATGGATCACTGGTTCTCCATCAATAGCACCTACCACCATTTGTATTCTCCCTTGACCTTCCCTCTCAAATATCAGCTTCCTCCGTTCAATGGGAGTGAAAATGTCTTCGGAGCTCACTCAGCTGATCAGTGATCTGAAGAGTGAAGAAGATCCTTCTCGAATGCTGGAGACGCCTGGAAGAGCACTGATCAGCTGAGTGAGCTCCGAAGCCATTTTCAATCCTATTGAACACAGGAAGCTGAAATTTGAGAGGAAGGGTCAAGGAAGAATACAGATGGTGGTGACCAGTGATATATACAGAAGGGTGATCTATACAGAAAATAATAAACCTTTTGGCAATGATTTGTAGCTTTTTTTACCTACCAACATTTTTTTTACCTACCAACTTTTTTTACCTACCATCTATTGGTAGGTATTACCATACACCATAATGCCTTCACACCTCCACAATCAAGTTTATTAGAAAGAACTAAACGCTTCACACTCGATTCGAAAAATAGGAAGCTTCATATGGAAATTTTATTACTGGTTACGCAGAAGGCAAAACTATACACAAGTCGAAGAAATGAACAGCGATCGCATTTTAATCAGATAAAATTTGAACGGAGATTAGCCCTCTTTTGCGATTCACACTCATGATTCTGTTGTATCGAAGGAAAACCTTCAAGTACTCGTAGGGACCGAACGGTTTGTCCTACAGTGCTCCGGGTGGTCTCAAAGAATTTTTAAAATTCAATACTAGGTATCTAAAATTGGTGAAAAATCGATACCTTTATTTCGAGAGTTTTCGAGCTAGGGCACTCTTGAAAATTTCAACTCTTAATTTTCACCCCTTAGAAGTGACTGACATCAACCAAAAGCTTCGCGGCACAACTAGACCCTAAATGGAGCCCATATACCGAATTCGAACCAAATCGGTCCAGTGTTGCTAAGAAAAGTGCCGCGTACGGCGGGCGGACGGAAATTTTTTTATTCGATTTTCGGATTCTACGTACCTTGAAACGTAAAACATCAAATGTTGAGGGGGGTTAAAATTTTTTTTTTTTTTTTTTTTTTTTTTGCTCGATTCCAAAGGCTTATCTTTGAAAATAATAAATCAAAATTGTCTACAATTTGAGGGAAAAATTTGTATTTGAACACAGGAAAATGTGATTTGTTTATTCCTTTGTTTTTTATTCTTTTCTCAGTATTTTATCATCTGCCTCCGGAGTCAAAAGACTTGGGGAGGGACTATCTGCTCAGTAGATAGCCTCCTCTAATAGGTAGTCACTGATACAAAAGTAATAGGAGGACAAAAACACGAAAAACCTTACAATAAAAAATAATGGAAATACAAAAATTTCTAATAGACATTTTTTGTTTAAAATTAGTTGTCGATTACACACAAACTACATCGCCTTTGAAATTGGTCTGAAAAACGGGAATCACACATAAAGAGAAGTTTTTATGTTAAGAAAAAAAAGTCTTTTCCTAAAGACCTCTTCCTATTTTTGAATGTAAAATGCCCATCGTTATATCAGTAGAGCGTAATTTTCACCAAGGGAACAATAAGCTCCCTCCTTCAGGACTGTATAATCTTATGAAATAGCTTGAAAGGAAGAGTTGCGAGAAATTTTCAGCGAAAACCCAGTTTCCCTTCTTCTCAATACATGCGCTGTGGACTTTATAAAGCTACCTACCTACCTAAACACTAACCTAATTGCATTGAGCTCTATCTTAGTTCTGTCATAATATCCAGACGTGCGAACCAACGAAACTTCCTTGTTTTGTTTCTCAACGGGGATTTCATTATTACCTTCGATAAAAGATTTATTATGTAAATTGTTCCTGACATTCTCAAAGATTCCTCTCAGATAACGTTCTTGTGAGATAAAATTCCTCATTATCCTCGTTATTCCCCCGTTCGGTATATTGTTTAATGTTCGTGGGTATTTAATTTTTTTGTATATTCTGCAGTGCCACGAACTTTTGCTAACATATTCATTACTTCCATGCATGAAACGTGGATTTTTAAAATTTTTTTCTTCATAAATATGAGTATGAATTATTCTGCAGCATCATTTCTTTCTGCTTTTGTGAGTGTTACGGATTCAACAATAAAGCTTGATGATTTAATATCCGCTCTCATTGAGGGTCAACGTGTTGATATGTGAAAGGCTTCATGTTTTTCCACTAATTCCGAACTATAGCTCACAGCTATGATCACCCTGAATTATTGGTAATATAATGACTGAGCCCTGGGACGAAGGGAACTCATAATGATCAGTGTGCCAGTTATCAGAGTTGACAGCGTTTGGAAACTTTGAAGTAAGCTCTGTGATACATTATGCTCTGTTTCAGCGATCACAGGAGGGCGTTTCAAAACCTTAACTCTAAAATTTAGAACTCTAAAATTCGAACATAGGTCAACGACCAAAAATTGTATTCGATTTATTCTCCAGAACTTGAATTTACTCGAAGGTTAAAGTCAAAGTAATGAATGAAATATTAATTTAAGGGATTCACAAGTGAAGAGGGTTGTTGAAGTAGAATGACAGGGCAAATAGTCACAGAACGGTATGACTGTCGGGGAAAACGGGTCGAGCCCGGGATGAATGGGTCTAATCAAAGGCGGCAAGCAGCTACTTTGATTTGAATGCACGGGTCTTTGTGCGTTCCCGCAACTCTCAACCAGACCTCAGTCCTTCTCCTCTTTCTACCACCCTTCCACAGTTTTACCTTCACTCCCTGCAAGTTCCTCGTCTCTTCTGGCAACTTCACACGGATTACCCTCTTAATGAGGACCAGGTTCCCTCACTCAAGCATGTTCAGTCCCTTTCCTTCCCATACATAGGGGCTCTGCAAGATATAATTGAATCGACAGAACACATTGTGGGTGCCAAAATAATGATTTCCTTTCGACTTGGAGCTGCCTAAACATGAAAACGCTGCAATTTATTATACTATCATCCGTCAACAAAGGATACAGCTTTCCTATTAACAGTACAAAACAAACATATCATCACTAAAGGTTTACAATCAACATTATCATTATAGAAGGTACAACATACTCGTATGTCATGAATTTCAATGTAAACCACACTCATGCTTTCTTGCCGAGTCAATGGAGCAATACAGTATCAACTTCTAAGGATAGTAGAACGAGAGAAGGGTTGAGGAAATGAAAGCAATTTCCATGAAAAATGACGAAACCCATGTTTGAAAATAGTAATCTTGAATCCGATCATTTGAATGCAGCGCTAACTCCATCATCATTTTATATCATCCAAGGCTTTTCAGTCAATTAATTAACCACTCACTTAATTATCCTACTACTTTGTTATTGATATGTATGGTGGGACCTTCCCCAAAAGTTAAGCCGATACGAGAGTGTCACCACTTTCCCGGCGTGAGTAATGTTGTGAAGAGGAGAGAAACACGGCTCAACCAACGACGCTCAAAAATGTGAACCAACCAAACGCAAACGGCCGGACTGCTAAGTTAGCAGTGCTAACCACTCAACTGCTAAATAGTCACGTCTCAAAAACTGAACCAATCAAATCCAAACAGCTGAACTACCTACGATTTGGTAGAACTATTGGGACGTTGAAATGGAAACCAATTCACTCCACAAAACATATGATGTTGCAATGAATTTCCGTGAAGCCAAGTTACGTTTATTACAGATGAACGGAGATTCCTCCGAAGTAAGAGGAAAATACAACTCAACTTCATTCGATTTAAACAAAAACTCATACATGAGTTATGCGTGGTTTGCAGAAGTATTCAGAAGCAGAAGTATAGAGAAGTGTGAATATTGTTCATTTGAACATGTTCATTCTCACGTATACAACACGAGATAAGGAATTGGACGTTGGTAAATTTACACGACAAGCTGAAAATACTTCTGAATATTCACACTTCTGCATACTTCTGCTTCTGAATACTTCTGCAACCCACGCATAACAGAATCATGTCTCGGTCTCCTATCGTACCTCGCTTAATTTATGTTGGTTTAAAGTTTCATTCTCATTCGAAAACTCAGTTTATGCTCGGGGAAATCGCCAAAATTAGGCAACTACGTACCTATCAGGATTTTTAAAAAATAATAAAACCTACTTTTGAATGATTTAAAACAAATTTTAAAATTTCCCGTTCTATTTCGAAAGGTTTTTCCCCGTTTGTTCTGGACATCTGATTCTGTTATTTTTAATATAATTTTTTGTATTCCCTCTTCATACCAGCTTCCAGCTATTCCAGCTAACCAAGCGTTCACAGCACTTTCAGGTCCCTCCAAGATGCATTTACACTTGGGGGGAGAGGTGAAAATGTGATGGAATCAGATCTGGTGCATGTGGCGGAAGCCCAACGCACTGGACTTTTCTATTAGCTCTGTTCCAGGAAAACTGGGTTCCTGTTTAACCCTTCAGTGGTAGACCCCGGAGCGCGGCGCTCCTTCAGCCCATTTTTCGAATACTGTGGTTCACAGTGGCTATCCTGAGGGCTATGATTCACAGTTCCCTCCTAGAAACCACCTCTACGCAGGACCGTACCCTCCTCTCAGTCCCCAAACCCCCTCAGGGTTATTATGGATTGGTTTCTTGCACTAAAACGTGAATGTGTCAGATCGCTCTTGAGTCTGAGCGCTCTTCTGACCCCAAGAAGTGGCTGCAGGAAGATTCTGTCGAAAAGGCAGAACGTGCATCTGACTGAAACGGCTTTGATTAGTCACATTTTAATTGCTCAGTTATTTGTATTTCAGAGTTGAGCAAAAGGAACCTATTTTTACCAATACGTATTCCTGAGTTCAATTTTTGAAAAAACTTTTTTTTACCAATATGTTTTTCATTGAACACTTTTAGATACACCAGTAGATGAGTTGAGTATCACACTCTGACCAAAAACATTAAAAAAATATGATAAATATTGATTTTTTCGGGAGGAAATACCGAAAGAGCGCCGCGCTCCTGGGTCTACCTTTTGCGAGATGAGATTAGGTCTACCACTGGAGGGTTAACGACAACGGCGCGCCCCGATTCAGCCCATAGAACGCAACAGCTCCTGGAAAGGTTTCAGCGAGATGTTTTCGGGCTTTCACCATATTCATCAGATCTGGCTCTCTCATATTTTCACCTTTTCGCCTAAATAAAAATACATTTTGGGGAGCGGCATTGCTGTACAGATATGAGCTGAAAAGTGCTCTGAACGCGTGGTTAGCTGGAATAACAAGATGAAATTTATTGACATAAAAGGAACACAACATACAAAAAAATACATCTTTGGAAATTGAGCATATTACTTCTTATTATAGCGGAAAATGGGTTAGAAGAGAGAAATGCAAAAAACCAGAGTGTTAGAAATTAAGAGAAACTACGTATAAAAATGCTGACATGTCTGTAAGTTGAAATCATGTAACTTGTTTAAATTTGTTTTTTTTTTTTTCGATTTAAAAAAACTAGATCGAGGACTACCCAATACAATGAAACTCACAAAAGAGGACTAAGAATATGAATCTCCTCGTATCGTGCTCAATACGCGTGAGATCAGAAGCGCTTAAAATACACTGAACGAAAATGGGACAGCCTCGAGGATCAAGAAGGATGGATATAAAAATGCGCCTGTCAGTTCAAGTGCTCTAGCCCGGTTCAGAGTGTGCGGCTGTGAGTTACGCCGAGACGTGTTTGCGTGTGCGTTCACCGGTAGGAAGCTGGAGAGAGAGATAGGTAGGAACCGGAGGGGGTTATTGAAGAGCAGCACAAGCTCTCGGAAAGGAAACAGCGCGGAAAGATAGCGGAGGACCTCCACGCTAGGGTGAGGGCAGCACGGTACACTTTTATGTGGCGACGAGGGGAAATAACTTTATTAAACGACTCTGTTTCACCCTTCTACCATCCTACCACACCTACGCCAGGGCGCAGAAACCTATATTCCTGGACCCTCAGCGCCTCTTTTTCTGCGTTATAAAGCGAGAGCCGTACGAAACGCTCGCCATCCGAGGTCGTTGGTTAGCGGAACAACGCCGTTCGTTCATAAACGAAGCCTTTGATATCCGTTCCCCATCCCGCTCCTTCACTCGTAGTAAACCCTTGAATTTTTTTTATCGTTCAAAATGATGGAATTGCTCTGAATATGGAAGGAGCTTATCAACCCTTTGACGGTTACCTGAAATAGTAAACACTGCAGAACAGTTTTCAGACCTCTCCAGTTATAAAGGCAAATCCATACAAATATTTGAATCCTTTTTATTGTCCATCGGGAACTAATAACAGCCAAACGACGCAAACGATATCCAGTTGAAAAAAAAATTTTTCAGGAGACGTGAAAAACTTATGTTTTTAAGTTGTTTAGGAGTGTTTTAGGCCTCCATGTTTACTATCCCCATGTCTCAGTCTCCAACCGATTTCCGTAGTTCTTTTTTTGTTCAACGTGGAAATCTATCTGGTTGTAAACAACGTTGTCTTTGGAAGAATGGAAGGGAGGTAATCCTATAAAAACGAGCGTTTTCGAAGATAATCCCGAGTACTCCTCCCAGTCTCAATTTCCCACCAATTTGAGTGGTTCCTTCTCTGTTCGGTGCAGAAATGTGTCTAGTTCGGCACTACGTCCCCAGAATTTCGAAAATGGAGAAGGAAGAGGAACAAGTGGTTATTTACCGATTTAAGTTTTTTTTAAACAAATTTTGCTGTGATTTGGTACCCTAATTTTGTTTATCATTTATTTTTAAATACAGAATGAGTTGTTCAAATTGTTTAAAAATGTTATTTGCCTAAATCCATTACCATTCAAAGCAAAAATGCGAGGAAAAAGGAGGTTACCTACGTGGGAGTAAAAATTACTCAATGTTTCCATTAAAAGCCTTGAGAAGCATGTTTCCATTCTAGGGTTAAGGTGCGTTTTGAAGATGACTTAAGCGCGCTGTCTAATCCTCAATTCTCAATTGATTTACATGTTAATATTTTTCTTCGACTCAGACAACTTACCAGTTGCCACCAGATTATCAAAATTATCATTGGGGGGAGCGACTGAGAAGATAATATTCACACAATACACGATCTGTCAATATTTATGATCCATAAAAATTTTCTGTGTCATTTTTTACGAAATAAAAATTTCAAAGTTCCGGATCTCATGTTGCTAAAAATGACATATTGTAGATCTCCAACATACTAACCAAATTACATGGGGAAACCATTTTGCAATAGAAACGTAGATAAGAATGTATGGTATATCTCTTATCGGTTGAAATTACCTTAATCCTTATCAAATGGGATGTCCCGTGGAATGCATGCATTACTATACAATATGCTGAACGGCAGAATCTATTTCGCGGGGAAATTTTAATTTATTACTCTCAATGACAAAAAAAATTGACGGCTGTTTCGATTTTGATGAGAAATTTTGAACTATTATTCTCAATTATAAACCTTTGGAACTGTGTACCTAAAAATTTAGTGGATTACGGAATACGTTTCTACCTACCTAAGTAGTCCGAAACTAATAAAAACAATCCATTCGCTCTCTTCGGTCTTCTGTTCGGTCTTACCATGAACCAATTTTGATGATATTCGGTAAATTGTCTCCATTCGGGTACTTGTTGTGCCCAAACGCTTTTGGTTATTGTGGGTCACAAGAAGTCAAATAGGTAAATAAAAGAAAAGAAAACCAATGTAAATGATAATTAGGACGAAAACAGTTAATGAGTTTATCAATCTATAATATAAGTGAGTTTCTCGAATGATCAAATGTTCGCTCTCTATGAGAAAGAATAGTAAAGCTTGGGTTGGGACGAATAGAAAAACGGAAACACGATTGTAAGTTGCAAAAGATTGTTCACCTATGGAAGTATGCCACATCGCCGAACAAATTCTAACTGGTTACATGCAACATTTTCCATTAAAAGTCACCAAGAATGCAAAAAAACACGAGAGACGAAATTCATCTTCTTTTCGTTTGGAGTCACCAAAATTTGTCTATTAACGCTGATATCGAGGGTACTTAGATACTTATGTCAAACGGATTGTTAACATTGGCGATAATATGGTTGGGAGGTAGGTAGGTACTTATAATCGAAAACCCTTGTGCTTCGTAGACGAATGGTCTTAACAGAAATGTAATAAATCGTATGTAATTTTATTTAGCTCGTTACTATCATAAATGCAGGATGCCGATGTCAATATTCTTATATTTATGAGCGGACCGCGAAGAAACGGTGTGTTTGTCAGGCGCAGGGGTAGGCAATAACACGCACGACCGCTCAGTCTTGGAGGAGGGGTTGGTATGTGCGCCGTGTCGTTCAGTTTGATCGCCACTTATTTACAGGGATGGAAATCGCTATTTCTCCACAAGTTCAACACGTGTCTCACTGATTTGACATAAGTTGACAAAATTGTGTATTGTAGGTTTTGGTGTGTTTTCACGACACATCACAGATCTGGTCGCACAGACCAATCCTCCTTCAGGACTGAGAGGTCGTCCTTTTTATTGCCCGCCCTTGCACGATTCGCGGTCCGCTCCGAACTTGAAGTAATATTGTTCATTCCTTCCGGTCTGATGAATTTTAGTTTTTAGAATTTGCAGCGTTTTCAACTGGGAACATGATATGTGCTGGCAAGTGTGCGAAATTTACTGCAGAAAAATAATATTTTAGTACTGAAAACCATTAGCATTTGTTCAAATCTTACTCCTAACTAATTGCTGTGATTGTGCTAAGGAAACCAGATCAGGTAATTTGTGTGTCGTGATCCCTTAATTCAGATGCGATGCTTTGTTAGATAGACACCCCGGAGGAGTGCTCCTCGTGTGATCTTCATGCTCTTGTAAGTTTTTCTTTTAACTTCTCTCGATAATATACGGTGTTAGCTAATAGTCACTCCAACAGTTGGTTTGGGTTTGGCAAGCGAACTGATTGAACGCAAACTGATAATTATTGTAGGTTGGCATCCCCTATTTCTGATTACTATTCATTTCAGCAGTTAACGATAATATATACAGTACAACGTCGGTGCTCGAAGCTATAAAGTAAAACCACCCACACAGAGGAAGGGTAATGGGTCTACCACAATGGGGGGGCATAAAAATGATTTAGCAACCTAACTAAATTATCTCTACTCTCACTTGATACCATCCATTGTGCGAAACTCTTGTTTCGAGAATTATACAGCGAAAGAAAACTTGTATATTCGGTATGGTCGTATGAGGTTTAGATGTGCATTCAGAGTTATTGGCTCGCTTGTTTATGATCGTACATTGTACTTCGTTTCCCACAGCCAAGCTTCTGATTGTTCAAACACCATTATAGATCTGATTATTATTTCTCGGATTATTTTCCATAATAGTTGTATTTTTCTTGCTTGGATTTTTTCGGGTTAATGTTTTCCCTGGTTCATCTGAAAGAAATGATTATCAATCATTTAAAAGTAGCATTGAAAACATCGGGGAAAGTAACTCATGTTTTTCATCCTACATGAGGATGCTTTCCCAGCTACCAGAGCCCATAGATCCTGGATTTTGGAGTCGCTAGGTAGAGTGGTTAGCGGTGACATGCTTATTTGTATCAAACCAATTATAGGTAGTTGCAGTTCAAGCCAAAGGTCCTCAGAGGGTAGAACAACCACTCAGTGATCCTGGTCTTCTTTTTACTATGAACCTCGAGAAGTCTGGGCCTTCTATTTCAGCACAACCAAGCTAGTAGCATTTTAGCACCACCCAGTAAGGAAGTGCATCTTTTCTCAGACCATCGGCTCGTTGCAGCCCTGCGGCGTCCGAGAATGGACTAAACGCCTTATGGGTACATCTTCCATGATCATTCTCGGAACATGTCCTGCCCAAGGAAGCTTGCCTACTTCGACGGAACAAACAATAAAACAATCAACATAGAACTCCATCGCCTTCAGAAGAAAACTGTAGTACATCACATTATTAAATATTACCATCTTTACGCTTCCTCAAAATATATATGAAGTCATGAAGACAGCAATGCTTGGCCTGAAGAACGGTTTCAGGAGCTGCCATCCAACACTTGAATTTGCTCTACCATCCAACAAGTAACGATTACGATATCCACATTTTCCCATCGGTTCGTTTTTGGTTTATTATTATCAACAATAAACCTTTGGAATCGACCAAGAAAAAAATTTAACCCCCCCCCCCCCCTCAAAATTTGTTGGTATACTTTTCAAGGAACGTAGAATCCGAAAATCGATTAAAAAATTTTCCTTCCGTCCGCCGTATACCGTCAGCCGTCCGCCGTACGCGGACTATTCTTAGCAACACTGGACCGATTTGGTTCAAATTTGATATATGTGCTCTATTTGAGGTCTAGTTGTGCCGCGAAGCTTCTGGTTGATGTCAGTCACTTCTAAGGGGTGAAAAATGAGGGTTGAAATTTTCAAGAGTGCCCTAGCTCGAAAACTCTCAGAATAAAGGTATTGTTTGTTTACCGATTTGAAACAGTATAGAACTTGAAAAAAATTTGAGACAACCCGCAACTCTGTAGGACAAACCGTTCGCTCCCTACGAGTACTTAAGTGTTGTGTCTAGTCCACCGGCAGCCCAACCCCATGACAGCAGATAAGCAGGGACGGGTTCGTGGAGAATTTTCATTGGTCAATTGTGACAACGTATTATATTATAATTTTCGTTGAATAAAAGGACTTCCTAGGGGTGTGTCGGTCCAGGTATTTCCCTGGAACGGTTCCAACGGTTACGGTGACAAAGATGTAACCGTTCCAAATTACCGGTACAGTTCCATTACAGATACAGGCGATCAAATCCCAATCACACGGCATGGATGAAGCAGACAGTCAAATCCCTATCGTCCTTCTTCCATGCTTATGATCTCAACTTGCAATACAATAGCATCATTTTCCTTGACAATTCGCTAAAAGGAAGGAATTTGAACAAGTGTTACAAAAGAGGCAATTTATTATAAATACTAGTTACCAAACAATTCAAGGAAAGAATAATGAAGTTGCAGTTTAAGAACTTAACATGACAATAATAAATTAATAATACTGGAGACAACTTCTATGCTAACCAGTCCAGAAGATAACTTCCCGCTCAAGAGCCATTCCATGATTCCATGAACCATTCTCAGTCCATGGAAGTAGTAAAGGCGCTTCCAGGTACAACATGGAACAGAACTTAGAACAAGATCCATGCTTACCGGTCCAGAGCCATTGAACCATTCTCTATGATATCTTATCGGTCCGGTTCCATCCTTACCGGTCTAGGGATGGGTATCGTTATAAAAGTATCGATATTTTATATCGATACTGTATCATATCCGAGTATCGATATCCCAAGTATTGTTGGACATGAGTATCGATATTTTAAAATATCGAGTATCGATACTTTAGTGTCACAAACTATCAATATCATCCAATTTTCTCAAGAAAAATAATTTTGTCAACAACTTTTATTCATTTTTCACTATTCATATTTCACTATTTCACTATTATTCAGAGTCCAAGCAGAGTGATTTTTTCCATGATGTAAACGTTATTCGTGCAACCAAAGAGTAATAACCCAGAAGCCTCTCTATCTTCTTCATTTTTTAGCCATTATGTTGAATTTTCTGCGAGAAAAGTATCGATATTCGATATTTAGAAATATCGGATCCAAAGTATCGATATCCAAAAATATCGGATAGTGCAGTATCGATACTAAAATATCGAATATCGGTACGAAAGTATCGATATTTTGAAATATCGAGTATCGATGCCCATCCCTATACCGGTCCAGTTCCATTCTCACCAATCAGAATGATCAGATTGATGAGATGATTGATCAGGTCATTGTGATTGGTGAGGATGGAACTGGACCGATGGAAAAGATTCTCTTCCCGGTCCAGAGCCATTTCAAGATATCTTATCAGTCCGTGGAACTGGACCGGTAAGGGTCGAGTTTTTGTCACTGCGTGGAACCGTTCCAACCTGATACTCGGTTCCATAGTCCCGGTACAGCTGTACCGACACACCTCTTGGACTTCCGTTTGTGAGCTCGATTCGACAAGGTGATTTTAGCATGGAACTATGCTTTAGCCTTGGACTCACTTGCCGAAAAATGTCACACGAATATGTCAAGTGGAATGGGTAACGCGGATGGGTGACGAAATTTTCTTATGATTTTCACGTACAACCGAGCCGTTGGTAGGGAAATGGAACTTCCGCAATTGTAATCACACAGTAAACGTTCACCATTCGTTGGAAAGCTCCTGATTTATGTCGCATTTGTATATTGAGTGTTATATTAATGTGTTAGGTGTTTATCCAATAATGCGATATTATAAATAGTTAGTAAACAATCTTATGTGTCGCTAGCCTGGTTCATTACCAGGGAAGTTAGAAAATACCACAGTTCGTATCCATCGTAAAGCATAGTTCCATGTTTCTCGAATTTTAGCCGTAGGCTCTAAGTGAAAAGCATCCGGGGGTCCAGGGGGCTTGCCCCCTGGCGAGGCGCACAGCGCCGAGTTATATTTATTCCTAGTTTTCCGAATTTCAACATTATTCCGTGCTAAAAGAGAAAGTAGGCGGCTAGGAATCTCGGATCGAGTGATCAGTTATAACATTTGGCATCCCGAGTACAAGTACCCACGACCATGGCAACGGCTTCTGTAGAAAGGACTGTTCGTCGGCGGATGTTGATCGTTCCTGTGCAAGAATTTTGAAAAGAAGAGCAGGGATGACTTCGATATCGATGAGCTGACCACAGGCTGTGGTCCACAGCTTACACACAGGTTGAGACGGAGGCGCAGCGGGTCTTCGATCTCGACGAGAAGGTGCAGAGGCAGTTGTTGGAGGCAGAGACGTCCGAGGACGTACTGATGGAAGAAGTTACCTGAGATCAAGAGTATAGAGGTAAATTGTATCTAGTCCAAGCTAAGTATAACTGTCTCACTAAGCAGCAGAAAAGACGAACGTAGTCATGCAAGAAAATCCCGTTCCGTGCAAACTTCATTAAGAGATGACGTGTCGAATAGTAAGCGAAAATGTTGTATGCCTAAAATGCATCCTATTAGGTATGAAGGGTCTCTCATGGGATGGATTGGATTTTGGGTGCAATTTCGTAAGATTCATGAAGACAAGTAGTACGATGATGACGATAAGTTCCAGATTCTACTTTTGTATACTGTTCTCGGATCCAAAGCGCGGAAAATTGTAGAAAGTTTTCCTCCCTCAGGAGAGAATTACAGCAAGACCTTAGAGCATTTAAAGAGTAGGTGTGCAAAGGAAGAGTACTAGGTAGAAACCTACGTAAGAGAACTGCTTAGGTTGATAATTAGTCAAGTTCAACAAGCTAATATTCCTCTTTCCTCTCTGTATGACAGCCTACAAACGCAGCTTAGGGCATTGGAGACTCTCGGCGTCCCAAAAGACAAGTATGCTGCGATGCTGTTCCCGTTGGTGGAATCATGTCTTCCAGTCGACATCCTCAGAACCTGGGGACGACATCGGTCTTTGTCTTGGGAGGCGACATCGTCAACTGGCACGGACCTGGAGGCACTGATGCAGTTCATCAAAGCAGAAGTGGAGAGCGACGAGAGGATTCAGCTGGCGACGAGCTTCACGCTTGGAGACTATAAGGAAAAACCCATAAGTAAGGCGAATAAGCTAGATAAATTTAAGGAGCCCAAAGTTGAAGAATCACCTACAGCAGCTAACATTTTAAGTCTAGATGATAAGAGCTCGTATAGGACATCATGCATTTTTTGTGATAAGGAGCATCAAAGTCAAGATTGTTTGAAAGCGCAGTCATGGCCTCTATCTGAGCGTAAAGACCTGGTTACTAGGAAGAGGGCTTGTTTCTGTTGCTTAAGGAAAAATCATCGAGCGCAGGATTGCCGGGCTAGAGTCAAATGCGTAGTTTGTTCAAGAAAGCACTATCCGATACTATGCCCCGGAAAAGTAGATCAAAAGGGTGGTCAAGAGGAAAAAACGCGAGTCTTGCAGTTGCAAACAATACGCCTAACCCGATACTTTTGCAGACGTTGCTAGTAAAGATCAAAAGTAGAGGGGGGATGGCTACAGCGAGAGTTTTGCTCGACTCAGGATCGCAACGATCGTACATCCTATCAAGTTTAGTACAGAAACTAGGACTCAAGAAAGTAGGCGATGAGGTTCTCACGCACAATCTCTTTGGCGGTCTAGAGGCGACGAGAGTCAATCATGGACTCTACAAACTCGCGATTTCCGATTTGGGAGGCAACCATAAGCTAGACGTTCGTTTGCTAGACCAAAATAAGATCTGTAGCTCAGTACCTAGATTGACGGACATGTCTTTCTTGTCTGAACTAAAACGCAAAGGGATTGAGCTGTCGGATGTGGGACCTAACGCACCGAAGATAGGTATTCTCCTAGGAGTTGACGTCATTGGGAAGATTTTGACCGGGCAAATTGAGAGAACAGAAACCGGACTAGTACTTCAAAAAACCCTGCTAGGTTGGACAGCCTTCGGCGAGTCTCCGAATTTCATTCACTCGGATTTTTGTCTTGCGAATCTGTCAGTGTCCGATATGTGGGAGCTGGACACTATTGGAATTAGAGAATCGGGCGAATGCAAGATTCAGTCGTCGGGCGAAGTTTTAGCAGAATTCGAGAAGTCAGTTCGCGTTAATTACGAGAGGCGATATGAAGTCAAATTATCTTGGAAGATAGGAAACGCAAGAATTCAGAGTAACTTCGGCATCGCGAAATCAAGACTCATAAGCACCACAAACCGATTGATCAAGCTAGGGAAATACGAAAAGTACGAACGCGTTTTAGAAGTCGCATAATAGAAGAAGTCGTAGATTCAAATAAGGTCGATAAGCTACATTACCTTCCCCATCACGCGGTGATCAAAGAATCAAGTTTAACCACCAAGATACGTCCGGTTTTCGACGCGTCGGCAAAGGATAATAATTCGTTATCACTAAATTTGTGCTTGGACAAAGGTCCTAATTTAGTAGCACTAATCCCACCACTACTCATAAAATTTAGATTGGAAAAGTACGGAGTAGTTTCAGATATTCGTAAGGCATTTTTGCAAATAAGTTTGGTCGAGCCTGATAGAGACTATCTGCGTTTTCTTTGGAGGGTTGATCGAGAAAAGGGCCAACTAAAGGTGTTCAGACATTGTCGCGTTGTATTTGGAGTGGCTTCAAGCCCATTTTTACTGACTGCAACGATTAATCATCATCTGAGCAATAACGTACCTGTAAATTTGCAAGAAACCTCGAGTCAATTGATAAAAACATTTTACGTGGACAATTGCATCATTAGTTTGCCAAGCATTCCAAAACTAGACAAGTTCATATCAGAATCGAAGACTTTAATGAAGAGCGGAATGTTTGACTTAAGGGATTGGGATAGCTCCATCGGAATTCAGTTTTGGTCAGATTCAATGGTCGCGTTGACGTGGATTCTTAAGAACGATCGTTGGAACCCATTTGTGAGAAATCGGGTTAAAGAAATTCGCGAACTCAGTAATTCATCGTGTTGGAGGCATGTACCCGGTGAATTAAACCCCGCGGACCTCCCCTCTCGTGGATGCTTCGGCAAAACATTATTTCTTTCGCGTTGGTGGGAGGGTCCGGCCTGGCTGGAAGAAAAACCGGAAGCATGGCCAAACTCGTCGGTAATTTTTGATACCAATGAAGCTAATAACGAAAAATCGAAATCAGCAGTAGTATGTACCATCGTGAACGAACAAAATAACGATCGGTTAGAGCGAATTTATAATCGCTTTTTTTATAATCGCGAATTTATAATCGATTTTTCTCAAATTGTGCGCACTATGGCATGGATTAAACGATTTATTGACGCATGTAGGAAGAAACAAACTGGGAAACTCGACAGTGCTGTAGAAACACTAGTTGCAATAAAACATAAAAATGAGAACATCCGAATATTAAACAGTAAAACTAAGTTGAATAAAGATGATGAGAAAATAGGATCTATAAATGGGATAACAAAAGAAGAATACCTAGAATCAGAATTACAACTAATAGCATACGTACAAAATGGAGAACTATCCGGCAAAAATAAGAATAGGGTCAAGAAATTGAACATTTCAAGAGGAAAAGATGGTTTACTTCGAGTCAAGACCAAATTAATGATAACCGAAGATGAGGATCCATCAAATTTTCCGATTGTGTTGCCCTATAACCATAAATTTGTCACGCGCATGATAGAAGAAAAGCATAGGATATTGAAAGAACTGACAAGGCGAAATCTGGGCAAGGCGGTCTTACGTTACGAGGAACTCTTAACCATAGTTTGTGAATTGGAAGGGCTTATCAACTCACGGCCCATGACTTATGTTTCAGAGAACCCGGAAGAGCAGCAACCGATCACGCCTTTGCAGTTCATCCAGGACATTGACGTCGATGAGGTCCCAGACTTGGACGACATCGACTCCAGGAGGTTGGGGTCCAGGCTCCGATGGCGCTTCCAGAGTCGCCACTGTGAAAACTACGGCAGGGACCTTCACAAGACCGTTACAGCGGTTGTACCCCCTCGAGATATCGACCTCGGAGGAAGAAGAGATGTCTCGCAGTATTCAACAGCAGGAGTCAACCCGGCAACCAGTCACCACCAGATCTGGACGCCAGGTCATACCCCCGAGCAGATTCCTGGCCTGCTTTTCCGGCTCGGAGGATGTTGTGTCTAGTCCACCGGCAGCCCAACCCCATGACAGCAGATGAGCAGTCCCTGACGGGTTCGTGGAGAATTTTCATTGGTCAATTGTGACACCGTATTATATTATAATTTTCGTTGAATAAAAAGACTTCCGTTTGTGATCTCGATTCGACAAGGTGATTTTTTATTTATTCCTAGTTTTCCGAATTTCATTATTATTCCATACAACAAGAGAAAGTAGGCGGCTAGGAATCTCGGATCGAGTGGTCGCATGTTTTCCTTCGATAAAACATAATCTTGAGTGTGAATCAGTGAAGATCTCCAATCGCCGTTGAAATTTCAGCTAAACTGGTAAGCCTTACCAAAATGCGATCGCTTTTCGTTTCTTCGAGTTGTACTCAGTTATGCTTCCTTAGCAACCAGTAATCAAATTTCCATATAATAATAATTATAACCTATTAATAATTAATAGGTTATAATTATTATTATATGGAAATTTGATTACTGGTTGCTAAGGAAGCATAACTGAGTACAACTCAGTTATGTAATAATTAATTAATTAATTATTAATGTAATAATTAATAGTAATTCATAATAATTATTATTATGAATTACATATTATGAAGCTCGCTATTTCTTCGAATCGAGTGTGAAGCGTTCAGTTCTTCCCAATAAACTTGATTGTGAAGGTGTGAAGGCAGAATGGTGTGGTAGGTAGCATCTACCAATGGTTGGTAGGTAAAAAAAGGGGGTTGCAATTTTCAAAAATGTCCTAGTGGGTAGGTAGTAGGTACCTATGGTTGGTGGGTGAAAAATAAATAAATTGAGACAGTACCAAAGCTATGATCTTTGCAGACGAGTGATCTATACAGGAAAATAATAAACCTTTGTGAAATAATTTGCAGCGTTTTATTTTTCAATAATGAATAATGTGACAAACCGCAAAAAAAGTTCACAAGAATATCCAGATACGTGCAATAGCAGTATGGACCTTCTTGGAGATATGTTTTTACGTGTACCACTTTGTAGAGGCTCATGACCTGATTGGAATAGGAACGGGGGCGTAACGGGAATAAATGAATGCAAACAGAAGGTTCTCCGGCCTCCACCCCTCGTCATGACCTTAAACAAGAGAATCAAGTTGAAACAAGATCCAAAGCTGGTTCGTATTGTTAAGTTTCATAGGTCCAATCTCGACCGTGCCTTGAATAAAGAATCGTGGCTAACGAAGGGAACGCGAGGTGGAGAGGTCAGCCCCAGCTATTGGCGATCCCAGACCCAGATGCAGAGGTACAGCGAATACGCCAGTTGACCTCAGAAAGAAACATTTCCTGATTATACTGCCTTTCCTGTAAAATTCTGATCGAAGAGGATGAGGATCACAAATCTAGTAAATAGGATGGCCTGTTTATTTGCATTCCACTATTTAATTGACTCGTACATTATATTAAAATTATCATAAATGTATACGAAGTTTAATTTACGAGTACTCAACAGAATACTCTCTCATTTTTGTGACGGCTTGATCATGCAAGTAATCGACAGTTTTACGGTATTGTGGTTTTGCAGGTTTGTAGTTTTTATGGATTGTAAATATGCGCAATTGTCAACTAGTGGGATTATGGTTTAGTTGGATTGTAGTTCAGTGGGTTGTAGTAGCTACAAGGATCGGCTGGGCGAGCTAAATTCGCTCCTGGTGGCCCCAAAAACTGGAATTTTACAGGATCTTCTTAGGGACTGCAGGGCACGAATGACTAATAGAGCTCTTCTCTGATCAGCTAGGCAAGAGGTATCTCTGTAACGCATACGAGTATCACTCGTGCCAACGTGGGAGTTTCACATTGAATTACAATGTAAGCTGTAGTAACTTAATCCATGAACCATTTTCTCCTTTCGAGTATCCGAAACTCCTTTAGAGTAATTATTATTACATTTTCGAAGTAAAATAATTTGTTATGATTCATTTGAAACCAGCGGTACCATACGGCACCGCTGGAGGCAACCTCCTTTGAACATCATTAAGATACATCATTACTTACTCTTTGTCTATTTGGCTAACTGAAGTTAATTCTTACTTGGTTTAGTTCACAAAAGGTGGATATAATGAAATAGTAAGTTGCTGTGTAATGAAGTAGTAAGTTGCGAAGTTAATGAATTTACGAATTGACCGTCATGAACCGTTGGTTTCCTTGTAGGAGTCACACCTGCATTTGACCACAAGTGTATTTGATAATTCGACCATAAACCTACTTTGGAGGCACGACATATTTTTATAGTTCAACACTATAAATATACTTTATTTCGTATAGTAGTAAACTATATTTTTATTTAGGAGAAGGAAGGAATCATTTCAAACAGTTCAACTGTAACTGTGTATCAAAAATAATTCTCTCAATCAGCAAATAATACAAAATTCCTTCGCGAATCCCAACAATTACCTAACTGCCGTCTTCGTCTCCCCGAATCCAAACCGTTGTGTACATTTTCCTTGTTTCTTGCCAATTTCCGGGTGAATGATAGACGTAGAAGTTGGTGGTTGAAGAGGGAGATGGATGGAGTGGTGGATGTCGCGGGTGACCGTTCTTCATTCCTCCGTTATAAAAATTACAACTATTTACATTTGTAGTAAAAAAAAAAAAAAAATCAAATTCAAAGCTGCTTCATGTTTGATGGTGGGGAAGCAAAAATGATACGTTTACATATATCAATATAATTATATAGTTGGGAACCATAGATGAAGGGAATACGGAGAGAATGCTTTACTAAAAGCATTCCAAATTCTTTATTTCAGTGTTCTTTTTTTCCGAAGAATATAACAATGAGAGACTGGATTGAGATTCGTCTTTCCTAAGAATATTGACGGATATATCTCACAAGAGAGTAGAGGTGGAGTGGAGCTTCCCCTCTTCAAAAATTAAAGACCTTTTTTGCGGAAAGGCTTTCCTTCTCTCGTCTTTTCGCATCGTTCGGATGCTTGGAAGATAAGTTTAATCAGCGATAAGGCTCCCAAAGATGGGGAGAGGAGGAAGGGGACCGGGAACTACTTCCTCAGGCCCATAAATCCTAACATTTTCTAAAAACAGAGCAAGTCAGTTGGATCGCCCCTCTTCTACCGACGGCTTCGCCGGAAGCAAATCCTCCCGTTCCATTTGCATACTTTATCATGAGCACTCTTTTCCTCGGCTCTTCACTCCGATTCCGCAGGACCCCCAGGAGACTGATGGTAGGGACCTAGCAAGTGTAAAAGGGTTAGCGTTCGAACCGCTGTTTTTTTTCTGTTTTTGTTTTCTTTTACTTTTTTGTAACAACTCTCGCGCTATCGCTCCACGCTCAGTCTAGCACGGTTAGCTGACCAAACAGCTCCCTTCTCCATTTATTTTCAGGTTGAGGGACCGGTTAGGGAAAAGAGAATCCCCTCCTTTTCCGTCCGCTTTCCCGGGGAAATCGATATGCAATTAATCGTCGCGATATTTTCCGGTGATTTATTTCTCTACCTTCGTGAGGATGTTTTGATGTTGCTCAGAAGCAGGTGCTTTTTTTTTCTCAACATAAGAGTATTTCCACAAAGACACTTGAAGCCGTCCCAGCACTACAATGTTGCCAAGCAAGGGTGTCATAACGATCTAGTTGTTGAGCAAGGATAGGATCTGGGACGAGCCCCCTCAAATCCGGAAGTCCAGCGCTTCCTAGCTTCTTTCTCATCCGTTACATTAACAAAGGATTGACAAAGGTATGTTTCTCTTCCGGTCACTTATACACACAGAAAAAAAGGTTGCCATGCTGATCACTAGTGATCAAGATCTGTAGTGGTCACTTGATAGATGTTCCTTATGACACTATTCTGGGTGGATTTACGGAAGTTCGATCTATCTTGGAAATGAAAGAGGGAATCAGGGAGAAATGGATAATTTTTTTTACGACTGAAAAAAAAAGTTTTTTTTAAAAATGTAATATTGAAGGATTAATTCTGCGACCTCGGTGAATAAGTGGTCAAGTCAAATTTGCCCATTTTATGGAAGAACATTATTAAAATATGAACCTTCACCTAAAACCCGAATTTTGTCGTAGAAGGTTGAAATTTGGTATGAACGACTACATCATTCATTCCAAATTTCAACCTTCTACGACAAAATCCGGATTTTAGGTGAAGGTTCAAATTTTAATAATGTTCTTCTATAAAATGGGCAAATTTGACTTGACCACTCATTCACCGGGGTCGCAGAATTAATCCGACTTACCTACTTACTAATTAGTAAGATTATTAATTAAGATATATATTATTAACAATAATTACATAATTAATTTACCACTCCGTCAAAAAAGAGCAACTAACAGAAGCCGCTGTAAGGCAAATCAAAAAAAATGGGATGAGGTCAGGAATAATCCTAACGAATTTCGTTCGTATTAGAGACATCTATAACAGAATAACGGAATACGGTTAAATACGGAAATATAAAATCTTTGTAACAAGCAAATTTTTCGTTCAATTTTGATTCAGTTTTTTGGTATTATGCAACGGATACAAGAAAGCTCCGTGTCACATACACTTGGCAGACGTTTTTATGCCTAGCCAAGAATACCTACGACGTAAAAAGATAGGACTACTCAGGGTTGATTGTTTAAAACCTCTATTTCTGGCCAGAAAAGTAGAAGGCGGGTGAAAACGGTACACAAAACCAGGGCACACAAGGGGGATGATTTTACCCCCTTTCAACAAAGATGTAGAATTTTGCAAACTTACGAGAATGTTGGATATCCTAGGGGGTTCCGAAACTGCGGAAGAAAACGGGTTAGAATGCGGCTCATCCTATAGCTCTGTTGGAGGAATAACCGAGAACACAATTTTCTTGGAAAGACTCCAGTCAGTAGAATTATAAGGGGAATCTCGAGACTTATTAGATTCGGAGGAGTGAAAAGTTGAAAGGGTAGACGGCATTGGTGAGACCCTAGGAAGGATATGGTCAGTATCTTATTCCCACTTTTCTGTAAAACTTTGTAGGACGTCTGAAAATACATTGATCACTCCCATGTTCTTGGGTCCATCCAAAGACGCCTTGAGGCTTTAGCCCACACATGAGAGCAATAATCCGGCATGCTCATTGAAAGAACGATCGTCTGAGTGAAAGGCCGAGTTTGATTGGTTCTTGGGAGGTGAGTCTTTCGAAGGCTCAAGTTGATATTCCCACCGAACGCTTAGACATTTTCAGACACCTTTCTCTCACCGTGAACTGTTATATATGATTAGAGTAGAAAACAGTCTGTTTTTGACGGATTCTTGTATGAAATTTCATGACTAACAAAAGGCAAGAATTACATAGATACTCTTTTAATAACTAACTTGAATTTGTTAGGGATATAGTAACTAATATAGTGACACACAAACTTGATTTTATTAATATTAGACAGTTTTATAAAAATTCTGCCAAGTGTGCTAATATTATACTGTACAATAATATAGCAGTAATAATGTACAAGTGTGCCTCCCAGCAAAATTTCTATTCTACAGCTAATATCAGATCGAAAGTGTCTCAAAGCTACCTTTTGGGGCGGGGGGGGGGGGTGTCTTCTGCGCTCCCTCTCTCAATACTCGTACAACCCAGAAGTTTCAAGCCGGGATGCTGATTTCGTTTTTTTTTACCATTTTCTTTGTTCAAAAAGAATTCCCCTGTCGAAGTTATGGTTGTCTCAAGGAGTTCACTTTTGCGCATGGGCAGCGACTTCTACTGATCTAAAGCGTAAAAAAAGAGTGGACATTTTGATTTTTGAGGGCTTTTTTTAGCCTTGAAGATAATGTGAACACAAAGCTTCCCCTAACTTGGTAGACTCGGAAGCAAAATCTTGAAAGTGAAGTAACTCCGAGTGAGGCGTCCAAAAATTGCTAGGAGATACTTTTGCAGTGTGGCAATTATAATTAGAACATTAGACTAACACCTTAACACCTATTTATACACTGACACGGTGTATAAATGGGCAGATCTACGAATAGAATAATGTAGACTCATAAAACTAGTTTGTATTATCGAGCAGTACCACTGACCATCAATCAATAACTCAACACAGAAAACTCGATTTTCACGAATGCTATTTCCAGAGACCATCTTCAAGCACCCTTTCGAGGAATCCAAATTGATTAGAACATCCCTGAAAATGAAGAATTGATGTGTAGACCTTAGTAAAGCATTCGATATGGCCTCCCATGAGATCATTCTTTGAAGATTCGAGGGGTTTGGTGTTCGTAGTCGTGCCTGGTTTTTCTTCTTCTCTTCTTCCTGGTTTCCTGGTTTTTCGTCTTTTCTTCTTTTAAATGGTTATTTTGCAGAAAGCAATTCTGAAGGTGATGCTCGGTAAGCCTAGAAGATATTCTTCCGAACTCGTATATCAGGAGGCTAAGGTATTTACCATTAGGCAGTTATTTCTTAAGGGACTTGTGCTTTTCTTTCATAAAAACCCCCATATCATCCAAAAGCCATATAGTCATCATCATTCCACCCGTTTCCAGCTTCTTCAGAATATTGTTAACCCTAGAATTAATTTAACTCTTACTACTAGAAGCCCCCAATATTTACTGTATACTGTTTTCAATTCCCTACCCAACTACCTCAAAAACCCAGAAAATATATCCCGTTGTGCCTTTAAGAGACTTATATATACCTGGTTGATTTGGTTGGGTGCATTTAATGCTGAACGTATACTTACAAGTAGATATTATGAATGAATTTCGAGTAGTGCCGGTCAATTTAAATTTAAGCTTACCTGAGCAACTGTGAACTACTTTCAGTAGTTAATTAATTATTATTGTTTTTTTGATTTTTTTGAGTTTATATTTTGTAATAATTATAACGTAAAGTGTATTGACTATTAATACAATGAGAGACAATTTAAAAATTAATTTTTATATTGTGTACGATAGGTCAACGGCTCTAGCTCGTCAACACAGGCACTGCCTACAGACGGGCTACTTTTATTCAGAATATTTTTTTTTCTTGTAATGTAAATTTTCTCTTTGTTTTGTTTTAATGAATAAATTTTCTCTCTCTCTCTCTCTCTCTCTCTCTCTTCTGGTTGACTAGTTGTCCTGTTTCTCCTCATGGCAGGCAGGCCGTGGAAGGTTGCACTGGATTCACCGGATGACAAACTGCTTTTATCAGTCAAGTATTGAACCAGAGGTTTGCCACATGGCAGCTTGCTTGGCCCCCTGCTTCTCTTGGAGCTTGCAAATGACTTGCCACCCCTATTGGAGGATCACCAGGCTTCAGCAGTTTGAGAGAGGTCTCACATGTATACTTGGCGATCGACCTTCACAACCACTTTGTGTTGAACCTACATTAGGTCATCTGTTCAGTTCGGACTCCTCTCCCTCAATAAAAAGGAATTGTTGAAATTGTTTCATTGTTTCGTGTTTTCCCCGAGTCAATGAATGCGACGTTTCCCACAGAAGTACAGACGAACTGAAATACCAACAGACAATAATTGTAATTATTGTATTATGTAATTATTACGGACCCTAAATAAAATAAACCTAAATTGTTGGGAAAGCGCTGAAACAAAAGAAGAGTGAAGTTTCGACTTCCTGGACCCAAATTTTTCCAAATTTTATCATAGATAGCTAACAGTCCGAATAACAGAAATTTTCGTTACAGTTAGTAACAGCGAATTCTCACAATCCTATGATAAATTATAGTTACAAAATCAAAATAATCAAAAATTTTAGAAGATCTTGATCGAAATTATCTGAAATCAGTCAAATGACACGCTCGTTGAAACGGAGTACAAAGCATGTTCTGATGATTGTGTTTGAGAGATTGTTGCGTATATCCGCTACCAATCATCCACCAACACCATCATCCGATTTTTTTGACATTTTCATGTCTTTGCTTTGGCACATAAACTGAAAAATCGTCACGAAAACTTGCTCTCGATACCAATAAATAAAATAGACTCACTGTGTTGCGTAGAGAACAATCAACTGTTTCCTTATTTTGATGCTTGGGTACATGAACTAACAACCGTACTTCTCTACCTTGTTGTGTAGTGGTTGACATTTTGTTTTGGTTTATTAGTTCCAACCATTAGAGTTTGACCATTAGAGTCAACACGATCGCGAATTCAATTAAGTACCCACGGGTGGGCGGATTCTCTTATGGCCCATTTAATTGATCTGTACGCCCCGCTGGGCAATGCACGGGTCAGATCTGCCTAGTAATAAATACAACAAGAAAACACACATGAAAATGTCCCACTGTGTTACAGACTCGTATGCAAGCATTACCTTCTTTTTCTTACGAGGTGAGCACAATAGTAATATCAACTGGAAACTGTGTACGAGAAAGAGGTTCCTCCAATATTTAATACATTTACACAATGTCATGTCTCTCATCCAAAAACCAAACATATTGTTAAGTAATGCATGCATTTCAGAGAACGTAACATTGTTTAAACATTAGGTCAATTTAAACCAGTTGATAAGTGATAAAAATGTTTCACTCGATATAATACAGTTAGTATTTCAGACAAGAAATAATGCCCCCCGCTCCTCACCCTCATCCACCGTAACACTTCTAGCAGCATGGGAGCCTCGAATTTGAAGAGCATTTTAAATCCATGATCTACGATAACCAACGTGCGACTTCGAGTTCACCTCCGCCCCACCACTGGTGGCCACTGGTGGCCTCTGGCACCATAGCGGAAATACGTCGTAACGTTGAACTTTCGTCTATTAGAATTTATAAACAGTCCGACGAAGTTCACATCCGTATTCAAGGTGAAACACGAAAAAGAAAACAAAAACACGAAATAGGTATGCGGTTTATGGTGCCCCCATGGTGGCACCACTAATAGTTTCATGGTGGTACAGCTAATAATTCATGAAAATCCGGAGGTATGAAAAGAAGTTTTCCTCAATTTCAAAGCTTGGGTACAATTAGCAAGCTGCAAAGGAACCGAAATATTGAAAAATCGGTTGAAAACTGAGGCCTGGGAAGACGACACAAGATTTTGTCACACACACACACACACACACACACATATTCTCCTATGGTCTACAACGGATTAGTGTGTGGTAATTTTGTTTCTGTTGAGTTTTGTCCAACTTCACCCCAGATCGATCGCATAAGGACGCACAAGTCGTACGCCCTTAAAACTACACTTCCATGATATGTCATTAATGACTTCGTGCGATAAAAACCTAAAAGGAGGCGATTTCGTTTTTCGGTATCCTGTAAAGTTTGGGATAAATAAGGTAACTTCTGATGCCATCATTATCTTCCCCCCTCCACAACCATGCCGGTTGATCGAACTGAAGTGACGTGATTCATCATCCAATAGCTCACTTTAGTTTTATTGTTCGTCGTAGCGATGCCTTCACATTACCAACGCTTCAACAACATCAAAGGCCCACAGTTACCTGCCTGTAAAATCACGAGGCAAGCAAAATTAGATGAATTTGCGTGATTCAGAGAATAATCGCCCACGAAACGATACAATTTTATAGTTGAAGATTAGAATTGGCCAAAATACCGTGTTTCGGAGGTATTTTAATTTAGAGGAGGGAGGTAAACTTAGTAATAACTTGAGTTGGTTTGGGATTAGGAACACAAGCAACTTCTAAAACAGTGAGGGTAGTAATTGTTGCCCTCGGGGGACTTCTTGTTATGGAGGAAAGAGACTGGTGTCCTCTTGGGGGCGGCTAATTATAGAACGAAACGGCAGTGTCGCCCAGGAAAGGTCGACATCGTGTTATTATTCTCACTCGAGAGGTGACTCCCCCTCCCACCAGCCTCATCTCTATCGCCGTATTGTTCACATCCGTCAAGTGTCTTGTTAGAAGTGGCACTCATCCGCAATACGCCTGGGTCCATTCTTGAAGGCAGGAGACGGTGGTCCTTGGTGCTCACTGCTTTTTCGCCAGGGACACTCCGGGTCCTGCCGACCTCTGGGGGTCTCTTGAAGTTCCGTGGGTCTGAAGAGGTCACTCTTCAACTACTTGTTCTCGTCACTATGGAAGTGTCGCGCGTGTTGAGGGGTTGCAGAACCAGGGAAGGATTGGCGATGATGACCTACTCTCTAAAGCTATCTCAGTCCACGCCTTACCTACCTACTTGGATGACTGTAATAACGTTACCAATTGATTCAAGTAATAAGCTTCGCAGAAATGAAACCTCGGTTGCTCAATATTTAGCCCACTGGCGGACCTCCTAAATAGGTTCAATCGTTAACTTGTGACTTTTATGCCATTTTACAACGTAAATTTTGAGAAAAAAAAATCACAAAACACGATTTTTTCTTGTTTGGGATGATGCGGAGTATTTGGAAATACTCAGTAATAAAATTGATAATTTGGTGTACTCGATCATTTTTATTTACTATATGACTCGAAATAAATTCGACGCCGCTTCTCAAAATATTAAACTACTCTAATTCCGTTGGTAGTTCCTGTATAAACGAGTTCATGAAACAAAACCCGCAAGCAACTCCGAAAGGTATTAAAGAACGTATTTTCGCGAGATGGAAATAGGGAGTCGGGGGAGCCTAGAAGTTCGCGATGCCAGAATTTGCGGGAGCGGAGCAGTTGTATCATCTTCTCACCACGGCAAGCGACGCTCTAAGGATAGGAAGTCGGCTGGCTCGCATACATAGTGGTAATTTAGTAGACGCGTCTGATACATTCTACTCCAGAATGAGGACATCAGAACTCTATATCCTTGGTCTCTTCGTGGTACTTACGGAACGGTCCGCAGTAACTTTGTCATCCTCAACGATACTCCATGCATCGAAGTGATGCGTAGGTTCGTGATTGACATGCTACCATCCGTAAGTTTGGCGAAAGAACTCCAAATCTTAGCCCTCAAAATTTTTGCTGATGTTTGTCTTCTGCGGAACTTTTGCATTCCGAAAATTGTTCAAATTAATGCTGT
Source organism: Apolygus lucorum (assembly GCA_009739505.2). NCBI lineage: Eukaryota > Metazoa > Arthropoda > Insecta > Hemiptera > Miridae > Apolygus > Apolygus lucorum. Next base: position 29,454,814 of record CM019182.2, read on the forward strand.
AATCCAAGTTGTTATTGTTCCTAATACAGAAATATTCATGGTTTGAATAATTAACAATACTGGTATAGACTCATAAGAAATTGGTATTCAGGAAGTATAGCATCATTCCTCTTGTAGTCCATGAGTTTTGCTTCCTCACTACCGAAGGTAGGGAAGCTTTGTATTCGTGAAAGAAGTGAAAAAAAAAAATGTCCTCCGAAATCAAAATTTCCACTTGCTTTTTGCGTTTTAGAGCTTCCCGAACAATTTTGGTTCCGTGTCTGTCTGTCTGTCTGTCTGTCTGTCTGTCGGTCTGTCGGTCTGTCGGTCTGTCTGTCTGTCTGTGGTCAATCCTTGTCCCGGGCAAAACTATACTAACCTGTGGTCCGATTTTGATGAAATTTTCAGGGATTGTGCGGATTAGGTCCTAGACGGTCCCCTATAAATTTCAGCACCTTCGGACCAATAGGAGCGAGTGCGCATGCGCAAACGTGAATTTCGACAGGAAAAATCGACAGTAAAAAGCGAGAGGAAAAAGCGACAGGAAAGTAGCGCTATGATTTATCATATGCTTGACGACAAATATGCTTGACATCCTCTCCTGTTGAACGCAGGAACCTGAAATTTGAGAGGGCGGGTCAATGGAGAATGCTGAAGGCGCCTGAGTGATCACTGATCAGCTGAGTGAGATCCAAGGCCATTTTCTCTCCTGTTGAACGCAGGAAGCTGAAATTTGAGAGGCAGGGTCAATGGAGAATGCTGAAGGTTCCTGAGTGGTCACTGATCAGCTGAGTGAGCTCCAAGGCCATTTCCTCTCCTGTTGAACGCAGGAACCTGAAATTTGAGAGGCAGGGTCAATGGAGAATGCTGAAGGTGCCTGAGTGGTCACTGATCAGCTGAGTGAGCTCCAAGGCCATTTCCTCTCCTGTTGAACGCAGGAACCTGAAATTTGAGAGGGCGGGTCAATGGAGAATGCTGAAGGCGCCTGAGTGATCACAGATCAGCTGAGTGAGCTCCAAGGCCATTTTCTCTCCTGTTGAACGCAGGAAGCTGAAATTTGAGAGGGCGGGTCAATGGAGAATGCTAAAGGTGCCTGAGTGGTCACTGATCAGCTGAGTGAGCTTAAATATTACAGTGGAAGAAAGATAAAGAGGGAGAGGGAGCAAAAACCTTTTCAAGGTATGTCACATTTTAGCCATTAGGCTCTAAGCGGAAATCATCCGGGGGTGCAGGGGGCGAAGCCCCCGCCGAGGCGCGCAGCGCCGAGTTTTCGCCAACTGATTCTATACGTCCATGTTACAATGAGTGAGGAAGCTATACTGCCCACCCAACTTGGCAGACGTTTTTTTTTTCTGAGCAAACCGGTGTCTTACTTGTTTGAGTTGTGCAGTTAACATTTTTTGTCAATCTAACGCCATTCCTTGTCCTCTGTGCAACTTGACACTCTACGCATATGCCCACTTTCAAGAATACAGCACACCTTTTCATCCATCCATCAACCGTTTAGCCTCGGATCATTTTTGTTGTCTGCTTGGGAACCGTAAAGCTGAATTTATCTCAATTTCCACCTACAACTTCATAGAAATCTCAGCAGAGACCTGGAGAGTACTTGGTCTACCCGTAGCTGGATCTATAACTGGGTCTGGATCTATCCAGAACATCTATCCTGGACTTGACAGATGTAATGTAAAATATGAATGTTTGAAATCTTACAGATAACCGGCTACCTGAATATAAATATACAAATTCATGTTTAATTTTTTTTTTTTTTTCACATTTCCGTGAACCCAACAGACACTCAAACCGCTGAACCGATTCTGATGGTGATTGCGCACCATTGCAATCGACAAGTAGCAGGGAAGTTGTCTGCCGATTATACATTTCACAGACTTACTTCTTTCATCGTGAACGATGCAGTGATTAGCATCGACGATGATTCCGTGGAAACCACATAAGAGCAAAGCGAGATAAGCGAACCATGATAACAAACTTCGAGCTACGCATGGGAAATCAGGTAGTCAAAGAAAATTGAACACTCATATTGTAACGTCTAATGTGTTGATTGAGGATATAAAACTTCTAACAAGGTACCAAACCAACTTGTTCAGAGTCAATGTTAGTCTAAGTGAAACTCAAATTTTCGAGCTTAATTTATAGCCAATTAGTACGGTATCGCACTCAACCATCTGATGGACAATTAACAAGGGGCTCACAAGAATTTTATCCGGAAAAGCCAAACGCTTCCTACGCTAGGTACCCGATTCTAATTACTGCAATGGGAGATAGGAGCGCCAAAAACCAGTTAAGATGATTATAAGGCAAACGGAAGGTCGGGTCTTGAAAATTAGCCGGAACAATACAGTCGGTTGTGCCTTGTTAGTTCACCAGCGGAGGTAGATGATGGAGTGGTGGAGGGGAAGGTTTCTTGCTAACCTTGTGCCGTCATAACTAGCTAACTCGATCCGCCTTCATCAATGAGGCAAAAGCAAAACACTTTAGACGACCTAGATTCCCTTGCTCCTTTACTAAGTCTCTCTAGGAAGACATATGATGGACAAATGAAGTCATCAATACGTTCACTTCCTATCTGATATGTTCAGTTCGGATTTCAGAGCAGGAGGGGTGAATCATTGAGTTCATCACCTACTGATGACTACTTTCTAATAAAAAAAGGGTTAAGAAGAACGTTGTCTATTCCCACGAAAATAAAGAGTTTCAAAGTTAAATCAATTGTGACAGTTAGTTACATCGATTTCTACAGTTTTTTACTGTTAGCGCCCAGGAGTGTTTTATTTTTATATTTTAGATTGGGGGGTTAGGTATTCAGTATTGTAAATAGTATGAAAGTGTTGTAGTGCGGTAAAATGTAAGTATCGACGGGAGTGGCGTACCTAGGGTTCAAGGCCAACCCAAACGTACAAGATTTTGCTTGGGTGGCCAGTCTTCAGTTCACCTCTGCGAAAAGCTACCTCGTGAGAACGATCATCTTCCTTTTCGCGTTGGAATCTGCCAGGAAGCTACCTACCATCCTGAACAATTGCAACTGCCAATATCTCATGAAGCTCTAAGTGCTCTCCAGGTGCGAAACTGTCTCATCTTCCGGAAGAATCCAAAGCCAGTAGGTAGCTACCAAGAATCTTCCAGACGCATCTCCACGTGGACTACATAGGTTTCTCTTTATTTTTAACAATGTTTGTCCCCCTAATTAACGTTTTGGTGCCTTAGGTATCTGGGACTTCAATGATACCCACACTCATGTGCATATCAAACAGTTACTGACCTAACCGTCGAAATTGGTTCAACTTTGTAACTCATTATTTTCTTAGATATAGAAAACGTTCTTCTTGACTACGTTTTCTATTAAAATGGGTTTCAAAAATCTCGTCGCAAATGATTTTATTCGTATGACTACTTCCCACTTCCATCACTGTGTACTAAAACGTCTAAAAATCTGAATTTATACTTTCTGAGATATAATTTGTCAGTTTCTAAAGATAAATTTGGTACTGAACGTAGAAAAAAAGAAAACTCATTATGCTCCGAACAACGTCACCTTTTGAGAAAACCCACCAGCCAGTCAGTAAGTTCGTTATTTCAGAGATTCCAATAAGTCGAGTCAACAACTCTTCTTCACAAAATTTATCATTGATTTTTCGTCGGAGAGGGCGGCAACGATAAGGGCTTCCTTTCACCTAGTAACCAGCATTCGACGGGGAAAAAATAAATCTTTTATTTTGGGCCGCTCGCCCGTGAAAATGACGAGATATCGAGGAAATAACTTGAAATCCTATTGTACGACAAAGCCGAAAAACCGCTACTGGCTCCCGCCTACAGCGCTACCGATGACAGAACTAGCGAACTCTTTTTGAACCTCCTTTCGCAACACCGTCTTCGATGGATGAGAAGTTTTCCTTTTCCATTCCACGCTTCTCTGGTTGGTCGAGGAAAATTTACTACCATTTCACACGTGATATCTCGTGAGCTTCCAATAATTGTTTTCTCGCTCCCATCCCATCCAAGTAATTTCTCCTTCACAACACAATGTAAGATTGATTTTTTTCTATCTTGTTGAAATACCCGTAGTTATTTGTCGAAAACAACATGCACGTCTTATTTTACCACTCTATTGAAGGCAGTACTGTCTACAACGTGTTTTTCGAAGGTCATTAATAACTCATTTTTGACGACGTGACAGTCCAAATTCACACTGTTGACGACTCATCGAGGATCCTCCCCTACGATGATCCCCATTATGTATTAATCACATATCAATTGGGAGAAAATCCCTGTGATTTGGAAGACGGTTCCCTTCAAATAGAAGAACTGTCCCCTAAGAACTGGATAGAAACCATCAGATTGTGCTGGTAAAAATTTATCGATCGGTCATACAAATAATTGCTACTTTTCTGTCGAGCTTTCGGTCAATTTTCTGAATCATTACTGAAATCCTTACCACAAAGTTCCGCATTCACTTTCCCGCGACATCTCCACTGATTGTTTCTAATACGAATCTAGTTTCTTCATAAAATCGAGTTTCTTGGTCGAAAAATTTCATTTTAATCTCCCTTGGAAGGTATAGAGTATACTTTTTTCTATATTATGCACAATTTATCGGAATTGTATGGAGAAAAATTCAGCATGCTTACTCTACAATTTACAAAAATTTCAAAACACATGATAATAGATACCTACTTGAGTCGTATCTGGACTTGTCATGAAATTCTCTATAAATAGGGATATATTTACATTTGTTACCCGTTTATTATTCTATGTTTTCAACAATAGGTAGAAAACACAGGACAGAGACAGACATGGGAGACACAGGTTTTCTTGATGAGTAGACAGTAAATTTTTTCTCCCATATTTCAGTCGAATCTCGTAAAACTGCAAAGCGTTTAGTCGTTGAAACGGATGATTTTCCTATTCCGGACTTCTGCCATTCTATCGAGCAAAGACGATAGAGCAGTTCCACAGTCACTCGGAGAGAGTGTGAGTGAGGTAGCAATGGCTGAGCTGGGGCTGTTTGCCACGATCTTACGCCCAACCCTCACCGCAGCTTTGCCGACTGCAAACGGCCGCAATAAACACCGAGCAAGAGCTGTTGGCGGGTTCTATAAAAGTGATGGGAGCTTATTACGAGAGCTGCGGCGCGGGGTCCCGAGGGTCTTACTAGTGAATATCTACCGCGAACATTCCCCTGATTGCTGGACGATTATGACCTCCGTTCTCCCACAACGCTTCATAACAGATCGAAACTCATATCACCGACACCGTTGAGAGAGGCAATTCGGAGTTCGTCGTTTTGAAGGGCCGTTCCTACACAGAAATAATTCGAACATCATTAACACTGACATAATGGTTTCATTTATCTCAAAATGCCTCCATGTGTGCATAAAGAAGAAATTAATCCAATAAGGGCAGTAGGTATGTTTTCCGATGATTGGTTACACTTGGTCCTACATTTTAACAACAGGCAGAATAATCCTTGATCTTCGATAACAGTGACAATGTTCGAGCATAAGCAGTGTATGCCTTTGAAATGGATCAATGTAAAAAAAACCGCGTTATATAGGAAACCTCGAGAGAGTAAGAGCAAATTTAAATCGTCTTCTTATCAAAGTGATTTGTAGACCAATTTACGAACGAAAGAGGCTGGAGATCAGGAGGTGATAACTACCGAATTTGTCAGGAACGTAAAAAGTCCCATGGGGTGTAAGTCCGAACGAAAAAAAAGATCTGGCCTTCCCCAAAGATTCAGCTTCCCCGTGTTTTATTGCTTCAGTTAACTTCATAAGGGACAAATAACGCCCGAAGCCTCACATAGGGATCAAAACTTGTGGAGACGCTGAGAGGATTATGGGAAGGAAAGGCGAGAGAAGCTTTCGTATATGGAACAGGATGAAAAGAGAGGATGATGTCGGAGGGAGTGAAGTGCTCCCGACTGACTCCCGAGACCCACAAATCCTACTGAAAAAAGTTACTAGGTCCCCCGTCGGCTTCACGAGAAGTGCGGGGCTCCGTATGATTAGGTCAAAGAGCTCTCAAAGCGCTGACTTTTTATATATATTTTTCTCCGTCTGAATTCATCTATGATCAAAGGAAATTTCGAAACGATACAAGGCAACTTTTAAAAATATATTGAACGAACCGAGGCGCGATGTAATTCAAACCAAATCTAACTTTTAATGGGCTCGGAACTGGTTTCCGATCCAAACGTATCAAAAGATCGATTATAAAAAGTCAAGTTCCGTTCCAAACATGAGGTTCTTTTTCAATGATATATCAAACCAACCATAGTACATCACGCTATAAGATTGACCAGATAACGTTAAAATCATAAGAAATGCCATAAATGGAAGGGAAAAATAGTAATACTGATAACTATGATGCAACCGGGACCCAATATACATAAATATTCTCAACTCCCACCTATAAAATAGATTCAAGAAGCCACCACCACCCCAGCTACCCAGAAAACTTGGCACCAGTAGGCGCTGGCGATTTTTTTCGACTTGCATACAAATCTCCCAGGTTTAACATGAACAGGTTGGTCCAAATAGGTTACGCCTGCCCTGGAGTCAAATTTAACTTAACGAACAATATTGTAAATATCAAATATTCTTCCCTTTAGAATCTCACCTTATATTGCAAACCCCAGGAATTTTCAAAAGAATCGAGCTCACAGTTCACGACATAATGGAGTAATGCATTCACTCCAGGGGAGGTCCGATTGGATAAGTATTCGTTTGGTTTCAACCAGTTGGCAATAGAACAGATTTTTATTTACGTTTCTGCTTCACAAAACTATTTAAACCAATGTAATTTAATTAGTATGTTGAGGAAGTACCATTATCACTTTTGGCTTTGTGAGAGGCAAAACCTAAGATTTAGAAACCAAAACAGTGAAATCTAATGAAAGGAGCCCTCTAATTCGATTGTTAGATAATTCATGATTATACCGTTGGAAAGCGCAGCTTTCGGGTCAACTTCTGGGATTACATAGGGAAATCAACCGGCAGTTTCAGTTAGGCCTACAAACGATTAAAAAACTGCACATTTCCAAGATTATCGAGATTTTACTATTCGGGCTCATTTTGCAACATCTGAGTCTTATTTAAAATTTGTTTAACACTAGAAAGGTAGAGAATTTAACGCTCTTTCCAACGGTATAATTACATTTGAATTTTTACTGGAAAACAAGCCAGTTATGACTGTTTTAATGCCGTAAGGTCAAAAATACGAAAAATATTTTAAAAGTGAAAGAAGTCGGATTTTAAGGGGTAAGAAAAAAACGCTGCAAATTATTACACAATGGTTTATTATTTTTCTATATAGATCACTCGTCTGCAAAGCCACCAACCATCCAACATCAAGAAAAACATCGATCGTTTTTCGGTCAGCTATAATTTGAACGGAGATTATGCCTTTTTTGCGATTCACAAGCGTGTTTCTGATTTATCGTACGTAAAACCATTAAATTCGCGTAGGGAGCAAACGGTTTGTCCTACAAAGCTCCGCGTGGTCTCAAAAAAAAACTAAAAATTCTATAGAATCTTAAATTGAAGGAAAAACAATACCTTTATATCAAAATTTTTTGAGTTAGGGCGTTTTCAAAATTTCAAAATTCATTTTAGAACCCTTAGAACTGACCTACATCAACCAAAATTTTCGGGGCACAACTAGACCCCAAATCTAGCATACATACCAAATTTCATCAACATCGGTCAATGCTAAGAGGCAAAAGTGTCGCGTACGGCGGACGGACGGCCAAATTTTTATTCGATTTTTGGATTCTACATACCTTGAAACGTGAACCATCAAATTTTGAGGGGGTGTTGAAATTTTTTGCTTGGACGATTCCAAAGGTTCATTATTGAAAATAATAAACCAAAATGGAGGCTATAGAATTAAAATGTATGCACATAGTCGCATTAACCATTACCGGACCAAGGTGTCACTATTGTCACCGAAAAAATCTCAGGAACTCTACAGCTGTTCCAAGGTGTCACCGGAATAACTTACAATTAAATTGCAACATTGAATTTAATAGACTGCAGAATTTTGTGTGGGCTATCTGAAGTCACGAAATTGAGTTACGACAAAATTTTCCAAAATAATTAAAATTCCAAAAGAAAAAAATTCCAAAATGTTCGCCATACCATCATTTTTGTCGATTTTTGATAACTTAGAAAAATTGTTAACAAAGTTCAGGTCTATCCAACACTTTGTAAAATGCAATTTAATTCTAGTTAATCTGGTGACACCCTGGGACAGCTGAGGAATTCATAAGATGTTTTCGGTGACACTAGTGACACCATGGTCCAATTAGGGTTAAATGCCTGGGAGTCAACATTTTATAAAAATTTCCAAAGATGGGGAGTAACTTTAAATTGGGGCTGTTTCACCTTTCAGTTGGGTCAATCAATGGGAAATGCAACTTTTGAATTTAAAACACTCATAAATAATTCCTTTGAAATACTATCGGTATGAAGCCGGTTTTCAGAAATTACGGGAAGTCACTGCCATCTACCTACAGTGACAAAAATAGTTGCGAGCCGTTGAAGAATGAGTTCTACTAGAGTAAAACGCTGCAAATTATCACTCGTCTACAAAATCACCAACCATCCAATATGAGGGAAAAAAAATCGAAAAAAATCAAAAAATTTTTTTTTTAAAATCAAAAAAAAATCAGAATTACCAACTATCGATTGCATTTTGGTCAGCTAAAATTTGAACGGAGATTAGGCCTCTTTTGCGATTCACACTCGTGTTTTGATTTATATATATAAGTTATGTTCGGGGTTCCACCAAAACAGTTTTTAAAAAAACACTTTCGATTTATTGACACGGAACTTCAAGCGAAATAACGGAACACCGGGCGTTAAGGACGAGCAGCAAGACGAGACTGACTCGCGGCAGTCAGTGCAGTTCCCTATATAGGTTCCTGCTGCTGAATAAGGATTTCTTAGGGAAGTCAGCATTTATGGTGACGTAACACCTCCCTCCCCAAGAGAAAAACTGCAGTGATAGAGTCACGAAGTTTTTGAAGTTAAGTTTAAAATTGAAATTTTTGAAGTTTGAGAAAATTGAAAACTAGAGTTTGAAGTTAAGTTTTGAATTTAAGTTTTTGAATATAAGTTTTTGAATTTAGGTTTTGAATTTAAAATTGAAAATTGGAGTTTGAAGTTAAGTTTTGAATTTAAGTTTTGATTTAAAATGGCTATGTTCCGTTATTTTTCTTTTCAATAATACAATGATTACAATGATTAAAAAATTTTACAATTCAATGATTACAATAGTAGAACAGAATACAAAAACAATAATACAGAATACAGAGTACAAAACGTACAAAACATTTACAAAAACGTACTGAATACAACGTACAAAAACAACGTACCAAACAATTGTTCAAAAAGTACAAAATAATCACAAAACAAAAACAAAGTACAAAAAGTACAAAACAATTTTAATTAAATAAGCAAACGGTAGGTATGTAAACAATAAACATAACAAAACATAAACCATCAACGGCATGGCGGGCATGATGTTGTCGCACTGTGCTTCATTGGGTTATGTGGATTTTTCTTGTACGGAGGTAATTGGTGACAGTGTAGCTAAATATGGAAATGAGAAATAAGTAGAGGAGGATAGTCCAAAGACTTGGCACGATTGTCGGATACCAGGAGAAATTTTACAATGGATAGTCGTCCAGTGGGTTGAGGTTAAGTTGAAATTGGTTAAAATTTTGTAAATCGAGGTCATCTATGTGAACTGACATTTTGGTGAAATTCAGGGAGTCAAGTTTTGGAGGGGGTAGACTGAGTAAGGTAGGGCTTCCAGTACTAAATAATTTAGTGGAGAGGATTTTGTTATGGTAATATACGGTGTCTAATACAGGGTTAATCAAATAAATTCCGCGTAAGCTAGGTAACTGTTTCCATTTTATCAGGGCTTTTGATTTGAATCTGGTCTTCATTAGGGAATACTGGTAGTAATTGGTTTGTCTCTGGTACTATGGAGATGTAATTTGTTTCTATATCGAGTTTAGTGAACTGACAACTTTTAGTGGAACCGTTAAATAGGATATTTCGTTCACATTGTGCTTTAGCTGGTGATGACATTTCAATATTGCAATAGAATATTTCATTTAATACACAACGAGTTGTAAGTGGAAGTACTTCATTGCCAGTATCGTAGTTTTTTAATAGATACCTAAATTGTGGTATAACCGTTGTATAACTACTATTATTGACATACCATGGAGTAGAATACAAGTAATACAGGTGGTAATTAGTGTTTTTATATACTGGTAATGTGAGGAAATAAATTATTCTATTACTTCTTATGTTACATTGTACCTTAATTAACGACTCGTAAGTTAGGAGGTCAGTCACATTTATTGATAGTTTTTGAAATTCAATTTCTAAGATATGGGTACTCATGATACTGGGGTGCAATATTCCTTGTTTACAGAAAGTTATTGATGTTTCTATTTCGGATAACAAATTTAGAATTAGGTTCATAGAAGACTGGAGATGGTAAACGATATCCTTGTACATCATGGTTTGTGTATCGATTGAGTTTAATACTGAGTTAATTTCTGAGAACTTATTCTTGATTTGTTCATTATTAAATTGGACTACCAATAGGGGGGGTTGGGTTTTATTGTAGTTGGCGATCAGTTGATCTACCACTGAATATTGTCGGGAATATTTCGCGTTTAAATTCTTGGTTCGTTTATCTAAATCATCGACGATTTGATCAAATCTATCTTTATCGTCGTTATCAAGGTTACCAGTTATTGCTTTTATTACTGTTCCGAGACCATTAATTAAACCTCTTCTCTGTCGAGAGTTCCCATGGGATTTTATGTTGGATATTTTCTGGTGTACTAGGAGTTGGACGTGTCTGAAAAAGGAATAGTATTCGTCTAGTTTATCTTGAATTTTTCGAGATTTTTGGCTGTGGTAAACGAGGGATGATAAATTAGCATTTAGATTATCGACTGCGGAGTAAATTCCAGAAAGTTCATAGTAATGAGTCAGTACGTGTTCAGTGTCTTCTAGTTCCGCAGGTCCCAAGTCAATAGGAATTATGCCTCCACTTCTATCAAGATTCTTGATTTCAGCGCCGATTGCGATTGGTGGGAGAACGAGAAGAAACCTGTAATCGCAACAAAGGAGTTATTTCCTAGGTCCTTTCCAAGGTCCGCGGAAGGTTTTGTCGGGTGTTGAATTTTCAGGTTGTTCTATATCTGAATCAGTTAAGCTATCTGAATTTGAAGTTGTCTCTGCTGCTAATTTCTTAGGTCGTTTTATGTTGGAGACGTGGATCTTTTTCTTTGTATTGTGATGTCTAGGAATTATCTCTGCCGTTTTCTTTTCGGGATCTACAGACTTTAGGGTTTCTTTATTATATTTGTTTTTGGTTTTACTCATTAATTGTTTGTTCTTTACGTAAACGGTTTGAGGGAGATTTGGAATTTCTTCTCTATTTTTATTGACTTTTTCTATGACTCCTTCTTTTGTTTGATTACTACGATTGTGAATTTCATAATATAACGCGGCTATACGTTCTTTATGTTTCGATGTGTAATCATTTAGCAGAACTTGTTCTAAGTCAGCTTCGAGGGGATTTCCTTGTTCAATATGACCGTTCACTACTTCGAAGGGAGTTAGGCTAGTTACAGAATGAATTGAATTGTTGTTAGCTATGAGTGCGTACTTTACTTTAGTGACCATCGAGTCGCAAGAAAATTCGGGTCTGTTGTTTATAAGTCTGATATGCTCTATTAGGGTGGAGTGGAATCGTTCAATTATACCGTTACTGTTTGGATTTTGGCTGCAGATAAAATTGGTTTCTATTTTATGAAGGTTCAAGAGTTCCTTTACCAAAGATGAATCGAACTCAGCTCCATTGTCGGAGACAATCATTTTCGGAATTCCGTGATGGGTGAAGAAGGTTAAGAGGTTTTTGACTGATTCTAAGCTTGAATTGGAGGTCAAGTAATAGGCTTGGGCGTATTTTGAAAAGGCGTCGACTATGGTGAGGAATTTACTGCCGTCCAATGTGAATTTATCCAAATGTACGATCTCAAATGGTCTGGTCGGCGTGGGGGTTATGTTGAATTTAGGTTTAATGGGTGCTCTGTCATATTTAGTGCTGAGGCATGTTTCACATCTATTGATAAAGTTTTGGATCGATATCTTTTGATTAGGCCAGAAGTAGGTTCTTTTGAGTTTTGCATAGGTTTCAGCTATTCCTCTGTGATTCGTCTTACCTAAATGATAACTGGATATGAGGTGTTCGACTTCGTCTTCGTTAGTTATGTCCTGAAATAATTGATTGAATTTAGTCATTTTGATTGCATATTCTTTGAATACGTCCATCATTACTTTTGCGAATCGTTGGTATGTTTCGCATTTGTCGTCGTTATAAAAATATATCGAGTATTCAATATGAGGACGAACGTACTCTTTCACGAAATTAATTACGTCGTGTTCAAAGTTAGGTTTTGATAATTCCACGGTTAATCTTGTTTTAGTTCCAGACGAAGGATTATGACTTTTGTCGGTTTTGGCTTTCCTGATGTTGTTTTGATCAGTATTTGATTAAGTCCATGATTCACAACTCCTTCTTTGATCGGGATAGTTAAAATCGTGCTTCCTTCTGCGTTTGAATGTACAGTGCTCATAGAATCAGAATTACGGTCGTGGGATTAACTTCCAAAGATTGATTTGTTGTGTCTAGTTGTTCTATTAATCTATTAATTTCTAAGGGATCGAGAAGTTCTAGGTAGTCTTTGTCGATTATTGTGCCTATGATTTTGTCTATCTCATCTGATGGAGGATCAAAACTTGTTGATGGAATAGGGTCGTTAGTATCATTATTATTTAATTCAATTCTAGACAGTGCGTCGGCTACGTGATTAGCCGATCCCGGTTTATATTTGATGACGAAATCGTAATCAGTTAGTTTTAATCTCCAGCGGAATAATTTTGAAGAGCAGTCCTTAAGGCTGAAGATCCATTGCAATGGACGATGGTCTGTATACAAAGTAAACTTTCTCCCGTAGAGGTAAGGTTGGAAGTTCTTTAGAGCAAAGAGGATAGCCAAAAGTTCTTTTTCTATAGTGGAGAGTTTTCTTTCTGAATCATTTAGAGTACGACTAGCAAAGGCAATTGGGAGGTCTGAACCACTATGAAACTGACTTAGTACGGCGCCGAGTGCAAAGTCACTGGCGTCGCAGGTGACGTTAAATTCTTTTTCAAAGTCTGGATATTGTAAAATGGGATCATTGGTTAGCAAAGTCTTGCAATGTTCAAAACATTCTTGGCAAAGAGGGTCGTTATACGTTACTGTTTTATTTTTCTTAAGACAAGTTGTTAAAGGTTTAGTTAATTTTGCGAAGTTATTGATAAATTTTCTGTAGTAGCCGAGTAAACCTAAAAATTGTTTAATTTCTTTCTTTGTTTTTGGGAGCGGAAAATTTGAGATGGCATCAATTTTGAGCAGATTCGGTTTTACGCCATCCGGTGTTATGACGTGTCCTAAGAAGCTAATTTCCTTTCTCAGGAACTCCGTTTTATCCAATTGAACTTTAAGGTTTGACTCCCTGAGTCTCTTGAATACTTGCCTAAGTCGATCGCAGTGTTCTTGCAGACTAACGCTGTAAATTAAGATATCATCGAGATAAACAAGGCAGATCTCATTTTGTAGACCTCGGAGAACAGAATTCATCAGTCTTTGGAAGGTAGGGGGAGCATTCTTCAACCCAAAAGGCATCCTCAGGAATTCATAGTGTTCGTTCTCTGTGGAAAAAGCCGTTTTTGGTATTGAGGATTCGACTAGCTCGCATTGGTAAAACCCTGACCTTAGATCTAAGCTGGTAAAGTATTGACATCGGCCTAGTTTATCCAGTAAATCCGTGATGTTTGGTAACGGAAATTTATCGGAAATTGTTTTCTCATTTAGCTTACGATAGTCAATGACAAGGCGGTATTTTTGCTTTCCCGAAGCATCTAGTTTTTTAGGAACTACCCATAGAGGGGCGTTGTACGGTGAGTTGGAGGGTCCGATAATGTTTTGTTCTAGCATTTCTCCCATTTGACGTTTTACTTCGTCCTTGTAAATGCTTGGGTACCTATATGGCTTCACGTAAACTGGCAGTTCGTCCGTAGTTCGTATGTGATGTTTTACGTCGTTAGTGAATGTCAGTGGTTGGTCGTCGGTCTGGAAAATGTCCGAGAATTCTTTCACTAAATTTTGAATAACCTGTCTCTCTTCATTGTTCATATGGTCTAGGCGGAGTTTCTGTAAGTCAAGTTTCGTTTGATTGGTCGATTTCCGTGATCTGGGTAAAGGTCCTGTGCTGTCGGATTCTATGAAAAGGTTGTCTAAAATGGGTTCCGCAAGTATTGGGTTTTGTTGTTTGAAACTACGATTTTCTTCTGTCGGATTCATTAAGTGGACATGAGCGTAAAAGTTTTTAACCAGTGCTAAGCATTGAGGAATTTCGATTTTGTTGAACTCTGTTCGGGGTATGATTGCTTCGCCATTTTCGATATTTTTGATTTTAATTTTCACTTGTTGGATAGTTCTTGCTTCAATTAGATAGGACTCCGTAGGGGTTGATGAACTAGGATCTGAATCAACAAATAATAATTTCAGTGCTAAATGGGGTGTTTTTAAGATGTTTTTGTCGAAATCTACAGTGGCTTTAATAAATTTGAGATTGTCCATGCCTAACAGCATATCGAATCTATTGTGGAATTTGAATAGGCTGAACGGAAGGTTCAGTCCACGGGCTTTAAACAAATTCCCGCATGGCACTGAGGATTTTTGGTAAATTCTCGAAGTACCATGGGCGGTTCTAAGGAGTCCTGAATCTGGTTCTATTTTCATTGGGAAGTAATTGTATGCAGTTTCGGGATTTATAAAACTTCTTGTGCTGCCGGTATCTATCAGAATTTTGAGGTTTAGGTCGGGCATAATTATATAAGGAAGAGATTGTTGATTATTTGGAAAGTTCAACAATTCGATGACGGGAGGCTCGTCACCCCTAAAAAATGGTCTTGTTCAATGGCTGTGTTTTCAAATTGTTGATTTAACTGCTCTATCTGTTGGTCATACGGGTTATATTGTTCGGAGTAGCCTTGTTGGATTTCGTCTCCCTAGTTAGGGTCAAAATATTGAGCATTTTCATTTTTTAGTTCTGTATACCGATTTTCCGGATCCATTAGATGGAAATTAGTGTTTCTCGTTGAAGTTGACATAGGTGTGGGCTTTTGGTCGTTTTCTGTTTTAATTTTTGGGGGCCAGTTCGGTCTCGTATTTTGGTTGGAATTTGGGTTTCGCGGATAGAAACTTTGATTATTTCTCTGGAAACTCTGGAAATGGTTTTGTGGGGGTCCTCTCGAGAAATTGGAGAAGTTATTTTGTGGAGGTCCTCTTGTGAAATTTTGGAAATTCCTGGGAGCAAAGTTGGACTGATAATTTAGTTGTTGGGGATTCGGTATGAATGGCCTGGGTGTGAATCTGTTTGTAATCTGGGGTCTGTTAGCATTAGGAGCGGAAGTAGTCGGTCTTGTGGAGAACGGCGCGGTCGTTTTACTACCGGGTCTCAGATTAAAGTCATTCGTGAGCATAGATAACGCGATGCCAAATAACGATAACGCGTTTGGGTTGCTGGGGTAGGGTAATAGAGGGTGTTTTTATCTCCTCGGAGCCCTTCTTATCCCTACCCAAGTCAAGGTCATGCGTCCCCGTCGCGCAACCCGGGCCCCCTGAGATGAGCAGAGGTGGTCCCATTAGGTTTCCTTGGTGGACCCCTCTTGTAGTTCCAGGGGTGGCTGAATGACCCTCTGGCGATTAGGGAGGGGACCCTTGTTACCGGGTTCCCTGACCCTTCTAAAATGTGCTTCCCCCGTTATGAACACAAATGACGACGAGCCTCATAACCCCCGCCGGCCCATTGGCACGCGGGGTTCTGGGGGAGGCGCTCAGAGGCGCCCCAGGCAGGGGCGTCGGCCATCCTCTCCTTCCTCCTCTTCCTCATCATCCCTTCCCTCTTCCTCTTCCACTGCCTCTCTGAACCACCAGTGTGCCCATTGTGAGCGAGCATTCACTACCAGGTCTGGCCTTGGTCTCCACGTCAGACGGAAGCATCCTGTTGCTGCTAATGCTGCAATTGAAATAGAAAGAGTACAGCCTAGGTATGCTTCCGAGGATCTGCGCAGGATGGCGGGTGATGAGGTGGTGGCTGTGCGCAGTGGGGTACGTAATATCAATGTCTATTTAAGTGAGCGTTTTCCCACACGCACAGTCAATGCCATCTCAAAACTCCGCCAGAGGCCTCACTATAGGCAGCTTGTCCAGGATGCTATCCTGGCAAATAGCAGTGGGGCCTCTCCTGCATCTCCTATTGCTGACGTGGAGCAGCAGCCTGCCATTCAGAATCCCTCCCCCGGGACCTCCGGTCTTCTTGCCGATCTGAAGACCGAAGTCATGAGGCTCGGGGGGCAGGTAGGCCGCATTGAAGGCTACGAAAGCACCTACCTGCAGGATCTGGCGAGGCGGGCTGCTGAAGGGTCAGAAAACCTGGAGGATGAGGTTGCAGCCTATCTAGGGAGAATCTTCCCGCAGGTTGGGGATGCGACCGTGACGCGGCACCAAAGAGGACCTCCTCTTAGAATGGTGTTGCGTGGAGGTCGCAGAGCAGCTAAGCAAGCAAGACGGCGGGAGTACCACCGGGTTCAGAGTTTGTGGAGGAAGCATCCGGCGCGTGTAGCTGCGGAGGTACTGGAGGAGCCTGGGGAAAATCAAGTTCAACCCCCTCTCCAGGAGTTTGTGGACTTCTGGGAGCCACTTTTGAGTGCTCCCAGTCATGAACCTGGAGAGCGAGTGGTTCCCCCAGTCTCCACCAGGGATTCCTTACGCGGCATCATGTGTTCGCCGGTGCTACTTGACGAGGCACATAAGTGCCGTGTCAAGAACTCCACTTCTGCTGGACCTGATGGTATTTCCGCCCGTCGCTGGAATAAAGCACCTAAGACGATTAAGCTGCTCATCCTCAACCTACTCCTCCTTGCGGGAAGACCCCCGAAAGCGTTAACCCGTACCCGAACAGTGTTCATCCCAAAGAAAGGGGGAAGTGGGCCTGGAGGCTATCGACCGATCTCTGTGTCCTCGGTAGTCTTCCGCCACTTCCAGAAAGTACTGGCATCTCGCCTCCAGGTGGCTGGTGTCATTGGTGACGTCCAGAGAGCGTTTCGGCCAGCGGATGGCACAGCGGAGAACCTTACAGTTCTCCAAACTGTCATCTCGCTGGCCCGTCTTAAACGCCGGCAATTACATCTCGCCGCTCTGGATGTCGCTAAGGCCTTTGACACCGTCAGTCACTTTGCCCTGACCGATTGTCTTCATGGTGTCGGGGCCCCAACTCGATTAATTGAGTATGTGGCCTGTCTGTACCATGAAGGCGTGACGGTCCTAGAGGCAGGAGGTGAGATGTCAAGGGATATAATGATCGGGCGAGGGGTACGCCAGGGGGTTCCCCTATCACCACTCCTCTTCAACCTGGTCGTGGATACGGCCTTGGGTAAGCTGCCCACAGAAGTAGGGTTTGATCTCGCCCCTGGGGTGCGAGTAGGAGCATTGGCCTTTGCCGATGATGTTATCCTACTCGCAGAAACCCGTGAGGGCTTGCAGATTGCCCTCAACGCATTTGCTAAGCAGCTAGCCAGGTGTGGACTTGTGGTCAACCCCGATAAATGCGGGTCGGTCTCCTTGGTCCCGTCGGGTCGCCAGCATAAGGTGAAGGTTGTGGATGGGGGTTTTGTCATTGGACAATCCCCCATTCCTTCCCGATCTGTGTTGGAGGTTTGGCGGTACCTTGGAGTCGACTTCATGGGGGTGGCCACCATTACTGCCAGCCGTGTGGACCTTGGTAGAGCGCTAGCTCGCGTTACCAAGGCTCCATTGAAGCCACAGCAGAAGCTACGCCTCCTCCGCACGTACTTACTGCCAAAGCTAACCTATGGTTTAGTCTTTGGTAGGCTTACGGCGGGGAAGCTGCAGGAATTAGATCGTGAAGTACGCTCTGCTGTGCGCTCTTGGCTGAAATTCCCGCCTGGTGTCCCAAGTGCCTATTTTCACGCACCGGTCAAATCCGGTGGGCTTGGTATTGTGTCCCTCTCAGCAAGCATCCCCTCTCTGCGCCGCCAGCGCCTGCTAGCCCTCCGAGGGTCGAGCTGGGGGGTCGCCCATGCTGCTGCTGATCTTGATTTTGTCAGGCAGCAGTTAGCATGGTGCGACCGAGCAACACCATCTGCTCCAAAACCCAGTTCGTCTGCTGAGTTCGCTGCTGTGCTGCATGAATCAGTAGATGGTAAGGAACTCCGACAGTGCTCCGAAAGCCTAATCTCTTCCCAGTGGGTAGATTGGGCTTCGGAGGGCATTGGGGCCCGCGACTACCGCCACTTCCACGCCGTCCGTGTGGCATCTCTGCCAACTGCGGTGAGGTGTACGAGAGGTAGTCGTGGGGCAACCCTACCCCTTTGCCGCGCCTGTCGGAGTCGAAGTGAACATCTTTATCATGTGGTGCAGCAGTGTCCACGAACTCATGGGGGCTGCATTCTACGTCATGATGCGGTCGCCAAGCAGATAGCAGGTGCCTTGTCATCTAGCAGCTGGGATGTTGAGAGGGAGAGGTTATACCACATGCCGAGTGACCAGGGTAAGAAGCCCGACATCGTTGCCGTCAAGCCTGACCAGTCTTGCATTATCCTGGATGTCCAAGTTGTCAATGGCAGCTTGGACATGGAGCAGACTTGGCGGGCTAAGATAAGGAAATATGACACGAATGATTTACGGCAAGCGGTGTCGGAGCTAAAAGGAGTGGCACCCAACAACATCAGGGTGATGGCTGCAACATTGTCATGGCGCGGAGTGTGGTGCGGGAAAAGCGCCACGGAGTTACGCGAGTTGGGCATCTCGGTAGGCGTACTCCGTGGTATCACCACCCGCGTCCTGCTCGGCTCATATTTGAACTGGTGGTCGTTCTATAGAGGCACTTCCCTTCATCCCTCTCTCCCACCCCCACCATCCTCATCTTCCCTAATCCCGAGGGCCGGCGTCGGGTGAGTCCTGGGCGTCCTCCCCATTATATTTGATTTATTTATTTATTTTGTATTAATGGCGTGCCCCCTGCGTCTTTCAGGGGAGTTTATTTAAAAAAAAAAAAAAAAAAAAAAAAAAAAAGAATTGGCGGGAGCCTTCGTTCTAAGAAGACTACTCCACGGTTCTGCTATACCATGCACAAAAACAAGCAGGGCTAGGCCTTGCATATACTGCACAAGTAATCGTCCGCCATCTCCAGGAATCTTCATCTGAAGATAAGCGACTTGGGCATTTAACACGCTACTTACACGATCGTGGAAGCTGAAACAATCTTCTTGCAAAGTTTGTTTCAACTTTGACAATTCTATGGTCAACGTGTACGTGTCCCTCTTATCGCTATAAGTTTGAACTAGAGCATTCCGCAAATCCAAATAAGTTTCTATTGATTGAATATAAATTTTGTCGGCTATGCCGGGTCCCAACTTGGATGTAAAAGCTCCAAGTATCACGTCGTTTTGGAAATTATTGGGATTTGTGGAATCGTGAAATTTGGCATAAATTTTATCGCATTGTTTGATATATTTAGCTAAAATTAGTGGTTCCCCATTGAAGTTTGGTATTATTTCGCTGTACTCCCTCTTGTATTCTAGAGGTCCTCTTCTGGGTGCTACTGGGTTTGAGTTCGAGCCTGAAGGGCCTGGAGGAGGAGGAGGCGGTGCTGGGCCACCAGTACCAGCATTCGATGGTTCCACGTCCGAATCGTCTTCGAGGTCCGGATGGTCTGGGAATAGCGGTAATTCCGGGATCGGGTTAAGCGCCATTTGAATTAGTTGAGCGGCGTTGATTGGGTTTCCGGGAGGTAAGGGGATGTCCGAGACGTTTACGTTTTGTCTATGCATTCTGCGTAGGTTATTCCAGTCCCAAAAACTGGAGTGCTTGTTATTTTCCGTTTGCTTAGGAATTGTTAATAAAAATTATTAGGCAATTGCCAATAAATTTAAATAGAATAATTAGATTTCTTCGTAGATAATTTCTTAAATTCTTCTTTGTTTCTTTATTTCTTCTTTAAAAATTTCAATTTTATTTTAATTCTTTATTTTCTTTATTTCGATTTTTAAATTTCTTAATTTTAGGATCGCCGGTGAGGGGCAGAACAGTTTCGTTTTACCACAACAAGGTACCCGGTCGATGTTTATTCTAGGATCGCCGGTGAGGGGCAGAACAGTTTCGTTTTACCACAACAAGGTGCCCGGTCGATGTTTAAATTCTAGGATCGCCGGTGAGGAGTTTGAACGATGTTCTTTCGCACTTAACTCCTAGCCGTGCCCGGTCGATGTTTAAATTCTAGGAACGCCGGTGAGGAGACTGAACGATGTTCTTTCGCACTTTACTCCTAGCCGTGCCCGGTCGATGTTTAAATTCTAACTGGAGAGAGGTGTCTAATTTTGTTGTACTTACAAAACCAGCAACATCTCCAGGAGTCTGCTTGCTGCTGCGATGATGTTGACGATGAACGTAATCCTTACGCGGGGTGCACTTGATCACTTCCGATATTCGTTCGAAAAAATCAAGTTAGGTCCTTACTTCAACAGTTAAAACTGAAATTCCCGTTCTGAAAAGTCCGAGAATCAGTGTGTCCTACCGAGATTGCGCCAGTTATGTTCGGGGTTCCACCAAAACAGTTTTTAAAAAAACACTTTCGATTTATTGACACGGAACTTAAAGCGAAATAACGGAACACCGGGCGTTAACACCTTCAATGCGGGTCTCAAAGTCGTGCAACCCTGCCGTACTGAACATTTTTCGAGCTAGAAACTCGATATTGGTGAATTGGAACGCAAAATTCGTATTAAAGTTCGGCATCAAAAACGAAACAATGTTTTAGACGGTTGAACTCATACTGAAGACGAAAAAAAGCAAAAAATGGAATATATCAAAAAGGGGAGGTACCAGGCCCCCTCTGCAAAGAGAGTTGAAATGCTAGGTATGACCGGTCGTCCGTATGGCAGGTATGCAGGGATGACCGGTCGACCGGTCATCCGCACTGAAGGTGTTAAGGACGAGTAGCAAGACGAGACTGACTCGCGGCGGTCAGTGCAGTTCCCTATATAGGTTCCTGCTGCTGAATAAGGGTTTCTTAGGGAAGTCAGCATTTATGGTGACGTAACATATATATATTTCAATATAAACCCTTAAATTTTCGTAGTGAGCGAACGGTTTGTCCTACAGAGCTCCGCGTGGTCTCAAAAAATGTTAAAAATTCCATAGAATCTTAAATTGAAGGAAAAACAAATTTTTTGAGTTAGGGCGTTTTCAAAATTTCAAAATTGATTTTGGAACCCTACATACCAAATTTCATCAAAATCGGTCAATGCTAAGTGGCAAAAGTGCCGCGTACGGCGTACGGCGGACGGACGGCCAAATTTTTATTCGATTTTTGGATTCTACGTACCTTGAAACGTAAACCATCAAATTTTGAGGGGTGTTAAAATTTTTTTTTTCTTGGTCGATTTCAAAGGTTCATTATTGAAAATAATGAACCAAAAATCATGAGACAAAAAAAGTCGGAAATTAGTAGTGGAATCGAACCCCGGCCGGTGGTTTGACTTTAAACCGTAACACCCTGTAGAGTGCTACGAATATATCGATACCTTAAAGCACAAAGGCGCTATGTCCATCCACCTTCCACATTTTTTATATTTTTTTAATTTCAGAAAAACTCAAATTCAACAAAACTATTATTGAGTTTTCTTGACGATAATAACTTGAAAATTTATTGAGGAAATTAAAGAGTTTAGTGTAATAAGCCATTATTTTAGGAATTGTGCATTGGTGATAATTTCTCTTGCGTTTCCCTCAAAACTCCATTTTTGGACATAGCACCTTTGTGCTTTAAGGTATCGATATGAACCATTGGGTCGTATGAATTTCAAACTATAACACTATATATTCGGAGAACGGTTCGTATATTAGAGAGTTAGAAACCACTGGAATTGAGCTTGTGAGGGTTTCATCATCTGACAGCTCAAAAGTCTCAGCAAAAGATACAGATATGAAGAGAACGGAGATTGCGGGTGAAGGGGCGGGATATCTGTGGCTGGGAGCTGTTATAACTTTCGTGAGTAAGGCCGTGAAAGAATTCTATTAAGGATACCAGACTCTTCAAGAAGCATCCCTGCGGAACCGGTTGACTAAATTAAAAACGGGAAAAGAGAAGAAAACTGGACGGGAAGGGGTAACGGACGAAAAGGATGGAACAAGAAAAGGGACCGTGGACGGGCGGAGGAAAAATAATCTCCCAGCTCTTTTTGTAAGCCATTAGGAGTCGAGTGGCCGAGAGGGGTCCACGGAGAAGTGAAGTGAGTTGGGGAACAAAACTAATCGTGGTGACGATCAAGCGGGACTTTGAGTAACTTGGAGGAGACTCCCGACTTGGAGGATGTCTCATCTTTCAGAGTTCCCTGGAACCGACCTGCTACACTTGAGCTGCTTCTGATACGGTGAAAGATTCTTTAACGGTGATATCAAAGTGACCATATGTTCAAGTCAGTTCGGCAACACTGTGCAATTTATCGAAGGTGAGGTCTTTCATTATGAATATACCTTAGAATGGTGATCGGCAGTTTTGACATAATGAACTAGCTTCCTCAAGACTTTAATAGCTGGCGTGGAGGGGAAGTCGCAAGATGTAACCGTGAACTAGTGATCCGCAAAAGGAAGAAAAACATTCTACCTGACTACGGGCAGCACCAGATATCATTATACTATTCTGGGCTGGGGCTGAACAGATCATATATAAGCTAGGGATGGGTATCGATACTCGATATTTCAAAATATCGATACTTTCGTACCGATACTCGATATTTTAGTATCGATACTGCACTATCCGATATTTTTGGATATCGATACTTTGGATCCGATATTTCTAAATATCGAATATCGATACTGTTCTCGCGGAAAATTCAACATAATAGTTAAAAAATGAAGAAGATAGAGAGGCTTTTATGTCATTACTCTTTTGTTGCTCAAATAACGTTTATGTCATGGAAAAAATCACTCTGCTTGGACTCTTAATAGTGAAAAATGAATAAAAGCTGTTGAAAAAATGATTTTTCTTGAGAAAATTGTATGATATTGATAGTTTGTGTCACTAAAGTATCGATACTCGATATTTTAAAATATCGATACTCATGCCCAACGATACTTGGGATATCGATACTCGGATACGATACAGTATCGATACAAAATATCGATACTTTTATAACGATACCCATCCCTAATATAAGCACGCAAACCTACTGTATGTATCGTTTCATCATTAAACGAAATCACATGTAGAATAGGTAGAACATATGATTGATGGCACTCCTCTTGTTGGCGGACCAGGAGAGAGGAAATTGCCACCTATCGGAAGCAGCAGTCGATATCCTCAAAATCCTGAATGGGATCGATGGCGCTCCTCTTCTTGGAAAGGAACTTACTAGAGAGCCTGGATTTCTTTTGGTTTCTTGTTTTCAATAATAAACCTCTCTATAAAATAATAGTATAACCTCTACAAAATGTCATGTGATGCTGTAGCATCAAGAGCTCCGAATATTCTGGGTTTTGTTGACCCACCGCCGGGCGCGAGCCGACTTGTAAAAAGCGTTGAATTTATCATTTATAAGTCGTGGTTTATTTTGTGTAACGGAATTAATTCAAAGAAAAACAATTCTAAATAACTTGAAAACATATTTGGAGCGTTTTGGCCTGAACAACAAATAATATTTGTTATGTATTATATAACATTCCATAATATATATTTTCTTATTTCTATAATAGTTAATAGTTTCTATAATAATTCTATAACTGTTGGATTAGTAATAGGAACTACTAATTTCAACATAATCAGTCCAAAATTGGTACCAAAGTACCAAAAAATCGTTGGAAAGAAACTAAGAAGTCCATGGACAAAACAAAACACTGCAGGTAGGTAAGCATCTGCTAAAAAAAAAAAAAAAAAAAAAATCTTCTAGATCAAATATTAGCACCTATTTCAATTGAAAAAATTAACAAAAAATCTGAGAAAAATCACGTAGAAGAAAATAAGAATCACAGAAAATAACTTTGAAAAAATTGCATA
This sequence comes from Apolygus lucorum, assembly GCA_009739505.2. Taxonomy (NCBI): domain Eukaryota; kingdom Metazoa; phylum Arthropoda; class Insecta; order Hemiptera; family Miridae; genus Apolygus; species Apolygus lucorum. The sequence goes on from CM019182.2 coordinate 29,479,034, forward strand.
TCCCATAAATGCTAAGGAGAATAGTTACTTCAACATTAGCCATAACAACGAAATTGCACATCTTCAAAAATTAGTATCGTATCCCCTCCATAAAGAAAAAATTTGAATCTAAAAATTGAATTTAAAATCAAATTTGAATAGAAGGAACGAATTAACTTGCAAAAATTAAGTTACACTACCAGGCGCGCGCTTCACAGAATGCGGTGGACCTGTCCCCTTCTAAACATGGAATGTAACTCATCATCATTTGTTTTGCTGCTAAAAACCACTCGAATGTATCGGGCATTTCCTGAACAAAGATTACCTAGAGGCGTCAAGACATTTCCTGGACCTCTTCTCACTCGTTTTGGTAGAATTTCGGTTTTACCGCACTGAGTGCGACCGCGCGCCCGGCGGTGTGTTAAGAGATGTATCCGAAACATCTCGTATACAGAGGGCGTTGTTCTCCTACATACAATTATTTGTACGATTATGGAGTAACCTGCAGTCCATGTTACAATGTACACGATGAGTGTTACCTTTCAATGAATTCTGAACTATGAATCTGAATTCTCAAATTATAATGTTCAACAAAAACTGGTTAACGCCAATTTACAGTGTCATTCTCTTTCAATGCCTCATTCAAGTTCAATGTCCAAAATTATGAGGCACAGGTTCCTATTTCTACGTCCTATGTGCTTGGTAAACGCTCGTAGTTAAGCAAAACCGAACTAGGTACTTCCTCCAAGCCAACAACTTCGACTTCCTTTCCTAACAGCTCTCCATTATCAAATGCCACATCTTACCTATCCGAATCAGAGACTTTTTTTATTTTTACTCTATTTTTCGATTGATTCCTGTTGCGGTCATATTTATGTATTATCATTGTATTCTGTCACACTACTCAGCGCTGTTTGTTCACAATAAACAAACAGCAATAAAAATGATAAGATAAGATATCTTACTATAAACCTCTTTGTGAATTGGCATTGGCCTTACCATTAATCTAATGATCGATGAACTTTTCTTTTCATGTAGGCTAACCATAATGTGTTTATTAGAACCAGCAGATCAGAAACGTGAAACGGAGCCTAATATTAGCTTGCTTACAGGAACATTCCCAATCTGAAGACCCATACAATAATTCATTGGAACATAAATTATGTCTTACAATATAAGTGAATGGGGAGTATTAAATCGATTTGGCTGCTGTAATACACTTTATCTGAATCCGAACTTTGGAGCAGGATATTTCGCATGTCCAAAACCGGTGGCTTACCAATCACCTTGAAATCCAAGTGGTATATTTGAAACGTCAATCCTCAACTAACCTCGAAGTGTCAGCGAATTTGGAAGAGCAGGTTTTAAAGAAATGCTGTGCGTTGGGGTTAACGTTCCGCATTAGCAAGGGCCAATGATCCAAATAACACAATTATGAAAATCGTTGTGGATCATTCAGAGCCCAACCCGCACAGATTCCGAAGAATGTTAGTGGATTTTTTTTCCCATTTAGTAATCTGAATGCAAACAGACAGGGAGCCCACGATCCAAAATTTATCAGAAACGAGTACAGTATGAGAAGTTAGCAGAAATTTTAGAATATTTTTCTTAAAACCCTTATCTAGTTTGGTGTTTTTGAAGCAATTGCATGATACTTATCTGTTACTAAAGCACTGTATACGATTGGGTACACATAAAAAATACAACATTTTCGTACAGCTTGAGAGCTCCCTAATGAACGAACTGTACAGACTGGCCAAAGTCCCAACTCCTAAACAACGCAAGCGCATTAACAAAAAAAGTCCCTAACAAAGCCAAGACCTTCGTCTTCTTTTTTTTCCACCCGACATAAAAAGAAGTAACTTGACAGCCATCCTCGAAAAATGGGCGACCGAAAAAGTTTGTGAATTAAAAGTGTTCCCTCGGAGGAGGAGAGCTCCATTGTAGTTTGGAAGTTACGATCTCACGCTGGAAGGGCAAAGGGATGTTCGTCGTATTGACCACGGTGCGTTAACTATTCGGTCTGAACTTACAACATCCCACAGTTTGTCTTTCGGCTTGTGTTATCGTAAAGGCATTCCTTACTTCTGCACTTGATTTCAATATAGCTTCCACGGCTTGTCAACTCCAACCAACTTTCTCTTCCTCTATTATGAATACCTCTGGCGAGGAGAGGTGGTAGACTTTCGTCTACAGTATTCTGTTTGTCCGCTCCGCCAGACTGAGCTCTCTCAGCGCAGTTTCTCTCCATCCTTGATGGTGTACAACACTCCATTTAAACTTTGGAACAATGGGGTTTCTTGTCAAATATCTCTGCCTCCTCAGTGCAACGCGTTTATCTCACAGTCATGATTATTGTTTGGAACAGTGATCAGCATAACTTGAAGTCAGCATCCTAATAAAACTGTGTATTAGGAAATTTTAGAAATACAACTGAGAAGGCACCCAAAACAACTACCATTATCCCTAAACAATAAAATCAATTTGTACGTGTTTCATTCAATGATGAAAAGATTAAATATTCATGTTACTCTATGATAACATGTTAGAGTAACATGGACAAAATTACTTGATCTGAAAAAGGTTAGACTGAATCGTGATTATCAGAATAATGTCGATAGTTTCCAATTATGTCGAATACGTTCTGACTTTTGAGTTTTTGAAGAACCAAAATCGAGTCTCATAGAAAGTAAAAAAAAAAAAACAGGTTATAGGATAACAGTATTAGTGCGCTCACAAGCGTTAATTTTGTTCCTGAAAATTGCGTTAGTGTCGGCCACAGAGTACTGGAGACAAGTCGGACCTTGATTTCGAATAGAAATTCCAGGTAAAAGAAATTTTCCCATGGCTGTTGTTCACCAAAATTATTGACATAAAGAGCTGAAATGTTTACCAATATATTCTCATTTCGTGAGAGTAAAGCAAAAATATGTACGATATCGATCGTAGGTAACTCTCAATTGATTTTCAGAGCTTCCACATCGAAAAGAGAAGAAAGAGTGATGGCTTCAACCCGAAATCACAGAAAATGATGGAACTGTGAGAATGCTTTGTAATCGCTGGTAGTCCCATACCGTACCCAATACAAAGCAGATAATATCATCCCGTGCATCTGGATTTTTTCAACACGTTGATAAGATACCTGAGATATGAAGGTATACTAGGTAAAATTTTCAGCTCTCTAGCTCAATAAAAACTTTAATTTTGGTATTTAATATTGGTGAAAAAAAGATACCTTTATTTTCAGAGTTCTCGAGCTAGGGCACTATTGAAAATGTCAACCCTTAATTTTCACCCCTTAGGGGGTGTTTGGTGACAGGCATCAACCAAAATCTTCGGGGCACAACTAGATCCCTAATGGAGCCCATATACCAAATTTCATCAAAATCGACCCATGGTAACTAAGGAAAGGGCCGCGTACGGCGGACGGAAGGAAAAATGTTTATTCGATTCTCGGATTCTACGTAACTTGAAACGTAAACCATCAAATTTTGAGGGAAGTTAAAAAAAAATTCCTTGGTCGATTGCAAATGTTCATTATTGAAAATATTGAACCAAAAATACAACCATCATTCAACAAGCAATACAAAAAAGGTAAACTAACTAAGTAGAAGAGTTCCTACCAAAAACTCCTACGAAATCCTATGATTATTCTCTTATAGTTGACGTCCTAATTGACGGGAAAACTGACAGCGTAGAGTTTGGACACTGGAAACACTCTCACAGTGATTATTGTCGAGCAACAGCAATAAATTACTACTAAACCAATGCACGTCGTTCAACGTAGTAGGTATGTGAATAAAACTTTATATCAACAAGAAAATAAATCAGGAAGATTGAGGGTTTCATTTCAGTATTATAGGACATGACATGTTTTGAAGAAAAAAAATGCGTTTCTAAGTTGGAGCAAGTTGAATAAGCAATTAGGACTAGGGAAGCCGATTCCCCAAGCACAGTTGACACGTTTGAAATATTCATCTCCGGTGTTTATTGTGTCGTTGTAAAGTGGTTTTATGACGCGAAATCTCACGCTTGAAACTTGAAATGTAACGGGGTCAAGGGAATCCTCTGGAGAAAACGGAAAATGTTATTTAGTTTTACGAGGTCTGTTGGGAAAACTCCACTCGGAGTAGCGAACTACAAGCCAAGTAAGACTAAGAAAAGGGAATTATTTGAAGCAAGCCCGTTGGCAATTATACTTCCCGCAACTCGGTCGTAAAAATGACGTCTTCTGGTCTGTTACATTGAGATAGCATGGTAATAATTAAGACTGCCCTCCCGCCCCGAAACGAGTTTACGAGAAAAAGAGAAGGAGTTAGCAGCCGATAAAGTAAGTGCAAGTAGGCGAAAGGATTAATCTCAGAAAGTAGTGACTCCAAAGACGGTTAAGGATGGGTGGAGTATGAATGGGAGAAATGGTGGAGGGGAGAGCCTGTCTTCTAATGACGTCATATTTCTTAATCCTCAGACGCAAAGCCTGAGAAATGATCCCGCTCTTTCCTTTTTACGGTGAGATTCGGGATGCAAGAGGCCTCGAGAAAATTATGAAATTTTGTCCGCATTAGTCACGTCGACCCTCTAATGCTTCGAACTTGCCACGGTTCTCTCAGTCATTTGGATGGGGTGTCGAAAAATCACCTTATCTTACCTAAGCTGGAGAAACTTGGAACCTTGGTGGTATAATATATAGAATGGGAGGTGAAACAAAATTATCACTGGTATACGTCTTCATTGTGCGGGGGTTGGAGGTCAGTGCGTTATTCTTACCCGTTAAGTCTTTAGTTTTCTTTCTCCGGTACAGCGGCCATCTTGAGGCACGAATGAGGACAAATGGTTGGTAGAGTATTTTTCTTTGTTTGGAAGAAGACTTGAGAGTTTCATGGGGTGGTAGTCCCTCGGGGAGATATATCAAATCTAGCTTTCGCTCCTCCACCCCCATATCAGCCAACAAAGCAGGATTGTGCACTTCCGAAGGTGATGAACGCCAAATCTTACATGGGCTGAAAGTGGAAACGGGTCTCTCAAAAAAACGAGCGGATACCCTCTCTTGAAAGGAAATGGAAAAAAGAGGCAAATACGAGTGGAAACCTCCAGAGACACCGTACGAGCATCATCCGAAAATATAGCGAAAAACTAGATCTCTTCTGAGAGAATTCCAGGATATATATTTCATCTACCTTTCATATCCTTTTTATAGTAACCTGTTCCAATATAAAAAATAATATATTTTACAGCCACTCGAGATGAGTGAAGTAATTGAATTCGAATGATCTCTCAAATGGAATATGTAAATTCAATTTACCGGAATCCCAATTCACTTTACTCAATACCGTAACATGACCGCAACGTTAGTTTCATTGGCAATTTTAAATACCGAGAAGAAACCACAGAAGGTTCACTAATAAACACAACCCAATCTCGCACAGAAAATTATATTCCCGAATATGAAACATTTTGTGAATATTCTCAATGACAAATATACAAGGAAAGTTTAACCAACGTTTATTTAAGAAGTATTCAATGATTAGAAAGAAAAAAAGGGGTGGTGAGTTTTATTACTTGATATTGTATCTGGTTGGGCGGTTGAAAATTGAACTTTCCGTGGTGCTCAGAAAATTTCATAATTCCAATAACCTTCGTGATAAACTAAAAAAAAATAATAATAAAAACCAAGTGAGTTATTGGTGCGATTGGACTTCATTTGATCAGCTTCTAGTATTTATAGCTCTAATCTACGTGTTGCCTTCGAAATATCTGAGCGAAATTTAAAGAATATTTACGGAATTACCCATCTAGCAAATAGAGCTATGAATTGTGGGCACAAAGTAATACCCGCACTTGCTATCAGGCTAAATAATAGTTCTAAATAATAGTGAATAGCTCCCGAAATATCTACCCACGTTCTCAAGACAAATAAATAAGGTTTCTTAAATATCTGTGCTCGCTCTCAAGACCATTTCGTAAAGCTTACGAATTATCTGCGCCAGGTCTCTGTACCAATGAGAATTGCCATGGATTATGAACGACGACTATGGACTATCATCTACCTTCCTTCTAACATTGGCGAGTGTTCTCAGAATGTGTCGCCTCCAGAGTATGAGAACTTGCTCTCAGAATCATTACGTACATTACGTTCGGATTTTTCCGAACTTACATCTACGATATTACATTATTATATAGATATTTTAAATATCCATAGGTAGAGCAATAATTTTTAAGACGGCTTTTATTTTGGTTTCGGATAAGCAACTTATCCAAACATCAACTCAAAGGAAAAGATTACATTTTGGTTTATTATTTTCAATAATGAACCTTTGGAATCGACCAAGAAAAAACATTTTAACACCCCCTCAAAATTTGATGGTTTACGTTTCAAGGTACGTAGAATCCAAAAATCGAATAAAAATTTGGCCGTCCGTCCGCCGTCCGCCGTACGCCGTCCGCCGTACGCCGTCCGCCGTACGCGGCACTTATGCCACTTAGCATTGACTGATTTTGATGAAATTTGGCATGTAGGCTCCACTTGGGGTCTAGTTGTGCCCCGAAGATTTTGGTTGATGTAGGTCATTTCTAAGGGTTACAAAATCAATTTTAAAATTTTCAATACGCCCTAACTCAAAAAAGTTTCGATATAAAGGTATTGTTTTTCCTTCAATTTAAGATTCTATAGAATTTTTAGAATTTTTGAGACCACCCGGAGCTCTGTAGGACAAACCGTTCACTCACTACGAGAATTTAAAGTTTTGACGTACGATAAATCAGAAACACGAGTGTGAATCGCAAAAGAGGCCTAATCTCCGTTCAAATTAAAGCTGACCGAAATGCGATCGATATTTTACTTCATGTTGGATGGTTGTTGGCTTTGCAAACGAGTGATCTATATAGAAAAATAAAAAATAATAAACCATTGTGTAATAATTTGCAGCTTTTTTTTAATCCAAAGAGGAAAGGAAACATGAGTTTTCTACTTCTAGAGATTTCAGTTACCATAATGTTTTTCATTGTCTTGTTGATACCAAGTTTTAATTTTAAAAAGCTGATTTTGTATATTCAAATTCCCCGCATTTTATGTTTTCCTTTCCCCATCTTGAGGTACGTACCTAGTTGTCGCCTTCTCAAGTTTTCCCCGTCATTGTCGAAGAACCAGCTGGTTCTTTTTCTTTAATCATAAAAATTGGTCCGAAAACTAAGTTTCCAAAAAACTCAGTCCCAGCACGACCTCGAAGAAGACTTGTATTGTTCAAGTTCAAACCAAACAAAATCAACTTGGATCTGACTCAGACAGACAGACAACTCCTTCATTCGCTGAACAACTTTTCAGAACGTTTTCATTAAAACCGCACTACTTCCTTCGTATGGATATTGCCCAAAAAGCCGTGAAAACCAGTTTAAAATCTAGGAAGGAGCAGTCATATTAAATTTCGTTCAAAAGAGAAGTTGTAGAGCATTGAATTCTGCGTTGATAGACCCCTTCAAAGCGTCAAATTGCGATGAACAATGAATAACTATTGCCATTCTCAAGTTCATATCCAGGAGAAAGGCAGTTTTTATCAAATACATAATTTGGTACATTCGGGATCGGTGCAAAATTTCTACAAGAATGCTTTATAAAATGATTGTGCCAACCTACGAAAATAGATTTTTGTTTCAAGGTAAGTAAAATTCAAAAATCGAATGAAAACGTTCCCGTCCGTCCGACGTACCCGGCACATTCCAAGTTACCATCGACCGATTTTGATGAAATTTGTATGTATGCTTCATTTAGAGTCTAGTAGTGCCGCGAAGCTTTAAGTAGTGTCAGCCACTTCTAAGGGGTGACAAATAGGGATTGTACTTTTCAAAACGTCCTAGCTCGAAAAAAACTTTTTATGTGAAGGTATTTTTTGTCCGCCAATCTATAATAGAATTGAGGGGTTTCCTACAAGAACAAGATAAGTCCGAAATCGAAAATTCTAAACCTGCTGAATTTTGTGAAAGGCCTTTTCCTGAATTTTCCCCCTCCTGTTGCAAAACGTGACTTGTTTGGTTCTTGCTGAATTTTCATTGAAGCCCAAGTACTGCATGTTTATGACGTGAACACGTTTTGCATGTTTATGACGGTAATCAAAATTTCTGTTTTTATAATAATAATGAAGCTATTTCCGAACTGTGTTTAAAAACTGACAACTAGAACATTTAAAATGTTTTTTTAGATGCCTATGTTGCTGGTTCAATTTCCATGTTTTCTTTGTTTCACCATCAGTAACATGAAGGAGAAAATAATAGTTCCTACTATCTTAAGGATTTGAAAAATGAATGAATAGATAAGTAGACAAGCAGTCGTTTCATCAAAAACCTTTATTAGGGGAAAAAGAAAATGTTCAGAAACTCCAAATATTTTGGTTTGAGAGAAAAAATAACTGAAAATTTACACAATATACACATCAGAAATATGCAAAAAAAAAAGAAGAAGAAATATACACATGGGAATAACATCAGAAATAACGAAATAACAGAAATAAGAATGGGAAACAAACAGCTGGGAATGCGAAGCCAGGACCTTCAGGCGCAGTGTTGCCACGCGCGCGCGGACTTATTTCGTTCTTGCGGAAATAGAGAGGACTAGAATTCTCCTGCAAAATGCGCATATTTTGAAGTCACCCGTAGACTTGGACCTGTTCGGTTCTTGCCGAAATGAACTTGTTACTAGATATCGCACACATTCAGGAATAAAATGGCGCCTTAACCGGGGTTTTTCAAACTTTGGACTTATCTTGTTCTTGTAGGAAACCCCTAAATTGAATTTACAGAATTTTTAATGAGACAACCTAGAGGTCTGTAGAACGAACCGTTTGCTCCTTTGCTCCGTTTGCTCCTCTCTGCATCGGTTAGTCCTAAAGGGACAATTTGGGTAATTCTTCATCTTTGTCAACAAATAGCAGAAGGAACTCAATGTTTCCAAAAAGTAGAATTTTTATGTTAAGCCTGTTTTGAGCCTTCCACTCACAAATACACCTACCCACTTTAGAAATATGATTGTTCAGAATTGCACGCCTTCCAGAGGACGTCCCATTTGGCAAAAACAATGGCTTCATCCAAATGAATTTATCTAGTATGTTTAGTAAGTATCACATCATTATGAGAGCCAAAAACTGAATGTTTTGAGATCGGAAACTGTCGATAAGTAGGTAGGTATACCACCATTTACATCCCCCCCCCCCCCTAAAAAAAATCAACAACCCGATTCAAAATGCAAAGTGGCTTGCGTTTGCAACGGAGGGTCGCGAGGAAGTGCAAAAGAAGAAAAAATATCCATGTCTCAAAATTATTACGTATCAAGAAGACCCCTGAAGATCATTGTAGTCTCAGAAGACTGGTTATCTTTATCTTCAGGGACTATTTGATGACTCCCCCTCCCCCATTTTGTGTATTTTCAAGGTACCTACCTAAGTAGGTACTTTTTTAGTTCAAAGTCGATTTATCCACCAAAGATGGAATTCACGAATCCTCGGTACCAGTATTCCGTATTCCGGTACCAGTACTTGTGTCACAACATACGAGCCACCATGTTTCTGTATTTTCCAATTTTTGGATGGATTATTAAAATTATGAATCTTCCACACAGAATGCAGCCTTGGATGGGCAATCCACCTTTGTTACTTTCATCCTGAGCGTGGCATAATTATAAAATATAAAAACATATATTTGTCACTGGATAACGTGAGTTCATACGTGTCGCTAAAATAGTTCATCGTTTAGTGATCCAGTAGGTAAGGCACATCTTGACTTTGTCTTCCACGCTTCCATGTGCAGCGATGCCAAATAGTCATGCATTGGGCTACTCATAAAGGATTGTCACACCAGTGGGTGAGTATATACAATAAAGTTGTGATTTTCTTGGTGAAAGAGGCTACAATTCATTGGAACGATCTTGGGATTTAAACCCACTCACACTCCCACTCACACATACAAAGGATGGAGAAAGGACTCACAGAAACTTACAGGAATCCTTGAGAAGGAAAATGTGAATGCACACCGGTCGTCTACGAACCCCTTCTTGGTTTTTATATATTGAATCGTGACGGAGAGAAAAGGAAAAGAAAACTCTAGTTCCTTCGGACACAGAGATAGAAGACCTGATCTCCTTTTTTCGGTAGTCTATGAGGGAAGGATGTATAGTGGGTCGTATATCAGGATTTCAGCATTCAAAGCCTGAGAGCTCCCTCTCCGTCAAGATTACCCCTTCGAGCTGCAGGACCCGCAATCCTTTTCTTCCAGGTTCCTTTGTTTATGCCTGTTCCGTCATTGCGGTAACGGTTGGGCGTGGTCGCCGCTGAATCCGGTAATTACTTTTTACGTTTGGTTCTGTGAAAGAATAATATAAAAAAGCTGCAACGTATTACACAAAGGTTTATTATTTTTATGTATAGATCACTATTCTGCAAAGATCACTGCTTTACCATTGTCACTGTTTATTTATTTTTTGTTTTTTACCTAGCAACCCTAGGTACCTACTACCTACCTAGGGAATTTTTGAAAATTTCAACCCTCAATTTCCATTTGGATTCCCAAATTAAAGGGTCAAATTTCCAACCAAAAGAAGTTATTTATTTTTCAATTATTTATTCTTTACAATACTTTTGTTTCGAGAGTTTTTGAGCTAGGGCACTTTTGAAAATGTCAACTCTTAATTTTCACCCCTTAGGAGTGACTGACATCAACCAACAGCTTCGCGGCACAACTAGACCCCAAATGGAGCTCATATATGTTTCAACCAAATCGGTCCATGGTTGCTAAGAAAAGTGCCGTGTACGGCGTACGGACGGAAAATTTTCAATTCGATTTTCGGATTCTACGTACCTTGACAAGTAAAACATCAAATTTTTAAGGGGGTTAAAATTTGTTTTTCTTGCTCGATTCTAATGTTTCATTATTGAAATAATAAACCAAAAGGTGAACAATGATATTCATCCGAATAATATGATAATATATGACATGAGTTATTGCCTTAGTGGTTACCACTGATAAATTTAATTATAATTCACTATTGAGTGATTTTCAACAGTCGAGCTGCCTATTTACCTAAGCTGCTTATTTACTCTAGCTTCCCTACAATAAATGAACATTTCCAAGTAAAATATTCCTCCGTGTTCTGTTTTTATTAACTAGTCTCTACGTCAACTATATTTATCGCGATATGAATCATGATGAAGGACTAAAACGGAAGGAAAAGGCCCTGAATTAATTCAACAAATAAAATCTGAACATTCAAAATGTTCACTCGTGATTGGTAAGGAGGTAATGGATATAGCCGGGGAATGTGGGAGGGCAAATAGTACTGCAAAAGCAATATCACGTAAATAATAAGAGAAGATAAATTAAAAACGATAGTTCCACTTGAGCTCTTCTCAAAATATCTAGAAATTCGAAGTCAAAGAGACAATCATCAGTGAACCTCTGTCAGCACCAAAAACTCATTTGAGAGTTAGTTAGACGAAATGAAGGGATTCATCCACGAATTATGAACAAGCAGTATGATACCTACATCCATTTAACAAAGACCGCGAGGGAAGTTTCCTGGAAGTTCCAGATGATTCTCAAATCGTTACTCATTAAGTATACAGAGCGATCTCAAAAGGATGAATGATCTTCGTTAACAACTAATTAAGCCAAGGGATTAAATGTCCTCTGACCTAATAATTCACTTCAGCAAAAGGGATTCTTTGACTTCCCTTGAAATGGAAACGGAATCGTTTTCTGAGCCTCTCGTCCGTCCCTTCCCCTATCAATACTTTTGAGCTTACCTTCTGTAAACTTTGAATTCGGTTCCTTTCCAACTGCTTGAATTTGGACGGATTACTATTTTGAGTGATAATGATGGGATTATTGAGAGAAATCCATCGTTATTTCATCCTGTTAGCACTTAGTTTAGTGTAGAACCAAAGGTCACTCCTTCAATTAAAAGTGAAGAATATTTTGAAAGGTGTCCAAATACTGAGTGATAAAAATAAAGTACTATTTATTGTCTGTCTCAGGTGGTTTTACTCTTCAGCAGATGAACGTTATAAAGGTCCGCTACATAACAAAGTACATTATGTTTCAGGCGGGATAAAATCAATTTTTTCTCAATTTTCTGGGAGAACGGTAAGTGATCTCCTTCTGTTCTACAAATTTTTGAACCTTTGAGGTGTGGGCTCCACCATTCGATAGTGTTTTTCCCGTTCCGCAATCATAATACTTTTTTCAAATGTCATCAAAATTCGATAAATTAAAACTTTATCTTCAGGTTTGTCTAGGATAAGAAATTAAATTTAATACTGATCGAGAGACAAAGATAGCTTGGAGCCAAAGATGTTCATGAAGCTTTGAAAAACAGAAAATGAATGGAATTTTTATTTTGGAGCGATATTTTTATAATTTGAGAAGATAGGGAGTGACCTACAGACTTCAATTGGAAAAAAAAACTTGGAGGGGACAAGAATTTAAAAATCTCTGTGGGGCCCAACATGTGATTCTCTTGGAAATACGCCATGAAATATTCAAACTGGAAACTTTGCCTCTCTCTTTTTTTTTTCTTCTCTCCAAACGAAGATTCTGAGCGGTGGAAAGGATTGGGCAACGGACAAGGGGAAAAACCAGGAAACCCTCCAACGACCAGTTCTTTTATATTGTTTTCAACTCCCTCCAACAGGGAGGCCATAAAACAATTTTTATATGATTAATGTCTTCGTTTGAATGTTTGGCGAATCTTTTCTTTTTGCAAGAATCTGATGATTCAACAACGAGCCCCCTTCCGATGGTAAAATATTTCATTTGGTTATGAGTTCAGACCCGAAAGACTCCACATTTTCTGGTCATAGGAATATCTGAACACGGTTGTACACTGTATGCTCGTAGAAACATGTACCTAGAACGTGTACCTACCTTTCTGTATCCTATCAATACTTCCAAATAGTTGGAATGGAGACAGAACGAACCCTTGGAATCTCATTAAACACTATAAAAACGGATTTTATTTCAAATGTTTATGAGTATTTTAGTTTTAGAAATTTACTTAACGTGAAACATGAAATGAGGCACTAGGTTTTTTTTAGTAGGTACCTACTAAACATAACATAATTAACATGATGCGTGCAGTGGGTTTATGTACTATCCATCCGCTGTTCATTTGGAACTATCTACTCGCAATTAATTTCTGGATTGACACATTTTACAACGGAACGATGCTAGTTACAGTCAGTAGCGTCTGCTTGTAGGACACGTTCTTTTAAGGGATTGAGTGGAATCCTAAAACACATACGCCATCACGTTGACAAAATGGGTCCCTTCTGCGCATTTTCTCACCCGTGAAGTTGAACATCCTAAATTTTAACGACAGCGACTTCTGTTAGTCCTCTTAATAGTTTGTTGTTGTAGCGACTTGAGTCAACTTCGCTAAGTCGGAATGCCCAAGCATATGTGCTCCCATTTAACAACAGTTGGTGCAACCTGCTTTAAACTCCTTGCTCTCATCCTGCCATCCTCTTTCAGTAAGTTTCACGCATGACTGAATAAGAAACGCTTTCCGGTCCAACTGTTCAATTAAGTCCGCATATCATGCGGAGTCGGTGGAGGCTCTGAAAGTTTGCAGGAGGATCCATTAAGGGACGGAAGTTGGATGAAGCCTGTCAAATCGACATCATACGGGCCACTGAGCTTTGAAATTCTTCAAAAACTTCAAAATTCCTGGATATACCCAATCAGCTAATAATTATCTTGGTATTATCGAAAGGTGACGTATTGACGCCACTTACGAATCAAATACGTCAATATACATGATTAATTGATATTATTACGGATAAAAAGACCTAGGTATACCCTACTAGTATTCTTTTTATAATTCGGTAATGTTACAAAAATGCAGCCTGGTTATTGTTTGTTCCTGATGATGACCTAACCGTCGAAATCGAGTTAACTTGTAACTCATTATTTTCGTGGAAATAGACAACGTTCTACTCAACTCCATTTTTATCAATGTAGCCTGTGAAATTTTCGTCGATAGATATTTGGAATGGACGGCCGTAAAATTCTGTACGTGGAAATAGACGTCGAATAAAAATAATGTAAAGATGATTTTTTTTCTCACATTTACGATACTATTAGTACTATCTATTTCACTGTATCCTTTGATTCAATGGAAATTTGGTACATAGGCTCCATTCCTGGTCAAGTTGTGACCCGAAGCTTCTGGTTATTGTCAGACTTCAGTAATGATCTTTTCTCTTTCTTCAAATCGAGATTTCTAATTTGCTATGAATTTTGGTTTAAAGACCTAATAAACACTAGATAACCTCTTATTCTCAGCACATCAGTTTTTATTCACCTCAAAATTCCCTCTACATATTGAATATTCACCACTAATAGTATTTAGTAAGGTTTTTGCCTCATGAGGGCTAGTTAAGTAGGTGTATAATGAATAAACTCACGGAAAACAAGAGGCACAACAAGGAATATTCGGTAGGCGCTGAAAGTCGTGATAGGAACCTTCACTTTCTGTCAGTAGTACGTCAGGAGGTGGCATGTGAGGTACCTACATATAACGGGGTGGCGCCCAGTTGACACTTCTGACAGCCCTCCAACGCGTCAGCTTATTTGAGGACACTCATGAATGTTAGTAACCTAGCACCAGCTGGCAACGTTTTGATCAAGCGAGATAATAAGATTCCTTTTTGATTGTTTACGCGAAAGATGAAAATACCGTCAATAGTTATAAGAAGACCTCTTCCTCCATCCTTCAGTCCCTCAAAGTTGGAAAAAAATCTATCCTTGAATCAGCTCTCAGGAAAATGTGTTAAAAAGTAGTGCCCGCGCCAAGTTCTATAGTATTCTGGTCACATCCTATCTGTTCCTGCACATCTAGCAAAAAACAAAAAACAAAATACAAAAAAAAAAAATTAATTAGTTAACTGCATAGATTTATGTACTTATATCATTTTTTCTCTTTTATTCTTGTTGCTCTCACTTCAGTGAGAAGCTTGTTGAAAGCAGTTATTTGATCATGATCTTCGGTAGAAAAGAAAGTTTAATTTATCTGTGTTCGAACTCCTTTGTAATAATTACGTAAAAAATGATTTCTACAAATAAATTGATTTCATTTGATTTGATTTGATAATTAAATGAAGATGATTCCCTCATCTTCCTCCATACTTCAGTCCCATAAATATTTGCAAAAAAAAAATTAATAATAATAATGAGTTTTTCACATTCTTGGCAGGGCAAAGTTAGCCTGATATCGGGTTTTCGATCATCTTGTTATGCGATAAGAGGTCAAATTAGAGATGACTTTCTCCCATGTATTCAAACGTTAGGGTTGAAGAAACAGCCCTTTGGATATAAATAGTAATCAAAGAGAGACAATTCAGCTGTGTTCGCATTCAACCTAACTTCTCACAGGATTCTCCGATAAGCCTCTTTTACCTGTAAATCCGGACTGATTTATATGAAACTTTGGTACGACGGTCAGGTTTGATAAGCTGTGTGCCTTATGGAAGTGTAGATGAGTCCCATGAGCGATGAAGATAACCTCTTTTCTTTTCATCCAAGAGCGTTGAAATGTGGTACAATGTGGCCTCTTGGAGTCTACTTGAGGTGGCCTCTTGGAAGTCAGGAGAGTAATATTAGCTGTATCAGCAGTACAGCTAATGTATTTCCTGTGAAACCTAATGCGCTTAAATAAAGTTCACCGATCTCTTAACGAATCACGTTAAGAGATTCCAAGAAAGTATTCAATAAGAACAATAAGCTGTACCCAATGAGAAATAAACCAAAATTCTTCCCTAATTTTCCAAAAAACCTAAACTTGATACTTGGGCTTTTTGGGAACCACTGGATGTAATTACGAGGGAGACAAGCAAGCTGATAAAACGAAAAAAAAAAGAGCTGAATAAACATCCTACGCTCAAATCAATACAAAACGTGTGATTTCACCCTAGAAAAACAACATGTGTGAGAAAAGTGCCGGCATGAAAAAGTCATGATAACTACCTATCATGTATCCACCTAACACCATGGTATGTGTCCTGTGTCACCATGGTATTTTTGTGGACTTCATCCAAACACTTTGATTTATGAATGTTTTCTCTAGACCATGTTGAATGTAGGGAGGATTCATAATCACAAATTATGATGTATGGTTTAGTTTATTCATATCATTATTTTTCTAATCACGTTTATTTTATAATTTGTGAAAATAATGAAGATTTTACATCCGCAGCAGAGTCGCAACTTTAATGATGTAATAAAAAGTGATTGGGATTCTCCGTGACTTAACAATTTGTTAAGAGTTGCTCCAATATAAGGGAAGTAAGCCCTTGAGAGAATTCCTCCCCAGTCACCACCCCCTCAGCCATCACTTCTGGTTTACGACGGGGGAATTCATTAGTGGCACTCACAGTCGGAGGGTATGTCAACAGATGAAGGGGAAAAGCTGAACCGGTTGAGAGGAGTGTAGAGCGGGAGAGTTGAGGGGGGCTGGGTTAACTCCGAACAGGAGGTCGGTGGTGGGTAGCCTCGCTTGGGAAGGGGTTTGAACGGTGAAATGGAAAGAGAGCGAGGAGAGTGAAGGGCCTAATTACAAAATGACGGCTTCCTACCAGGTCAATCCATCGCCACTCATTCGGTATAGGGCACTTCGGCTACTACACGTACCTACTATTCTAAAACCTGACAAAGTATGATTCCAGTCAATGTAAAAAGTCTGCCAAAAGGGTGTGGCACATAGCTTCCTCGTATCCATAAACCGATTGTATAGATGATCCGATTCATTGTAGCTGATCTCAAAACATCAATCTCTAAGTATCTTGCACTCATAGGGGACCGTCTACCCGTCAACCCACACATTCACAGGAAAAGGTACTCGCAGTTACCGCTATTAGAAGGATTCCATGTTTGCTCCACTATCAATCGGGGGGCGATGATTTTCATTGGGGACCATACACACGCCAACTCAGAAAATTTCATCGGAATCGGGCAATAATCTCGTATAGTTTTGCCCGTTACTATAATTTCATGACAGAAAGTATTACGCCAATAGCACAGCATTAATGTAATTATTCCTGTATGACAATTGCTCGGCGGCCACAACTAGTTCAGTGGAGTGGGATCATTGACCTACCGGTTACCTACCTACAAAATTGTGATAATTTGATGGGCTCAACTCCACTGTAATATGCAATGACAACCCTAGCTAGAGGAGAATCATGGGGATGGTGAATGGTGTTAAAATTATAACCTACGTTAGATGGCATGTGGGCAGAAATGGTTTACTATAGAGAAACTGCAAATATTTATGATTCTCCCTGGTGTCCCTATACTTTAACCCAGCCAATAGACTAATATGTATGCCTGCTTATAGAAAATTAAGTCACAAATTAGGTACCTATGGCTTATCCCAAAATCTAGGCCTATCCTTGGAAAATACGAGGCTGTTGAGATGTGGGTGAAACAGAAGCACCTGCTAGAAGTATGAAGTGATAGAAAGGTCCTATACCGAAGACAAGAAGGCTTAAAGCGAAACAAAGGAGGCGCGTAATGAAACTTAGAACGAAAGGTACACAATTTGTAAAGTATTTAATACTTTAAGTGTAAATAAAACATTTGTAAGCAACAGACTCACCTCATAATATTAAGTAACTGTATTAAGTAAGTAACCGTACCTTTTTTCTTTTAAACTCACATTTCTACACTTCGCTTCATTTAATTTAATCTTCTAATCACATTTTTGGAATCGGTAAGTAAAAATATTCTTATTCATGGTACCATTCAAAGATCACACCAGCAGCTCAAACATTGTATTTCATGGAAACCATAGTACTTACCTACTATTATAATATAATAACAAGTGCAGATATGGTTAAGGTAGGTAAGTACTATGGTTTCCATGAAATACAATGTTTGAGCTGCTGGTGTGATCTTTGAATGGTACCATGAATAAGAATATTTTTCTTACCGATTCCAAAAATGTGATTAGAAGATTAAATTAAATGAAGCGAAGTGTAGAAATGTGAGTTTAAAAGAAAAAAGGTAAGGTTTTCCTGAAAAAGAAAATTTAAATATCGTATCTCGAAACGGATTGAGAAAAAAAATGTGCGGTTGACGGCATTTCACTCCATTTTGTTTTATTATTTTCAATAATAAGCCTTTGGGATCGAGCAGGAAAAAAAAAATGTTAACCCCCCTCTCAAAATTTGATGTTTTAAGTTTCAAGGTACGTAGAATCCGAAAATCGAATAAAAAAATTTCCTTCCGTCCGCACTTTTCTTAGCGAAACTGGACCGATTTGGTTCAAATTTGCTATGTGGGCTCCATTTGGGGTCTAGTTGTGCCTCGAAGTTTTTGGTTGATGTCAGTCACTTCTAAGGGGTGAAAATCAAGGGTTGAAATTTTCAAGAGTGCCCTAGCTCGAAAACTCTCGAAATAAAGGAATCGTTTTTTCACCAATTTTAAATAGTATTGAATTTTTAAAAATTTTTGAGACCACCCGGAGCTCTGTAGAACAAACCGTTCGGCCCCTACGAGTACTTGAAGGTTTTCCTTCGATAAAACAGAATCATTAGTGTGAATCGCAAAAGAGGTCTAACCTCCGTTCAAATTTTATCTGACTAAAATGCGGACGCTGTTCATTTCTTCGATTTGTATACAGTTTTGCCTTCTGCGTAACCAGTAATCAAATTTCCATAATATGGAAATTTGAATCGAGTGTGAAGCGTTTAGTTCTTTATAACAAACTTGATTGTGAAGGTGTGAAGATGGTATGGTGTGGTAGGTAGTACCCACCAGTAGTTGGTAGGTAAAAAATGCTGCAAATCATTGCCCAAAGGTTTATTATTTTCTGAATTGATCATCCTTCTGTATAGATCACTGGTTCTCCCTCAATAGCACCTACCACCATCGGTGTTCTCCCTTGACCTTCTCTCTCAAATTTCAGCTTCCTGCGTTCAATAGGATTGAAAATGGCTTAGGAGCTCACTCAGCTGATCGGTACTCTTCCAGGCGTCTCCAGCATTCGAGGAGATCTTCTTCACTCTTCAGATCACTGATCAGCTAGGTGAGCTCCAAAGCTGTTTTCAATCCTATATAACGTAGGAAGCTGAAATTTGAGAGGGAAGGTCAAGGGAAAATACAGATGGTGGTAGGTGCTATTGATGGAGAACCAGTGATCTATACAGAAGGGTAATCTATACAGGAAATAATAAACCTTTGGGCGATGATTTGCAGCGTTTTTTTTTTTTTTTTTTTACTTCTACGAGTAAACAATAAAATAACTTTAAACAATAAACAATTTTTTGTTTTCATGAAATAACGTATACATCGTTATAAATACCGCTTCATCCAATCTAGAATAAACGAAAATGAAATTAGAATTAACTGTTTTCCAGAATATTTTGCATTATTCAAAGCTCAACTTTTCAGTCCAACTAATGAACACAGGTAATATGCTCATTAGTGGTATTATGTTAATCGACGGCAGTTTAGCTTTAATACCAAGATGTCACATCGCGTATGTTGAAGCCACTATCATGACACACGGCGACGATCTTGCCGATATCTCAATGCTAATTTGACTCCATCAGAGTTGCAATTAGTCATAATTGATTTAAGCATCAATCAAATCTTATTTATAGCCCTTGAAATCGGACCGACATCAATATTTAGCCGCTACATCTGGGGTTGTCATTGCTTCGATAATTTTAAGCAAATATCCTTCATTCTCAATGCGGAATTGGAAATTAAGATATCGAGTACAAATGAACTTTTGAACACTTGAAAAGTTGAAAATGAACTGGTATTGGAAAACGTCCTATAAATCGGGTGGTAGTAGAGCTTTCTCACAATAAATTAAGTAGATATGAAGAATCTGACGCTAATGATAGCGATGATCGACGCAGTAGTAGATACCTACATTTTTCAACATGAAACATAAATGTCACAATAATGTTACTAATTTTTCAAATTTTGTGGGGATTTTTTTTTTTTTTTTTTTTTTTGCTTCCTAGTCTACCAAGTTAGCGGAAGCTTTGTTTTCACTTTTCAAGGACGAAAAAAAATTTTCTCCAAAATCAAAATTTTCACTCGCGTTTTGCGTTTTAGACCTTTCTGAAAAATTTTGGTTCCGTGTCTGTCTGTCTGTCTGTCTGTCTGTCTGTGTGACTGTCATGAATTCCTTGTAACACGCATAACTATACGAAGTTGTCACATTTCTATGAAATTTTCAGGGATTGTGCGGGTTGGTGAGTAGACGGTCCCCTATGAAAATCATCATCCGAGGATTGATAGAGGCGACTGCGCATGCGCAAACGTAAATTCCTTGTAACGGCCATAACTTCTACATTTTCCATCCGATTTCAATGAAATTTTTAGGGATGTTACAAATTAGTATCTAGATGGTTCCCCATGAAAATCACCACCTTCGGACTGAAAGTAGCCACTGCGTATTATACTGAAAGTAGCCGCAAACGTCAATTTCCTTGTAACGGCCATAACTTCCACATTTTCCATTCGATTTCAATGAAATTTTCAGGGATTATGCGGATTAGGTTGTAAATTGTCTGAAATGAAGACCCCTGGACTGATAGTAGTCGCTGCGCATGCGCAAACTTGAATTCCTTGTAACGGCCAAAACTTCTACCTTTTCCACCCGATTTCTATGAAATTTTCAGGGATTATGTGGATCAGGTTGTAGATGGTTTTCAATTAAGATCATCACCCCCGGACTGATAGCAGCCGCTGCGCATGCGCAAACGTGAATTCCTTGTAACAGCCATAACTTCTACATTTTCCATCCGATTCCAATGAAATTTCCAGGGATGTTACTGAGTAGTGTTTAGATGGTCGCCTATGAAAATCATAGAGAATGGTTTTTCATAGAGGGATTCATTCATAGAGGGATGGTCCCATGTGAGAATCTCAAATCCTATTCATTGCACCACTAGGCCTCAGAGGTAGCGCATAGGATTATCCCCCAGCGGTCCTGGGTTCGAATCCCAGCGGTCCTAGGTTCGAATCCCAGCCGTGGCTAAGCATTTTTTTGATCCAATCACATACATCTACTCACTTACATTTTTCATCCAAATTTGATGAAATTTTCTAGGATTTTCCAGATTTGCGTGTATATGGTCCCCTATGAGGGTAGTGAAAGGTACTTAGAGATTGATGTTTTGAGATTTACTACTATGCATCGGATCATCTATATAATCGGGTTATTGATACGAGGAAGCTATGTGCCACACCCGCTTGGCAAACTTTTTTATCTCATTTTCAACTGGTATGATGGGAATCAGTATGAACATTCATATGAAAATATCTCATGAAGTTGGAAAAAAAAAATTCAAAAATGGCTGGAAATCGAAAATTGATATTTCACTGAAAATTTTCTCATGAACTCATGCTTCACGAATTATTCTTTAAGTACCAGTATATTACATCATTTCCAAACGAAAGGATGAACCGGGTAGAAAACGCACGAAGTTATACGGCTCAATAAAAGATATCTTCGACCCACAAGCTTGCGTGGCTTCAAGAGATTGCCGATAAAAGAGACCCAGAGATTCAACTACGAGTATGAGAGGGTGGCGGCCGGTGAACCGGTCGAATCATTCATTTGATTGGGGCAAACGGTCATGGCAGAACATGATGGTCACGTGGTTCAAGCTGGGTTCAACAACCCTCAAGACAAAAAGGACACAGTACGGCCGTTTGGGCAATCTCAAGTTCCAGCTTCCACCCTTCAATCCTTTAGTATTGGAAATACTCAGTTTTCCCATTCACTGGAAAGATTAATGAAGTACTACTCCGAATTTAATTATGATGAAATAGGACGTTTACCGTACAATGATCGAAATTATCCAATTTTGAGTTCTTTCGAAATCGTAACGTAGACACACTAATCAACTATTCCAAAAGCCTTATAATCATCTATAGTTCACCACGCAGTCGATACGTTAGGGTCAATTTCTTTATCCAAGAGCCTTCTGAATCCATCACATTAACCTTTGTTATTCCCCCTCCACCCACACCCAACGACTCCACGAAATAAAACCTGATCGTTAGCTGTTAACGGCATACCCCGTCAACCTAGGTAAATGTAAACGAAATCGGATATATATAGATTAAGGATATATACTTTCTCAGAGAGTGTTGCTGGAATATCAATATCCTCGATGGTCTCACAATTGATAGTTTAGAAAAGCGATTTTTGGTACATTAGAAATTAGCGTACAATTTTTTTACAATACCTAATGAAGTTTAACAAATTATCGTAGTTCAAAACGCTGCAAATTATTACACAAATGTTTAGTATTTCTATACAAATCACTCGTCTACAAAGAACACGGATTTGCCATTGTCAGTACCTACCTGCTACCTACCTACTTCACAATGAAGTTTATTCGGAAAAAATTCTTTCACACTCGATTTGAAGAAATAGGTAGTTCCTTCATATGGAAATTTGAATACTGGTTGCTATGGACGCAAAACTGAGTAGGTACAACTCGAAGAAACGAACAACGATCGAATTTTGGCCAGCTAAAATTTCAACGGAGATAAGCCTCTATTGCGATTCACATTCGTGTTTTTGATTTATCGTTAGTCCGACACTTAAATTCTCATTGGGAGCGAACAGAACAGATTGTCCTACCGAACTTCGCGTGGTCTCAAAAAATGCAATATTATTTAAAATTTGTTTTGTTTATTTGTTTATTTGTAGAAAAACGGGCAAGCCCAATTACAAAGTTTAGGTAGGTAATTCAAAATAATGGATTGATAGGAGATAACAATTAAAGATAATAGAGACACGTGTAGCTCAACACAAAAACAATAACAATTTCAGCTTATACTAAGGAACGTACATAATATGATAGTGACTAGGGTGGTTGAAAGTTGGTTAATTGGTGCGAATCGATTTGAAATTTGAAAGTGATGAGGTGAAAAAGTCTAGATCGGGGTGATTTGCTAATATTGCGTTCATTTCGCGGGGGATCCTTGAAAGTGGTCTGTGATACAAGTAATTTGTTGGATTGAACGTGATGTGAAAGAGGGAAGCTGAACGAGAATAGAATTGAGGTATGGAAATATTTATCTGAGCTAGAAGAGAAGGGGAGTCGATGGTTCCATGAAACAATTTGCACAGAAAGGCCAGGTCAGACCATCTGCGACGGTCCTCCAGTGATCGCAGGTTACACTCAGCCAGTAAATCATCGTAAACAATGTCGCCAGAAGGGATCCGTAACTTGAAGGCGACGTAACGCAGGAACTTCCTTTGAACTCGCTCCAATTTTGAAATGAGGTACTTGTAGTGTGGAGACCATACCACCGACGCGTATTCGAGGATGGGGAGCACGAGAGATTTGTACAGAAGGACGATGGTAGGAACGCTGGTGAAATCCCTTGTGTGCCTCTTCAGAAAACCCAGAGACCTCATCGCTATGCTCGTAATAAGGTCGATATGGTTACAGAAGGTAAGTTCTGGATCGAAATTGAAACCAAGATCACGCACCGTACGAACCCTAGACAGCGGGATCCCGTTTAGTTGGTAATCAAAGGTTATGATGTCCCGGGTACGATGGTAGGTTATTGTAGAGCATTTGCTGATGTTTAGGAATAAGTTGCTTGATTCGCACCAGTTCATAAGTCGGTCCAGACTCTCCTGAAGCCGCGAGCAGTCGGAAGGTGATCCAATGTAAGAAAACAGTTTCAAATCGTCCGCAAATAGGAGACACTTTGTCTGTCCAGCCACCTCACATACTTCATTTATCATCACGAGGAAGATCAAAGGGCCTAAATGGGAACCCTGGGGAATTCGTGAGCTGGCGATAAACGGCTTCGACAAATCACTTTTGATGTTTACTATTAACTGTCTTCCGGATAAGTAATCTGTCAGCCATTCCAGGAGAGAGGCATGCACGCCCAAGGACTCCAGGAGCTTCAGTACATGGCGATGAGATAATCGGTCAAAAGCCTTGGAATAATCGGTATTGATCACATCAACCTGCAATTTCTGCTCGAAGCCCCTCATGACGTACTCCTGGAATTCGAGTAAATTCGTGACCGTCGAGCGTCCCCGTATGAACCCATGCTGCTCATTAGCCAGGTAGTGAGACATCTCTGGGTAGATTTGTGAGACCACCAACTTCTCGAGGAGCTTGGGGATAGTGCAGATAGTGCAAATGGGCCGGTAATGCTTGATATCGGATTTATCTCCTGACTTGTGTATGGGTGTAATGTACGAGCATTTCCATTGAAACGGGAAACAGCCAGACAGGAGAGAATAATTAAAAATTGACTTCAGCGGGGAGCAGAGCGATTGGCAGCACTCCTTCAGCAATATCGGCGGAACCCCATCTGGTCTCATTCCTTTATTCGGATCTAGTGAAGAGAGCTCTCTAAGGACAGCGTCCTCCGTGACGCTAAGCACACCCAACGACACCACATCACGGTTAGGGTAGGTTGGAGTCCGCGAGGCTGGGGGATCGAAAACTGACGAGAAGTACGATGCAAATAGGTTGGCAATCTCTGGAGTGGACGAGGCAATATCACCATCTAGCATCATGACGGGGGGTAGATCATTGGAGCCATCCTTATAATTGATATGATTCCAGAACAGCTTTATGTTACCAGGAAGTCCATTCTGCAGGGATTCAATGTAAGAGGAGTACAGAGAATCTGACATCAATTCACACTTGGTCCTTAGATCTGAGAAGATACTGTAATCATTTGGATTCATAGACCTTTTATAGCGCGAGTGTGCAAAATTTTTCATTTTAACCAATTTGATCATAACACGATTGAACCACTTTGGATATGAATAGTCGATATTACATGTTTTGGGTACATATAACTGGATGGCATCGTATACATGGTTATAGAATCTATCAATCGCTTGCTCGAAAGGTAAGGATAAGCAACCACTCCAATCACATTTAGTGAAAAAAGAGTTCATCGATTCATAATCTCCTTTCTTGAAGTTATAGGTGAATTGACGTGAGGGAAATGTAGAGTCTGTGTGGAGAGATAGTGGTATTGTGAAGTCGAACGGGGGATGAGCGGGATCCTCTTCAATGATTCCCACACTTTTATTAATAGATAATTCGCGATTTTTAGCAGTCAGAAGAAGATCAATCACATTCCCATTGATATTTGGGATGTTGTTAAATTGCTTGAGATTGAACAGTTGAATGGCTTCAAGAATCGTTCGTCCTTTGGGATTGAGGCCTTCAATATGATCTTTATTCCAATCATTCCACGCCACGCCCGGAATGTTATAGTCGCCAGCTAGGAGTATTTCGTGATCGGGGAAAACGGTAGACACAGCATCAAGAGCAGAGAAGTGGTCGTCGTACTTAGCGGCTGGCTGATAGTCTGGCAGATAAACACAACCCACGACCATTTTTAGGTCAGGGAGGATGACAAATATATGCTCAGCCACATCAGGAGACACCCATTTGTAAGAGCGAAACCGTTTCGACACAGAGATCAGTACGCCTCCTCCTGAAGACTTGAGACCATTATTTGAAATTGAACGGTCTGAACGGTATACTTGATAGTGGGACAGGAACAGCTCGGCTGTATCCACCTTTTCTGTCAGCCAGGTTTCGGTAAAGAGAATAAGGTCGTAATCAAGAAGGGGAGATTTGTAACGTAGTGTTGATAATTTTGTGTTGAGGCCACGTACATTCTGATAGTAGACAGTTAAGACGTTGGGCTTGCTTATTAGTTTTTTGACTGGGTTGTAGATACAATGGTAGGAACTCCGGATATATACTTGATAGTAATGTCTCTTTCTCCTTTGTCATTCCTTTCTTTTAGAATCAGCCGTAGATCTGACATATATTTACGCTGAGCAGGAGTTCGATCAGCAGAGGCTGTCAAAATTGCTAAAATAATACCTTTATTTCGAGAGTTTCGAGCAAGGGCACTTTTGAAAATTTCTACCCTTAATTTTCACCCCTTAGAAGTGACTGACATCAACCAAAAGCTTCAGGGCACAACTAGACCCCAAATGGAGCCCATAATACCAAATTTCAAACAAATCGGTCCGTGTTGCTAAGAAAGGTCCCGCGTACGGCGGATGGACGGACAAATTCTTATTATTATTATTTTTTTTTTTTAATTAATTTTTTTTATTTTCGGATTCTACGTACTTTGAAACGTAAACCAACAAATTTTGAGAGGGGGTTAAACTTTTTCTTTAGGGACTTCCAAAGGTTTATTATTTAAAATAATGAACTAAAATTGGTTGAAAATTGGTTGGACTATCTATTTTGAAATGCTCTCCTTTATTCATGCAGTAGTTTTTAATGGAAAATGTTGTCAATTTTCCATTAGTTACTAATGTTTATTAGTAATGATTATAAATATTATTAATTTCCAGTTAATAATTTCATACTCTGTGAAATTGATTGCGGATGGAGTCCACAAAAATAAAATTCCTCTTTTGCCGAGCTTTCGGCAAAAAAAAAAAAAAAAAAAAAACACTGTTCTCTCCAAGCTTTCTTATAGCTTATGTTTCAAATTAGGTATTATTTTTTTCCCATTTTTTAAATTTATTTCATTTACAACAGTTTAAAAACTTTTTTTCCACCAGTTATGGGTGAGCTATTTTACATTACTTTAACTCATCCGCTCATTTATGGTTTTACAATTCAGTCTTATCTTGCCTTTTTAACAAAAACCTGTCTTACTCAATTTATCATAATATGATGATAAAATATTATTTTACATTTAAACTCCTTCTTTTTATGTAATTGTAGATTGTAACAAAATAATTTAAATCTAAATTACCTACTTGATAATTGTAGTGGCATCTTTTCCTACCCGTTTGTAAATTGACGCTGGTGTGATGATCACTCAATAACGCATCCTTCGAGTAAGTGGAATCTTGATGTATATAAATATTATGTGTTTGTCGGTTGTTTTATACCCATAGGATGATTAGAGTTTATGTAATTGAGGAGGAATATATATATATTTTTTTAGGCCCAGGGGAAGGTTATAAATAAATCGGAATCACGGCAAAGGAGGAGTTTTATTTCTGTTGACCTCATTCCCAATAATTTGACGGAATATTGTTTGTTAGGTCGATCGTTATATTTTCTGTAATTATTTCTTACAAATGCCAAAAATTTCTCTAGTAACCTCCTTTAACACTCTCTACTATACATTTTACTACAAGAATCGTTAGGTACAAATTTAAAATATTACAAACGGATTTTCATGAAGAAAAATTAACAAGTTTATACCAAAGATTCGGAAGTCATTGCATATTATATTTATTATTTGTTATATTTTATGTCTTCATATTTATTGAAAATTTGCTAGAAACGGAAGTTCAAGAGAAACTACATTGTTCTTTGGATGGTCCGAGAATTACATTCACCAACAAATGAAGTAATATTATGCCTTACCTATCATGACTGCGAACTCCGTTGAAACGATACGGTTTATGAACCGCAATTGTGGACGAGGCCTCAAGCGAGGCCTATAAGCCACTTTAGCTGAAATGTTTGTTTCGGTGTACAATACACCCTTCCTGGAGGATACAAACAATATCATGCCTTACCTATCATGATGCAAACGTCGTTAAAACGGTACGGTTCATGATCCGCAATCGTGGACGAGGCCTCAAGCGAGGCCTATTATAGGCTTATAATAAGCCACTTTAGCTGAAATGTTTGTTTCGATGTACAATACAACCTTCCTGGAGGATACAGAAATCCTGACAAACCAATCACTAACCAAAATTTCTACGAAGGATGGCATGAGTGATGTAGGTACGTATTGCTGCACGCGACGATGTTCAAACGCAGACACTTCCTGTCCACACAAGATGGCCCGAAATCTCACAGACCTGGAGAAAACTGACCAACTTTTCTCTTTATCAAAAGGGAATTTTCTTGAAGAAAAAAATTGTTTTTATGAAAAATCACCATGTAGTAAAAAATTCGTTTCCGGGTATACTATTTCTCTAATTATTTTTTCCAGGTTTAACCAACATCAATCGCAATATAACGTTGTACCATGGGGTGGGCCACCAGCAAGAAAAAGTTGGAGAAAGATTGAAATCACGAAATAAAAAATTGATCCTGGATTTCTTTCACGTACAAATGCACGAGAGTGACGCATCTGTCTGCTTAAACGCGTCAATCTCTTGTCCGCCCACACAGAATAAGAAAAGTAGGTCCTATTTTGTTCACATAGTGGTCAGACGCTGTAACCTCCATTCCATTACCTTGCGGTCATTCACGTTATTACCTCACGTGCCTTAAGGAGGAACCGTTTAAGATAGAGGGTACTGCGGGTTACACTCGGGAAACTCGGTTTTCTTAAGGAAGCGTTTAATTATTAGTTGGGCCTCACCCTCGTCTCGGCCTCGTTTGGGAGTATTCAATTCCCTGGGGTGCCTCGTGAAACCAGGAATAATGGGCCGGTATTAGGGGCGGTATTACTTCCATTCTCACTCGGTGTTTTTGGTAGGAAACAAGGGATTATAACGTTTTAAAGGAACTGTCTGTATCAAGTGGGCTAATCTTGAAGGATTAAAAGGAACGAGTTCGAGGTCGGATTAGCTCAAGAGATTAGGCCGGAAGAGTCTGGTGTATACTTTCCTCATTATTGATTCAGCGTTCAAAGTAGTTATTTATTAATTAATGGTCCATGTTTGTACTTAATTCGTACCCAGCAGGTACTATGTAATAGTAATAAATAACAATACACTGCTTTTTATCGTTGTAATTTACTTCACTGTTGCAACTTCAATTTAGTGCAACCTATTCAGATCGTTCCATGATTTCTAAGGAGCGCTTCTCTATGTTGCATCACACAGAGCTTTTCACAACAATTCCGACGATATAAAAAAAAGTCTATAGACCCAAAAAGGTCGTCTACTGCCTTTTTCATAGTAGTAGAATGGATAGACACAAGTGAAAAAAAGATGCTTGATATAATCGTCAACGACTTCAAAATCGAATTGCTGTCTGTCAATCCAGAAAACCAACGTTATGAAACGAAAATTGAGTTTGGCATTGGTAGAAATATGAGAGGTACTGTTAAAATGTATGACTGGGATTCTTATAAAATCATTTTTATATTTCTACGTTGTTCCCCGTGAGGAAGCTTTACAGCTCACCTAACTTAGCTGACTTCGATATTACCTGTTGCACGAATCTCAAGCTAAACCTACATTTTGCATTGAGGAAGCAAAAATGATGTTAAAGCAGCCGGGACTCCTATCTTTAATATCTAGTTCAATTTCCATTCATAAACGAGAATTTTCCAAGAAAGCTGGGTAAGGATATCACAAATTGAATTTGTGGTTACCTGAATATTCGTCCAACCTGAACAACTCTCTTAAACAGGAAACAATGCAACTTGGAGCTGGCTCATCAGTTTTTTTTACTGAAAGAAAATTATAAAGTTCGCCCTCAAACACTAGCTAATTTTATTCACGTTAACTTTCCAACACGTTAATGGTTCTTTCACTACTGCCGTAAATGAAAGTTTGTTCATTCAAAGAGCGACTTTTTTTCTAATTAATAGAACTGAATAGCTGATCTGGAGGAAGCATCTCAGGCTCGGATAGTTTCAGTAATTGGCTGAAATACGATAATTTCAGTCTTATATTAAAACAACTCACATTTTACAATTTGTTCTTCTTATCTGCGGCAAGTGATGAACGCTCTAAAAGCTCTGAAGCCAAGAGCGATCTGACAGTGATGGAATGCGAGACAATAGGCACATGAGACACGCATTTATTGACTTCCACCAATTCAATTGAAGGTGGATTTGTCTCATTCTGGAACACATTTTTTCTGAGATTAATATTATTTTAATCTCAAAATTGGAGAAAACCGACCTACAATTTTTAGTGAAGACACTAATAGAAATTGTGGCTCAAGGTTTCGATCATAAATAACATGAGATATTCCCAATCCTTACATTTATTCTCAATAACCATCTTTCTTTAAAGATCACAATCAAAAACTGAACTTCTGTTTCGGACCAGCATAATACCTAGTCAGTTTTTAAGACGTACCATAATAAGACTTCCAGGCGTTCTTAGGGGATTGATCTGGTTAAGGAAGACATCAGTCAAAAGAAAAAAAGGCGTGACGTTTTACACCATTGTGAATCCAAATCCTTGAAGAAATCTTAGGTTTGTTTCTGTGTGTGAGTATAATAGGTGTAGGTGTATAAGTATGTATGTGAAGGTCTCACAGTTAAGTAAGAGAACTAAGTTCCCTTACGTTACTTCAGTTCGTTGTTCGTGGTCCCGTGAGCAAACAGCTTGTCCAACAGATCTCTAGGCTCATTCGATCCTAAAAATTCAATACTACAGTAAAATGATGAAAAAACAATATCTTTATATCAAAAGTTTTAGACCCAAATTTCAACAAAGTCGGTCCATAGTAACTGAGGAAAGTGACGGCGAACGGACAGAAAAATTTTTAAGTATTCGATTTTTGGATTCTGCGTACCTTGAAACGTAAACCAACTAGTTTTGAGAAAGGTTGGATTTTTTTCAATGAAAACAGTGAACCAAAACAGGATCATGTTTAATGTTGCTCATGAAAGTTCGATATCCATATTCAGCAGTCTAGGCTTCCTGTGAAATTTCAACTTCTTGGCTCCACCTAGAGCGAATTTAGCTCACCTAACTGATCAGGGAGGAGCTCAGTTTTTGATCCAGATTCAGTAGTCTTGAATAGGCTTTCTGTGAAATTTTATCTTCTTCGAGGCACATGGTGAAAATTTAGCTGGCCCAGCCGATCGGAGAAGAGCTCGATTTGTTATTAAACATCAGCAGTCTTAAATAGGCGTCCTGCAAAATTTCAGCTTCTTGGGGCCACCAGGTACAAATTTGGCTGACTACTCGGCCATGAAAACGAAGGATGCCTGTCAAACACTGTAACTTTTCTTTGCGGAAACGTTGTTTGCAGACAACATTTCGGATTGACCAAGAAATAAGACATATTCATGAAAAAACTAATAGTTAAGACCATTGGAGGTTCAAGATTGTTTTGAAATTAATTATTAAATCTCTCTGCTATAGAATGGAAAGTTTCATTTTTTTATAGTTTGTTTCATGAACAAAAACTTTGATAAATTGTTCCCACACCCTCTGAGATAAGAACATACGCTGATTGAGTCAGTCAGAATTCAATTATCGAATTGAAATGTCTTTTCGAAGTGAATTCATTCGATGTATAAAGTTCTTACAGCATTTTCCACTCACCCTCAGAAGCAACGATTCGTGGATTGACCCGTACCACACAAACTCTCATAACATCATTTTCAGACAGTACGTAGTAAAACGGAGGAACGAGGAAGCCACCTGGTTTCAAAGCCAGATTGCAGGAAAACAGTCATTTGGTTTTGTTGCGTGACCCAGATTCATTGTCTTCGGCTCCTAGTAGTTTTGGATTTGTAACCAGGTAGGGTGATGTCTGAGGCGGTGTGTGCGTTCGCGGAAGCGAGTTGACAAGATCCCTTAGTGCTCCATCTTGAACGGCCTGGAACGGGACGAGTAACATCTGTCAGGTTGGATCCGGGGCGGGATTCCGATTGGTGGGATAGAAAACCGTCATTCCTTTGTAAGGCACAGCAAGAAACTTTCCACGAGTCTTGCAAAAGGCTGTAATTCGAAACATTCGTCCAACTTGACTCATTCCTAAAGAGCCTTCTAGATTAGTACTCTTTTACTCTTGAAACACACAGAACTCCTTCCAAATTTTTGAGAACTGGCTAAAAATTGATAAGAAAGAGGTCCAACATTTGATTATGAAAAAATTGATATATTATTCATCGGGGCGATTTCGAAAATTACTCCAAGACATTTTGTCCTGGCGAGGGGAGTATGACCATAAATGAGCGAATTGTGTGTGCTCTATCTATGACACAACCGATCCATTACGTATTGATTCAGGTAATTATAATCAATGGATCAAGATTGTAGAGTGAAGTGCTTTCCGATGCCATCAATTTTTTACTGGAATATTTTGTTGCTAAAAAAACAGCTGGAAAGTGTGAAAAACAGCTGGGTAAAAGGGGAAATTTACCTCCGCTCACTCAACAATCGGGATAAGGGCTCAGTGGAACTAAAGAGAAAATCTGCGTTGGGATACATATGGAATACAGCGATAGAGCACGCCGGTAAAACTTGGAGGGCAAAAAGTTCCTTTATGGACGCGAGGGGAGAAAAATATTCCGCGTAACTCCGACTTACTTCCGCGTTTTTGAGCGATTGGGTAGCTACGTCGGGTTGAAAAGAAGCAACGATGTGTGGGTTTTTTTTTTATAACAGAGGCATGATAGAACGAAGCATAAAGAGGAATAAAAATACAAAATACAATGAATCGCTTTTTGGTAACCTAGCTATATAGAGATATTTGAAATAATCTACTTTAATCCCCAAAACATTATTTCTTACTGTAGGAAATATTTTTGAAAGAATGATAATATTAAGCCGAATGAAAATTGCTTCCCACAAGTTGCTTCTTGTGACATCCGAATCTCGGGAAATCAATCAAAATTCTGGTAATCCACACAAAAATGCTAATTATCTCTAACACAATGAAATAATTCTGGGATTAATGTAAAAATTAAATTAAATTAAAGTAGATTGAAAAATGTGTAACAGAACGAAATGTAACAGATGACTAACAACTAAACAACGAACTGATATAATAACTAACTGAAAACAGAAGAAAAAAAAAATTGTTGCTCAAGAGGACCACCGGTATAGGATACCGGGGTCCACGGTGGGCGTTACATAACGTCGAACTTACGAGCTACAAAACATCCCCAACTTGTCCAGCGTATGCACCGGATGCCGACTGAAGATGTCACAACGACGGTTCGAAACGGTTCGAACGGAGAGCCGCCACAGGTTAATGATGGAACCATAGAGGTATCACATACCGATGGTCCTACCCCCTAGTTTGCCAGCTAAATAAGCTAAATTAGCTTTCGTAATAACATTAAATTTTTGATACACCTGGGGAAGATGAGAGTTTTGTCCGGAAAACTTCTATTTTGGTACTAACCGGGATCTCCAGTTCAGGATCAACTACTCCTGCGTTGTACGGGAAATGGGGGAAATCTGAAGACTGACCCGAACTTTTTGCAGTAGATTTAAATGATTTTAGCAGCTGACTCTCACGTCACCGTAATACCACGGCCAAGGAAATGGGCATTATCTCCCTACCTGTAGGGAGTAATAAGGCGTCGGGCCGTTATACTCGTACGTACCTGCGAGTCGACGAGTCTGATAAATAGCTACACCGTTTGGTGTAGCAAGACCAACGAGCCGAACACCCTGTTGGATGAGCCGATGATACTTATTTTTATCTAAGACGTACAAAATGGTTTATTTACGAAGGAAATTGAAGTAAATTTCCTCCTTAACGAAGAATGAGTTGTTTAAATTGAATTGAAATTTGTTTATTTACTAAGTCTAAAGTGGATAACACAATAAGAAGAAGTAAATACAGCAAGTGAATGTCAAAAATAGTTTAGTTTCAATGGGAATTATAATAAATATATAATATATCATGGAGTCTTACCGTTTCAGAATATTCAAAATTTCATTCGGCCCCTGTAACAATTAAAGAAGAAATCTTTTAGCCGAAATTAAATACGATCATAGAGAATTCATGGGTGAATAAATCATAATCATTACTGCATACAGCTGTGTGGATAATATTACACTATATTGGCAGACGGATTAGTCCCATGGTCAGTCTCGCGATATGTCAAACGAGCAGTCATTTCAAAGGTCTCAAAGGAAAATAGTACAATAAAACGTGTCATTAGGCCTTTTATTATGCCATTGTGCTTTGTGTTCGAGAAACATTAAGGATGGTCCTGCTATTCATATCAATCAGTTTGAAAAGAGTGATAATAGAAAACTAACCTCCCAACAAAGCAATAAAAATCGTTCATGCCACGGAGTTTTCTATAATAATTCACAGTTTGTGAATAATGAAGGCGTAGCTCTGGTTCGGGTTCATCGATTTTGACATTAGTTACAAAACAATATTGATATTACCCCGGAGACCGCGAGTAGCATATATTGTCTATGGTATATTAGGAAAAGGACCATACCCGAGAGAGAGAGAGAGAGAGAGAGAGAGAGAGAGAGAGAGACTTCAAGTTTTTTTTTTCTTTTCGATAAACCGCGCGTCCCTTTGGAGAATAACCATTCCTCACCCTCTGCTGGAGACGCAACCTGTTTCCGATAAGCTCACATGATAGAGACCTGACTAGAAAATCCATCCTGAAGCAAGAAAATCCTAACTAATCACAATTTCTCGAAACAAACTGAAGAACGTAACGGCGAATCTGCAAATTATTACACAATTCTCTTTTTTATAGTACCACCGATCTGAAAAGAACAGTTTTAACACAGAATGTGTTTTTGCGATGACCTACCGAAAAAAAATCGTCACGTAAAAGCGACAGAAAAAACCGTTACGCGCCTTTTATAATGATTTTCACGTGCAACCAAGCCGTTGGTAAGGAAATAGAACTCCAGCAGTGTTCATTGCACAGAAATTGTTCACCATTCGTTGGAAAGCTCTCAATTTATATAGTATTTTTCTTGTAGTTACATATTTATTTATATAACATTTATAGGGTTTTAGACCAAATTAAATGTCTAACAATTATTTATTTTATTATTGCCAAAGACTCCACATTTATTATTGTTGTTTTTTATTTAACGGATGACTAGCATCGCAAAAACACATTCTGTGTTCCTATGATTTCATACAGAGTATGGAAAAAGAAATAAACCGGGGGGTGCAGGGGGGCGGAACCCCCGCCGAGGCGCAATTTTTCTTTTGAACATCACTGTCAATATAATGAACGCTGTAATGAAGCTCAGTAGTATGCTCACTATCCAACCGTATTATTGAGAGGTTCACAATCAATTTTATTTCATCATCAAATAAAAACTCGGCGCTGCGCGCCTCGGCGGGGGCTTCGCCCCCTGCACCCCCGGATGATTTCCGCTTAGAGCCTAATGGCTAAAATGTGACATACCTTGAAAAGGTTTTTGCTCCCTCTCCCTCTTTATATTTCTTCCACTGTAATATTTAAGATACCTCCTTATTCATAATAACATCAGGTTGTCAAGCATATTTGTCGTCAAGCATATGATAAATCATAGCGCTACTTTCCTGTCGCTTTTTCCTGTCGCTTTTGGTTTATTATTTTCAATAATGAACCTTTGGAATCGACCAAGAAAAAAAAATTTTTAACACCCCCTCAAAATTTGATGGTTTACGTTTCAAGGTACGTAGAATCCAAAAATCGAATAAAAATTTGGCCGTCCGTCCGCCGTCCGCCGTCCGCCGTACGCCGTACGCGGCACTTGTGCCACTTAGCATTGACCGATTTTGATGAAATTTGGTATGTAGGCTCCATTTGGGGTCTAGTTGTGCCCCGAAGCTTTTGGTTTATGTAGGTCACTTCTAAGGGTTCCAAAATCAATTTTGAAATTTTGAAAACGCCCTAACTCAAAAAAATTCGATATAAAGGTATTGTTTTTCCTTCAATTTAAGATTCTATAGAATTTTTAGAATTTTTTGAGACCACGCGGAGCTCTGTAGGACAAACCGTTCGCTCACTACGAAAATTTAAGGGTTTATATTGAAATATATATATATATATAAATCAAAACACGAGTGTGAATCGCAAAAGAGGCCAAATCTCCGTTCAAATTAGAGCTGCCCGAAATGCAATCAATGGTTGGTGATTATGATTTTTTTTTTTTTTGAATTTTTTTTAATTTTATTTTTTCCTTCATATTGGATGGTTGGTGATTTTGTAGACGAGTGATCTATATAGAAAAATAATAAACCATTGTGTAATAATTTGCAGCGTTTTACTGTCGATTTTTCCTGTCGTTTTTCGGCGGGGGGTCCCATCGCTAAAACCTTTTCAAGGTTAAAATTAGTTTATTGAAAAAAAAATCGCAATAATTAGTTTATTTTTGATTTGTTCTGTAGTAATCAGAGCAAATCGCATCCCTTTATACATTTTTTTTTTGTAAAAATTGTACAAAAGAGAGCCAATTAACGAATATCTATCAATCTAAGTACCTACCAGGTATAGGACCGTCCGAAAAGTGCGAATATAAAAATTTGGTAGCCAAGAAGCTCAACAGGGAGAGATGAAACTCGAATCGTGGAAAATAAGAATTATCAAACTAGGTTACCGGATACTTGGATGGAAATTTGACTTCCGTCAGTGTCAATCGAGTTGCAATTCACACTCGTGTTTGCAGCTGATTTCTGCGTCGCAAGTAGGAAATTTTAACCATGTGTGTGCTTAAGAAGAACTTATCTCTGCTATTAGAATGAACCAGTGGTTACAACTGCTGGCACCCACCAGAAACACCATGGACCAAGATAACAAAAACGAGTGTCAATCACTTAACTATATTTTTCCTCAACAAGTAATCCTTACCTACATGTGACAAAACCATTCTTATTTATAGGCCTTCACCAACATCAAGATTATGATCTTAATAAATAAAATGCATTCAAAAGGGATAAACTTTTTGTTTTTTTTTACAAAAATTAAAAAAAAAGATTTTAAAGGTTTATAACTTATTGAGAATAATAAACCACAACCTAATGTTAGTTCTCCAAATTCAACCTGCTCGGATGGATTCACTTTTGTAAGGATGAATTAAATGGAATACATCGAAAATACTTAATTATCAACTTAAGGATTGAAAGGCTAGTAAAATAAAGTTTGTTAGGGAGAATAACTTCGGGTTGAATCAATATCGCCTCGAATACGAGATGCCAATTAAATTACTCTCAAAGACTGCACAGCTCATGCATATTCCAATCGGAGTAATTAGAAGATGAAGAGTCCGAAGGTTCAAGTAGAGAAGGCTCTTTCTCGGGAACTAAATCTGCAGGAGTGAGGTCAGGAAGAAAAGGTCAAGCAATTTCGGTAGAAAGTTTAACTTCCTCACACACCATAGCATGAACATATCAAAACTTAGTTTTGGTAAAACAGCGTGTTGGTATCATTTAGCAGTTGTAATTATCAATTACTCCAATTTAAAAAAAAAACCATTTCTCTAAACTCCATTTTTACAATCACGTCTTTCGCTTTCACCTCGAACAACCGTGAAAACAATCGCAATCATGTTGATGATTTTTCACTATTCTACTTATACTACCATGGTTTCTCGGAGCCTTCTTCCTTTCCTATGATAAAAATGTAACCAAAATTGGAATTTCGAGTAGTTTAGGAACAAACTCACAATGAATGGAGCATTGGAGAGTCCAAATTGGAAAACAATTAGGTTCACGTCTAATAGAGACATATAGGGATAACAAGGACTAGAGACAAGAACGCGCTACTAACAACTCTCATGACTTTCAATTTTTTGATAATACATAATATGTATTATTATTTCATATTATGAAAGGTATGGCAGATGGTAGATAAATAAATTACCATCAATACCTTAATTTACTGTAAAACTGTAAAAATAACAGCACCGTTGGAAAGTGCGCCAAATTTCCCATCTTTCGAGTGCTTACACAAAACTATTTTTGGGGTCCCAATGGATGAAAAATCTACTCGTAAAGTAATTTCAGTCAAATTTGCAAAATTTTCTACTTTTTCTGGGTTTTGCTACCGCATGGTTTTTCTCTACCTCAACACAAAAAATTGTGCGAAGATCTTTGCTTTTCAATGGTATAACAAGAGATATTCTACAATCGAATTGGGGGGAGAAATTTGTGTTTGAACGAGGAAAAAAATTCATGTTTTTCAATCACGTTTATTTGTAAGAAATAGATCTTTTTCACAGTCAGTTCGGAAAAACAGGGAGTTGAGGTTACCTTAATTATTAGGAAATTCGATTACTGGAAGCTAAAGATGCAAATTTGAGTACAACTTGAAGAAACGAACTACGATTTCATTTCGGTCAGCTAAAATTTGAACGGAGATTACGCCTCTTTTGCGATTCACACTCGTGTTTCCAATTTATCGTAAGTCCGACCGTTAAGTTCTCGTAGGGAGCGAATGGATTGTCCTAAAGACCTCCGCATGGTCTCTAAAAATTCTAAAAATTCAATACTATTTAAAACTGGGAAAAAACAATACCTTCATTCCTAGAGTTTTCGAGCTAGGGCACTATTGACGATTTCAACCCTTAATTTTAACCCCTAAGAAGTGACTGACATTAACCAAAGCTTCAGGGTACAACTATACCCCAAATGGAACCCATATAGGTACCAAATTTCATCAAAATCGGTCCTTTGTAACAAGCTAAGGAAAGTGCCGTGGACGGCGTACGGAAAGAAAATTGTTCATTCGATTTAAAAAAAATCTAGGTCGATTCCAATGGTTTATTATTGAAAATAATAAACCAAAATTCACGTTTTTCCGCGTTCAAACACAAATTTCTCCTCTAAACTCGATTGCACAATATTTTTTTCATTAAACCAGTCAGATCTTTGCACAGTTTTTGATGTTGAGATACGTGAAAAACAACGCAGAAGTAAAACCCTAACTACCAAAAGAAAAGTTGGAAAATTTCGTCAATTCGACAAAAATTACTTAACGAGGTGAGTTTTCACCAATCAGGACCCCAAAAATAATTTGTTGTAGGCAGTAAAAACATGGGAAATTCTTGCCCTTTCCAACGGTGTTCTTATTTTTACATCTTTAAGATTAATCAAGGTGGTTATGCTAATTCTTGTGTCGAAAAATTAAAAATGAAACAAACTTGGAAAAACAAGAGGTCAAAACAAAATTGCTATGAGACATTTTCTTACTTGAATAAGTTTTAAAATTGATTCCCGACGTTTTTCGGTATTCATCATTGGACACTTTGAAGATAAGCAATATAGCTATACAAAGCTATAGAATATGTTATGTATTAGTTTACTTGACATTTCGTTCTCAAAATGCTCAAAGCAACTTCCGGGATTCGGACTCTCGTTGATTACGGCAGTTGAAATTGTAAACCGTAACTGCCTATCTGTCAAGAGGAGGATTGTAGTATTGTGTGGTTCTCGTACAGATTCTCGTACACGGAGGGATTCATAGAGCTATTGTGCTAACCCCGCATACCCACTACGTCGAGGTCGTAACTAGAACGCGCCGAGTCGACATTTGTGGGGACTAATCGTATATACGCTTCGCCTCAAATGCAGATTTTGCTCTCTGAATTTCACAGCCTGGATTTTATTCAGGAAATTCCAGCCTCGAGTTTGAGATGAACGTTATTTTCATAGCCGAATTTTCCTATTCCCACGATAACACTTTATTATTCACCGAATACGGCCGCATTGTTATTCAAGTGTAAAGTCACATAGGCACCGAGGATTATATTGGCTGTACGCTTCGACTACCAAATGCATAATAGTTATTTTGCTTCAAAGTCCACCGAAGGATACCAAAACCCTTTTGGACTCATGAGCCGGTCTCCAGGAATGATTTTAGTGACTCTACGTACTAAGTTCCTACTCAGAAATTTCTCATAAAACTCATATTTCATTAATAAAATTTGCGTAACGCAAAAAATTCTTCCTTCAAGTTCGGACAACTCGTAGGATTTGAAGATAATGTAGTTGAAGATAATTCGATGCAGGTGATTCAAGGGAAAAATGCTTTATCATCCCTAGCGGAGGATACATGAGCTAATGCTGTAGGTGTGATTTAGACGAAACGGCCGAAATGTGGATTGACCAATGCAATGAGACAGTTATGTCAAAATTTGGAGAAGTACCAAAGGAAACAACAACCACGACTAATCGGATGTTGGGTTGATGGCTATCCATGTTTTCGACTTTTAGCCGTCAGGCCTCAAATGGACCCAACCCGAGGAAGCAGGGGGCGGAGCTCAGAGTTTGCATTGTTGCTCATAAAAACTATTTCAGTAGGTACCTACTCATTACAAGTTTAAGGAAAATTTTTACTTCAACAGAATTAGCACGGCTTCCAGAGGTTAGTTTTATGTAAAAAGGAAGGAGGTGGAAGAATGTAAGGCACAAAAGGATTTTACGAAAAAGAAAGTTGGTAATGAAGGAACGTAACGGAAGCATATAACGACCAGCGTCAAAGTTGGAGGAGGAATTACGGCAGCATTTCCATAACAAAAGGGGTACCAGGTAGGCCGAGCCTTTGAGTAGCTCTTCATTTAGATGTTGAAGGCCGAACATTATCCGGGAGGAATACTATCTTGGCATAACGGATTCCTATTGTGAGCACGTTATAAGCTCTGGAGACGGGCTTGGGAGGACTTCAAAATGATATGGCAGAGACAGCGTGGAGAACATGTCACGAACAGTACGTTTTACAAAGAACCCTCGGCAAAGGGTAGGTACTTCACTCTCGACATTCTACCTTATCCATTCGGCGTACTGTGGAGCTCAACGTTACAACGGTCTACTTCAGATCATAACGAAAGAAGATCCGCTGGACGACAATGCTGGGTAATGGAACGACATGTGTACTTATCAAACATCCTAAAAATTTAGTAGAATGCCACTTCTTTTCCTTTGGGCTTTTTCTCACCCACCGCCCCCGCGAAATTACTTATTATCTATTTATTATTTAAATTGTTATTGTTACACGAGGCGACATGGTTGAAATCTTAATTTTACCCAAGTACATAGTCAATTATGATCAGTGTCCTTCGACACTTGTTGAGTTGATGTTGAGTTGTTCGGTGTTGAGTCTTTTTAATAAGAAGATGTGAGGTGATTAAACTTTGATGTCAAAACATGTCTGCATGTGAGGCACAATCAGATAGATTTAAGAATCTATCGTCTATCTATTATTCTATATATGTATTCTGCTCGTGTATGTTTGCCTGTCTTCTTCTGTGGCTTGAATTGCTGAGCGGATTTCGATGCGGCTTGTTGCATTGTGATCAGAAAGTTCCGGAGATGGTTTTCACCGATATAAAACTGCGCATTTCAGCTTTCTTCGTCGTTATCGGCGCTATCATTAGCGACGTGAATTGAGTAAACACGTTAGAACAGCCCACTTATAACATCAAGTGACGATTCTGACCAAATAGTGATAGATTTATGTGGTTGGTGTCATCTTCGAAATGTAATAACGAAAATTTTGTATGAAATAACTTTGGTTTTTTCAATAATGAAAAATGTCCAAAAAACAATTTTAACTTAAGTAATTCATGGTGCCACAATCGGTTCCTAGCCTCTCGCGACATGAACCAGCTACCTATTCAAGAACCAGTCTGCGAGTCTTAGTTCTAAAGGTACTAGCGGTTTCCAGTAATTGATCCACAAAGTTCTTCCGAACGATTGAAGGATTTCTGAATTCGAATGATCGGGTATTTACGAAGTGAGAGAATGTCTCATATTGAGTCGATTCTCCCATGAACCAAGGCACCAAGAAACATAGTCTTGGGTTGCTGACGATGTGGCGTGAGACCCCAGTTTACTGTGCAATAACCTCTGGCCCTTCCTGCTATTGATATTGAAGAGCATTTATCAATGATGAAGCGTAGAAAGTCATGAAAGTCCATGTCGGATCTCATGATTATATTGATTGGGTATTAGATCATGAGCAAACAGCAGAACCACTTCTGCATTAAAAATATGAGTAATGACATCGATAATGATGATAAACAGCAGGGGCGCTCAGATAGAGATACTACCGAGATTAGTAATTGTTGCCAAAACTGGAAGGCAAATACCTGACGCTTTCAGAATCATACTGTAGGCCTGCTACTTGTGGCGGCTTGTTGTGATGACCACAGAGGTAGCGTCCCGCTTACTCGTGGCGGTTGTGACGATTGTGGCGACACACCAGTTGTAAACGGGATTTTCGTTTGACAGGGTTAAGGTTTCGATCCGCGGCGTAATTGGTAGCGGCCCGAGGTTGTGACGCCACGTGCCGATCCCAAGTTCACCGAATGATACAAAACCTAACGTGGCGAGCTCAGGTGGGAGGGGGAAGACAAACAAATATCGAAACAATTGTCAAATTTACAAGGGTAGCGTGTGGTATTTACCTGTGACGAGGCGGTGAAGCGGCCAGTCGGATTCCTCGGGATGATGCAATCTGAAATGTCTAGCCTTAAGGGCGTCCTATTAAGAAAATGGCGTTCGCCAAATGCGACGCTGCCGAAGGGGCCTACGACGACTTCTGAGGGAAGCCTCGGAAAAGATGGCGGAGTGTGACGCGTCACCAAGCTCCGGTTTTCACACTGAGGAATCAGGTAAATGAGAAAAGATATCAAATGCAAGATTACAACAATAAAAGGTAAGTTTATTAAATACGCAAATGGTTTCTGACTAGGCACACCGAAGGGTGTGTCGAAAAGAAGCCTGATGGGCGCAACACACAAGTAAGTATGGCACAAGATTAGAATGTTCAATATGATGGATTTTGCAAATAATATTTCAAATATACAATTTAATAACTCCAATTTGACTTTGTGTTTCAGGTTTCCAGAGTATATCAGTTCAACGTTCCAGGTTTTCAACAAAGGTGAGTATGGTAAGTATAGGTTATCTTTGTGATGCAGGTAAGTATTTAGCTTTAAGTGTACAACTTTCAATATTACGACTTTAGTTCAACTGTTTCAGATTTACTTCTACGCACTGTCCTAACTGCATTGGCCAATGATTTAAAGGTAAGTTATAGTTTTCACTCACACTCGTCAGGGCCCTGAGGTATCCTTCCAGGTGTGATGTGGCGGTTGTGGTGGTTGTGGCGACGGACGTCCAGTGGAATCCAGGGGATCTTCAACCAGATCAATTCGGCTCGAGACGGCGTTTTCGATGGTCAGGGATCTTACGAAAAGCGTCTTTAAGAGGTTTGGGGGCGGTTTTGACTCTAACAGGCTCAAGTTCACGGGCTGCGGGGCTCACGGTGACTCTTACTGAATATCTGAGGGGGGTCTGCCTGTGGAGGGGGCTGCTCGTTGGTTTTGTTCTGGATGGTCCCCCTCCGCTCCCTCGACGGACGGGCGCCTGCCAGGTGGAGTCTTCTGATTGGCTCCCTCCGCCGAGGGAGGGACGCTCTGGCTGGAGACGGCGTCTTCATGTTGAGGGGGGGGTGACGTCACCTTTTTGAGCTGACCATGGATCCGAATCTGACAATACTCGCCGCGGGTGGCTATGACAAATTCGGATCGGAAGGGAGTTAACGAATTAACCCAGTCTCTTCACTGGAAAGGTTCCCCAGTGAGTGGAGACTCACAATACCTTGTCTTGAAGGAAATATTGCCTCTTCCATCAAAAGTCCCAGATCAGGTCCGTCGATATGGGAGCCCACAGCTCAGATAGAAAGTAATAACTAATAACATTTATTGTAACGACAACAAAAGGGCTATCTCTTGGAAAACTGGTGAGTGAACCATTTTGATGTGATAATGTGTTCACTAAACATGCACGTTTGTACATGTTCAAAATTACAAACAGTTGCTCGACACACCATTTTGTTCTTTGTTATGATCAAACTGTCCATTCTGGAATCGCAATTCACATTGTACGGTACTACAAGTGGTTGTAAATTCACGTAGCATGGTAACGAAAGACCCTACGTTCAATCTCTAGCAATCTTACCATTCAAAGACCTCGCTCCTTCGGAATTTGAGCCATAAATTCCTAGCTATTTAAACTTTTCCATTGATCGAAACTCCTGTATTTACTGTGACCGGTTGACGCTGTCTCAGGAGTTTCCGCATTAATATGGATGAAGCGTCCGAACTTGGGAACGTGGTTCGTGTGTTTGCGGTGGGCGGCTTTGACAGCTAACAGGCCTATTCGAGTTGGACACTTGGCAAAGGGCTTCAAGAACAATATTGAGGTTCGGTGGAAAGTAACTTGTCACTGTTGAAGCAGATAACTATTTTGAGTTCATTAATCGAGAATGCAGTTCTATTAACTTACCAACTTCGAAGAAAAGTAACGACATTTTTCAGTTTCTTGTATCATTGAACGATTAATTTTTAATTAATTATTATTATTATTTTTCTGACTTATTATCAAGTGGGTACGAAAATGTATTGTACAAAAGACCAGTTCGGTATTTGAACTACTAGTGTTATCTCCGTTAGAGTGTGTAACTATCAACAATCAACCCTACTGAAATGGACAAAACAGTTGTATACTAATTATTGTTGTTTTGTATTAATTAGTAATTAGTTGTACATTGATTTATAATGCAAGTTCTGAGTTATTTTTAGTTCGTGGAGAAGATACTCTAGGCATCATCTAGCGGTGGAAAGCAGAACCACTACCTTCCACACCTCTCAAAACCAGCCTCCCTTCTACTTTGAAGAAATCTCACAAGTCACCCTACAGTTTGTAAGTGGTTTGATCTAAATTTCTTGAAACAAAATGATGCAGAATTTTCAGTTTTGCGCTTCCTCAATATCTGGTAA
The DNA here is from genome assembly GCA_009739505.2 of Apolygus lucorum. Lineage (NCBI taxonomy): Eukaryota > Metazoa > Arthropoda > Insecta > Hemiptera > Miridae > Apolygus > Apolygus lucorum. The sequence continues at coordinate 29,523,426 of CM019182.2, forward strand.
GTGCTATCCTTCAAATGTTAAAGTAATCAAGTATCATGATAATATTTGTGCTTATTTGGCAATTGATTGTAACTGTAAATCACTTGTTGAAAATTAAATGTACCTGGGAATTATTTTTTATGGAAATTTGAAATTTAAGAATCATATTTCATCATTGGTTAATAAGTTGCGAAAGTTGTTTTTGTCTTAGAAACTATTCGAAACTTCTTATCAAAAAAACTGTCACGAACTGTATTTTACGGTGTTGCATTCGCCTTAACTGAACATGGCATTACTGTTCGGGGTGGGATATGCAAAACACACCTAATTGCTCTACAAACTGTTCAAAATGCATTGATGAAAATATTACTTAACAAACCCTACAGGTACGCCACTGCCAGACATTATGCTGAATTCAATGTATTTACTGTGAAAAAATAAACAAATGAATAAATAAATATTGGGCATCCTCAACTGAAATTATGGGTCGGAAAAGTTCCGACTTCTGATCAGTTACTCCGAGATCAGTTACTGATCTATTCAATTCAAGGTTTCGGTTTATTATTTTCAATAATGAACCTTTGGAATTGACCAAGAAAAAAAATTGTAACCCCCCCTCAAAATTTGTTGGTTTACGTTTCAACGTACGTAGAATCTGAAAATCGAATGAAAAATTGTCCGTCCGTCCGCCGTACGCGACTGTTTTCTTAGCAACCCTGGACCGATTTGGTTAAAATTTGGTATATGGGGGTACATTTTGGGTCTAGTTGTGCCGCGAAGCTTTTGGTTCATGTCAATCATTTCTAATGGGTTAAAATTAAGGGTCACAATTTTCAATAGTGTCCTAGCTCTATAACTCTCGAAATAAAGGTATTGTTTTCTCACCAATTTAAAATAGTATAGAATTTTTCAAAAATTTTGAGACCACCCGGAGCTCTTTAAAACAAACATTTCACTCCCTACGAGTACTTAAGGGTTTTCCTTAGATAAAACAGAATCACGAATGTGAATCACCAAAAATCTCCATCTCCGTTGAAAATTTAGCTAATCAAAATTCGATCGCTTTTCGTTTCTTCGAGTTGTACTCTGTTTTGCGTCCTTACCAACCAGTGATCAAATTAAATTTGATGAAACGGAAATTTTCCGTTTGAAGCTTGCTGTTTCCTCGAATCGAGTGTGAAGCGTTTTTTCTTCCTAATAAACTTGATCGTGAAGGTGTGAAGGCAGTATGGTGTGGTACGTAGTAGGTACCTATGAATGGTAGGTAAAAAAAAACGCTGCAAATTATTTCACAAAGGTTTATTATTTAAAATAATGCGTTTTTAGAAAAAAATTCTGTTTATTCGTAGAAACAATGGATATATCCATAATATGTTGTTGTTGCCTCTAAGGGAGAAATTTAAAACTTGTTTTCTGATCCAGTTATTGTCTATTCAAGTTTGGGAAAACGGTTGATCCCCTTTATTCTCAGCCAACTTTCGAATACAAATTTTTTGTCCATCCAGAGTTTGCCGTGCGCCGCACTCCTTTCCCATAGACCAATTTTGATGAAATTTGGTATATCCGCTTTATTTGGAGTCTAGTTGTGCCTCGAAGCACTTGGTTGTTGTCTGCCACTTCTAAGGGATGAAAAACAACCTTGCACGAAAACTTTCAAACTAGTGGGTTTTGATTTTTCATAATTTATAAAAACGATGATTTTTAGGGGGCATTTTTTGACACTACCAAGAGCGTTATGGGACCAACCGCTCGCTCAAATAGGATAATAAATTAAGTACCTGACTAATGGATCATCTATGACGGTTTTTCATAAATTTAAGATAGTGTTGAATTCGATGACAGGAATGAGACACCACCCAGTAACTGGATTCCAAATAATAAGTTCTTTCAACTCCTCCTCTCTTCTAGTCCTCATCACTCAATAGATAACATTTTAGCTAGGTGGTACCTTCCAAGGCACTGAGGTTCTAATTGGTATGTACAATAAAATCACTTTCAAGTACAACACAATGTAAATGCCTATTCACAAACCCATAAATTGGTCGGAAATCGAAGAAAAATATAATTACGAGTATTACATCGAAGAATATTACAAACCGTTCGAAAAACTGGTTTCATTTCAATACAGCGAAAACGATAGAGTAAATTCATATACCAACCAAACTGAAACAGAGAAGGAATGCAAAGATCCGATCCTATTCGAGTCTGATTTTCGTTCCGATACGCACATGTCGGTTAAAGCAGTAACGTCCCGTTTCAATCCAGATACATCCCTCGTACCCCTTGATTTAAAGAATCTTACAACGAGGAGACTCATCCTCAAATTGATTATCTAATCTAGTACCGGTTGAATAAAGATACTTTTGGACCTTGAGACGACACATATATTTGAAAAACCCTCATTATCAAGCTTTTCGTGACTATAAATTGTTTTACCAGGGCGAATCCCTTCGGGCTCTATCCGGAAAGAAACTAATCCAACTTTAATTGAATAGGAACTATGATGCCTCTCTCCCGATTGTCAAGTCCGCGAACTTTTCAATTAGTCTCCTGCCCATGTTCCATGAATACGGGAACCAGTAAAATATATTATCTCGTTACTTCAGCCGTTTTCCTCAACCAACGTAATTGCCTTTCGCTGATTAGGTTGATTACTTTAGGGTTTTACGATGGAGGGAAGATAGTAAAATCGCTTTGATGACCACGAAGGATAACTTTGAACGAGCTGGTGTTAGACAGAGTTTTCTTTATCGGAGATAATTTTTTAAGCCACTATCTTAAAAGAGTGATTAGATTGACGTTCGCCTCAAATGCTCCAACCCCACCAAAAAATTATCAATTGCCAATCCAATATTTTCATAAGGCGATATTATAATTTACCTAATATCCGCGTTAAAATTGTATAATGTTTGGTTTATTATGTTCAATAATATGCAACACTGACCTTTGTTATCGTCGACCGATTTCGATGAAACTTGATACATTGGCAGCATTGGGGTCAAGTTGTTCTCGGAGCTTTTGGTTAGTGTCAGCCACTTCCAATGTGAGAAAAATTCCTCAATATTTTGATGTAATTTCCTTATTTTTGATGTGCTTTCCTATTTTTGTGTTTTTTTTTTTTGTAATTTTCAAAACTCCCTATCTCGAAAACTCTAGATATAAAGTTATTGTTTTTTTTTTCAATTTAAAACGGAATTGAATTTTTAGAATCGAATGAGACCACTCAGAGCTCTGTAGGACAAACCGTTCGCTTCCTATGAGGACATGAGAATTGGGCTCACAATAAATCAGAAACACCCGTTTAAATCGCACAAAATTGCTCACTGATAGATATATGCCTAATATCCGTTCAAATTTCAGCATATCCAATGCTTTATAATGGAGTTCGCTGGTTCGGTTCGTCTCTTCAAATAGTTTCTTGTCACACAGTTGGGCTTCCTTAGCAACGAAGAACCAAATTTCGTAATGAAGGTACCCACAACTCCAGGATAGCTATGTTATAGCTTATAGGGAGTATTGATGAAAAAGCAGAGTTCTATGCAGAATTATAAAACAATAAACCATTTTGTAATAATTTGTAGCATGATATGTAACAATGACAAGGCTGATATATATCAGTGAAATAATAAACCATTGAGTAATGATGTGGAGCGTTTTTTATCCAGCAACGTTTAACTATTTGCGTAATGCCGCAATGCGTTGGTCACATTTCCGAACTTGACAATGTCAATTAATCATGTCATGATCTTGCGTCATGGGCTACCTATCATGGATAGGGTCTAAATACATTTTTCAATATTCCCGATATTACCGTCGGAGAAGTTTTTCGTGTTATATTTTCCACGGGCTAATATTTCGTTCCCATTCACAGAGCAAGTTGACACTCCTGACACCCCGCGGCGTTGAGGACATGTAAAGCTCTACTCATAAACCCCTTAATTTATTCTATCTCATGAAAGTCAATCACTGTCAAAGCGTTGATTTAGAGCGTTTCACTGTGGTGATAACGACGTTTAGAATGGAAATTGGCGTCCTGTCATATATCCCATATATTTCTTGTTGAAAGGGCAAGTGCCATGGGAAGGGATAACGGTATTGAAGACCGTAGCGCATTATACGGTGATATTCTACGTCGTACAAGGGTGCTGAAATTACGTATTCCGTTGATAAGCTGGCGACACAACGTGAACCTCAATAGGATGTTCCCCGTTAAACAGAGTCATCCTTAATAAACATCATGAATTTGGGAAAAAGGAAACAACAATGAATGAACGAACAATATTAATTCTCTCAATAATTCAGTAGGTATTTAATGGGCAGATCGGACAAGTGGTGAGAAACCGCATTGAAGGAAATACAGAACCTTCATAAGTTCCCCAATATCACTGAAGCGTACTTTATACTCGTACTTTACGGTACTCAATCACTTGAACGAATTCAAGCCAACACTGTAGGTACATAACAGTTTAGATATTGATTTGAGAGTATGTGATTTGTTTTAATAAAAACGGAGTTGAGTGGAACGTTGTCTATTTCCACGAAAATGATGAGTTAACATTTAAATCGATTTGGAAAGTTAGGTCATCATCAGTAACAAACAGTAACTGAAGGTACTTCACAGAGAGCATAGTATATATAGTAACAAGTGAAAGGGAGCTTGAATCCCATTGGTCGAGAAAGTGAAAGTCATACCCAATCAGATAAGTGAAAGGAGAATCCTATTGGCTCAGAGAAGTGAAGGGACCTGGGAGGATCATCTAATGCCAATCAAGGCAGACAAAGTGAAAGGGAGCTCAAAGATTGGTGAGGGTAACATTGGGGAGACCAAGCTATTGTAGGAAGGAACCTATCAACGGTGAAACATGTTGAGGGACCACCTAATTCAGACATTTACCAGACCTATCACTCTTAAGAATCTCGAACTTTTCAAGCACATCCAACATAACTCCCTTCGGGCAGAAATGAGGAAATTCTATGTACCGTCCGTTTGTTAGATCAAAACTAAAGTTATGATTGGATTCTCTTAGGTGATTCGCAAAAGCAGAATCACCTTTGCTATCCCTGAAACCCTTGTTATTCTCTTTTATTCTTTCCCTAAATATCCTACCAGTTTGACCACAATTATTGTATTATACTCAAGTATATAGTATTATACTCAAGCCCATAAGAACAGTTCAGCTTATAAACCCCACTTTTATCTTGAACTCTAATTTTATCTTTAACAGAGCCCAACGAAGCTTTAAGATTATTTTTATTTTTAAACCCTACTTTGAAACCTCTAGATGATAAAATTTTGCCAATTTTTTCAGAAATCTTTCCATAATAAGGTATACTTATCCACTTTTTCTCTTCTACTACAACTTCTCTAACCAAATTAGAAACCCCATCTCTACACTTTTTCCTAAGAACCTTGTTCCATATGGAATCAATGAGACATCCCCATAACTTGTAACTCATTTTCGTGGATATAGACAACGTTCTACTCAACTCCGTTTTTTATTAAAATGGTTTTCCACAATCTTATCGCGAGTGATTCTATTCTTATGAGATTTGTTTGTTTCTGCAATTTCCATGCCTGTCTACGCTACCGTCAACGCTGACCCTGTATGACGTTACATCTGCCAGCATGACATAGCGTTTGTTCATAGCTTCCCTGTTTACTGAACGTCCACCTAACGTTACAGTTACACCACACAAAATAAAAAGAAACGGGCAACAAACAAATTTCATGATGAGTAATATCAGCTGGCTCGTCGATTCTTGAATAATTTCCCCCATTATCAATTTTCAATTGATATTAGGTTAGAAAATTAGATGTTGCAGATAAACAGTATGATCACCTCGTTTCTTCAACAATTGGCATTTCTCTTGAATTCAGACAATGCGGTGACACCTGTACGCAAGTGTTCGCTTGAAGCATCTGGAGGCGGTTCCCAAGATCCCTTTCATCCTTCCCATAACGAACCATCGTCGGTGATGATGAGAATGAACTTGGCAAGCTGTTACCGCAGCCCGCAAAACAATAATCATCTTAGTAACGTTGCGTGAAGTCGGCAGCGTAATAACGTTGACACGTGTCGCAAAGAGGGTGGGCTTTGAAATAAACGTGACTTCCTGTAAACTCCGGTTCGTTCTCGTTATCAGATAATTCACGTCATAAGCATCATCTGACTTAATTATCCTTTGAAGCATCCTGTTTGAAGATAGTGTACCTATAATATTAGTGACTTCTATAGTAGACATAAAATTACGTACGGAAGTCTACAGTACATTATAATATAATATAATAATAATATATAATATATAAACAAGATATTATCTTGTTAAGTTTTACCACAAGCCTAAGAGATATGTCTTGCGCGGCCCTGAACCATAATTATCACTCTTAACCCAGGCCTACGGGAACTGAATGGAGATTGGGCACCCTCTAACTTAAAAAACATTTGGAACAGATGAGTAAGTATCGCCTCATCGTGGAACATCAGTTTGGAGTAATATTGAGAAAATTTATAAATTTATTGGGAAAGAACCAAGAGAATGCTCATGACCCGATCAGTAGGTACCACCGTACGTGAGGAATCATCAACAAAGACGCAGAAAACTTTACAATCGTACAGCTTTTTCCTTCAAAAACCAACTTGAAATTCTGAGAGGAAACAAGGCTACACTGCGGTCCACTGTACAGCATCTGGTATCTGGAGTATTCGATATGTGGTTTTTAATTTTCGGGTTTCGGAAAAAACGGTAATTCTTCCAGTCAAATCCAAAAATTAGCCATCACCGTTTTACCATCACCATACTCGTACATGGTGAACGTCGCCGTTTGGTAATATTTATTTTTTATTTCATTAATCTACGATAGAGGTGTTCCATCTACAAAATTTGTAGAGTTAACGTTATTTCATTATGGGTCACCCTTATTTAATAAGGGTGACCCATAATGAAATAACGTTGTCAGAAAAAACCATGAGTTACAATTTGGTAGTTGGAGTTGTGTACAGAAGTCCACAAAACTCAAAAATTGACTTGACAATAGTGGATAGTTAATTTTCAAGAGTTAACTTCCTTCCTAACGGTGGAATAATGAGTTGAATCCTCGATCGGAGGATAATGACGTTAATACCTAACCAGTGAAGTTCCACACCACAAACACATGGTTTGAACTGGTGTCAATCTATTATTTTACTCTCGCTACTTCAGGAAAGAAACATCGAATTTCTGGGTGATCCTTGTCGGGCAGTGAATCCGCACCCAGCAAAAGCTTTTGAACGATGATCCAAAACTAGTGCGGATAACATTTTCAGCAGAGATTTTTTCTATATGGAAATCTATTGATACACGTTTACGGGTTTTGAAAGGATACAACATCCAACGCAAGAATGGGGAAATCGTTTTCAACGCTTACTAGTCTTGAACTTACAGTAATTCATCCATATATAGTAATGAAAAAATAACCACTAACTATAACATAATCGTACTTAGGATACGAACAATATACTAGTTAGTACTTGTACATAGAAGTTAGAAGGAACTCTCAGTACCTAGGTAAGTGAAAAGTGGCAAGTAAAAAATTGTTGTCAATTTTCAAATTTATTTGATCAGCAATATGAATAACCAGCATCGAAAGTTGTGTTCGGTAAGAAAAATTCATTCCAACAAAAAAAGAAAGTATTTATTTTCACCCACCACGAGTGTTTCCAAGCGGACTTCCGCTCAAAATTGCTGTTGAATGAGTAAAAACAATCATGGCACTTCACGAAGAACCTGTCTGGATGGGCTATCAAGTTTGACGGCAGGGTAAGTGTCGGGTCAATATTTCATCATGGTTGTTTCCCCCTCTCGTTTAGTGTATGTCAACGGCAACCGAGTAGCGAGTGGTTTGAACATTTCTATTCGAGTGATACTCCCTCCCGGATGGGAAACATTTCCTCCAGGTAATCGATGTTTGTTTCGCATCCCATAAATCCACCCAACCGTGGAATCACGTTGGTACTCTTTGATATTAAACTCGATTCAACCTGAAAGTGGATAACTTTTCATAACAAATTCGGTTCGAACGCTGGAGTCGATTCCTGGTATTGAGCAGAAATATTATTTTTAACTGGTCCCTTCCAATGCAGGTGTATAGTAGAGATTAAACCATCTAAAGACCGATGAAAAACAAAGCGTTGTTCATAACGTTAGAATTATATCATCGAAAATAATTGTTTCAACTTTTTAATAATGAACCTTTGTACTCATTAATGAAATACCCCATCCTCCCATCGAAATGATCAGTAACCGAAGCTGTGCGATATTATCCGTCCAGAAAAATACATGCAAATTCCATAACTTCAAAACATAATAAAATAGGAAGCAGTTTTGGTTTATTATTTTTAATAATGACCCTTTGGAATCGAGCAAGAAGAATAAATTTTAACTTCACTCAATAACAATAGTTTGATAGAATAACTTCCCCTCAAACGTTGAATTCAATAAACAACGTACGCTGTACGCGGCATGTATGTAGTTACGTAACTACATTACCGCATGTAGTTACCAAGGACCGATTTTGATGAAATTTGGTAGGTATATGGGCTCCATTTAGGGTCTGGTTATGATGCGAAGTTTTTGGTTATTGTCAGTAGTATTTAAGTATTACTATGGAAGTATTGTTAGCACGGAGCATGCATTAGCCTTGAGCTAACTGGCAAGAAAAGTCATGTTTTTGGGATACGGCGACGTGCCACGAAATTTTGCAATGATTTTCACTTACAACCAAGCCGTTGCTATGGAACTTCAGATTCGTCATTCGTGTTCGTAAATTTTTGCATAAATTATATACAGCCAAAACCGCTGTAATTAGGGAAGAAACTGAGATGTACCCCTGAGTTAAAAGACTTGGAGTTCAAATAATCCATTTTCTTAAAAGTTATCTCATTTTTGTATACACAGTAGGTTATGCAGTCTTTCCTGAATAGTTTCCAATCTTTTTTATTGGTCATCCTGAGGCCACATTACTAAATTTCAGTGCTGTATGGTAACCTGGAGAATGGTTGTCACCTACCTAGTTGACAGAATCGACTGGGCATATCTACTAAAAGTTACTGCAGCTCATCAAATCTGATCTAGCTACCAACTACTTATCAAGAAAATCTTCCGACAAGTAAAGATAGAGGGGGGGGGGGAGTCGAACAGCTTTGTACTTAAATTTTAAAAAAATTAAAGTTTCAAAATATTAAAATAATTTTTAAGATTACTCAGGACTCTGGAAACTTGCTCCATCAAGAGCATACCAAGAATTGTTTTAAAACAACAAACCGGAAAAAGTCATTCAAGTCATTCTAAAGTCTAATTCTAATTGAAATGTTCGAATTGAAAAGTGCGTTCACTTGCTGCTTAAAATTGTTTTCATTAATTTCCAACAGTAATTCCATTCAAGTTTCTATCCGCTTTTTACATCGTACGAGACCTCAATGGTTATCTTGTGAAATTACTGTTGATGTCTCAGAAAAAGGTACCTATCTCTCTTACGAACGAAAGACGTCCAGGGGAGAAGCGATTAAAAGGCTGGAATTTAACAAGATCTTGGTTATTTAATAAGAAAAGAGGCCAAGGAGGGTATTGGAGAGAAAATGAGATTGGAGCACGAATTCCCAAGACGCGGCTGACCCGGAAGAGGGTGGTAGTGGCTTTAGATGAAGATCATTTTGTGGCAGACTGACGTGGTCGCTTGAATTTGTTGAAACAACTTAATACTGAACTCTGAAACATCAGGTATCTATTACGAGGAGTCCCTCAATAAATTTTTCATTGTGCGATGTTGCGTAACTGATGAGTTGATTACGAGACTCATACGATTAGGTTGTGTAGGCTTCCGTGTTTGCAATAACCTATTCCAATCAGAGTTGAAAACCCATTCATGGAAATGCTTCCTCTTTTTTAACCCACAACAAAGAAAAAAGCTTCAAATTTTACTTTATTTTTCTGTATAGATCACTCGCCTGCAAAGAACACAGCTTTACCATTGCCACTACCTACCAGCCATATTTTCACTTCAAGTTTATTTCGAAAAAAAAAAAAGCTTTACACTAAATAATTCAAAGAAATAAAGAATTGTGGGTGCATTCAAAGGGCATTTTATTAGTGGTTGCTAAGGACGCAAAACAGAATACAACTCAATGAAACGAACAAACTAAATTTGTTTCTTGTTCGATTTCCAAGGTTTTTTATTGAAAGATCTTCCAATGCTATGTGTCACAGTTGCATAATGTGTTTACAAAGTGTAGCCTACGAATAGGGGTCGAATAGGGGGGCACATGTATGGTGTATGGTGAAAATGTAAGGTGGTGTTTATGATGAAATAAAATGTTGATACTTTGTGCTTTTCAATCAAAAGTTCAACTTTTGATTGCTTATGTTTATTTCGCCCTCTCCAATTCTGACTTGGTTTTCTTGATTTTCGTTCGAATGTGAGTGTATTTCCCATAATGACGACCCGGTAAAAGTGCTTACCGATCATTTTCACGTTACCCTCCTGACAGAATCACTGCTTCGATATTGACATCCATTACCGGAAGCCCAACCCTGACTTCTCGCAGACGACTCTTTCCCGATATTAAACGAGTTTACCCTCGTCTCCCGGTACCGAAAGGGACCTTTTCCCGGGAATGAGGATAAGGGGCGAGTGTGCGGACGAAAAAATAAAAAAATCCGCCACGGCTCCGGAGAATGGTGAGGTCGCGTAAGAAAGTAATGGTGATGTGGAGGGAAGAGCGGGTGTAGCGAAACCGTGTCCCTTGCGCAGCCACGGCGCCAGGCTTGAGTGTTATTCATGAAGTATGTAGACTTAACGAGATGGCCTGAGATTGTGGGTACTCCTCTCTAAATGAGACGTGACTCTTCTCTCGGGAACGTCTTTTGCCTTCAGTGCGTTAAACCTGCCAGCGTCGAGACTATAATATGCTTCAACGTATTCGAAGAGGAGACCATCGAAGGTGATGAACATTTTACAGTGTTAGACGGAGGTTGGCATGGATTTTAACGGCTGAAGAGAGCACCTGAGTTAATAAAATGATCAAATGTATAGATCACCCATATCGCACGTTCGGAATGTTAGTGGTACATATCCAAAAACCTAATTGTTGGGAAATCGCGTTTAAAGTTTTTTCAATACTGTAACTCCAATAACGTTCCACTATTGCCAGATTTTCCGTTCTTTTGCTCTTGATACCATCATTGAATATCTCTCCAACATATCCATCTTGAAATATCCATTTAAATTTGATCGATCAGAAACACTTTTTTTGTTAAATTTTGATGATGTACCACTACATTCCCAAGAAATTAGACCCAAACTAGCACTTGTTACAGCATCAATTCCTGGTAAAGTTAGATATTGTTCGTGCTGAGCCACAATTTTTTCAGTATTTTTCAGTAGGAAAGTAATGTTAGTGTCTCTGGTTATCTAATGAGTTTGAATATTTTTTCGTAATGTAGCAAGACAAAACCATTAGGTTAAAATGTAAAAAAAAAAGTAAAAAGCCCACTATTAAACAGATGCAAAACAGTTTATTTGATTTTCAGTCTTCTGTTACATTTTCATTTTCAGTCTTATAATAAATTAAAAATAACTATGTGCTAGGAAGGTATTACAAATAATTAGAACCCGTACAGTAAGATTTTTAGGCACACTAGGCAGCAGGGTAACTTATTTCAGATCATCTATCTATCACAGCACAATTTCGTTGAAAATATTCGTGAAACAAATTATAATTAACCAGAAAAATAATTATAAACAAAAGTTTTCAAACAAGACCCTAATAGCGAAAAATAGTAGGAAAGTAGTTTTTTTTAATGAGAGTTAAGTAGGTACATTAGGATTTCTCAAAATAATCTTCCACTCCTGTCACCGGAAAAACAACATTTTTGGAATGGTAGTGAGTAAGGACGTTTTGTACAATATTCTTACCACTATTAATTATAATAAAATAAATTACTTCTCATCAAAATTGTGGGAAAATGAGTAATCACACAAAAAAGGAACAAACGAAAGTTACAATACAGGAACAGGATAACGAATAATAAAAAATAATGATGATGCTATAAATCATTCTTCTTCAAGATCAGAAAAAGCAATTTGCTTTTTTTTCCTTTCTTTATCGGTGTTTTAGCCGTAAGGCTACTATAAAAGCTATGATATGCAGCTGGAATAAGTTTGGCTTTCACCAGCGATTGAAGTGCCTTCAAAGTGTTCTCCGGGACCCCAGGAAGTTCCTCGTATGCTGGTGGGGGATTCCATTCACGGACGAATTCTAAGTGGTTGTTGATGGTGTCAGCATGGTTTGGTTCAATACTATGAACGGTATTTTTCTTGGCCGCGCATCTTGGACTTTTTCTTTTTTTTTGTCGGAGGATCATTCATCTGAGAATTGTTGTGAGGAATGTTCTGGTTTACGGCAATTTCCTTCAATTCGTCTCCAAATGAAAGCTTGTAAAATAGTTATACAATTATTTGGAAGAAGAGTGTTTCATCTCCGTCTCGACCGAGGTCTACGATGTGACTGAGTTGAACCATTCTTCGGCCGACGCGAGGGGGTCCGAAGCGCTCCCTGGTGGACTGGTTTATCTACTCTCTACTGGCGAATTTCCACACTATCGATAAACCGAAACTAGCCCCTTGTAGAGCTCGTCAAGACGAATCCAGTGGTATATATAACTCAAAAACGTCATTTTTGGAGATATACCACTAACATTCCGAACGTGCGATATGTATTGATCCCTCCCTACCAACCGTAGGTACCGACTACCTACTAGGCCATTTTTGAAATTTTCAATCCCAACCACCAATCAAATGGAAATGAAGAGTTGAAATTTTCAAAAATGCTCTAGTAGGTAGTAGGTATCTACGGTTGGTAGGGAGGGATCTATACAGAAGGGTGATCTATAAAGAAAATAATAAACCTTTGGGTAATGAACGAACTAAACGCTTCACACTTGATTCGAAAAATAGGGAACTTCATATGGAAATCTGTTTACTGGTTGCTCAGAAAGGAAAACCCTTAAGTACTCGTAGGGAGCGAACGGTTTGTCCTGCAGAGCTCCGGGTGGTCTCAAACATTTAAAAAAATTCAACAATAGGTATTTAAAATTGGTGAAAAAAACGATACCTTTATTTCGAGAGTTTTCGAGCTAGGGCACTCTTGAAAATTTCAACCCACAATTTTCACCCCTTAGACTTCAACCAAAAGCTTCGCGGCACAACTAGACCCCAAATGGAGTCCATAAACCAAATTTGAACCAAATCAGTACAGTGTTGCTAAGAAAAAAGTGCCACGTACGGCGGATGGACGGAAAATTTTTTATTCGATTTTCGGATACTACGTACCTTGAAAAGTAAAATATCAAATTTTGAGGGGGGGTTAAAATTTTGGTACTTGAGTATTAACGGTTTAAATTTTGGTACTTGAGTATTACGGAGGCCACCATTACGAAACGCGCCGCGGCACTTATAGAAGGTTAAGGGTACAAGGAAATTTTTTCGAGTAAAAATTCGATTTTTTAAAAATAATTTTTTGTTAATGTGCATATAATCACGGACCAATTAAAAAAAAAAAAAATATGAAAAAATTTGAACGAGAAGTGGGTCAAATAAATACGCAAACCGACCTGTGTCAGGGTTTGCGCTAGTAGAGTCCGGCGCTATACGCTGGACCGTCCGCATTTTCAAGACGATTCAGCACAGCACAAAACGAACGGATTTCACGGCACAAAACGAGACATAAACATAGAAACAGACGAGTAAACAACGAAACAAGAGATTTAGCTTCTTCTTCTTCTTTGTTTTCATCTAATCGAGTCACCTTGGAGCAAGTTGGAAGCGTTAGGAAACCGTATGATGACGTCATGAGATGAACATTGTTTAATTTCAGAAAATCATGTTTCCTGAAAAATCGCGTTTTCTAGCACTCGTGTTCCATTTTGTTGAGTTATACTGGACCTATCTCCTTGTTCTTTTTTTTACTTGTACGTTAGTATCTTATACACCAACTGTGCATAGGGATTGGCGTATTTTTCCCGACAACAAGATAAAAATGTGGTACGTTTTGGTGGGTTAGGGCCCTGATTTGATGGTTTTTTTCAAAAATCCGCCTTTCTTTCCTCAAGCGTTGTACGAAATTATCCTTTGCACCAGTTATAGAGCATAAGATGCTAGACAATATTTGAAAAAAATCAAGGTGATCGGTTGATTACCCGAGAAAACACCCGAGAAAACGGTACATACGTTTTACGGGAAATTGTACTCTCGGGGAAAATTTCCTTGTACCCTTAAATTGTTATAGATGTTGTAGTAGAACTATTCTAGTATTGTTGTGAGTCGAGCGTTATCAGATGAGTCATGTGTCTACTCGCAGAATCCCCTCCAAGTAGGCCAAGGTCAGGGTCGTTGACCGGAGCGATTACATGTGGCGATCTGATGTGACTGCTAGCGGCGGCGACGCTTTCAACTCCATCCTGACCGACATTGCTGCGTTCTGGGTTGCACAAAGTGTGTTCTTTCCAATTATGTAGTTATTTTTGGTATCCGGTACGAAATATTTCTATACGTTAGGTGGCCTCCGTTTAATACTCAAGTACCAAAATTTTTTTCTTGCTCGATTCCAAATGCTTATTATTGAAAATAAAAAACCAAAATCGTGCCAGTAAGATACGTCAGGTGCACTTGTTACCACTTTCTAGGAGGTTTTCCAGTTCAATTTCTGGAGAGGATGTCAAGTTAGTCGAGACTACAAGCTGAAAATTCAAGAACACTAGCCAAGTTGGGTGGGCAAAAAGCTCCATGACTGAGAATATCAAGAACACATAAAATCAGATGGTTCGAAAATGATTGTATCGATCAGATCTTAAATAAGTAGGTCATGTTCCTGGTTTCCCACATTCATAAACTACAACTCAATAGGAAACAATATTGTATCGAAATTGAATTTCAGAATATTTTACTATCCTTATGGACTCCCCCTCTGAATGGATAGCTATGCTCCAACCTGAAACTACTCTACGAATGAGAGCAGAATAGGGTGATTATATCGTGAGAAATTACCGTTTATTCAATACCCAGTTTGCTATGTCGCGTAAGTGCAGACAGTACTGTTTAGTTTAGTACTGAAATCGTTATCAAAATCAGATCATTTTAAAGAAATTGTCCGGGATAAAGATATACACTTTTTTGCTTTTTCTCACACTTTGTAAATTTTACTTTATTTATTTTACCTTTTTTGTTATTTGTTCCCTTCTAAAAACCGGAAAACCTAAGGTCAAAAGCGGCGAAACTTGGTAATCCAAATAAGAGCCTTTTTTGTTACTACGACCACCGGCAATCTTAGTGAGATGTGAAAAATCACCAATGAATAACTTCACTATAAATTGGGTCAATGTGCATAAACAAACAACTAATAAAATTTCATATCAGTCCACCTACTCAAAAACAAGTAAACTTCCTAGATGTCCTTGATGAAACTGTTTTCCAAATTAAAATCAGCTCAACAAAACTGTATTTAATTGATTCATTAATTTATTTTTCATTTATACTTTGGTGTAATTTATTATACATGTGGTGGCTATGACGTTATGATATGAAAAAAAGTTGTAGTTCAGTACCCTTTGATGTCATGTTAAATTTTCGGACGATTCGTTCGGGTCTCACGGATGTCGTCATTTATCGATCCATGGAATCAACTGCATAATGTCTCATTGTTTACGCCAACAGCGGCTTAAGCATCCAGGTAATAATGTTAGTCCTCCTCGCCATAGGCACACTGATTGCGCTATTGGAGTAGGGCCCTCAAGGAGTCTGGCGCCAGTTTGGAGCCTGACCCACTTTTCGAACAATGTCGGCTAATTTTGAGCCTCCAAACAATTTCCCGTAATAGTAGGAGTGACCTTTTTCATCGTAATAAAGAGGCCTTCAACAAAACTGAAAAAGTTTTTAACTTGTCCTTTAATTCTCTGGTAGATGTGTTACCGACTTTTGTTTATATTCCATTAAACTCAATCGGTTATTGATGATGATGACATACCATCTACAAAAAGCAAATAATGGTCCGAGGAATTATTAAATATTTGTAAATTCGTTGAGAATATTATTCTGAATAATTGGCAATTGCTCCAATGTAAATCGAAATATCAAAAAAGGTAGGTAGTTCAGTTTAAGAATTTTAAAACGCGGAAATTGGAATGAACAGGGGAAAATTCAAGAGCTTCAACCCAATCCAATTTTCAAGAGTTGACGTGATGTGAGTTCAGTTTTTAGGAGTGTCAGAAAAAACCGTAAAGTAATAATTAGTTTATGATTATTATATTATTTTAATGATTAGTAAACTGCATAATTATTATGCAGTTTACTAATCATGCCACCTAGAGTTCAAATTCACATAATGAAACTTTTAGAACACATTCACAGACTAAATTTCATTCTCGAGAAGCAAAAGGTTACGGTCGGAAACAAACTCAAAAAAGGGGACATAATGACTCATTAACGGACCGCTATTGAAATCATGACGGTTCCTATTGACAACCAATGAAAACTTGGGCCTGAAGTGAGTGGGAAGAGCTAGAGACGGTGACGGCCATGGACCTTGGAGAATGATTCAATGCCCTATTTGAACCCAATTATAAGGGAAACTGGGAAGGTATGAAATCACTTCAGCGAGCTTGAAGTAGAAGAGAGAGATGGTATGAAAAAGAGGTCATCTAGTTTCTGAAAAGGTATTCATTGAATAAGTATTCATAAGTGGTGAACGAAAAGCCCAATGAGATCAATCCCAAAAGTGAGACAGATTATTTCAGTAGCTATTCACAAAACCTTGCGTGTTAGTCAACAGGCGCTAGATCCAACATTGCGTGAGCTGATTCAATACTTGATTCACTACATGAACTCAGGACACCAACGGTTGGAAGAATCCAAAATTCTCAGTAATTTGAAGAAGAAGATACTGCCGGTTAGTATAATGTAATGTATTATATTAGATCTCAGACAGATTTTATTGTCATGAAAGTTTCAGATTTGTTAAAATATTATTTTAACCAATCGATTGATGATTATAAGTAAAACCAAATCCATCAGTGTATCGCATGTTATACGAGTGTGATACCAGGGTCACAAAATCCAACCTGAAACAATTTTTTACTTCACTTTTGACATTTCATGTCTTTACGAGTAAAGGCACATAAACATTTCATGTCTCGTACTTTGGCACATAAACGGAGAAAAACTTTTAAAAAGGCATTGATAAAAAGCGTTACGGTTGATTTTCTGATGATTTCCGCATACAACCGAGTCGTTGCTAGGGAACTTTATCTTCGTCATTAGTGTTAGTAGAAAACGCTGCAAATCATTGCCCAAAGGTTTATTATTTTCTGTATAGATCACCCTTCTGTATACAACCCTCCCTACCAACCGTAGGTACCTACTACCTAATAGGGCATTTTTGAAAATTTCGAACCCAACCACCTGGATGAAAGGGAATGAAGGGTTGAAATTTTCAAAATGCCCTAGTACGTAGAAGGCACTTATGGTTGGTAGGGAGGGATCTATACTGAAGGGTGATCTATACATAAAATAATAAACCTTTGGGCAATGATTTGCAGCCTTTCTTTGTTTTTTGTTCACAAACATTTTTTTACCTATTTTTTAACCTACCAACTTTATTTTTACCTATCAACCATTGGTAGGTACTACCTACCTCACCATAATGCCTTCACACCTTCACAATCAAGTTTATTAGAAAGAACTAAACGCTTCACACTCGATTCGAAAAATAGACAGCCACATAATATGTGCCACATAATATCAAATTTCCATATTATGGAAATTTGATTATTGGTTGCTCAGAAAGCAAAACTGAATACAAATCGAAGAAAAGTACAGCGATCGCATTTTAGTCAGAAAAAAATTGAACGGAGATTAGAACTCTTTTGTTATTCACACTCATGATTCTGTTTTATCGAAGGAAAGTACTCGTAGGGAGCGAACGGTTTGTCCTGCAGAGCTCCGGGTGGTCTCAAAAATTTGTTAAAATTCAGTACTATTTAAAGTTGGTAAAAAAACGATACGTTTATTTCGAGCTAGGGCACTCTTGAAAATTTCAATCCTCAATTTTCACCCCTTAGAAGTGACTGACATCAACTAAAAGCTTCGCGGCACAACTAGACTCCAAGTGGAGCCCATATACCAAATTTGAACCAAATCGGTCCAGTGTTTCTAAGAAAAGTGCCGCGTACAACCTACGGCGGTTGGACGGAAAATTTATTTATTTGATTTTCGGATTCTACGTACCTTGTAACGTAAAACATCAAATTTTGAGGAGGGATTAACTTTTTTTCTTGGACGTTTCCAAAGGCTTTTTATTGAAAATAATAAACCAAAATCGTTCACCATCCGTTGGAAAGCCTCAAATCTATGCATAAATGTATACTGCCAAAACCTCCGTAATCATGAAAGAAACTGAGTTAAAAAAACTGTAAGACTTTTGTTACACGTCAACAAACAACAATTATTGAGGAAGCATAATATGCTTCCTAATAATAATAATATTATTATTATAGGTAGGTAGCGAAGGTAGCGGGAAAAAGCAAAGACATAAAATATCCCAATGTTTTGCAGACTCGTTTGCATGCGTTCTCACCTAACTTTGTTTTTTCTTCTTGAATCTTGCATCAATTATATATAAAAATGTGGCTAAGTACCGCATGAATTATAAATTTCCATCTTGATAGGATGAGTTGATGGAGGTTTCTGTAAATTTTTGTGTAAACATCGTTGTTCTATCGTTACCCAGAAAAAGTTTTACTTAGTTTTGGAGACAATAGTTTATTTTGATCTGCAATATGCCTGTGATCGTCTTTCAATGCCATGAACACCTCGGAAAGCAACAAAGAAATCAAAATGAAGACATCAGAATTTCATATATTAATACATACATTGCCTAGTAAATTAATAATAATTTGTCCAAATATTATGATCGACGAGATTAATAATAATTAATTGCCGTGAGTCATTGCACCCTTAAAGTCATCACAATGACATTATTCAATATACACAAGAAAAAGTCAACGCAGGTAAACTCATGTTTGGAAATGAAAACAAATCATAAGAGACACATTTCAAATGTTAGAACTTCTCCCATGAATACCAACGAGGATGAAACCCTATAGAGGAAGTAGAGAAACAAGAAGTTTGAAAGCGCATAATTGGTGATGTAGTCTAAACATCAGGTAGGTACATTCATCAATGTAGAAGTACTCTTGGAACTTTTGTTGACTGGCGAAAGCTCTTCCAGCATCGGAGAACGAAAGAGATGAAGGGAAGCTATTGATCCTGGAGGGTCCGGTTTCAGTATACACTTAGAAACTTTGAAGATGTGAAGTTTGTCAGTGTATGCTCAACACATTGTCAAAGGTGATTCCCCTAATTTTGTTGGAGATGTAGAAGATCGACCAATATTGTCTCTGAAATTTTTTTTTTTCGATTTTCGGATTCCACGTTCCTTGAAACGTAAAACATCAAATCTTTTTCGATTCCAAAGGCTTATTATTGAAAATAATAAACCGAAATTGCTGAAAAAATTATGAATTTCACTTAACAAACCTATAATGCGAAGAAAAGTGTCTAAAGGCACACCAAATAAGAGCCGATAAACGTTCCGTTTTTCACGACATCGAACCAAGATACTAGAATTTTTCCCAGAACAAGGAACTTACTATAGATAGACCAAAATCGAGATTGTACAACATTCACTAAAAAACATTAAGAAAACGAAATTTCGTTCTAGAGCCCTCAATTTTTTAGAGCTATATATTTGATGAATAAACAATTTTATCGATTTAAGTATCAAGTTGCATGCACCGTCAGGCCACGTATCCAGCTACGTGCCAAATCCATCAGATAAGCTGGTTATTCTGATAACAAAAACTACATTTTAGAACAAAAGTATTTGATGATTCATTGATACAAATAACGTTTAGATCAATATTCTATTATACGTAAAAATCCCCTTAACGCGTAATACGTGAAAGGTAAGCATCCTCCATCGAGCACATCGTCTGGGGATATCACGAGTTTTTATCGAATCTCATAATAGTGAAACTGCCAGTTAAAGGTTTTCTGCTGATGTGGATGGGAGGAGAAATCACGGCCACTTTTATGGAACTTTTGTAGACAGCGCTCATCATTTTTATGACCTCCTTCAGAAAACACTCTAAGAGGGACTTAAGGTTTATGGAGTTTTTATCATGGGTATGGAAAGGAAGAAGGAATGAAAATCTTCGATGTTATGAATTTCATCTTCCAGTTATGGGAAATGGAGGTCGATGCGTTACTCACTTGAAGAAAAATTAAAATTTCTAAAATTAAAATTGACTGGAAAATGTTGCTTTTGTTCTCATTCAAGGTACATTTTCTTATCTTATATACATATATATATTTATATAACTTGGAATGTTCCAAAAAATAATCATGTTTCATGTTGCTCTTGAAATGTTGATATTCAGATTCGTCTTTCCATTTCAACAACTGAGGCCTAAGCTTCTTGGGGCCACTAGATGGTAAAGGTGACGGTCACGGTCATGCAAAATTTGAAATCGCGGACCCAAGGTGAATCCCTCTACTCACCTTGTCACGGGCCATCCTAAGGACAAGAAACATGTCATCATTATCGCAACATAAATACGAACAGCTTACCTCTCTTGCAAAAACACTTCAGGATAAGTCATGGATCTGCTACATACCTGTAACAACGGGATAATACTTTATGCACTTTTAGGAAGAATTTATTAAATAAATTATTAAAATAATTAAATAAATAATAATAATAATAATAAAATTTATTCTATAAATATTATCGCAGATTTAGACAAACATGAATTGAACAAAAGGTTGAGAAAGGGCAACCTAACTCATAAAACATGAACAAGAAAAAACCAGCATTCCTAGTTGGGTGGGCAATAAAGTTGTCTCTCAGAATAAAATGGAAGCATAGAACTAGAGATACAACTTCATTTAGTGTAAAACTCTTTGATACAGTTCTTCACCACCGTTTTGATGGCTCTAAGAATTTATTAAATATCAAGGAATTGTTTCCAATAACAAAGATGTTATTATAATTTTCTTTTGTAGGTACCGTGGCTCTGAGGCCTCAACTGTGGCTACCTATACATTTAAGTAAGCTGTACACACAACTTCATGGACAATTCAGCTAAAACGTGGAAACGTAATTCCGATGTCGATCATTTTGAGGTGGAGTTGAAAAAAAAAGGTCATTTTTCAACACATTCTTTCCAACCTCTTAAGTTGGTTGGGGACTGGGAAGACTAACAAATTTTTCTCCAATGTAAAATAATTCTGCATAAGACGTCATTTTACATCATTGCAAAAATGCTATGTTCATGGGGGGATAGATATCCCTTCTCCGGTGGACCATCACTTTTCACACCCTACCTCTTCATATCAACTACTCCCCTCTCTCGGGAGTTCACCTCTCCAATGAAATATGGGGCCCCAGAGCTATCGAGTGGCTGAGATAGTATGCGTCCTTCTCGACGTTATTAATCTTATGGAGCATGTCGCGATAGGAAGCTCTCCTGCCTCATCTACCTCCCGCTTCCCACCCCTTTATCACCATCTCTATCACCAAATCGCCTGCAATCCCTGACACTTCTCTTACCACTAACGATATTTTCGTGTGAAATTGAGAGAGAAAAATCCTGCTACAAGTTCCTGAAATGGGTCATCTAGTGGATAACTCACCGTTGATCTCTCACCCTCTGCTAGTAATAGTTGAGTGGAGTGAAAATTATTTATCCATTAACATCTGCTTCTGGGAATTTTAGGTTGTACTTACTCCCCATGATTGGAAAACACCAAACAAATAAGTATGCATCTGGGCTTAAAAGTCCCTGTTCCCATTCCTTGTACTATTTTTTTTTCAAAATGTTTTAACCCAACAAGCGATTAATTTCTATTCTATTTGAGAATTTTTGTTACAATCTTGGGCTGTCATTAATTACAGGTCAAAATTTGTTATGATGATTTTGCTCATGGCAATATACGACATACTCTGCAATGAAATAGTACATGATTGAGTAGTTGGAGATGATAGATAAACTTCCTTAATGTGTTTTTTTTTTTTTTTTTTTTCAAAATTTGAAAGATATACAAGATTTAATCTTGTATGTCTTAAGGGAGGAAGTGAGGTACAAACAAGTAAAAAGTAAAGTAAAAAGTAAAGTAAGCAACCATTTCAGGTTGAATTTTCGTCCGACTGCCATTCTTGGCGTCGCGGACGTCATCAGCTGTCTCCCTAAGGGGAGATCAGAATTTGTTCTGATGATTTCGCTCATGGCTTCCCAAACATCACCGCCCTGGGTTGGAACGAGAGATTGCCGATCGTCTAATAGACAGAAAACTTTCTGCGGCGACCAGACTCGAACGCGCGTCCCCGCTAGACGGTTCTTATCTTATCACCGCAGTTGGGTATACTGTCCACTAGACCACCGACGCCCACTACAAACAAGTATACTTTGACGAAAAAGTTGTGGGCAAATCATGTCCTCCAGCTACTATGTAATATATAGTAGTATAATAGTATGTAAGCGAAAAGGTCACGGCAATAACAGGGAATATTTCGATCAAAACTCCGGACCAGTGCCTACAACTGGTGAAGAGTCTTTTAGAACATGAGTTGAACAATGTTTCTATTCATTCTACCCCTTCCCTTTTGGATCCACTCTCCTGGAATAAAACACTGTATCCATACACATGCCTTCGGTTTTTTCTGTCTTGTTTCTACCCCCGTATCCCTCCGACAGTTTTGATCTACCTAGACAAGTCACTCGCCTTGAAAGCTCTTTTCTATTCGGGAAGACGCCCTCTTGTATTAGGTCACCCCTTCTCCCCCACCAACCATTCCGTTTCTATCCACTCTCCAACCATCTCGCCCTGATTAAAACGGAGGTTCCCGTACCTTTATCTTACTTTCACCCCTCCCTTTTTTCTGATAATTAAAAACAAAACTCTCATCTCGAAGAAACGTATCCACAGTTAGAGCCGTCTGTTTTCTAATTGTGTAGCTTCTTGAAAAATACTGAGATAATTACCGACGCGAAAGTTTTGGATTCCATTCCACACCTTTCCATTATAGAATAAATCAAAATGTAAACAATTCATTCAAATCAAAAACAAAAGTCGACAACACCCAAAAGACAAGTCCAACAAGTTGGGGTTATTTTGACTATTTGGTTCATTTTGAAAACTGTGCTTACAAGTACCATTTTAAAAGATGCATTGTTATTGTTATGATTATTACTTATATGCATATTTTTATAAAATCATTTTGAATAAAGCTATTAGAAGCGGCATACTTCAACTGTAAGACATATCCTGACAATACGGAAACCAAAAAAGTCCCATTACGTCGCGGCCAGCGTCATACGAAGAACTGGTTGAAATCAGGTACCTCGGAGCACTTTAGTGGTGCGTGGCCGAAGGCCGTCATCCCACCAAATGATGTTTTTGTATTGTTTAAATTTTAGAAACTCTATTCTTTAAAATTAACGCGGCTAACCTACCATGTATTCTATGATATGAGGGCTGGACACGTATTATAACTCAACTGCAGGACATAATATCAATATCAAGAGCATGCTGACGGTTTCTTACCCCAGTCATGTGTACCAGTGATTCATAAAATGTTGGTGATTTTAGAATTCATCACACATAACCAGCTACTGTAAATCGACCTTAGGGGGGTCTCAGTCGCTCGCCGTTTGTTCCTCGTTTCGGGTTAGTATTTCACGAAATCGAAGGCGCAAAAACTTGCGGCGACCGACTGCAGTGTTGCCAAGTTGGGGGTTTCCCCCCCCCCCCCCCAAATTTGGGGTTTTTTTTTCTTGACGGGAGGATTTTGGCGGGAGAAATCTTTTGGGGTTTTTTTGGGGGGTTTTCACCGACGAGTCGGGGGGATTTGGGTAGAATAAAAATGAATCAGCAATTAAAATAGCAGCAGGTAATATATCGTCGGGTGCTTGCAAAAAGTGACCAAGTGACATTTTCTCGAAATCGAGGTTTTGATGTCAGGTGATAGAAAATAACGTTGCCTACGTAATTCTATGAGTTTAAAATGATTATTTTCATTATTTGAAAGAATATGAGGGTAATTCAATTTTTACTGCCGAAAAATGTAGCAAATCGTGACCAAGTGGCACTTGAGCACGATTACCTGAGAAAACTTAGTCATCGGAATGAGTAAATGCGTGCTGCAAAAACTGACCATTTTCCAGAAGATATTTTCTATGGGCAAGCAAAGACGTAAAAGGAGTTGTTTTCCATACCGGTAAAATTGACCAAATGCCAACCGATCAGTTTTTCCAGGGAAGAAAAGTGATGCCATCTAAGAAGTCGATCTTGGAAAAAGTGACCAAGTACCAGAAAGGCGAAGGTTATGGTTGAAACAAATGCTTGGTGCGTGAATATTTTCACTGGAAAAACTGACCAAGTGGGAGATAGTCACTATTTTTAAAATTTGAACTAGGAAAAACAATGGCTTCAAGTTGATCAAATACCACATGATCAAATAATTCCAGGCTGCAGGTTTACCATCAGCAGTGAAAACCAAGGAACGCGCCCCAGAGCCAAGTTTTTCCGAAAATGACAAAGACATGGAAGAGTAAAGCTCCAATTTTACAACAATTGTTCAACTTCAAAATTGAATTATTCAACTTCAAAAAATAATAATTTTTCCTTGATTCTCAAAGAACTCAAACTTTTTTTTAAAATAAGTTTTTGTACAATAAAGTTTATATTCGAATTTCTATCATTCAACTGCTCAGCTTTTTTAGGACGTCCCACAGTAAGACTTGGGCGTCCTTATGCGATCGATCTGGGGTGAAGTTGGACAACACTCAAGAGAAAAAAAAATAACCACACAGTAATCCGTTTTAGACCATTCTGAATCCAAATCCGCGAAAAAAAACCATAGGTGTATGTCTGTGTGTGTGTGTGTAACAAAATCTTGTGTACTCTGCCCAGGCCTTAGTTCTCAACCGATTTTCCTGGTTCTTTTTTTGTTCGACGCGGAAAACTATCTAGTTGTGCACTACGTCGCCGGAATTTCGAATTTCGCCTTTTAAGGGGGGAAGGGGGGGGGGGTTAATGCTCAAAAAACGTGCGTTTTGGGGCATAATCTTGTGTCGTCTGCCCAGGCCTCAGTTCTCAACCGATTTTCCTGGTTCTTTTTTTCTTCGACGCGGAAAACTATCTAGTTGTGCACTACGGCGCTGGAATTTCGAATTTCGCCTTTTAAGGGGGGGAAAGGGGGGGTTAGTACTTAAAAAACGTACGTTTGCGGGCATAATCTTATAAACTCTGCCCAGGCCTCAATTTCCAACCGATTTGTGTGTTTCTTTTTTTGTTTGACTAAAATAACTTCCGAGTTGTACATGATTTCACCAGAGTACCAAAATTTGCAAGAGGAGGGGATGGGTGGGGGGATAATATTCACAAAATATCCGATTTTTCAATATTTCGGTTCCTTTACTGCTTACTAATTGTATCCAAGCTTTGAAATTGAGGGAAAATTCTCATTATACCTTAGGATTGGCATGAATTACTTTCTGTACCACCATGGAAATAAAAGTGGTGCCACCATGGTGCCAGGGCACCATAAACCTCAAATTTCTTGGGTTTTTTGGTGTTTCACCTTGAATACGGATGTGACATTCGACGGACTGCCTATTAAACCTAATAGATGAAAGTTCAATGTTATGACGTATTTCCGCTTTGGTGCCAGACTGGCACC
Source organism: Apolygus lucorum (assembly GCA_009739505.2). Classification (NCBI taxonomy): domain Eukaryota; kingdom Metazoa; phylum Arthropoda; class Insecta; order Hemiptera; family Miridae; genus Apolygus; species Apolygus lucorum. The sequence goes on from CM019182.2 coordinate 29,549,234, forward strand.
ATTGGTGCCGGAGGGGGGGGGGGTGAACTCGAATTCGCATGTTGGGTGTCGCAGATCATGGATTTTAAAATGCTCTTCAGATTCGAGGCTATCATGCCGCTAGAAGTGTTATGGTTTATAATGGAGGGGTGGTGTTATTAGGACGTCCCACTGTAAGACTTTGGCGTCCTTATGCGATCGATCTGGGGTGGAGGAGGACAACACTCAACAGAAAAGAAAAATCACAGTAATCCGTTTTAGACCATTCTGAATCCAAATCCACAAAAAAAACCATAGGTGAATGTTTGTGTGTGTGTGTGACAAAATCTTGTGTCGTCTGCCCAGGCCTCAATTTTCAACCGATTTTTGTGGTTCTTTTTTTGTTCGACGCGGAAAACTATCTAGTTGTGCACTACGTAGCCAGAATTTTGAATTTTTCTTTTTAAGGGGGGGGGGGAAGGGGGGTTAATGCTCAAAAAACGTGCGTTATTGGGCCTAATTTTGTGTACTCTACCCAGGCCTCAATTTCCAACCGATTTTCGTGGTTCTTTTTTTATTCGACGCGGAAACCTATCTACTCGTAGTTGTGCAATACTCACCGGAATTTCAAATTTTGAATTTTAAGGGGGTAAAGGGGGGGTTATTACTAAAAAACATGCATTTGCGGGCATAATCCTGTAAAATTTGCCCAAGCCTCTATTTCCAACCGTTTTGAGTGTTTCTTTTGTTCGACTCATAAATCATCCAAATTGCACACTATTTCCCCAGAGTATCAAAATTCGCAAGAGGAGGGGGTGAGTGGGGGGATGATATTCACAAAATATCCGATTTTTTAATATTTCGGTTCCTTTATAGCTTACCTACTAATTGTATCTAAGCTTTGAAATTGAGAAAAAATTCTCATTATACATCCGGATTTTCATGAATTATTCTCTTTCCCACCATGGAACTAATAGTGGTGCCACCATGGTGCCAGGGCACCATAAACCGCATATTTCATGGGTTTTTTTCGTGTTTCACCTTGAAAAGGAATTGAACTTCAAGGGACTGCCTACCAAAACAAGTAGATGAAAGTTCAACGTTACGAAGTATTACTGCTTTGGTGCCAGACTGGCACCATTGCCGGAAGGGGGCGGGGATTCGAATTCGCATGTTGGGTGTCGTAGATCATGGTATTTAAAATGCTCTACAAATTCGAGGCTCCCATGCCGCTAGAAATGATATGGTGGATAAGGGTGAGGGGGGGGGATCACTATTTCTTGCCTAAAATACCTAATAAATTACATCGAGTGAACCGTTTTTCCCCTAACCAAATGGTATTAATTGACCCAATGCTTATCGAATGGGACGTCCCCTGGAATGCATGCATTACTAAACAATATGTTTTTTAATGTTGACGTACAAATTTTAGTAAAAACCTAAGATAGGATTCAAGCCTGCGATGGTGAGTGTTCTACGAAAAAACGAGAGGGCTGAAAGTTGCACTCTCAAGAGAAGCCACTCATTCCACTTCAATTTCATGTTGTTGTTGTTGTGGTCGATTTTTTTTTCTCCTTAGATTGGCACCCCAAGTTATGAACCTACAGTCTAGCATCGTTTTGATAGAGTTTTCCACCGTTTTTCCTCAAAATACAAAGTTTTCTCAAACGCTGATCAAGTGCTTTTCTGAGGCCAGAGTTTCCCGGTAAAACTGACCAAGTAAAATTTCGAGAATTTTAGGGCTTTCTATAGTAATTTCTAGCCAATAACGATAACCACGCCTCGATGAGACTTCAATTTGACGAAATATAAAAAATCATGATGATTATTATTGAATAATCACCATACGACCCGATTTGCAGGAATGATCAAGTGAACCGTTTTCCTGAAAATTTCCTGGAAAAAATGACCAAGTCGTAATGTTCTAGAAAAAGAACTATTATGACAAAATGACGTGAAAAATTCATTAATTTCGAGTACAATAAGCATTTAGAGGTCCCTAGGAATATGGTATAATAGTTTTTGAAGTTACAGACTGTTTTTTATATGCTAATTTTCTGACTGGAAAAAGTAGTAAACTTCAGACGGCTCTCCTGAAAACTAGTGAAATGTCACTTGGTCACTTTTTGCAATCACCCGACGATATATATTCAATGGAGTGAAAAACTTCACCGAATTTACCAATGTCTATCGTGGGCTCAATGGGACTATAATTTTGGAGTTTTGGAGGACAAACTTTTTTCGATGTTTAATCTTTCGCAAGCACACACTTTGATAATTCTTGAAATTTATTCGTCCGTTCACGCTCGGTACTATTAGCAAACTTGAAGTTTTGAAGAAATTGAGAAGGTTTTGGAGATGGGGGTCGAATGCGACCTCACTGTTTGACATTTTGATTTTTTGTACAAAAAAGTACCCTACCTGAAGAAACTAGTTTATTTTTAAAAATGTTTTTAATGTTTTTTTCAAAACCTGTATGACTTGAAACGTATATCGCTAATACAATAATTGCATTGTCTTCAAGATCCTCTCCGCCCTCAAATCATAAATGAATTACAATCTACTAATAAAAAAAATAATAAAAAATTGCATTGATATTGTTATTTCATCCTTAAGTTTTAGGGTTTTTCTTTTTTGGGGGGATTTGGGGGTTTTTCGAGGTTGGCTCAGGGGGTTTTGGTAGCCGCTTGTTGGCAACACTGACCGACTGAGACCCCCTTAAATTACAGAAAGTCAACATTAACTCAATTCATGAGTCTGCCTAGTAAAAATTATCGGTGGAAAGGTTGTCCTAGTAGAAGAATGAAGTGTTAGGAAAAAATTAAGAATTAAGTGTTGTTGAAGTCACGCGACTATATCGCGCGGTAATAAGTGGTAAACACTGGTGTGCTATGAAAATTGTGCCTACAAGTGTCTTGAGTTAATGTAGACACTTATCATAAATGAAAATTGCATAAATCAACTTTAGGGCATACGTGTATTACCATCAAGAGTATGCCGAATTTTCTTGAAGCCACTCATATGTACCTGTGATTTCAAAAGGTTTGATGATTTTGGAAACCATCACACCATTTTGGAAACCAGCCATTGAAAAATTCCTTGAATTTTCTGGAAATCAATCATTTTCTGAACATCAATAATTCACGTCATTCTGCCTTGCATAAATAATCAGTGGGAAGGTTGGAACGGTCAATTGTCGGGGAACACAGTCTTTCCGAGGTTACAAGTAGCACGAGTATGTAAGTGGATATCCCAACAAGGGTGACGAAGGATGAATATCTCAGCGAGAAAATTAATGTGATATTCACACACAGTTATCTTCTAGATCACTGATCCAGTTAAACTAAAATAATGTACCTATGTACAACCAGAAAAGAAAGTAGAGCCAGAAGGTGATATTTCAAATTGTGTAATCGTCCATTCTATAGGTGACGCTCCTCATTGGTGAACCTCTAGAAATAATCAGCGATTCCTAAGCAGATGGTAACGCTTGAATAGTCTTGAAATACGATCTGTACCGTTGGAGTTCATAAATAAAATGAATGCAGTTTCATTTATTTAACTCCAATCCATATAATATATGAATTGGAGTATATTATATATTATATTTCGAATATTATTATATATTAATATTATATTATTAATTATATAATATTATTATATTATATTATATATTATATTTCGAATATTATTATAAATTATATATTATATATCGAATATATTATATTCGAGGAGTGTAAGGTCAAGAGGTTAAGAGCGGTCTCACAATGGTTCAGGAATATTCCCTTGAAAAGTGAATCTTAACATTATTCCAAAGATAGTGTTAATCAATGGATCCAGATATTTACCTTGACCAAATTTGATTCGGAAAAGTTCCATTCTTGGGTTATTTATTTTATTTTTTTTATCAAACTAGAAAGAATACAATTAAGGAGAAAAGGTTTGTTGAGAAAAGGCAATACCAGAAAGGACGAGGAAAGAACTCAAAAAAAGGGCAGAGAAGATGGAAAAGTAGTTACATTAAAGTCAATGTACCAGAAAGAAGGTAATGCTTGATTTATGTAATGCCATGAGAATGGCGCTGTAACAGAGGTGGAAAAAGTCCTTCGGATTGCGTTACCCTTTTTGGTGGGAGAAAGAGGACCTTCTTCGGGCACAAAGGTATTACGTTGAGCGGAGGTGGAGGCGCAAGGGGAGGGAAGGAAATTCAGGAGGCTTGGAGTGCGACGTGAGGTCGAAGAGACTTGTGGGTTGCAGAACGGCGTAGATTTGGTATCCGGTTGCCGATAAAGTGTTGGATCAATCCCCACCCCTCTTCCTTATCCTTTTGCTCTCTCTTCTCGGAATATACTCTCCTCCGCGGTCATTTTGAGAAATTATCGACAGGGTGATCAAAATACCGAGACTGAAGTGTAGAAACAGAAAACAAACAAAAAATCACTGAGATTCGCTTCATTACTTTAAATTTTTGGGAATGCTTGACATATTCCCTTGAAGTTGAGAACTGAAATAGGGATTTTAATAGTATGTGCTCTCGGTGAGAAACGTTCGATATGCCCAATTTCTTTAGTTCACTGATTGAGGGTTATTTTTCGAAACAGAAACAAGGATTCGTACCTGACACTTATCTGCATCCCTTTCAACCAATGGGTTATACAAATAGTGATATTTATTGCACAGATAAATAAATTAATACAGATAAATGCTTAGTTTACCACGATCAATAAATTTTCACCACCAATGTGGTAGGTGCCACCCACAAAAAGGAGGCTACATGGTTTCCGCTATCCAGTACCAAAGTGGTAGGGCAGATTCGTAGTTAGAACCTTAAATTCCATTTAAGGTTAAGAATTAAAGGTAATCCTTAAATTTTGATCATCAGAAACCGAATAAGTATCGGGAAAGATACTCGTATAGATCAATAGGAGGCAGAAAAATATGTAGATCGATAGATTCAACAGAGAATATTGATATTTCTATTAAAATATTGTACAGGCCAATCAGTGACATTTCAACATACAAACCTCAGGTAGGTTGTGCTACGAGTGAGTTCATGTGTCAAATCTCTTAGCTATCTCCTTCCTTGAAGAGTAATCAGTTCACTTCCTAAACTCGATGGAAATTTGAGTTTAGATCCATCACATTTTGCATTTCACCCATCAAATTTATTTTGCAGCGAAGTAAAAGTATAATTTTCCGTAACCTCATTAAACTCTATCCTATCTGCTAGAAACGTAAAACTTCATCAGCTCGGATGACACCGTCGACCGGCAACTCTACAGTGAGTACTTTTTGATTCGTTAAATAAGCCCTTACATTTCTTTATTTACACCAAAACTTAACAGGCCTCCAAAAATCTCCCCTACTATCGTGAGAGTAAATTTTCGTATTGACGTTGAGTAAAACATTAATATGTTCATAAATAGGGAAGTTTGATTAATTTCACAACTTTTTTCAGTTAAATAGGAAGCTATCAAGACCGTCAAATAGATTTGAAGCGCTACTTTTGACTTGATGGCATGTTTATCTAATCGTTGAGATGAATCCAAATTCCCTCAAATGACATTTCCGCAAAGAAGAGCTACCGTGAGATGATTTGACTATGTTTTTAAGTCCGAGTGGTAGAAATGTATGCATACAATTTCGTCATAAGTCGAGAGCTTTCCATAGGTACTGAGTAACATTACCCTAGTGACGAGGATTTGACAGAAAATTTCCTTCGAACATTCTCCATTATTTTTCTAGGAATGTTTGTTTCCTAGTATCGATTGTGGTAACCAGGGGTGAACGTGAGTGATAGATCGTAGACTGCATGCGTCGTAGTAATTCAATAGTTTCAGATAAGTTAGGGAAATATAATAAATCGTCCATTTCAGGAGATCGGAATAAAAATTATTGTTATAATATAACCCAAAAACCAATACTTTATATTCAAAGTATTGGTTTTTGGGTTCATGGTTTGGAGCATCAAGCATCAAGTGACGATATTTTTATCATCGTTCTATAATAGAACTATTATGATAAAAATATCGTCACTTGGTAGCTCCAAACCAGAAACCAAAAAACCAATACTTACCTACGTTAAGGCCATGGGAGACGGCAAGTGTGAGAGTGAGAGGGAATATGCCAATAGTTTTAACATTTAGCTCAGCTGTCGGTTGACCGGTTTCAAAGTGATCTGAGTTCATCTCAACCAAATAAAGGTAGCTCTACTTACTTAATTGCCGATTTTTCGGGGAAAAAATCTAATTGATAACATTTTCCCTGTTTTTTAGGAATTAATTAAATGTTTTTCGAACCCATGTCCAGCCCGAATGTATACTTATTAATCTAAGCTTTTGCAATCATGGGCTCATGAAACAGCGCAAGAAATTTCGGGTATTCCTGGTGTAGAATGGCTTTCATACAATTTTTGTGATCTGAGTGCACCTTTTGTTTCCTGCATAGTTGTTTGCTACCATATGCGACGAATAATGCCAGTCAATTTATCCACAAAAATTGCAGATCGCAGTAACATGGTACCAGTTCTGCATCACTCTACACTTGGAGGAATTCCCTTCATCGAAGTGTATTGACAAACTGATCAATTTGGCGATAATACTAAGATCTCACCCGAGAAACATACCTAATGGAATATGTCACACCGAAAACCACATGCCGCAAGTGGGATGAAAAGTTGGACGAAATAAACCGTAACATAAGATATGATCATGCGGTACAAACCGTCGGCGTCGCAGCACGAAGTGCCAGCCCGACTTGACTTAACGCCTCAACGATCCCGGAGAATCTTTGCTTTTTTTATACGACCCACCGAGTTTCATCACCGTCAAAAGTAAATACTTCAACCAACTCCACCCTACACATGTACTTACATATACAGCCGGGTATACCTGTACAGATGGAGGGATGGGGAACTGTATATATATCTGAAATGGCGAGGAACACCGGCGAAAGAATAAGGTAGGTTCCATCCACCGTCTTACGAGAACATAGGAGGTTTGGTTGATTTATAGGGAAGAAGGAGAAAGAACGAGATTTGTATACGTACCTACATAGGTTCCTGAAGGGGACGTAAAGAGTGTCACAGGGATGAGAAGATCCGAGGATTTAGCAAATATTTCAACGACTGAATACCTATCATTCCTGTTTTCGGTTATCGAATAAACGAAGGATCTGCGTAACGATATATAACCAGAAACTAGATCAAACAGATGCTAAACATTAACTTACGAAAGTTCTAATCCATCTCCGGTCTTTTTTGGTAACTCAAAAATACAAAAAGCCTACCACTCCCGGATGATTGCTAGATTTCGTCTCCAAGCGGAGGCCAAGAACAGCATGTAAAACAGGTAGTTCCGTAACCTGAGCACGTACGTCTCTCAAAACATGCCGCTTGGATGGAACGAGTAGAGTGCATTTCCACGCGAAGGGAACTAACGAAACGGGAATGCTGTTTTGATATGATATGTCTTCGTTTTCTCCAATTTTCAAAAGTGATGTAACAAAGTCAGAACAGGAAGCGTTAGGTAGATACTACTTGTTGGCATTTTACAGGTAGCCATCTAGGTCATGCCACCAAGTGTGATAATTTCTGTTTGAATAGTTTTGATTTTTCATGAAACACTGGTAAATGCATACTACAAGAATGTAGTATAGCATATTTATGTATGATTGATTATTGGATAACCCACTGAGGAAAATTATTGAAAAATCAAGACTTTAGGTAGCGTATACAGAATAATATTCTGTAAAATTACCATCATCCCACCATACGAAAACTAATTATAACTAAAATATTTAATTAGTTTTCCTATGGTGGGATAAAGGTAATTTCACAGAAGATTTCATAGTTGGAATATATTACATATATCCTAAAGTTAGAAACGGTGATTGATATTTCTGTTCAAGATTCATATCCCATCCAGTATTTGAACCAGATGAACACTGCGGATTTTTTTTCCAACGGATATGCATAAAAAAAGCGTCTACCCATAAATTATTTGGCGGGTCGGAGCTTGAGGTATAGCAGAGGTGGGCAACCAGCTTCGGTGACTGACGAGTGGACACCCCCCTTCTGCACGACCCACGCACCACTCTCCATAACAACCGCGTACATTTTCGGGTCCTCTCCCGTACATTTTAAAATCCGCAACGAAGTAAGGTCACCAGGGCTTATTCATTTTTCATCAACCGCTCCATTCCCACAGCTCTACAAACTGTATAACGTGAATATTCTCTCTTACTTGCCTCACGCCTTGCGCGTTAAATCACAGGGGTACGTTTGTGGGAGGGGAAGTTGGATGAAAAAGAGTCAGAGGACAGGGAAATTGATGGTCTCTCAACTCTTAAAACCCACCAATTTTCCTTCAATCAAAGAAGAGATGTTCACTATCTCTTTAGTCGGGATTTGTACTATAGTTGGTCAGTAGAGATGATAATCCAAATAGAATAAGAACTTGCTCAGGTAGTCACTCAGAGTTAAAATGACAAAATTGTACTGTTCTTGATCGCTTCGCAGCTTTTTTTTGCCGTTTCTCTCGTCGAGAATGGATATTTGTTGTGTGAATGGGGGAGTTTGATTCCAAAAGGTACTAAAGACCATTTTTATCAAAATTTAGTTAGCACTTTCTCAGGGTTTTAGGGGTAAAGTTCTTCACAAAAATGCGATCGTTTTTAAAAACGAGGGTGAATATTTCGTTTCATTTCAAAAGGTACTAAATTCAGCATAATGCCGGACTCTAATCCTTTTTTTTTAAATACTTTATTCACTTCGTTTGTTTTCAAAAAGTACTATATCCACTTCGTTTGATTTCAAAAAGTACTTTATTCACTTCGTTTGATTTCAAAGAGTACTTTATTCACTTCGTTTGATTCCAAAAAGTACTATATACACTTCGTTTGATTCCAAAAAGTACTAAACGCCACGTTTTGTTTCAAAACGTACTATATCCATAAATCTGATATTTCAAATCTCGTTCAAAATTATTTTAAACTTTGAACTATTTTAATTTTTTTTCAAAAAACATTTAATATAATTTTGGAATATAACATATTGAATAGAAAAAAATATGAAAGAAATGAAATGTAATAAATGAAAGAAAAAATATATTGAAAAAAAAATTAAAATAGTTCAAAGTTTAAAATAATTTTATATATTATACAAAATAACATCATTGGTTTATAGAACTTTTTCAGGTCGCTATGGTTTTTTGCGTTTTTCTCACGTTTGACCAAAATAGATTTAGTATCTTTTGGAATCAAGCTCCTTAATCGTTTTCGGTTCGTCACTCGTTTAGTTTGCTTGATTTTGAATAGAAATACGATATCATTATGACAAGCCTTTCAGCGTCCCTAACAGCAGTTGTAATGGAACATAATTGTGTTGTACACACAACATTTTTCAACCGAAAACTACAATAGTATCAATAGAAATCTGGCTGTACTTCTGATAATAATTGTTTACACTGCTTTCCGTGCCTGCTGTTCTCAAATGAAAAATTCATCGAGTATCAGGTTTTCAAATATCTCGACTTTTACTAAAGGGGCCTCCTCGTTGAAAAGTCCTGGTTTCTGGATATTTGGGTGAGAATTTCAAGTTTCTAACTATGTTAGAAGGCTAATATAACAACTATACGATTCCCTTGAGCAAACAGCTTGCTAAGAACTGCTTTAAGTTTACATTATCTCTGATGAAGAAAATAATGTGCGTACTGGTTAAGTCAGTAGGATACTTGGGATATTGGTGGAAGAGTGGATTTGAGTGAGCTACGCTCCTGGCCAATACCCATTTACTAGCAAAACTACAATATACTACTGTGCGAAATACGCTCCAGATAGTAAATTAAATAAATAAATTCCTTCCCCCATATGTTCCACCGCTCTCAGGTAATTCCACCGCTCTCCCCACCCCTCATGTGTGATTATACCACTTTTTCCGAAGATGTTTCAACATCCACACAAGCCATTGATCTGCAACAGCCAGTAGTGGGATGCCGAGATAAACAAACCAATGCAGATCAAGTCAAAGTGAAGCTTCGCCAAGAGAGGCAGTAAGCCCTACTATAACCGATAAAACCGACATCGAAACTCACGCCGATTGTAAAGACCACCCCCGAATGAATGCATGTAATCAAAAGGATGGATGAGATACCATAATCCTACCAAGTGAGAGATTTGCTCATTTGAGAGGTTCCCCTACACAGCTCCGCAACTGATGAATAGTAGAAGTTCATTGAAACCGAACTTCCACGATTCCACAACATTATATAGTATTGGGTTCCTCACATTAATGAGTTAAGAGCATTATCAAAAATTACTTAAATATCCCGTTCTTTTGAATATCTATAATCAAAGAGTTCACAGTGAGACGAGAACGAGAAGGAAGAGGGGAATCTCTAATGAAGTAGGCGGTCAAGTCTAGCCGTGGAGAAGCCGGTAATGGAGGATTGAGCGGTGGAGGAAGACCGGCCGTTGCCCCTGGGATACTTGCCAGCCCCTTTTCCCAGGCTATAAACGTGAAGGTTTAGGCTCCCGGCAAATTGGACATGAGCGGGCAGTTTGGGAGCCACCTGGGGTAATTTTGCGGTGCGCGAAACCATCACCCCGCTCTCCCACCTCACTTCTTCCTTGTCGAATCCGAGGGTGAGGGTTGTTTTACGGCTTTGATCCCTTGTAGTCCATCTATGAAACCTTGGTTTCCTTCCCGACCGTATATTTAGCAAGGCGGGGATTTGCCTCTCCCTATCTTCCAAGTAATTACCGGAAAATGAAGTTGATGAGCGTGGTGGTCCGTTCGAACGTAAATTATTTTCATTACACAATATGAGACTGATTTGGATGGAAAGACTAAGCTCCGGTACTTCCATTTATTCAATAGGTACTAGGTATCGATTAGATAGGTGCCCGTTTTAATGTTTTTTTTTATGTGAGGGATACTTTTCAGGAACTTTCCCTCCGTTGCATGGATATTACTCGCGGACGGTCGTCACAAAAGACGCGGCGAAAACTCTCTAATAACCTAAAATGTTTTAATGAATAAGAAATTGCATTCAGAAAGTTCGACAATTTACTGCCCCACCAAACTATACCTACGTCATCACATGTGAGAAACTCGGGTAAAATGACCGTTTGGGGCAGTAAAATTACAAAAAATAAAAAATAAATTTACATTTAATGCAACTTGCGTCTCGCCGCCGAAAAACGAGCAGCCGGTGCTGCGGTCTAGCGGCATTTGTGAAAAGTACGCTGTACCTCGTTTTTACCGCTCATTCCAACATTATTATTCATTTAAAAATTTGACGGTTCTACTTACCTGCCTTATTAAATTTATTGTAGGGAGAAGAAAACTGTTATTGAATTTCTATGGTGACGAATCAAGCAGAATGGATTATTATCGTGAAGATTACTTACCGCCTGCGGAACTTTTTTTTTACGAACATATTGCTAGAAAAATTTCGCCCAGAACGGTTGCAATTTTTTGATTCACTTCTTGGGCAAATTTTTACTGTAAAAAGAACACACAAAAAAAACCAGAAACAGCCGGATAGGGATAAAAATATGAATTTTTCATTCTCGTGAAAATTCCAAGTACAGGAATATAGTTTGTCTATTAAAACGCTGCAAATTATTACACAATGGTTTATTATTGTTCTATGTACATCGCTCGTCTGCAAAGAACACGGCTCTACCAACCAACATGAAGAAAAACATCGATCGCATTTCTGTCAGCTAAAACTTGAACGGAGATTAGGCCTCTTTCGCGATTCACACTCGTGTTTCTGATTTATCGTACGTCCAACACTTAAATTCTCGTAGGGAGCGAACGGTTTGTCCTACAGAGCTCCGGGTGGTCTCAAAAAAGTCTATAGAATCTTAAATTGAAGGAAAAACAATACCTTCATATCAAAATTCTTTGAGTTAGGGCGTTTTCAAAATTTCAAAATTCATATTGGAACCCTTAGAAGTGACCTACTTCAACCAAAATCTTCGGGCACCACTAGACCCTAAATGGAGCCTACATACCAAATTTCATCAAAATCGGCCAATACTAAGTGGCAAAAGTGCCGCGTACGGCGGGCGGACGGCCAAATTTTTATTCGATTTTTGGATTCTACGTACCTTGGAACATAAACCATCAAATTTTGAGGGGGTGTTAAAAAAAATTTCTTGATCTATTCCAAAGGTTTATTATGGAAAATAATAAACCAACATTATTGAAAATAATAAACCAAAAAGTTGGGATTAACATCAGAGAGACAGGAAATTTAGTTAGGTAGGTACTTATAATAGAATCGTGAAGGTTTGATATTTGTGCGAATCGAATAATTTACGGCCGTCTAGTGCGAAATTTTACCAACAATACGTTCGTAAAAAGTTCCGCAGGCGGTAATTTCCACTACAATAATCCATTCTGCTTGATTCGTCGCTCCAAAACACAAAAATTCAATTACAAGTTTCTTCTCCTCACAATTTAATGAGGCAGGAAAGTAGAACTGTCAAATTTTTAAATTAGCGGTAAAAACGAGGTACAGCGTACTTTTCAAAAATGCCGCTAGACCGCAGCAACGGCTGCTCGTCTTTCGGCGGCGAGACGCAAGTAGTAAATGCACACACCAGAAAATGTGGTATTTTGGTGTGTTGAAGTTGGTTGCTTTGTCAACGTGGTCAGGGGGTTGAAGAGAAGCCTTCTTCGCAGTTATAATGGAGAGGAACATTTTTTGTTAGCGTATCGTAATGTCGGGAGTCTTAGTTGCGAAGGATTTTCACGATATTGCAACCACGCAACACCCAGGCAATCACAGTTGTTCTCCAGATATTTTGACGTGACATGGCGGGATTGGTAGGTAAACTGATCATTTCTCTCACCTGTAATTTTTTGGGGGCTCTATTGGTTTATTTTCAATAATGAACCATTGGAATCGAGGAAGAAGAAAATTTTAACCCCCTCAAAATTTGATGTTTTATGTTTCACGTTACGTATACCTAGAAACATTTCTTAGCAACTTTGGACCGATTAGGTTGAAATTTGGTATATGGGGTCCATTTGGAATCTTTTTTTTTTGTAAGAGCCGAATTTGTTTGTTTTCAAGGCATTTACATGATGGGTCTTCCATAATCAAACACAATACTGACTTCAACGAATAGATTAGTTTAATAATTAGCAGACAAGCACAATCCTTTGGTATCAACCACCATCCGAAACTTCCGTTCATCCTCGAAATTGAAAAATTCTCGAAAAAAAAACCATAGGTATTTGTCTATTTGTGTGTGTGTGACACTTCCTGTGTAATCCGCCCAGGCCTTATTCTTCAACCTACTTGCATGTTTATTTTTTTGTTCGACGCAGAAGTCTATTGTGCATTACGTCGCTGGAAATTGCTGGATACGGCACCTCATAGGTTTGAAAATGCTGTTCAAATTCGCGGCTCCAATGTTACTGGAAGTGTTGCAATAACTGGGTACCTTTTTCTCGACAACTTCCGATTTCAAAATATCAAGTTTAGGGGTCATAATGGTAAACAAAATATACGTTACTTCCTTTCCATACTAACTAAATTACGTCGGATGAAACTGTTTTGTGCAGTACACAGATCAATGAATAACGTTTTATTATTAAATAATAAAACATATAAATTTTATCACTTGATATTGACAGATCTACTCCATTTCCAATGGGTCATCCCCAGGCACGCAATCATTACTAAACATTATCTTTGTTTGCATCCCAAATCCCTTTGAAACAACTTGGGTATGGAAACCGCAAAAAAGTGCTACTTCCAATATCTGCATCCTATCAGTTGTGAAGTATTTTATTGACACAGTGTTTGAGAACGAGGTTAACGGGAACGTAACCGTTTGAAGCTGAGCGTGGAAATGTTTAATACCAACATAAATGTCGACCCGGGAACTGGTGGTTATGAAGAGCGTCGTTATCGAAAATTCCAAAGAATATTTTGATATGCCTCCGACGTGCAGTAATTTGACGTTGGAATGCGGAATATTGTATCTCTTGGCCTGGAGCAAACTCTAACTTTTCCATGTTCCCGGATTCCTACACGTGAGATTGTTCCGGAGGAATGTTACGTAACCTGACGGGTCATATTCAAATTACAGGAAAATCCGAACAACCGGGATCATCCAAAAATACATAGGTAGTTGTGTACTACCTCCCTTTTATTTCATCGAATTCATAATAGGACTACAGCAGAGAAACAAACTACTTCTCTAACAAGAAAGGATGTGAAAATAAGTTGGCTTTGCTATTAACTACTTTAATTAAACCAAATGGATATTATCGATAACTTGAAATAATATTATACTTTCGGCCACAAACTAAGTAACATTCAAATAAAGTTAATATTTTCATTATCAACTATCATCCGAGTTATTATCCGTAACTAAGGATATTCCGATAGTCGAAATTGATTTTCTTTTGATATTTGGCATGTAAAGGTTTTAATTAATTTTTACCAAAAATGAATGTTACTATGTGGGATGTTAATGGACAACTTGAAGTAAGTACTTACTTTAAATCGACAGGTACTAATGGACGATAGATGATTTAATTAACCTAATAATTTTTCGAGTTCCTGCGTTGGTGGACCCCTATCCACTTAGGGATGAGTCGAAAAGTAACCATTAGCGAAATAATCAGAACCAATTCTGATCAACCCTCTTGGAAAACAGCAAAAGTAGAGTGTTTCGCATAAGTGAAAAGAGATTTTGATCGTTTTCATATTCCAAGTTTTCTCTATCTTTGGTTTAATGTTATTGAGCTATAATTCCCATCGCACGAATAGATTAGAGACTGAGAAAAGAAACGGCATATTGGCACTCGCAAGCCGAGTTGGACCGCTCACAAACTTGAAGGGGAATACGTAACAGTGTTTACTATGTCATGTTGACTATCCCAGCCGCATGCGGAGCGTAAGCTTCTCTACGGGGTGAGTTGCGGAATAGACGTAGAGCAAAGAGAACACGGTCATACATCACCGCTTTGCACATTTCATCGATCCTACTCCGGCAACGCTGCGTGTGGTCATTAATTTTAGTGCATTCGGTATTCAATTTTCAGAGTGAAACTCGGGAGGGGAAAAATTTTGTATTACAAACTACATTATGAATTATTCGAACGTTAAGTTATTTTCACCAATTACGTTCTCAATACTAAGATGCTCGGATTTTAACCAATCGCAATCATAAATAATAAGAAATGCTTTTGAAGTCACTAAAATTTCACAAATGGAAAAAAAGTCCAACGGTGTGGAGTAACTCCCAGAAATTGTTCATTGTCTAAAATAGCACAATTCTTTGGAATTCTAATGACTCAATTATGTTCCAACATGGCCCAAACCACATCCAAAAGTATTAACCTTGTCTAAACTGCTAAACACTGTAAAAACTTCGAAGCAGCAAATACGAGTCGAAATTTTTATTTTGAATAAGACATTATTTTGATGTGAATAGGTCTTATCGCTGAGGTCAATCCATAATTTTGTCCGTAAACAAGATTTCCGCAAAAAAAGTCTTAGGTACCATAGATCACTGGTTCTCCATCAATAGCACCTACCACCATCTGTATTCTCCCTTGACCTTCCCTCTCAAATTTCAGCTTCCTACTTTCAATAGGATTGAAAATGGCTTCGGAGCTCACTCAGCTGATCAGTGATCTGAAGAGTGAAGAAGATCTTCTCGAATGCTGGAGTCGCCTGGAAGAGCACTGATTAGCTGAGTGAGCTCCGAAGACATTTT
Organism: Apolygus lucorum; assembly: GCA_009739505.2. Lineage (NCBI taxonomy): Eukaryota > Metazoa > Arthropoda > Insecta > Hemiptera > Miridae > Apolygus > Apolygus lucorum. Next base: position 29,564,942 of record CM019182.2, read on the forward strand.
CAATCCTATTGAACGCAGGAAGTTGAAATTTGAGAAGGAAGGTCAAGAGAGAATACAGATGGTGGTAGGTGCGATTGATGGAGAACCAGTGATCTATACAGAAGGGGGGTGATCTATACAGGAAATAATAAACCTTTGGGCAATGATTTGCTGCGTTGTTTTTACCTACCAGTTTTGGTTTATTATTTTCAATAATAAGCCTTTGGAATCGAGCAAGAAAAAAAAATTCCAACCCCCCCTCAAAATTTGATGTTTTACGTTTCAAGGTAAAACACGTAGAGTACAAAAATCGAATAAACAAATTTCCTTACTAGACGCTACAAATTAATCCACAAAGGTTTATTATTTTCCTGTATAGATCACTCATCTGCGAAGATAACCGCTTTGCCATTGTCACTATATATATTTTGTTATCTACGAACCGTAGGTACGTACTAGCCACATACTAAATAATTACCTTCCCACCTTCACAATCAAGTTTATTTGGAAGAAATAAAAGCTTCACACTCGATTCGAAAAACTAGGGAGTTTTATATTGGAAATTTGATTACTGGTTGCTAAGAAATCGAGACTGAATACAACTGGAAGAAGCGAACAGCGAACGCATTTTGGTCAGATAAAATTTGAACGGAAATTAGACCTCTTTGATGATTCGCTTGTTTGGCTTAATCCTCATAGAGAGCGATCGGTTTGTCATACAAAGCTCCGGGTGGTCTCAAAAATTATAAAAATGCAATGTTATCCTAAATTGGTGAAAAAGCAATACCTTTATTTGGAAAGTTTTTTTTTTAAATTTCAACCCTTATTTTTAACTTACTGACATCAACTAAAAACTTCGCGGCAAATCTCCAAATGGAGCTTGAAACGACAAACAACAAATTTTGTTAAATTCTATTTTTTGCTCAATTCTAATGGTTTATTATTGAAAATATTTAACCAAAAGTTTCCTGGGAGTTTTGGGTTTATTTATTTCGAGATTATCATATCTTGCTCTAAATGGCCTTACAAAAAAAAAAGTTACCAAATACCAAAGTTACCCTCGAAGAGTTTACCAAAAACCTCAAAGTGAGTATGGGTTCACAGTTGAAATTTTTGAATATTTCGATGACGGTGATGAAAAAACCGCAAATGCCTACCCAGTCCAAAAAGTCATATTCATGTCACAACTTATCAGCGTAAAGCGTTCATACTTTCCTTTTTTTACCTACTACACGCATACTTACCCCTCCTTTAATTGTGAGAAATCAACAGTCATTTAGCCTCAATGATTGTTATATTGGTGTCACATGAATAAATTAGTAGAAGTCCCATTTGGGGAGCGCTGTTTGAAGAGGACTTATCGGTGGGAATTGTTTGTCAAGCAAACGAGGGCTTTTATTGTTGGTTAGTGAACCAGTGTGTTATGTTTGTATTATGGTAATGAGAGTATGATTGATTACGTCTAAGAAAAATATTATCTCTGCCATAGTTAATTCAGGGTACTAATATAACTTTACTGATCTGAATAGGAGGAGGCTAAGCTCGATTCCCGTTATAGTTTTATCATCATCCGACATTTGACAACCAGCTATTCATCACTTCTTGAATAACAGCGTTAAGACTGATCATTTATCAAATTTTCTTGCCTAGCAGGGGAGAAAAAGTGGAGGGAGTGAAGACGTTAAAGACTGGTGTGGGGAAGTCTCTGATTAAAAATCCGCATAGAGGCGTAACTGCCCGAAGGAGAACAATTATTAGGGAAGGGGGGTGAAGAACCGGGAGAAAGGGGTTAATTCCTTTTATCGATTCTCGAGAAAAGAAGGGCGGTGGGGAGAGAGGCGGCGCGGCGCCCATAGGCGGATGGGTGACAGGAATTCGAGTGCCACTCCCGGGATTTGAGGGCGCCTTGAGTGGAGTGGAGAGCACGCTTTACATAGGAGTATTGGAGCAGGTATTGTCATCACTCCGATGTAGGACGCTTATGTTGAACAATGGCTGACCACAAATAATGAGCCAATCCATACATGAATAGTTAGGTATGAAGGTGAGGGAGGTTTCGGTAAGAGGTAACTACACACATATTGAATAGGCATGGACAGTGAGGACGTGAGGCACGGCCCCACATACGAATATAATCATATAATTCTAATCAATAAAATTATGCAAACTTTTACGCAACGGTTTATTATTTTTCTATAAAGTTCACCCAACTACCTTCCAAGGACCAGAGGTAGGTGACAGGAGAGCGTTTTGAGGCCATCAGGGCAAGGCTAGAGGAATCAATCTGAACAGGTGAATCTCACAATAGCTGCGCATTTATCAATAATTATTGTTGATCGTCTGAATGGAATCATCAATATCTCTGATACTATCTAAAAATTATGATAAAACGTCACGATCATTCATAATTAGATGATTAATTACGTTTATTTTAAGTTTATTATTAATTAGTTATTATTATAACTAATATTATTACTATATTATTATTGCTTATTATTTATTATAAGTTTATTATTAATTAGTTGAGATAACTTTTGGTCACATAGGTAATGCTTTGGGGTGATGAAAACTAATTCACAAAAATTTAGGAAATTTTTAGTTAATGAAAAAATAATGCCAATGTTTCCAAAGTTTCCGAGCTTGGGCATTTTGAAAAATGTTTTCCATCACTTCTAGAAGTGACTGACGATAACCTAGGGGGACAACTAGACCCTAAATTGTCCCAATAATTATACAAAATTTCATTAATAATTATATTAATATCAAAAATTAATCAATAATAATTATATTATATTAATTTCAATAATTATACTAAATAGACTAAGTACTGGTACGGCGGACGGGCAGAACATTTTTTGATAGATTTTTGGATGTTCTTCATACGTAAGCCATCAAATTGTGAGGGGGGTTGAATTGTTTTCTTCCTCGATTCCAAAGGTTTATTATTGAAAATAATGATGAGTTACAGTTGGTTTCAATTTACCTAAGAGGTTATCTATTTTTGGGTTGGAAGAATATGCTTCTCTGTTGGCTTAATGTCAGAACTGCCCAAACTCGTCGCTAACCACTATAAAAGCTGAAAAGACAAGAACATTTTGAGAATAGGAAAATTCATATTGTATGAATACTGAACCGTAGAGCGTCAGTAATTATTTGTATTGATCTTGAATTGAACACACCTTGTAGAAACATTAAAACATGAGATACATTTACGAACAGATAGGTGTTGATTGTACTCGTATCTGTTTCGTTCGTTCATTATTCTGAATGCTTTCATCCGAATGAAACTCTTTTCGAGTTACGATTCTCTATTTCCCCGAACTCCGGATTTAATATTCTCATTTTCTATGGCACGCAAGACTAGTTTCATAACTAGTGTTGTGCCCGGAGATGGAAAAATGTATTGAAAGGGAGTATCGCTAAATGTACACACGCAATGATGAACCAAGTGGAGTTTTGACACGACCGATGTAAAATATTTGCATGCGATGAATGAAACGTCACTAACAACTCAACCTCAACCAACGTAATGTCACAATGTCATATTATACGGCCCACGCGGATTCCAATCTTGAATCCAGGCGTGTAGATAGACTAGTATGGAAAAACCATTGAGAGGTCCACCCTTAACGAGAGTATGTACAATATCAAGCAAACATGGAGTAGATAAAAATTATTAAATGTATAGAATAACAAAGTTCTGGGGAAAATCTCCTAGTTGAAAAGATGATGTATATTATTGACTTCCCAAGAGGAGTCTATCAATCGGCATACAAAATCCCTTATGATGTAGGTCTAAAGTAATCTAATCTGGCACACAGAACCGTATTAACGACTCCGGACTCCTTCGGTTGGGAAATTTTAGACCACCCCCCTTACTCCCCCGACTTGGCGCCTTCTGATTACCATCTGTTCACTTCTCTGAAGATGCACCTTGGTGGGAAACATTTTTCAACCGACCAGGAGGTTCAAAAAGCTGTGACAAACTGGAGCAAGGAGGTGGCGGGAAGTTTTAATGACGAGGGGATTACAAAGCTCATTTCACGGTCGCAAAAGTGCATTGATCGAGAAGGCGATTACGTGGGAAAATAACTTAGATGTATGTCTGTAATACCCTGTTATTTATTTATTTTTTTTTAATAAAATTTTTGCAAAGTCTGGAAAAATCTAGTACTCTTACTTTCCGAACTACCCTCGTAATAGATGCAGGTGAGGAGGATAGGAAAGATTACCGTGCACGTAAAACCGATAGCAACTGTAGTGTGAATGTGGGTTTGATCGAAAAGACGAAAGGCGAGAGCGATCTGGATGTATCTGGATTTTCATGAAAAATATTTTGTGTCATTTTGAATTTTATCAGTGGTGTTTTCATGGAGCGAGGACACTAGAAACCGTGTATTGCGTGGGTTTATGTTTGTTCCACCTTGAATACAGATAAGAACTTCCACGGACAACCTACCAAAAACAACAGATAAGTCCTCCATTACGACGTGACACCACTGTGAAGCCACCATTAGTAATGGTGATGGAGGTGTGAACACGAATTCCTCTGTTAAGTATCATATGTTGTGATCAACGACCTCTTCGCATTTCTGTCCATTCACTTCCTTAGCTCATGTGGTAGGAGCTGCGATTCAGAATCGGAATGATAGGAGATCGATCCCCGGTCGAGGGAAGTTAATTTTTGATGATTCAACACATATACGAGTATAAGGATTCTTTATACTGGTCAAATTTTAGACGCGCATGTTGCTAGAAATGTTATGATGGCTAAGGGTTAGGGGGAGAAGGAATCAAATTTCAAGTTTCGGGCTCTTAGACTGCTAAAAATAACATGGTACGTCCTCATCATATTCATACTTACTAAATTAAATGTTGAGTGAGACTATTTTGTGGAGCAAAAAGTTTAATAATACTGTACGTTTTATCGCTTACTGATTGGAATTGAACTAGTCATTTGAAGCACGTGGAATTCTGTAGAATGCCCTGGAATGCATGAATTACCTATCAAACAGTATTGTTTGGTAATCATTTTTAGACATTTTAATAATTGATATTATTGTGAGTCTACATCAGTAATTTAGAGAAAAAACATGTGGATTATTTTTGTTTTTTAGATTTTCTTTTAGGATTTTGGTTTATTATTTTCAATAATGAACCATTGGAATCGAGCAAGGAAAACATTTCAACCCCCCCAAAATTTGATGTTTTACGTTTCAAGGTACCAAGATTCCAAAAATCGAAATTAACAAAAAAAAAAAAAAAAAATTGCCTTCCGTCCGCCGTACGCGGCACTTTTCTTAGCAACCCTAGACCGATTTGGTTCAAATTTGGTGTATGGGCTCCATTTGGGGTCTAGTTGTGCCGCAAAGCTTTTGGTTGATGTCAGTCACTTCTAAGTGAGAAGCGTTTATTTCTTCCAAATAAGCTTTATTGTGAAGGTGGTATAGTAGGTAATAATGAAGTAGGTAGGTAGTAGGTACCTATGTGGTAGGTAAAAAAAATATAGTGACAACGCAATGCTGTGATCTTTGTGGACGAGTGACGAGTGAAGCTTCAATTTCTTTCAAATAAACTTGATTTTGATGTTTTGAAGGGAATGTTTAGTAGAAAAGTAATGGATGCCTATGGTTGGTAAGTAAAAAAACGCTGCAAATTATTTCACAAAGGTTTATTATTTTCCTATATAGATCACTCTTCTGCAAAGATCACAGCTTTGCCAATGCCACTATTTATTTATTTTTTACCTACCGACCATTGGTACCTACCTACTAGGGCATTTTTGAAAATTCCTACCCCAACCACCAACCAATTGAAAATGAAGGGTTGAAATTTTCAAAAATTCCCTAGTAAGTTCTGGGGAAAATCTTCTAGTTGGAACGATGATGTATGTTATTCACTTCCCAAGATGTATAAGCGTGTTTTTACAAAATGTATACATGTGGATTTTGGATTTTCTTTTTTTTTTCCTTTTTTAGATTTTTCTTTTTGGATTATTTTTTTCGTATTTTCTTTTTGGAATTCCATAGGATCAGGAATCAATCGCCCTGATACTTACTGGTTTTATTGTGTTGGTCACATGAAGCCGCCTGACAACTGAATTCTATCCATCAACCGTACGTAAGCCCATAAAACAGTAGATTACCTTTGGAGAGTGGGATTCCAACCTACCTATCTAATATACGACAGATGGCGTAGGCGATCGCAATCAAGAGCTCTCGTCCCTCGCTTTCTCCCTCGTCAAATCTCAGCAGTGCGGACGACCGCTACGTGACTAGACTTCTGAAGTCTGGGACGGTGGCTCGTCTAGCACAGAGAAGGGCTAGACTAGGCTCATTTTGAAAAATACCGGCGGCTATGAGCCGGCCCCAACTACGTGTCTCACATCTGCCTGGTCAGCTTGTTCCGGGCCCTTGACATCCGATATTGGAAGGAATGAGCTAGGAATCATTTCAACCGTAACTCCCTTGGGGAGAAATGACCTATTTGCGACGGAAAGAGACAAGGGATGAAAAAGTTGACAAGGTCTTGTGACAAATAATATTAGAGAAGATGATTTTCAACGACGATTTTTCACCTATCATATGCCAGTCAGGTAACAATCAGTTGAAAAAAAAAGAATTTTCATTAGCCCTGAATGGCAAAATGGTGTCAGATCATTCTTGCTGAAATAGTTACACCTTCCTTGTGACTATACCATGTTGGATACAGTCTGAAAAAGCAAGAACGATTTGCCATTGAGAATTGCCATAACATACTCGTAGTACTTCATAAGATGGTCAGTAGGATTATTCGTAGCAGACATCATATCGGATATTTTTAGTAAAATATAATATTAGAAATATGTATTATATTAAATATTATAATATACCGGCTCATCTGCAAAACGCTGCAAATCATTGCTCAAAGGTTTATTATTTTCTGTATATCTCACCCTTCTGTATAGATCACCCTTCTGCATAAATCACTGGTTCTCCATCAATAGCACCTACCACCATCTGTATTCTCCCTTGACCTTCCCTCTCAAATTTCAGCTTCCTGCGTTCAATAGGATTGAAAATGACTTCGGAGCTTACTCAGCTGAACAGTGATCTGAAGACTGAAGAAGATCTCCTCGAATGCAGGAGACGCCTGGAAGAGCACTTCCATTCAATAGGATTAAAAATGGCTTTGGAGCTCACTCAGCTGATCAGTGATCTGAGGAGTGAAGAAGATCTCCTCGAATGCTGCAGACGCCTGGAAGAGCACTTCCATTCAATAGAATTGAAAATGGCTTCGGAGCTCACTCAGCTGATCAGTGATCTGAAGAGTGAAGAAGATCTTCTCGAATGCTGGAGACACCTGGAAGAGCACTTCCATTCAATAGGATTGAAAATGGCTTCTGAGCTCACTCAGCTGATCAGTGATCTGAAGAGTGAAGAAGCCTTTGAGCAATGATTTGCAGCGTTTTTTACCCACCAACATTTTTTTTACCTACCAACTTTTTTTTACCTACTAGCTAGGTACTACCTACCACACCATACTGGCTTCACACCTTCACAATCAAGTTTATTAGAAAGAACTAAACGCTTCACACTCGATTGGAAAAAAAGAAAGCTTCATATGGAAATTTGATTACTGGTTACGCAGAAGGCAAAACTGTATACAAATCGAAGAAATGAACAGCGATCGCATTTTAGTCCGATAAAATTTGAATGGAGATTAGACCTCTTTTGCGATTCACACTCATGATTCTGTTTTATCGAAGGAAAACCTTCAAGTACTCGTAGGGACCGAACGGTTTGTCCTACAGAGCTCCGGGTGGTCTCAACAAATTTTTAAAATTCAATACTATTTAAAATTGGTGAAAAAACGATACCTTTATTTCGAGAGTTTTCGAGATAGGGCACTCTTGAAAATTTCAACCCTTAATTTTCACCCCTTAGAAGTGACCTACATCAACCAAAAGCTCCGCGGCACAACTAGACCCCAAATGGAGCCCATATACCAAATTTGAACCCAATCAGTCCAGTGTTGCTAAGAAAAGTGTACGGCGTACGGCGTACGGCGGACGGACGGACATTTTTTTATTCGATTTTCGTATTCAACGTACCTTGAAACGTAAAACATCAAATTTTGAGGGGGGGTTATAATTTTTTTTTCTTGCTCGATTCCAAAGGCTTATTATTGAAAATAATAAACCAAAAATGCACTGAAGAGGATAACAGGAATTTTGGTTTATCATCTCCAATAATGAACCTTTAGAATCGACCAAAAAAAAAAATGTTTACCCCCTCAAAATGTTTTGGTACGTTTCAAGGTTCGTAGAATCCGTCCGCCGTACGCGGCACTTTCCTTAGTTCCCATGGACCGATTTAGATAAAATTTGGTATATGAGCTCCATTTGGGGTCTAGTTCTGCTCCAAAGCTTTTGGTTGAAGTAACTCACTTCTAAGGGTTGAAATTTTGAAAACGCCCTAGCTCGAAAATTTTCGATATAAAGGTGTTGTTTTTCCATCAATCTAAGATAGTATTGAATTTTTAGAGAACAAGTGGAGCTCTGTAGGACAAACCGTTAGCTTTCTACGTGAACTTAAGGGTTGGCAATTATTATCTACGTACTGTATTTACGTATACCGTATTTACCTTAAGGGTTGGACTTACGATAAATTAGAAACACGTGTGTGAATCTCTAAAGAGGCCTCATCCCCGTTCATATTTTAGCTAACCAAAATGCGATCGATGTTTTTCTTCAAGTTGTACTCTGGTTCGAGTGTTAGCAACCAGTAATCAAATTTCTCCATGAAGGCATCCACAACTCCCATTTATGAAACGTTTATTTCTTCAAAATGAAGTTGATTGTGAAGTAGGTACGTAGTAGGTAGGTAATTTCCATAGTTGGTTGGTGGTGACAATGGCAAAGCCGTGTTCTTTGTAGACGAGTGATCTATATTTTTTAAACCTATGTGTAATAAATTGTAGAGTTTCTATATTGGGAAGGCCACACTGCTGAACGTGAGGATGAATAACTATGGGGCATCTCTCAACCAGAGCCAACCGAAACCTTCACGTAAAACTTCATTCCCGAACACATAGCAGGTCTATGGCATTCAATGAATGCTTTGGAGTGATAGTCCTGAAAAGATGCCTGCATCAACAAACTACCGACTTCTCCAGCAGTCAGAGCGGGCACATCGATGGGTGCTGGGCCACCCGGGTCTCAATCTCAATAATTGATAAGTGATTGATGATGGATGATTATTACCTCGCAATGATACAGAGAGAGAGAGAATGAGAGAGAGAGAGAGAGAGAGAGAATGATTTTTTTATATAAAAGAACATACAATATAAAATACATCTACGATACACATTATTGTACTTGTACATGAAGTAAAGAAAATATCTATTTCAAAATAAAACTATATCAATATCCCTAAAGGGTCTGTGTTGCTTTAGGGAGTCGTTGTACTTTATTTGCTTAAAATCATAGCTGTTTACTTCTCTGTTTTATATATTTTTCTAAAACATAATTGTTACTGCACCATCACATTTTTTATTGAATTTTTTAAAATTTTATAGACATACATTACTGAATTTATTCAATCTTACACGTACTTGCTAACTAAGAGAGACTCTACCTTCTAGGTTCCAAGACTCCCAATTCCAAGCAGTCGGTGCATCTTCCAAAAACTTTTTCTCTAATTTTGACAAAGATTTAATATCGTAATATCAAATACTTTTTCCTCTATATTTTACACAAGAATACACAAAGAAAGAGGAAAGATTAAGTAGATTTTTCGGCTACTTGGCTTTTTCAAAAAATTAGAAGAAATACATTTTTCAATTTGTAAAATATAAATTTTCAGTAGAACCATTGAGGAGGAGCTCACACATATTGTATAAATATATTATATTTAAAAAACTACTGAAAATTATTTATAATAATCCTGAGCCTAAGTATTGATTTGATGAGGTTTGTTGTTTTTTGAGGCATCCGTTTATTCAGTCTGGTTTTTCCAATATTTCTCTGGCAACTGTTCTTCGATTTTGATGATTCCAGCGGCAATTTTTTAGTTTTTCAATTTCCTACGCCCATGCACTAATGAATCTTTAAAATCCGTTAAAATTTCCAATTTAAGTACAACTTTTAAAGTTTTTGCCCCTGCAATTTAGGGGAATACTGACCCGCAATGAGGAATGAACGGCGACCGACTGTGAATCTGCGTAGTTATCAAACCCTGACACGGATTTCAAGGGAGGTGTATAGGATTGGCCCAGTGGTACTACTTACGGGTACCTAAAAAATAGATAGAATGTGTCCGATGGTCGCAAATGAAGGCTCGCATTTCTTGAACATGAAAATGTATCCCCCCTCCCCATATATTTAAAATTGAACGTGACACCCGTGAGCATGATGTTTCCTCAACAGCCAAAATTTTTATCTACACTGCTAGTTTCGATATGTCTATAAAAACATTCCCTTCTTTCTCTGCCATGCGTTATAATCCACTTTCAGTGTCGCTGTCGGTGTAATTCATTGACGGGGTTCGAATATTGGAAAGGTAGGCTCTAGTGACGTTGTACGCAGCGGTATGCAGTTAATCAAAATTACTCGCGGGCCGGATAATCTCATACCAGTTCGGCGTCTATCGGAGCCGACGATTTGATTTGAAGTGAATTATTCATACGAGGGGGGTACTGCCAATCAGACGGGTATTTATGACGTCACGCCTGTTCCCCTTGCTCAAAATACGCGACTGACTGCGCTGACTAGGTCCGTAACGAAGGGTGCACTCGACGTTTTCAAATATTATTACCATTTCAGTGTCGAGACAGTGGCGCTTCATGTGCATTCAGTTGTGGTGTGTATTTTGCAACGGGAGGGAGACAAAGGGCTTTGCATACGAAACGCTACTTTCACATGTTTTATTTTCCCCGTCACGCTTAGTCTCTGTCTCTTCTTCGAGATGAATCCTTTATTTTACGTGTACATATCTTGCCTTGAACTATGTAGGACTCATAAATGCTACAATATACGGAGAAAATAAAGTCAGAGATGTGGTGACACACCTATCTACTTGTACCTGGATTGAACTACTGATTCAGTGCAAACGCAAACAAACAAAGTACGCCTTAGGAAACTCACATGGTTTTATTCATTTATTCAAATTCATAATGCCACTGAAATTGCTCAAATTTCCTCGAAAATTTGCTGGAAGTGTTCATAAGGGCACACCTGCAGCTAAAAAATTACTGTTAACCCGCACCACGTGAATTTCTCCTCAACAAGCCTGATTCTGGTTACCTACGTAATTTATTTTCATGATGAGATTTTTATACTGTGTTTAATAAGAGGTAGCTTCAGAAAACTCACTAAGATTTTAATATCAACGTTCATTTTCGACTTTTTCAAACAATCGAAGGTGAAAACAAGCCTTAGAAGTGGTCGTTTCTCTCGAGTAAACGAACAAGTTTCGATGATTTTAACGTTAATTCTCGACTTTTCCAAACAACCGAAGGTGAAAACAAGCCTTTGAAGTGGTCGTTTATCTCGAGTAAACGAACAAGTTTCGATGATTTCAACGTTCATTCTCAACTTTTTCAAAACCGGAGGTGAAAACAAGCTTTTGCATTTCTAGTGGTTTTGGTTTATTATTTTCAATAACGAATCTTTGGAATTGACCAAGAAAAAAAATTGTAACCCCACCTCAAAATTTGTTGGTTCCTAGTTCCTAGAATTCGAAAATCGAATACAAATTTGGCCGTCCGTCCGCCGTAGGCGGCACTTTCCTCAATTGGCATTGACTGATTTTGAAGAAATTTGGCACACAGGCTCCAATTTGGCATCTAGTTGTGCCCCGAAGATTTTGGTTAATGTAGGTCACTTCGAAGGGTTGAAAAATAAGGTTTGAAATTTTGAAAAGGCCTTAGCTCAAAAAATTTTGATATAAAGTTATTGCTTTTTCATCAATTTAAGATAGTATTGAATTTTTAGAATTTTTAGAGACCACGAGGAGCCTTGTAGGACAAACCGTTCACTCCCTATGATAACTTAAGGGTTGGACTTACGATAAATAAGAAACACGAGCGTGAATAGCAAAATTGTCCTTATCTCCGTTCAAATTTTAGCTGACCGAAATGCGATCGAAGTTTTTCTTCATGTTGATTGGTGGTAACAATAGCAAAGCCGTGTTCTTTGCAGACGAGTGATCTACATAGAAAAATAATAAACCATTGTGTAATAATTTGCTGCGTTTCCATTACAAAATGTCCTTTAAAACCTGAATTTCGAAAAATTATTATTAAATTTATTTATATTTTAATTCATTTAGAATCCTGGAAAAAGTCGAACTTCGACCCTGGAAAACCTGGAAAGCTCAGGGAACTTTTTTGGGAATCGCTGGATTTTCTGATGCTACGTGCAGTAAAAGAAAACCAAAACTTGTACATAATAATGAATTTCAAAAATATGGTAACTCTCATAATATTATATATCAATCACAATTGTATAAATAATTGTATATAGAAATTATAGGTAATTATGTGTATTTTGACCAGAAAACTGATCAATAATTGATCAATTATCAATTATTGATATGTATTAGTATATCCACTACTTTTCTTTGAAAAATTAACTAGTAATGTACTAATTAAAATACACTAGGTAGGTAGAATACTAGTGTAACATAGGCAACTCAAATAAAATAACTTTTGAACATGGTGCTAAAAGTTTATTTTCAACAACAACAATTGAACATGATGCTAAAAATTAATTTGTTTCCCGACAGATTTGAGTAGGTATCTATAATGGGAATATTTATACTACGCCCTTTTACAAATTGAAAATGTCTTTGTTGCTTCATTTGCGAGAATTTAACAGTTTCTCTTTGTTATAATATAACATTATATTATTTGTTATAATATAACATATTATGCCCAGTGAAGATACTCATATTTTTGCAATATAATTTTTAATAATAAAATTACTGTTATTTAATTCCCGCTTCGATGCCTGAATGCCATTTTTAACTTATGTGGTCGACTTATTGGTGGATCAGATGACACCTATCAGATCATACCTCACATTATATCATGGACACTAGAGAAAACTATGTGCCACATTTAGCAGACTTTGAGTGAATTTTTGCTCACCGAGTATTTGCCCGGGAGAAAAGAAAGATTTTAAAAATCGTGGTTAGGTTTTCAACCTGAAAATCAGAATTCTCTTCGGAAATGGGAAACAGTTTCCCAGGTTTTTTAGTTTTTTTTGCTGAAATCCGAATTCCATTGGTTTTAAAAACCAATCCACCGACCTGCCAATCTTAGGTTCACCAATTTACTAATTTGTTGAGAATCCTGATGCCAAATCTGGGAAAAGAAGTTAGAAGTTCAAAGACACCTTAGATGCTAACGAAGAATAACTGAGAAACGAAAATCTAGAAAAGAAGTTCTTGGGCATGCTTGTTATGGTATGCGCACATGTCACTACTGTTTTGTCCGCATGGAAATGAAATGATTATATTATGAGATCCTGATCTGCTCCCAAATATTCCCTCGAAGAGGGGAAGTTTTGAGAGTTTCATTCAAGTCCACTTAAGCTGAGTAATGTTCCGAAGCGTGTTTTACACGAAATTCCGTTTTGAGGTTTTTGAGACACTTGCTTGTTCATATTTATGTACTTAAACATTCCTTTTTCTGAATGTCGTTGAATTCAGGTGGGAGAATAGGTGTAGGTAATGGACGTGTAGGTATTGGAACGTGTAGGTATTGGACCATATTAAATTTTGATGGACTATAATTTAATATGGTTATCTCTACAAATATCTACCTGACTCTAAAAAATAATAGTTTAATAGAAATTTTATTGCGGTAAAAATGTAAGTTTTGCTTTTTTTAGAAAAACGGGGTTTACAGTTAAAAAATAGGGTTTACAGTTTAAAAAAAGACGAACGAATGAAGTACTGATACGATGTGGCTCAACGATATTGAATTTTGATATCTTGTGATCTGATTATTAATTCCCAGTTGTAACTATTACGGAACTAATAACTTGAGTATTCTTAAATCTGAAAGGAGTCCTCGTGACGATTTTCTGTTTGCAGCGCATGGATTAGAGTCCAGATGGCATTCGAAATCGACCAAGCACATTGCAGAAGCCGCAATACCGGAATCACTTGCGCGTAATGAAGGAGACAATACCCAACCAAAGTCGAGGGCCCTGAGTTATAAACTTCATCAGACAGAGAGGAAATGGGGAGAATCGTGCCAGGATGGTGAGGCTCGGCTTGATGAGTGGAGAGCTGCAAGTACGAGGGTTAACGGCCTTCAGTTATGGAAGGATAGCAGGCGTATCTTTCTCTTGCCTCCAGACGGAACCCCCATTTCTATCTCAGTTGCTTCTACAACCCTCCATAATTCACATTCGTTGCTCTCATTCCACTAGTTTTGAATTCGTATAAAATTTTAATTGAAGCCCGAACGGTTGACTTATTATTCATTGTTATTTGAGCCAATGGCAGGAAAGTCTCACCTGACGTTATTCATGTAATAACATAGGAATAAATTCTTATAATAATGTGTAGTTTTGTAAATTCTTCGTAGTACATCTCCGGAAGGAATTATGTACCCCCTGCATACTTTCACTAATGACCCTATGGGGCGTTATACATTCTGCATCCTGATACGCTGCATGCTGATACAATGCATATTATAACAAAACGGTTTTATATGTTTCTTCAAAGATCACCATTAATTGAAAGATCACTCGTTTTCGATTTCCCCCGTCATGAAATTCTATTCAAAAAAATTAGCATTTGATAGGTCGATATCCGGCTCATTTCCGTCATGTGCCGTTCGGCACGTTCACATACTATTCAGACTCGTGTTTCCTACTCATCATTCTTGCAACGGCCATAACTTCTACATTTTCCATCCGATTTCAATGAGATTTTCAGGGATATTACAGATTGTTGTTTAGATGGTCCCCTATGAAAATCATCACCCCCCCCCCCCCAACTGATAGTAGCCGATGCGCATGCGCGAACGTAAAATCCTTGTAACAGCCGTACATTTGTCGCCCTCCCGTGTGACGTCAGATTCTCAAATCCTATACATGCTATCACCAGGCCCCCATAGCTCAGATGTATCGCTTTTGACTCCCACCCAGGAGTCCCGGGTTCGACTCCCAGCCTTACTGAGAAATTTTTTGATCCAATCACTACTCACTTACATTTTTCATCCGAATTTGATGACATTTTTTAGGATTGTCCAGATTAGCGTGTAGATGGTCCCCTATGAGGGTAGTGAAAGGTACTTAGAGATTGGTGTTTTGAGATTAACTACTATGCATCGGATCATCTATATAATCGGGTTATGGATACGAGGAAGCTTTGTGCCACACCCACTTGGCAGACGTTTTTAAATGTCTTTACTTTGGCATGAATGTACTTCGAATCAAACTGGTTGGCTCAATGGAGACGAGAGTGTAATTTGGATTATTTTGTTCATCAGAAACCTCATTATCCCTAAAATGAGTTTAGCCGACAAAAAAAAAAAAAAAAAAAAAAAACTGAGTGAATTGGTGTTATTAAGACTAATTACATTAGGTGTGGTAAATACACTCACATTCTGATTCACAGGATGGATACAAATAGGTTTTCTAGATATAGGAGTTCGACACAAACCTAATAATTGTCCCAAGAATGGATGTACGAGTAGGCTCGCGAAGAGGAGAAAAAAATTGTTGTTGTGTAGAAGATTGTTTGAATAAAAACGGAGTTGAGTAGAATGTTGTCTATTTCCACGAAAATAATGAGTTACAAGTTAAATCGATTTCGACGGTTAGGTCATCATCAGTAACAAACAATAACCCATAATAATTGTTTGAAAAACGATATTAAAGGGTGCCTTCCTTTCACTGTTGATTGGAAACTTCCCAGTGAATGACGCTTCCCCTCGGAATATAAAAGGCTTTACTCTGCTCACAAATTATTAGTATATTTCCACTCTCCGTTCATTTCTTATTCAGTATCCTTATCTCTTCCTTAGTAGTTCAGAATAGCCATTTGAGTTTCCACAGGTGTGTCTGATACAACGTACAGTTTTAAACTGAGAAATAACAGTACTTAAGTTAGATGCTTAATCATATTTTTGAACGAACACTTACCAGGAACATGGAACCAGGACGTCACTTACACGATTCCATTGATTCAAAAATCCCTTTTCTACAATTACCTAGTTTATAATCATAATCCATGTCATACACAACAAATGACTTTTGAAGTAATATCCACCTATAGGATCCTGACAGCCTATCGATTGTCTTTCATCAAAAGAGATTACTATCTTCTGTACTTGAATAGTAACGTGGTTTTCGCCATTAATTGCCACACGAGTTATGGGGAGTGATAATAATAATTAAATGTAATTGATGATTCCATAAAGCAATAAAACACAGAGATAACAGTAAAAGATGAAGTTTCGTCAAACCTGTTGGGTTCGTTCAATCTACGAGACCCAGTTTATTATGACTTGATTGGGTGCCATAGAAAACAACTTCACCTAGTATTCGGATTGCAGGGGGTAGACAGGATGTTGTAATGTGGCATTTTCCTTATGTAGTTGTTTCTTATGCCCTCTGAAATACTCCAGCACGCAACTCGTCCCTAAGCTAGAGAAATCCTGAAAGCTTCTCCACCATAAAACTTGTTCTTTGATAAATCTCCAGCGTGCCCTTTTGTGAGTTGTAATAAAGATATAAAAGTGTGAATAGGTTTCACGAATGTGGAGCCCTCTTTTCGTTTCAGGGTGAACTACATTGTTCCATCCCAAGCTCTGGGTGTAAAGATATATCATTTTCATTGTGTTTTTCGCCACCCAGCGGGAAGGAGAGGCAGGATGGCTTTTTCAGAGCATAACCGACCAGCGGACACGCAACTTGTCCTCTTCTAAGCCTGCAATCTACAGCAATCCTTTCTTCGAAGTAAAAGCTTCTCAACAAACATCTCTATATTCATTTTAACATATTTTCCACGTGACAGAAGCTACAGCGAAACAGTAGAATACAGTTTTCAGATACATACCTACTAGGTACTGAATCAGGAACTGAACTGACAGAAAATGATGAACCCAAAAGAGACGGAACAAGTATACGAAAAATGAAAATTTTTGGAAGTCCAATGTAACATAAATGGCTGAGAGTATAATCCAATGTAACCAATGGCTGAGAGTATAATCCAGCCTCGTGTGCTGATGTAAAAAGTATCTGGATCGATGTTCAAACCGCATAAAAGATACGGAAAGTTTGGAGAAGTAGAAAACCTAGCAGTGGGGGTAATTCAAGTATCTAGAAAGGGACCAGCATCTGACCAACTGGCAGACAAATATTCACAAAGCCACTTTGTAAAAATAAGCTTATTTAAGATCAGTTTTTAGTTTTATACCAGCCGCAATAAGTGGGGGTATTGGAAGTGGGCATTGGCTTCTCTGGCGAATAAATCGTTCCACAGGTGTTGCATGACCACCTAGGTCACAATGTCCTGGTTCTCCTTAAAATAACTCTCCGGCTAATGTGTATGCAATACAATCTACATTTTTCCGTTCATCTGAATGATAATGACCCGTATACTCGCGGATCGCACAACTACTGTTCCACGGGACCACAAACCAGTGAGACTACAATCCAACGAGAGAACAGTTATGCAAGGCAACTATCTTGAGAGACCCCGCATTCCTGAGTATAATGGATGAGTAATTCCTTTGATCCATACGTAACCCACCCACGTGCGAGCTAAGCGAGCGGACATGCTAGACATGTATAAAAGCTGTGCCATGACACAATTTTATGGGTATGAGCCAAAAATCGTCCCAGGCATGAACTCACGAAGAGGAGAAAGTACACTATTGTCATTTATGCCCCAACGAGAACAGCCATATGTCATCAACGAGGCAGACTCTGAAATACGCTGATAATCGACTTACACCTTTCATTTGCATTAGTTAGTCTGCTGGAAGTGCAGCTCCTAACGATATTTAGTAGAATAGCTATATAGCTTTAACATAGATACAACATAGAAAATTATTTCATCATATTATTCAACCAGTAAACATTAATTGATCTGGATTGTCTCACGAAGACTGGCTTGGCGAAACGCAATCTGCGCTGTGGTCTCAAATTCAACAAGCTGTTAAGAACCTCGAGAGACCACAGCTTTTGAAGGATTGCCTGGGAAGGGTTGACACAGGAGCAGGCCCCCGGTTGAACTAAATTTCAACATGAGGAGAGTAAATGAGTTGCGGGTTCACCTCCAGCTCATAGTTTGCATAGCTGTGGAATCATCCGTCAACTTCAGCTCCAATTATCTCGTCTGACAGTCTTAAAACAATGTAATTGATTAGGGTCTGTGCCGGGTAGCCGCAACCGTCAATCGCTCATCACAACATTTACCAGGTTATACTCGAGATGAAATCCCATACTAGAGTTTCAATCCTAATTATTTAGGTTTTTTAAACAACACTTCAAACGAAACAGACCACTGGATTTGATAGTGGTGAGTAACCAGTGTTAGTGAAATCACTGAAAACCAGTGATATTGTTTCCCCAAAAATGAACGCTAGTTGAAGTTGAAGAACCTACCTTCCTTCTGTGATTGGAATTATCATGCAAACACATGTTGGTAAAAAACTACACTGCATGCAGAAACATCTGTACATGGATATGTCTTATGATGGCAATTTTAATTATGAGCTCACTCAGCTGATCAATGACCATTCAGGCGCCTTCAGCATTCTCCATTGACCCGGCCTCTCAAATTTCAGGTTCCTGCGTTCAACAGGAGAGGAAATGGCCTTGGAGCTCACTCAGCTGATCAGTGATCATCAACTTTGATGATAAATAGAAGTATGTATCGATTGACCCTGCCTCTCAAATTTCAGCTTCCTGCGTTCAACAGCATCAGAAAAAAACGTTGCATTGTTTTGTGTGTCGACATTTTTGGAATGACCCCCAGAACTAAGACATATCCATGTCAAAAATGTTGGTTCAGTCGCAATACAAAGTACTTACATCACAAAAAAAAGTTACAAGTCAATAATATTATTACTGCAGTACTCAGGATCTCATTCACAAACTAGACGGACCTTCGAACAATATTACAAACCAATGGTGACTCTACTTGATGAAGTTTGACTGTGTCTGACGCTCTTCATGTTTCTAAGTATTAACCTTTCATTCACCCCCTCAAAAGCTTAAAGTATCACAGCATATTCCGCCATGTCATATTGATGATAATATTAGCATATTATGCTAGTTTGTTTTCTCAACGTCGAAAATGGTGTGTTTAGTTGGTTTGTTTTGATGTGTTTGTCCTTTTGTTTCCAAGAATTTTTTAGATGTTTATGAGCAGTGAGATTTGTTTTCTGTCAACTAGTTCGGTACTTTTTCGACACTTTCCAATCCCAACCTCCCTTTGGATCTTTGCGTCCACCCCAGATCATAGCCTTCCACATTTACTGAAGGAATGAGGTCTCGTTGAAGGTATGTCTTTAAGACATTAGGGTCGCAGCCAAAAGTTGATAACCCAAACCTTCAAAATCACAAAGAATACTATTTTTCAGTGACACCAAAAATCTCTGGAAGGCATGAAAATAAAAGTGTACTTGAAGGTTATTTTATATGTGATTAGGAATTTTTTCAGCCGGAAGCCTCATCAGCTGCAAGTTACGTGTTGAAACATTTAAGAACGAAAGAGCAATTACCGAAGTTTGAATACTCAAGCCCTAACGAGAAAAGTGGTTACATCTTCAATTTCACTTACTTACATTAATCTACTCAAAACGACACCGGATTTATAAAGGAAATTCCTAATCAAGAGCCAGATATTAACCAAAAAACGAAAAAACATCGAAATTTTCGGAGTTTTGCTCCCGAGTCTACCAAGGTAGTGGAAGCTTTTTCAGTTTTTAAGGTTGAAAAAGAAGTTCTCCAAAATCGAAATTTCCACTCGAGTTTCACGTTTCAGACCTCTCAGAACGATTTTGGTTCCGTTTCTGTCTGTCTGTCTGTCATGAAATCCTTGCCACAGCCAAAACTTCTACAATTCTCATCCAATTTCGATGAAATTGTGAAACAGGGATTGTGCGGGTAGACGTGTAGATGGTCCCCTATGAGAGTAGTGGAAGGTACTTAGAGATTGCTGTTTTGAAATAATCTACTATGCATCATCTAAACAATCGGGTTATTGATATGAGGAAGTTATGTGCCACACCCACTTCACAGATATTTTTTGGTTTTCCGCCTATAACGTCGAAACGGCGCAGCCAAGCGTTTCGACCACTATATAAAATACCAAAGGTTCATTATCGAAAATAATAAACCGAAATGAATAGAAATTAAATTCTGCGTCTAAATGCAACCAAGAGTAAAGGTCAAAAACGCTAGTTGAAAAACTAAAATTTGTCCAACTTGGAGCAAAAGTGAAATTTCAATTTCGGGCCACTCTCAATCGAGTTGACAAAATTGTCTATTGAGCCATTAGTAATAGTTGTGAGTAATACCTTTTATAACTCAAATTTTCTCTCTTCTGTTTTAACATTGGTCGCAACAACTCTCTGGAACAAGGTTCGCAATAAGATTAAATTTAATGAGGTTAATCATGTATGAAAAGTCCATAAAAGAACTGAACTCTATGGGGACCATGACGAGAACTACTTTGGTGTTTTCAGCAGTGACAAAGAAAGATGGTTGTATTCTGTAGCTTTGATATTTTCTTGGTCTAATAAATTCTTATTAAGAAGTCTTTCGGAATCAAATAGAGTGAAAACTCGCTCTGGAACATGGAAAAATGAATTTCTTCGACATATTGAAACTCTTTGAAGAACTAGATATCTGCGGTAATCAACAGTATTTGATTATTATCTTTACTGCAAAATGTAATCAAGTTAACATGTAGGATTAGCGAATTAATTATGTGAGCTTGGATTGTGAAGTACGGGCATCAGAAAATTATGCGGTAGAATCAGAATGATAGAAGATTGTGGTTAGTATATTTACTTTTAACACATTTCATTGTGCATTTAAAGGCTATCAAAAATGTACCTGCTGTGATTCAGAGCATTCAAGAATAATTATTTCAGAATATATTCTATCATTCATAGCAAACTATCCTATTGTAGGATAGTTTGTAACTATCCTATGTTTTGTAACTATCCTATGGTTTTTAAAAACTAGTAGGTAATAATTATAATCACGCCACTTCTAAAAATCATGAGACGAACGGTTAACCAGCTACACCTTCCCACGAAAGACATTTATTGTTGTTTCCATTACCCGAGCCCAATTGTCTATTCCTGTAGATGCTCACAAATAATGTGATGAATAAATTGTTTCCCGGTGCCTACATGAAGTTTCACAGTTGAAGCCTTGACTCGCTGGCAGTTATTATGCAATTACTTCGAAGTTGGGGTGAGATAATTCTGTTGAGCATCGAAATTCTTCAGCTCGTGGCACAATAAAGAGATTAAGGTACTCCAGTTTGCAAACCGTTCTTTGATCATCAACTTAGTAATTACAAAAGTTCTCCAAATGCAAGTACTCAAGATCAGTTATTTCAAACCCGACATTCCTGTGTACCTACCAAAAGAATAGGGATTCTTATTAAACATTAACGAAAGCAGTACTATAAATGCACGTCCTTGGTTTTAAGATGGAAGAGGCAAACCCTAACTCTCGGGATTCGAGAATTAGATTCATCTCGTACGTAAATTGCTCAATGGGGGGTCTGCCTTGATTTTTTTAGATTTTTAATCGAAAGTTGACTACTTCCTGAGAATTTTGGCACCAACCGCGACCTTCTAGCGTGAGTAGATCTGTTTCTATGATTTTTCAAAGTTTCGACCGTTAATGACGTCATCCGCCCTCTCGCCTGGGCGGGACCCCCCAGCCCACTGTGACGTCATAAACGGTCGAAACTTTATAATTCATAGGAAAAGATTTACTCACGCTAGAAGGTCGCGGTTGGTACCAAAATTCTCAGAATGAGGTCTACCTTAGATTAAAAATAACAATAAACAGTTTTTCCAACCCAGGCGCACACCCTATTGTTGGAGAAAGTCGGTTACTGTTGATCTGTCGGGCAGCTCCCAGCGCGCAGTTTGCTCTTCGAAAGATCATCTGGAGGGAAAAAATGCTAAAATCAATGAACCAGATGCAATCAATGGTGCCAGACGCGAAAATGCAAGCAGGTTTATTGAGCAAAAATAAGAAAACAGACGGTTTGAAAATCTAGGCAGCCGAGCCCACGATTTGGATTTAGTACATAAATATCTCCTGACCATTCCACCGACCTCCGTAAAAGCTGAAAGAGCCTGTTCCGCAGCAAGGCCATTTTTTTATTTTTTTTTATTTGTATTTATTTATTTATTTATTATTTTTTTTTTTGCTGATCCAACTTTCAGTGCAATATGCTTTTTAAGAGCACATTATCTAAGTACATGAGTGAAATTTTTCCTTTCGTGAGAAAAGTAGGTAATAGCAAATTATCAAGTTTCCTGTAGTTTTTGATCATTTTTTGAATTTTCAGAAAAAATTAAATCCTCAATCCCCGGATTGATTTTTGTTAGACGTATCCATGTTATTATTAGCTATATCTAGCTATATCTAAAGCTACATCTATACAATGTTAACAATGACAAGGACATGATATATTACAACTTGCTATTGCAAAAATAATTAAATTGATAAATGCACTAATAAATTATCTCACGTGAGGTTCACGGTCGAGTTTATTATCTTCTGAAAGTCGGAGGAACATTGATTAGAAAATCAAATAATGATGTTGGACATTTTCTTCATAGGAATTCGTTTTGAAACATACTACTACGATTTCTGGAATACTTTGCTCATTCAACGTTTTCTGGTCATGGGCACCGAATGCAAAGAGTTAACTATTATTTATAATTCATAGTGTGCACGCATTTGTTTTTTTTTTTTTTTTTGAATTTTTCAAAAATTTGTTCTAATTAGGTGGAATTGTTTTTTATTAACATATCAAGATCCTGAGGAAGTACTTGTGGGATGCTGCTAAAGGTGGTGGAGAGTCAGTTGACATCCTGGAGGAGGAATCCGTACCTTGGACATGAGGTAGCCGTGTGTCACTGAGGTTTGTCCCATTCGTAGTCTTAAGATTGCCTCCTCTTTTCTTGAGTGTGTTATTGTTCCATTTTCTCTCTCTCTCTGTCGTTCTGCTCGATGTTACACATGGCGAGAATCGAAAATTGACATTTGTTAATTTGCCAAATTTCCGTTCAAAATTCAGCTGATAAAAAAAAATTCTCCGCGCGAAGTTTCATATAAATTATTTTTGCTTCCTCTAGCAACCAAGAATAAAATTTCAATATGAATAGAGAGCTTTTACATTCTGTCAAAATAAAATTAACAGCGAATCTTACGCGAAAGTATCTATGGTTCGTAGGTACTGATACTGGAAAAGCAGTTTGCAGGAATTGAATTGAATGGTTGAATAGATAATTACTGAAGTTTTTTCATCAATTTAGAAGAATCTTCAAGTTTTAGAAACGAACGTGTCCAGAGCTTTGAAAGGTGAACCATGGTTAAATGAGAGTTGATTGTGAAATTAATCAGGATTACACGCGATTTGCCACCTGAAGGTCCCTCAACCCCCCCCCCCCCCCCACCATTCCAAATGTCCTTGGGTCCTTTGTTGGCAGTGGCCCTTGAATCGCCTACGTACTTATAACCGGCCAATTACAATCTTTTTGGTTTATTATTTTTAATAATAGGCCTTTGGAATCGAGCAAGAAAAAAAAATTTAACCCCCCCTCAAAATTTGATATTTTACGTTTCAAGGTATACGTAGAATACGAAAATCTAATAAAAAAATTTCCGTCCGTCCGCCGTACGCCGTACGCGGCAATTTTCTTAGCAACACTGGACCGATTTGGTTCAAATTTGGTATATGGGCTCCATTTGGGGTCTAGTTGTGCCGCGAAGCTTTTGGTTGATGTAGGTAACTTCTAAGGGGTGCAAATTAAGGGTTGAAATTTTCAAGAGTGCCCTAGCTCGAAAACTCTCGAAATAAAGGTATCGTTTTTTCACCAATTTTAAATACCTAGTATTGAATTTTTAAAAATTTTTGAGACCACCCGAAGCTCTGTAGGACAAACCGTTCGGTCCCTACGAGTAGTTGAAGGTTTTCCTTCGATAAAACAGAATCATGAGTGTGAATCGCAAAAGAGGTCTAATCTCCATTCAAATTTTATCGGACTAAAATGCGATCGCTGTTCATTTCTTCGATTTGTATACAGTTTTGCCTTCTGCGTAACCAGTAATCAAATTTCCATATGAAGCTTTCTACTTTTCTAATCAAGTGTGAAGCGTTTAGTTCTTTCTAATAAACTTGATTGTGAAGGTGTGAAGCCAGTATGGTGTGGTAGGTAGTACCTAGCTGGTAGGTAAAAAAAGTTGGTAGGTAAAAAAAATGTTGGTGGGTAAAAAACGCTGCAAATCATTGCTCAAAGGCTTCTTCACTCTTCAGATCACTGATCAGCTGAGTGAGCTCCGAAGCCAATTTCAATCCTATTGAATAGAAGTGCTCTTCCAGGCGTCTCCAGCATTCGAGGAGATCTTCTTCACTCCTCAGATCACTGATCAGCTGAGTGAGCTCCGAAGCCAATTTCAATCCTATTGAATAGAAGTGCTCTTCCAGGCGTCTCCAGCATTCGAGGAGATCTTCTTCACTCCTCAGATCACTGATCAGCTGAGTGAGCTCCGAAGCTATTTTCAATCCTATTGAATGGAAGTGCTCTTCCAGGCGTCTCCAGCATTCGAGGAGATCTTCTTCACTCCTCAGATCACTGTTCAGCTGAGTGAGCTCCGAAGCCATTTTCAATCCTATTGAATGGAAGTGCTCTTCCACGCGTCTCCAGCATTCGATGAGATCTTCTTCACTCCTCAGATCACTGATCAGCTGAGTGAGCTCCAAAGCCATTTTCAATCCTATTGAATGGAAGTGCTGTTCCAGGCGTATCCAGCATTCGAGGAGATCTTCTTCACTCCTCAGATCACTGATCAGCTGAGTGAGCTCCGAAGCCATTGCTCAAAGCAAACCAAAAATTTTATGTTTCGCGTTTCAAGGTACATACAATTCGAAAAATAGAGGGAAGGTCAAGGGAGAATACAGATGGTGGTAGGTGCTATTGATGGAGAACCAGTGATCTATACAGAAAATAACAAACCTTTGAGCAATGATTTGCAGCGTTTTGGTATCTTCGAATCGAATTTTAGGTCACTCATTTTTTTCCTTTAAAACTATAAATTTTTTTAACCTTGAAAAGGTTTTAGCGATGGGACCCCCGTCGAAAAACGACAGGAAAAATCGACAGTAAAAAGCGACAGGAAAAAGCGACAGGAAAGTAGCGCTATGATTTATCATATGCTTGACGACAAATATGCTTGACAACCTGATGTTATTATGAATAAGGAGGTATCTTAAATATTACAGTGGAAGAAAGATAAAGAGGGAGAGGGAGCAAAAACCTTTTCAAGGTATGTCACATTTTAGCCATTAGGCTCTAAGCGGAAATCATCCGTTGGTGCAGGGGGCGAAGCCCCCGCCGAGGCGCGCAGCGCCGAGTTTCCAAAAAGTGACCCTCAAGTTTAGAATTAAATGTTTTGCCAATAGGCAAGTTCTGTCAAAATATAGATACTATGAAAGGCAAAGCCGTGTTTATTGCTGATTAAAGATGATATTCGCAGAAAAATAATTAGTGAACCATTGTAAAATAACTTGCAGCGTTTTTGTTCGTTTTTTTAACCCGAAGCTTTTTATGGAGGATTTTTATTACTGAAAAACTTGCTTTAACGTTTTTGTTCACCAACATAGAAAATAAAAACAGGCAGCCATTGAATTCGTGAATCGTATAAAAGCTATGGAAGTGCCGTTTGAATTATGTTCCTCCAAGGAATTGATTCCATTGACTGGACGTTTTCCTCAGCCGCACAGCAAACTCAATTCACAGGGCGTATTGTGGAAGAGGTCACGGCAAACATAATTGTGAGGGGGATGGAGCAATGACCAGTCGCCAGGAATTTGAAGGGGACAGAGAGAAGGCATTGAACGTTTTGAGAAGGTGGGAAAGGACCTTCATTCATTCTATCACGATTGGCCAGTGAGAGGCAGACTGGTGGAAGCTATGTTTGGAGTTGCGACCTGTTAACAACCTTCTTGATAGCGACACCGAATGAGTGACATCCAATTAGTGTGACGGACGAGAGTAAAGGAACTCTTCTCTCGTTCCACCTACCTCGTCGAAAAGCAGTTTTCTCGGATCGGATGTAAGTCTAAACGAAAACTACTTTTCAACTGAAACCACAAATTTTGTGATCAATGAGAAAACGGCAACTTGAAAAGATTTAAAGAAAAAGTTCATATGAGATTGCCAGCAGTGATCTGAACTAGATCTGACCAGTTCAGAAACTAGCAAGCTCAATGTGTTCGTCGGCTCTTGTGCCTTACATTTTTATTCCAGAATGACGACTATAACTTGTGATAATAAATGAACTTTTATTTTAATAAAGTGGGGATGAACCCATATACAGGGTGTAAACGTTGAGGGCGCACCATCGGCTTGGGATCGATTCTACAACTAATTTCCAACAAAAAATGTCTCGTAGCAATTTTTTTAAAGGCTTCGTTTTCGAGTTATTTCACTTTTAAGATTTTTTTAGTGTTTTCAACCTTGTTCGATATAACTGTCACAGCTCCGTTAATAATTAACGGAGCTGTGACAGTTATTATTATAATATTATAATATTATAATATTACTTCATATTATAATATCACAGCTCCGTTAATAATTAACGGAGCTGTGACAGTTATTATTATAATATTATATATTATAATATTACTTCATCAATTATTGATGAAGTAAATTCAAATCTGATTATGCCATTGAAAAGAGCATCAAATTTCCTGTCACAATAGTGCAAGTTCAAAAAAATGGATTTTAACGTTAAAAAAAATAAGCCTAAAGACAAAAAACGCTGCAAATCATTGCTCAAAGGTTTATTATTTTCTGTATAGATCACCCTTCTGTATAGATCACTGGTTCTCCATCAATAGCACCTACCACCATCTGTATTCTCCCTTGACCTTCCCTCTCAAATTTCAGCTTCCTGCGTTCAATAGGATTGAAAATGAATACGGAGCTCACTCAGCTGATCAGTGATCTGAAGAGTTAAGAAGATCTCCTCGAATGCTGAAGACGCCTGGAAGAGCACTTCCATTCAATAGGATTGAAAATGGCTTTGGAGCTCACTCAGGTGATCAGTGATCTGAAGAATGAAGAAGCTTTTGAGTAATGACTTGCAGCGTTTTTTACCCACCAACATTTTTTTTACCTACCAACTTTTTTTTACCTACCAGCTAGGTACTACCTACCACACCATACTGGCTTCACACCTTCACAATCAAGTTTATTAGAAAGAACTAAACGCTTCACACTCGATTGGAAAAATAGAAAGCTTCATATTGAAATTTGATTACTGGTTACGCAGAAGGCAAAACTGTATACAAATCGAAGAAATGAACAGCGATCGCATTTTAGTCCGATAAAATTTGAATGGAGATTAGACCTCTTTTGCGATTCACACTCATGATTCTGTTTTATCGAAGGAAAACCTTCAAGTACTCGTAGGGACCGAACGGTTTGTCCTACAGAGCTTCGGGTGGTCTCAAAAATTTTTAAAAATTCAATACTATTTAAAATTGGTGAAAAAACGATACCTTTATTTCGAGAGTTTTCGAGCTAGGGCACTCTTGAAAATTTCAACCCTTAATTTTCACCCCTTAGAAGTGACCTACATCAACCAAAAGCTTCGCGGCACAACTAGACCCCAAATGGAGCCCATATACCAAATTTGAACCAAATCGGTCCAGTGTTGCTAAGAAAAGTGCCGCGGACGGCGGACGGGGGACGGCGGACGGACATTGCAAATTTGGATTCTACGCACCTTGAAACGTAAAGTGACAAAGTTTGAGGGGGGGTTATAAAAATTTTTTGCGATACGATCACATAGGCTTATTATAAGAAATAATAAACCAAATGTGTAAATTATTGAAAATTTTCAGTTTTTTCAATCGTTCCCTAGCCCCCCTGAATGTACGTTTTTTTTTGTTTTTTTTTCCTGCGGTAGTCCTAAAAGTTGGTCCAGGAGCTCACCTTTCCAACGGTATATTCAGATTTTTTTTCAAATGGTTTTATTCTTCGAAAAATGTGTGTTTCCGAGAGCAAAAGCGTGAAATTTTTATCGAGTTCGTGGGTTGAGCATGACGTAGTGACTGGTTCACCACTTGCGGGTGAATGAAGTTTGGGGCGGTTTTCCAATGATTTGTCTCGCTGAATCGAATAGCGCCACTCACAAGGCTGTGAGTATCGAAAACAAAAGATCTAGGTAGAATGATAATGACGTGGAAGTTAAAAGAAATTAGATACCCAAGTTCTCCTAATTCGGGTTCCTTTGGTGAAGTTTCAGTAGTTCTTATTGTTCGGATTGTTGGATAATAATTATCTGCGCTCAAGTATTCTAACTAATTTAGTGTTGAAATTTTCAAGAGTGCCCTAGCTCGAAAACTCTCGAAAGAGAGGTATCGTTTTTTCAGACAATTTGAAATAGTATTGCATTTTTAAAAAATTTTGAGACCACCCGGAGCTCTGAAGGACAAACCGTTCGGTCCCTACGAGTACTACGAGTACGGGTTTCCTTCGATAAAACAGAATCACGAATGTGAATCACAAAAGAGATCTGATCTCCGTTCAAATTTTATCTGACTGAAATGCGATCGCTGTTCATTTCTTCGATTTGTACTCAGTTTTGCTTTCTGAGCAATCAGTAATCAAATTTCCATATGAAGATGCTGTGTGAAACGTTTAGTTCTAATAAACTTGATTGTGAAGGTGTGACGGCAGTATGGTGTGGTAGGTAGTACCTTTTTACCAATGGTTGGTAGGTAAAAAAAGTTGGTAGCTAAGAAAAAAAAACGCTGCAAATTATTGCCCAAAGGTTTACTATTTTCTGTAAAGATAAGCCTTCTATTTCAGCTTCCTGCGTTCAATAGGATTGAAAATGGCTTCGGAGCTCGAATGCTGAAGACGCCTGGGAGATCACTGATCAGCTGAGTGAGCTCCGAAGCCATTTTCGGTCCTATTGAATGCAGCTATTGATGGAACACCAGTGATCTATACAGAAGGGTGATCTACACAGAAAATAATAAACCTTTGGGCAAAAATGTGCAGTTTTTTGTTTGTCTAGTGACAAGTCACTGATTTTTTTTTGTGATTTCTCTCCATTTTGCACTCCTTGAAAGCTGGATAACCACTGAGGTCGAGTATCTGTCGGAAACACTTTATATAGTTCTCTTGCAAATGACTACAGTGTTTAAAGCAGCAACTATTTAAACTGTTGACTCGGCTCATACACCTGCAGATTGCAGAGATCAATACTTGAAGGATGAAATATGGTGAAAAATTTAAAATGTCAGGTCAGTTTCCTGAGATGTCAGGTTAGTTTTCTCTGATGTCAAGGCTTTATCCTGTAATGTAATTTCAGCTCCTAACAAACAATTTTATTTGTTCTCTAGCTGAAAAGCCTGCTAAAAGCAGGCAAAAACAAATCGTAGATAAACACGTGATTTATTAGAAGTAAAAATCGTATGTCACGGCCTGGAATCGAACCCGGGTCCCCCACGTACGGGCGACATATGCGCACGGTTTGGATTTTATGAATCAATATAGATTAATTCGAAAAACCAACAACATGATCGTGAAATTTAAATATCCTATAATCATCCGAACTTGACAGAATTAGAATATTCGTACGAATTTCACAAAATATGATAACGCCCAACTTCTCTCTTATTAAACTAAATATGAGTCTGATTTTTTCCCACCCACTCTTTGACGATCGAGAGTTGTAAGTTAGAATTGAGGAAGAGAAGGAGGGCAAAGAAGGAAGCATCTTTACGAGCCCCAAGAGAAATAAAAAAAAGTTCTCAACCCCAGTAGCCCATTAAAGAGCCTCGGACGAAACTCCGTCCATGCACCTTTTTACCACCCAAGTTTTCTCATGATCATCAAACTATGAATAAAAATTCGTAAGTTATTCCTCCGGGGTCACCGACCATTACAATACAGATAAGCAGAAAGTTTCCCTTTGTAGTCCTGGAGGCGTCGTTTTAGAAGATTGCTTGTCGGTTGTTACCGAAATCTCGATGAAGAAACCTGTGAGGGTTATGTGTGCTATACACCTGTAAAAGGCATCAAGTAACCAGCTAATACATGCTTTTGCCATGGCTGCCTCGAGTATACTCGACTTGAAGCTATAAACCGGGATTTGCATTAGGTGATATCAAGTACTCGTATTGTAGTAGAGGCCATTGATCAATGGGGTAGTTGCTACCACGTGTACGTGGAGTGGACAGTTTTCAATTGACACTATTCATAAATTGCACGACTAAAGTTTGAACTACTGTTTATACCAATATTGTTCCCCACTGCTTCACTCGATCCGATCAGTAACGGATGGAAAAACATTTTCCTGAGCTCCAATGAGGGGGCGTTGGGGAGCTTTCCTCATGAAGAAAAAATGCTGCAAATTATTTCACAAAGATTTATTATTTTTTTGTATAGATCACTCGTCTGCAAAGAACACTGCTTTTCCATTGTCACTTTGTTTACCAACCTTTCTAATACCTACTTACTTATTGAAAATAATGAACCAATGCCAACAACAAGAAATTAATAAAACGAGATTATTGAAAAGTTTTAGTATGACTTTTAGAGATCTTTTTACTAAAATTAGTGGAGGTCTTGTGGGGACTGTTTCAGAACAAATTGGGTTCAACAAAAGTAAAATTAGGTATATCAGGTCAAAATTTAACGATCTCCAATTTTCATAATAAACGCCTCATAGTTTTAAAAACAGTTTTTGAAGAGAATTTATAATAATTTTATCGATGGCACTAGTCATAAGTTTTGAGGATTCAAATTAACTGTTAGGTATTTTTGTTTTGTTGATCATCATAATGACGCCCACAATTTTGTGTCATGTGATGGATTGTTTTCAGTCAGTGTTCTTTGTAAAATTCTCGATCACCGAAAATTAAGTACGAAACTATTAATTGTAAAAACACTCTTCTTTTAATACATTTTCTCATTAAAAATTCCTGGTGCCTGTTTCATTATTGCAAGTGGTTATGGGCCCAGAATAACGAAGAAAATAAAAACCAGGAAGGAAGGAGAAAATGGCCAGTAAAGTAGAAGAGGTAAAGGTCGAGAAGTTAAAAGACGAGAAAGGGTGGAGCCAGTGGAAGTTTCAAGTAATAATAATTTTGAAATCACTAAAACAGTATAAGTTCGTTACTGGAGAAAATAAAAAGCCCGAGAGGAACATAGTCCAAGGAGCTGGGGATGCAAACGCAGATGCGCCTGACATGGCATATGAAAAAGCATTGGAGGACTGGGAAACTGAAGACTTTAAGGTGCAACGACTGATCATAACTACGGTTGACGAAAAAGTATTAGTTCACCTGATGACATGTAATACTTCACACGAGATGTGGGAGAAACTTCAATCCATCTTTGAGCAGAAGTCAGAGCAGTCTCTTCATTTAGTGCAGGCAAAGTTTTTTCAGTACCAGAAGGATCCTTGCGACACTATTTCAGATCATATATCCAAGGTAGAGAAAATTGCGCAGCAATTACAAGCACTTGGTGAACCAGTGTCAGAAAACATAATCATGACCAAGATACTCCTCACGCTACCTTCATGCTACAACCATTTCTTCAGTGCATGGGAGTCTACACCCTCAGAGCACAGAAGTTTGAAGAATTTGACGGCAAGACTGTTGACTGAGGAGGGAAGGTTGAAGACGCAAGATGGAAGATTAGATATAGAAAACGCTGCACTAATGGCCAAGAAACATTGGAACAAGAAGTCACAACAATTAGAACGACAGAAGAAAACAGAAACAGACGAAAGAGATGACCCAAAAGTATGTTTTTATTGTAAGAAACCTGGACACTTCAAGAAAGACTGTTACCATTTGAAACGAAAGCAGCAGCAACATACTAGTAAACAAGGGCAGGTATTAGTAAGTCTCTTAAGCAATATGAATTTAGAAAGCGAAAAGGACGAGAATTGGTATTTGGACTCAGGGGCCAGTCATCACATGACATTCAAGAAGGATTGGCTAGTAAATTACGTACCATTTTTAGATCCCGTATACATTGTTGTTGGAAATGGTCAGAAAATACCAGCTTTGGGTAAGGGGGACGTAAAAATTCTCGCTCTAGGACGAGGATGGAATGAACATAGTTTAGGATCTGTTTTCTATGTTCCAGATATTACCAAGAACTTATTTTCGACAAATTCGTCTAGAGGTCTCACAGTTGTCCTGACAGATCATTCATGTGAAGTAAAGAAAAATAATGAGTTAATAGCGATTGGGTACAAAAATATGAATATGATAGAAATGCAGTTTAAAGTGATAGAACGTGAAAGTGATAGAGAACCAAAAGCGTATTCTCTGCAGCTATGGCATGAGAGATTTGCGCATCAGAACTTGAAACACGTATCAAATTTGCTCAAGGAAAATCAAATTACAGTAAGAAACAAGGAGAATTTTACTTGTGAAGGATGCATAATGGGTAAACATCATAGAGAATCTTTTCCAGATAGTCTTAGTAAAACAAATAGAATTGGTCAGTTAATCCACTGTGATTTATGCGGTCCAATGGAAAATACGTCGATTGGTGGATCCAGATATTTCCTTCTTCTGAAAGATGATTATAGTCACTATCGTGTGGTATATTTTGTAGCTCAGAAGACCGAAGTTCCTAAGAAGATTGAACATTTCTTGACGAGATTTAGGACTCAATTCGATCGGAAAGTGGACACTATCAGAACTGATAACGGTTTGGAGTTCGTCAACAAAGAAGTAAGAGATTTATTTGAGAAATTTGGAATAAGACATCAAAGAACTGTTAGATACACTCCACAACAGAATGGGAAGGCAGAACGTGAAATGAGGACAATAAACGATTTGGCAAGATCTTTATTGTATACCAGAAAAATGGATTTAAGACTTTGGGCTGAAGCAGTAAACTATTCTGTGTATACTCTCAATAGGACAGGAAAGAGTGAAGTGGAAGGTAAAACACCATTTGAGCTATGGCGGGGGAAAAAAGCTTATGTTTCACATTTTAGAGTTTTTGGAACTGAAGTTTATATGCATGTACCTAAACAGTTGAGAAAAAAATGGGATGTAAAAAGTGAAAAAGGAATTTTTGTTGGATATTGTGAAAACGTGAAAGGATACAGAATTTGGTTCAGAAAAAGAAATAAACTAGAGATAAGTAGAGACGTGATATTTCTAGAAGAGTTGAGAAAATCCGAAAGTGAGTTCGAAAACCTGCAAGAATCCCGTGAGTTGGTAGCAGTGCCAATTCAGCCAACTCAGAAACAAAATGAAGGACGGAAACAAGTGAGGGATGACCTAGAAGAGTCTAGGGAAGATCAAGAAAATCAAGATGAAGTACATGAACAAAATCTGGACCAAGAGGAGCGACAAGTGAACAGGTACAATTTACGAGATAGGCATAATATAAATCCACCTGTCAGATATCCTAGTTTGATGGTTTCGCAGCAAATAAGAACAGATGAACCTACGAATTACGAACAAGCAGTCAGTTGTGAGGAAGCAGAGTACTGGAATCAAGCGATGAAGGAAGAGTATGAATCTCTTATCAAGAATGGGACATGGGAGTTGACAGAGCTTCCAGAAAATAAAACACCATTGGACAATCGCTGGGTGTTCCGGAAAAAACTCGCTGCTGATGGTTCGTTAAGCCGATATAAAGCTAGGCTCGTAGTTCGTGGTTTTAACCAACAATATAAAATTGACTATGATCAAACATTCAGTCCAGTTGTAAGGTTTGATTCAATTAGGATGATTTTAGCTCTTGCTGCGGAGAAGAATTTGTATTTGAAACAATTTGATGTAGAAACGGCGTTTCTGAACGGATTTCTAGAAGAGGAAATCTATATGGACCAACCAAGAGGATTTGAAGATGGTAGTAGAAGAGTATGCAAGCTACTTCGAAGTCTGTACGGACTTAAACAAGCACCTCGATGTTGGAATATTCGTCTAACAGATACCGTGAAGAAATTCAAGTTGGTTGTCAGTAATGCTGACTCCTGTGTTTTCCATTCGCAGGACGATGACAGAGTCTTGATTCTCGCAATTTTTGTGGATGATGGGCTCATAGCATCCTCTTCGGAGGAGGAGATAAGCAGTCTGGTGGAACATCTTCGAAACGATTTCAAAATCAAGACTTCGGAATTCAAGTTCTACCTAGGACTGGAAATTGAGAGAAGACCTGGTGGCGGAATATTTGTACATCAGTCTGGATATACACAAAAAATATTGAAAAAGTTCAAGATGGAGGAGTGTAAGCCGGTTGCCACACCAGGGGAGAAGATGATCAGAGAGAGTAAACCTGCAGTGGGAGTACCATACCGAGAAGCAATCGGGAGCCTGATCTATTTGAGCGTAGCTACAAGACCAGACATATCTTTTTGTGTGAGCTTTCTGAGTCAGTTCCTGGAAAAACCTCAAGATCATCACTGGCAGGGAGTGAAAAGAATTTTGAGATACCTGAAGGGCACTATGAAGCATGGACTATACTTTGGAGGAGGTCGGTGTACTCAGCTTCAGGTCTATTCAGATGCAGACTACGCGGGAGATTTAACAGATCGACGGTCAACAAGCGGATTTGTTGCAATCTTGGGAAGTTGTGCGATAGCTTGGGGTTCAAGGAAGCAGAAGTCAGTTGCTTTAAGCACAACCGAGTCCGAGTTTGTAGCCGCCTGCTATTCGGTGAAGGAGTTGACATGGCTGAAAATACTATGGGACGAGCTGTGGACGGAAGATAAGGAATCTCCTGTTGTGCTCATGGACAATCAGAGCGCAATCAAACTCATACAAAATCCAGAGTTCCACAAGAGATCCAAACACATTGACGTCCAGTATTTCTTCATTCGCGAAAATTTCTACAACAAATTGTTCAGTCTGGAATACGTTGAAACGTCCGAACAAATTGCAGACATTTTCACCAAGCCGTTGTCGAAACAGAAATTCGTAAACTTTCGTGAAAAACTTGGAGTTGCCTGCATGGATGTTTCCAACGACACTTGAGGAAGTTGGAGTTAATTTGAAGTGGGAGTTTTGAGGATTCAAATTAACTGTTAGGTATTTTTGTTTTGTAGATCATCATAATGACGCCCACAATTTTTGTGTCATGTGATGGATTGTTTCAGTCAATGTTCTTTGTAAAATTCTCGATCACCGAAATTAAGTACGAAACTATTAATTGTAAAAACACTCTTCTTTTAATACATTTTCTCATTAAACATTCCTGGTGCCTGTTTCATTATTGCAAGTATAAGCATTTTTTCACCAACTTACTTTACTTATATTATAAAGTTAGAAAAAACAAAACATAGAAAAACATGGATATATTATATCCATTTTTTTCTATGCGAAAAAAAATGTTTATGAGTCAGGAAGAGGTAGTTGTAATTGGTGTTGCAGTTATAATGGCGACTTACCACTCTATAAACACAATAAATTATCCCCCCTAGGATGTTTGTTCGAGTGAACGTTGTTTGCTCTAAACGCGCACATTAGCACCTTCCCGACTCGTTTTCACACTTTGAAAGCTTTTTGTCCCGATGAATCATTCCAGCGTATGTTGAACGGTCAACATTAGCTAACACGTAGAACGAGCAGATGCGCTTGACCACGGTTCGACGAACAGAGGACTGCTACAAGCTCAAACCATTGGCATTGCTTGTCGCACAGGCTAAATCCCCCTTTAATTTATGGGTAACTGACAGCCTCCCCTACACATAGTAGCTGATTTCATACTCACCCACTCTAGCTATGCATCCATCATAATCCATCCAACCTAGGCTACACTAATTATATAGGTAATTTCTGCTCTAAATATGACTCCCAAATCATTTTGATACTCAGTTTCCTTACAACCCTATGTTAGGAAGTGCTGTTATCGAGCATGCAGCAACTTGAAAAAGTTCTAAAGTTGTTCTAAAAATGTTGGTTCCGTATCTGAATTAAATTCCTTGTCACATGTAAAACTATAAACAAATTCATGGTCAAGTTTGTATTAGTACCTACATCGATTCAGTAGATTTTGACTCCAGCGTCAATTTCCTTAGATAGGTTTGTTTTCATGCTATGCATCAATGACGACACCAAAAAAAGGTGACGTCTGTCATGTGGGTGTGGCACTCCTCAACCACACAGCCACTGAAAATGCCATCGAAATCAAAAGGAATCTATAGAAGTAATACTAACTAAGCATTTCATGTTTTTGTAGGCACAGAGGCTAGTTTCAATCCGAGGCGATCAATTTCATAGGGGACCATCTTCATTCCAACTCGCTCAATCCATATGAATTTCAACATAATTCAATTATAATATCATATCATAATGTTCATCATACATCTCACACAATCCTGAGCTTCTCGATGATATTGGAGAAAATTTTTGGTTGCAGTTGTTGTTACAAGGATTTCACGTTAGCGTACGAGCAGAGGCTGGTATTATTTAAGGGGAAATGAAATTTGTAAGGGCCGTTAAATACATGATCAGCACATTTTTCGAACATTTAAATTAAATGTTCAAATGTTTAATGTATAAATAAAATTATTTAAATAAAATACAACGTAGTTTGATTAGATGATTTAATCAAACTACCTACGTCGCATTTAACCCATTACAAAGATTTGCTGACACACAGAAAGACAGACACGAAACCAAAATTATTCAAGAAACTCTAAAACGTAAAATTCCAGTGGAAATGTTAATTTTCGAGTACTTTTTTTTATCTTCCCAATAGTATTGGTTGTTTTTGGATCGACGTGGAGAACCGATGCTCGTTCTTCAGCAACTCAAGAGACTGCATTAGTTTCTGGGTGCGCTATATTGATTACATAAAGTGAGTTTGTATAATTCATGAAGCTTTTGATGCGCCGCATGGGAGTCAATATCAACCCCTCAGGGTCAATCTTATGAGGGTTGCCATATCTTTGACTTCTGGTTCGATCTTCCAAGAATAGGAATAGGGCAGTCGATCTATGAGAGTTAGAATATTTGTCTCACATTCAAGGAGACTTCAATAACTTTTCGTTTCATAGAGCTACTAGATTTGTGCTGGTTTTTCATCTACAACTTGGCACACTCCAATTTTATTCTTGATATTCATTTGATACCTACATCATTCATTCTTTTTCCTTTGAAATTGGTGAGAGGTAGCCAAATTAAGTGATTAATTAACAGATAAACGCTCAGTAAGATAGGAAGATCAACAATTTATTAACCCTATGTAGTGATGCTTTTGACCGGGTTCCTAAGTGGAGTACCAACAATTATATTCCTTCATTTTAGTACCTTCCTACAGTGTATACATCCCACTGCTACCCACGCACAGTGCATACTTATTTTAATATTATATTTATTGTTTTATTATAAAATTATTTATTATTGATTATTTGGATTAAATTAAATCGTCTGTTTTTTACCTTACATCTATTTGGCAGTGCGTGAATGAATTGGATAATGAAATTGATACATAGGTTTTTCTTATTAAAGAAAGACATTTATTGACGTATTTTGTGAAAATGTTGACATAATTATTTTGGGAATCAAATTGACCTAAATAACGTATAAAATGTTGACCTGTTTTGCCCATATATTTGCCCGGTTTGTCCTATAGAGCACCGGGTGGTCTGAATCGACCCTAAAAATGTTAAATTACGTAAATTAGTGAAAAAACAATACCTTTATTCCAAGAGTTTTTGAGCCAGGGCACTTTAAGAAATTTCAAGTCTAATTTTTCACCACTTAGAACTGATTGACATCAACCAAAAGCTTTGTAGCACAACTAGACCCCAAATGGAACCCATATATACATTGAAACGTAAAACATCATATTTGGTGGGGGGGGGGACGTTTACAATTTTTTTCTTGCTCGATTCTAGTGGTTCTATATTGAAAATAATAAACCAAAAGACAATGGTATCGGCAGTATCTTTCAGATAAGTTTTATATCGCATTACTACCAACACAGGGTGTTCATTCTTTAAAAAAGGAGAGACTTAAGGTTAGGGATCATAAATAAATATGGTTTTTGGTAGGTCAAATGTGCAGAAAGTCAAAAGTGGTCAAAAGTGGTTCCGGGGTGAGTCCTAAGCAGAGGGAGTGGGGTTTTAGTTGGTAGGCCCAATGCATGGGGAGTCCAACACTGTTGGGGTGAAGGTCGTAAAAAACCAAATTTCATAAAATACGAGGAGAATCAAAATATTAGCTATATGGAGGGGTACTTGGCCATCTGGGTGTGACACAGCACAAATCGTTAAAACTATACTACGGTTGAACACTTTTAAAACCTCAAAAAATACTTTTCTCGTAAATTTTCATTTTTTCTTGAGCACAGGGTAGGTATGTTTTTAAAAATTTAGTTCTTATTCACGCTTTCTTCATCACCCCGAACTTATGACCCACGCGTAGGTATATACTGTTGTTTTTTTTCCAGTACCTAAACCATACCAACATACTGTATGGATAGGGTATGTTTTGAAGATGTTAAAACTTCATATTCATGGTCTACTCGTCTCCAATGAATAATGGAGTAGGTGCCTACTCAGCTATTGCACGTCGGTACAAGGAATATACGCACATTATCAGTATAATATACATATCGTCGGCTTACAAGTGAAATTCACTAAGTCAATTTTTTCAATTTCCGGTTTATTTGCTACTCCTATGTATTTTTTGACGTCCGAACGATTGGTGAAGTCAGTTTTGAGACAGTTTTGAGGTTTCCTTGGAAACCATTCCTCGGATCTCAAAAATGACTTCACCAATCGTTCGGGCGTCAAAAAATACATAGGAGTAGCAAATAAACCGGAAATTGAAAAAATTGACTTAGTGAATTTCACTTGTAGGCCGACGATATTATGTATACAATAATATTGTATTTATGTAATATATATTTTATGTAATATTGTATTTTATCTAATACTAGCTGAAAAGCCTACTAAAAGCAGGCAAAGACGATTCCTCCGACTCTCCTCCCGCCAACCACTCCCTCCGACTCCTCTCGCCTCCGACTCCTCCCGACTCAAGACTCCTTTGGCCTCCGACTCCCCCCGCCTCCGACTCCTCTCGCCTCCGACTCCTCCCGCCCCCAACCCCTCCAGCCTCCAACTCTCCCCACTCCCACGACCCCTTCCTCCGACTCTCTCCTCCACCCACTCCCTCCGACACCTCCCGCCCTCAACTCCGACTCCTCCCGCCCCCAACTCCGACTCCTCCCGTCCCCAGCTCCTCCCGCCCCCAACTCCTCCAGCCTCCGACTCTCCCCACGACCCCTCCAACCCGTCCTTGCATACGTACGTACGTACGTACGGTTGGCGTTTTATATTATTAGATTGTATTGTATTTTATGTAATATACATAATTTATGTAATATTATATTTCCGAAATTCAGATTATGATTTTTGGAAAAACTTCAGGAATCGTTTTAGGAAGTTCCAAAACGGATTTCTGTCAGAAAAAAAAATACCAGAAATTTCATGCTAAAGTTTTGAGTTCATTTCGCTAAGACCTCTCAGGATCACTTACTGTTCTTCAGTTTTCTATGGAATTTCATTCTATGAAGATTGAGAAAGTGAAAATTATTACGACTTTATTGGTACGATCTGATATTTTCTTTTTGAAAATTCAAGTATTTCATTTGAGAAGGTTCGTTCGTATGAAGTGGAGTGGAAATAAAATGTTCTAGCCTTTCTTTGCCATTTCCACTATTCAAATTCTTCACCCAACGAGACGGAATTGTAATAGAAAATGCTACAGTAACTATAAAGAGTGAAACCGGAGTCTGAGGGGAACAAGTCATTCCAAACTCGAAGGAAAAGGGCGAAAAAAGGAGGTACGAAAGAAAAGGTCGTTAGCAGTTCGAGAAGATTCTTCTCTTACAAGAGAGAAATCGGCGACGAAGAGAGTGCGACTGAATAGAAGGAAAATACGAGAAGGAAGATGGCTGTTTTTATTTTGCAGGAAGAGTCTGAAATAAAGCTTGTTCCTCGAGACTTGTGCAGGTTTTCTGCGCTATCCGCGCTTCCAGGTTTGCCTTGGAGTCGCTGTTTCAACTAAAGCCGTTAGAAGCTTAACGACAAATGTATCCTAACACCTTACTCTTTCGCCCAGTATGAAGCTGACTAAATGTGAAAACGGATAAATATGTAAGGTGATTT
Organism: Apolygus lucorum; assembly: GCA_009739505.2. Classification (NCBI taxonomy): domain Eukaryota; kingdom Metazoa; phylum Arthropoda; class Insecta; order Hemiptera; family Miridae; genus Apolygus; species Apolygus lucorum. The sequence continues at coordinate 29,605,314 of CM019182.2, forward strand.
TGTGTCTAATGCTATGTTTTAAAATGTGTTTGAGCCACGCCAGAGCGACTGGTACTTTTCCCTGTCAAATATGCTCAAGCCAGTAATTGGAACTACGTTGACAAGTAATTGGAACTACCGAGCTAGTTCTCAGTGACCCCCCAATGCGTTGTGATCCCAAAGAATTATGGAAAAGACCTAGTTAACAATTAAGAGGTTGTTAAAAGAATCTGAGAAACGCAAGATTAGTTAAAATGCGTATAAGTAAAAACTAAAGTAAACAACCATCCCTGGTTTAAATTTCGACCAACTGTCATTACTGGCGTGGTGGATGTCATCAGTTGACTTCTACTGAAATGATTATTGCTCCCTTATTTCTCTTGCAAATTCAAGTCTGATTACACCGTTGGAAAGAGCATTCAATATCCCACCAGCCTAACCTTGCATTTAGTTAAAGTTTTTCCAGTCCAGAGCTCTAACTTTGAAATTTTTGAATTTTTTGACGAAATTCTCAAGAGATTTTACCCATTTTTTTAGAAAAAAATCAAAGCGCGTTTCATCTTTGGGGCATAACTAGACTCGAAATGGAGCCTGTAAACCAAATTTCATCAAAATCGGTCAATGCTAACTGAGGAAAGTGCTGCGTAAGGCGGACGGACGGAAAATTTTGTATTCGATTTTCGGATTCTACGTACCTTGAAACGTAAAACATCAAATTTTGAGGGGGGTTAAATTTTTTTTTCTTGCTCGATTCCAAAGGCTTATTATTGAAAATAATAAACTAAAAAATAGTGATTAGTAAGTAAGAGTAGGTATTTTTGTAATCCAATTCTTGATGGATCATACTTTTTCACAGTGAGTCTCGAACTCATCATTTATTTTTGACAGTTGGATTCATTTTGGGAACGATCGAACTCTCTCGGTACATCAAATAAAAGGTTAATTAGAAAATCAAAATGATCGTATTTGCTCTCTTATGTGTTGCAATAAAATTATGCAATTTCCATCTCCCTATGGTATGGAATTCATCTTGGTCGCCGATCGGGAAAAACATCCATGACCTAAAAACATCCAGGAAAATAAGGCACGGCCGTTATTTATCAGAACAGAACCTAGAGACTCCTATTTTTAGAGGTCTACATAGAGATATTCAGAGGATTTTCACGATTGTGTAGAAGTATCGAAGCACGAAGAATCTTGAAATCCTCCAGATCTACCCCTCAGAGACCCTTCCATGAAAAATATTAAGAGAGTAGTCTGATTCGTCCCGCCGTATCTCCCTTATCGCAAACGTTCCCCTAAAAAAGAGCCTCGGGAGAGGTGGAATTACCTTATTCATAGCGGAAGCGGTTCGGAGCTTGAGAAGGAACTGCAGGATGGGCAAGCAAAAGGGAGAGGTCCAGAATAAATGGCCCGTCAAGAGCGGTTGGTCTAATTTTTTTACTACAACCCTTCTCCGTCTCGTCATTCATTCTAAAAATTAGCTCTATAAAGACTCAAGGCAAAAACCTTTGAAATATAACTTGACGTTTCACGTCTTCCACAAGGACACGAAGCGTTTTGGCGATTTATCCCCTGGTTACCTCTTCTTCTCCTGATACAACAGTTAGGAAAAAGAATAGTGGTAATTATTAACGTAGAAACACATTTTTACATATCTAGGCATGAAACAAATCACTCGCAACGAATTGAGGAAACCCATTTTACTAAATAGCGTAATAGGTAGAAATTATTACATTTCCACGAATATGTCTTTCCACATTTTCGTTGAAATCTGTCAACGACTTAACTCCATGAAAATGGACGGAATACATTCTTTCTACTGAAAATTTATAAAACAATACATTTTCAAACATCAACTCATAAGCAATACTATTTACACGATTTCCCGCGATTGATATTCAATTCACCGCGTGATTTAATTCTTTATTTAAGAAACGTTTCTGGGACCTCGTTTACGATACTTTACGATAATACGTTACGATAATATTGTATGACCTTATTCAAAACTCGAGGGACACGTTATCCATGTGATATCAAACAACTAATTCCCTCCCTTGCCTTCCTCCAAACCTTTGCGTGGTCAACACAAAGACTCCGATAGACCCCGACGCAGCAAGCCATGGAAAATAATTTATTTTGTTTGGTAAGTAGATGTTTTCGCAATGTTTAAGAGTTTTTTCAAACTGCTAAATTGAGGAATGAAGGGAAAAGGATCTTTCTAATGTGAAAAATCATGCTTAGAATATGATTCGGTGGTGACGCCAGTGTTATAACCACACGCCACCGAATGAACGTGACGATTTTGGGACCAGCTACCTATCGATACAAGAAGAGTAGTTGATGTATCGAAGAGAATTCGTTCTTAATTCGCTCCAGTTAATATTAAAGATATGCCCTCCACGTTACATACTAGTACATTACCCTCGCGATGGAAGTCAGATCACACTGTTGGCATCTCAACCAAATCAAACGACTCTCCGATTTCGATGAGTCTTTTAAAAACAATGATTGAGTACCCAGAATAAATTGAAAATTAGTTCTTCTGATAAATGAATCAGAAGGCAATACAATTTAAAAATTTTTAAAAATTAACCAATTAAATTGGGTTTAAAATTTTGAATTTCAAATTTTAATTTTAATTTTTTAAAATTTTAAATTGGTACTAAAATTGGTTGTTCAAAAAATTTTTAAACATTTATTTTTTAGAAATTGGTCTACTACTATGTAACTAAAAAACGTCAAAAATTATGTAACTAAATAATTAAACGTAGGTACTATATATATTTTAGTCCCCTGGTGTCGGATTTTTTGCGATAAGTAGGAGTGAGGTGGTATACATATACATATATAAACGGTACCGTTTAATGGTATATAATAATATTATATATATAAATAATATTATATATATATTTATATTTATATATTATATGGATATAAAAAAAGTTTCAAGCTCCAGAAAAGTTTTCAGAATGTTTCAAAACAAATAAAAAGAAGGAAACAGTTTTCAAAATTCTCAATAGTACAATTTTCTCGGCCATTTCTACATCTTTATTGTCTTCGAAAATTTGATAAAACAGCACCAACCACCATAATTATCACAGAACATACCATATCTCAACACTTTCAAAAATTTGAAATAAGTAATGGAAATCAAGTTCGTAGGATTGGGATCGAATTGTTTTAATATAATAAAATAGTTTCGAACCGAACCACGATTTTTAAAAGGTTTTGTTCTTTTTTATTCAGGTACACTGAGTGCCATTGGTTTGCATGTAGATCGATGTTTCGCGAGCGGGCAGGAATAAGTTCTTATTCCGACGTCCACAACAATAGCTGCTAATGTGAGGGGCCTCAACACCGCATTTACGTAAGACGATTCACCACAAAGCCGTTGTGCTCCGGAGCCTCAGGAGAGGAGGGAGGAGACCCATTCTGCAGACAAAGGTCCTTCCGAAACAGCTGAATATTATGAACGGATTATCATTCGCAATTCCTCCAGAATTATGGCGGGAACGGGGTAAAGCGCACACTCTCGGCTATGCAGTAATTGCCAGGACCCGACAAAGGAGAGAATCTCCTACTCTTGTTGCCAGGAAGCAGTAGGCGCGCCTGTACCCATTCAGATCCCCTTATAATGGTCTTTGATTCACACACGAAGGAAGAGGCTTGTCAAAGGGACACACCACGATGATTGCACACAAACACCGTAATTCAGGAAACGCGTTTATTCATTATTTCAACCATGATGAATGAAAAAAATCAGTATTAAACAGTTTCTAATATCCGCCAAATTCACGACTCTCTCGGTGCAAATACCCACTACCAGGGTGCAAAATATAACATACATATACAGGGTGTAAGCCTAACTGGTCTGCCATACGGTACCAGTCGATTCTACAACTAATTTTCAATAAAAAATGTCCCTTAGCAATTTTTTTAAACCCTTTGTTTTTGAGTTATTTTAACTTTAATCTTTTTTCCCGTGATTTTGACCTTATGTCATTAAATCGATTATAACTCCTTTAATTTGCTGTGTAAGTTACAATTTGAGGATACCGTTGGAAAGAGCATTAAATTTCCTATCGGATAGATGCCTTAACTTTTTTTTGAGTCAAGGTTTGAGACATGAAAACGTCCTCTAAAAAGAAAATTTTATGTAATTTTGGAAACCTCGCATTTTCTCAATCTCAATTGAACTACGAGAACCCATACTTTTTCATGATGCAAGAACAGTGAAAACTGCGCCAGAATCTCAGCTTTCCAATGGTATAATCAAAACATATTCTACAACCGTATTTAGGGGTGAAATTTGTGTTTGAACGCGGAAAAACGAGCATTTTTTCAACGAAATCGGCGCTCCGCCTAGTCGATCTGAGGGGTCGGGCGATAGCAGTGGGTGGGTCGGCGCCGCAGTAGACCGCGAGGCCTCCGGAAACAGGAGACCAGAGTGCTGATTTTGTTGAAAAAATGCACGTTTTTCCGCGTTCAAACACAAATTTCACCCCTAAATACGGTTGTAGAATATGTTTTGATTATACCATTGGAAAGCTGAGATTCTGGCTCAGTTTTCACTGTTTTTGCATCTTGAAAAAGTATGGGTTCTTGTTGTTCAATTTGAGATTGAAAAAATGCGAGGTTTCCAAAATTACGTAAAATTCTCTTTTTAGAGGACGTTTTCATGTCTCAAACCTTGACTCAAAAAAAAGTTAAGGCATCTATCCAATAGGAAATTTAATGCTCTTTCCAACGGTATCCTCAAATTGTAATTTACACAGCAAATTAAAGGAGTTATGACCAATTTAATGACATAAGGTCAAAATCACGGAAAAAAAGTTTAAAGTTAAAATAACTCGAAAACGAAGGGTTTAAAAAAAAATTGCCACGGGACATTTTTTGTTGCAAATTAGTTGTAGAATCGACTGGCACCGTATGGCAGACCAGTTAGGCTTACACCCTGTATAGTCAAGGGAATTCTCCCAAAGTCTACAAAGGAACGTTGTAGGATATTACTTACAGCCTAAATTTAAATTTCCACAGTCGTGAAATTGGCCGTTAAATAGAACTTTACTAAAATATTTCAACGGTATGTAATGAACGTAAATGTCAGTTGGGCTGTTTATATTCTGTACATTAGAGACTACCAATGAAACATAGTATTAAAAATGTCGCAGGTATCAATTTACTCATAATATCAGAATCGACTTGTAATAATTTCGAATACTGATTGAGTTGATTTTTGATTGTCAACACCCGCCGTCAACGCGAGTTTTTTAGAACCTTATAGGAAACATATTTTATTGAGTATTATCTACAAATTGGTCCTTGCAACACACAGGGAACAGGCTACCATAATGAAATCCTGTGACTTTTTTTTACATCCGGTGATGCTTACTAATATGTATTTATTATTATTTTAAGGTACCTATACTTTTATGTTCTTTACGGTAAGCGTTGTATTCTAGAAGAGAACGTTTACAACGCGTGAATGATCCATTTGAACACCAAAACCATACATGGCCGAATTGGTGTCTGTAGAATAGTACAACATTTTTACAGTCGATGAAAGTGTACTTGACGTGTTACACCCTTCTATAAAACTATTGGTTTCAAAATTACAGTTGCCCTTTTTATTGACAATACAACTTTGTGCCTAAAAGAACTCAATTACATACTGTGCTATTGTTTTTGTTTTTTCATATTTTCCAACTCGCAAAATGACTATGTGTCAGGAAACAAAAAGTCCAACACGGAAATGGGTAATCAAGATTTTAGAGATATTTCTCCCTTCCGCACTTTAAAAGATAAAAGTAGGTAGGTATTTCAGAGGATTACGATACATACATTTTTATCCCGGTTGAAGGTACTTTTTATTGTTGGTGGCGGTTGAGAAACGAAACGAAGGGGGAAAAAAAATTAAAGTGAGAAGTTGGGAAAGCACCCGTAACCTGAGTTTTACGACTAGTGATACTGCCAGCTCATATTGTTCTAGGTAGGACTGGACTGAAAAAGTCGAAGGATAAAAGTGGTGAGCGTGGTCGGGGTGGAACCATTGTGTTCAGAAAAAGAGAAAAAAGCGAACTGGGAGCTCAAAAACCAAAACGGCGTAGCGAAGCCAAATTAATAATTCGGGTGGCCGACATGGAAAGGCAGAGATTGAGAAGAGAGTTCTGTAGGCGCTACTCTTAAATCACTTACATTTCTAAAAAGGAAGCATAACTTCGCGCTTTCTCTGGTTTCTATTTTTTAAACCCGACTAACTCATACACACATTCTCGTTCAGCAATTCAACCACTTTTTCCCCTCGAGGTTTTTTTTCACCTTGGAGGTTTTTCAGATGTGGGGGTGGTTTTTGGCTGCGGTGTAACTTGGAAATAAAGCCAAGAGGTTGGTAGGTAGTAACTACTGCTTTAATCATTGTGGTATTAAAACCTGGTGGTGTGAGTACAATGGAAAAGAGTTGGGAGAGGTTTCAAGTTGAGGTCAACCTTTTTATTATAAGGCTTCTCTTTTAAAAACGTAAGTGGTTCGGGGTGGGAAGCTGAGAAAAAATAAAACTTAAAATTACATAAGAGTAGTGATAATCACCTCGGGAGTCCAACAGTGGCCCGCTTTATTCTAGCCTTTTGTGCGTATGGTGTCATATTATTTTGAATTCAATGCAGGAATACAAAAGGTTGGAAGTACATCTTCCTATGTAAGTAAAGTGATGAAACCCTAATCAAATTAGATCTATTAACGATCGAAAAAACTGATTTAATTTAAATAGAGTTTGTGAGGCATTTTGTACAGTTTGAACAGCTTTTGGTTTATTATTTTCGATAATAAACGTCATTGGGGCAAGATCAAACTCTCCTCTGGTTTTTTAACAAACCCCAAATTTGAAACCAAAACATTGAGGATAATACCTCCCTTGTCGTCCATTCCAAAGGACTTACTATTGGATTAAGCATAGAACGTTCAATTGCAGCCAGTCAGGAAGTCCTTTGAAATGGATACAAATTTGTATTCATTATTTACCTCCCAATTGCGTATGACAGTTTGGTGTATAGAGCAGTATCATAATATATCATTTATTTCTTGCATCATGCAAGGCCTGAAACGGTTTAGTAATTTAAATGACTATACAACATAGATGCCCAACAGGTAAATAACCCCCCCCCCCCTCATTTAACAAGGCTGTAAGAGTTGTAGAACCACGAGAGTCCTGAAACTTTTAAAAATCTCGATCTAAGATACCCAGTGCCTACCCCACTCAAATGTCACAAAAATCGGACCATAATTTTCTGAAGTGACGTCGGGAACAAGGAATTATTTATTACATATAGACACAGAACCAAGATTGTTCAAAAATCTATAGCACGAAAAGTGGGAGTGGAAAGTTTTTTTGAGAACCTAAATTCTTTTTACCATCTAGACGAAGCTGGCGAAGCTTTCCTACCTTAGGTAATGACGATGAAAATCAACATTTGATTATTGTTACGCATGGACGTTTCCAGAGAGAGTTTCCCTGATGATGTTCCAAATCCGTGGGAAAACTAGATAATCTTCGCTGGCAAGGGAATCCATCTCAGTGGCCCAATGAAGATGTCGGACATAATCATCTAAAAGTACAATCAACTTATAAGTCCATTTCCTTAAGTTTGTTTCCATGACTAAAGTGATGTTAAATATCTGTCCAATATTATTTCCTCTTTCATCGAAATAGATCGCACACTTCCTTACAAACATGCAACTACAATGCGTTCCCTCGATATTCTTTCCACCGATTCTTCCACTAACGAAGCTCAACCTGAACCACAAAAGGGGACGGCACTGAGAGAATTTATCGAGCCTCACAATAGTGGAACTAATAACATGAAAAATTCAAAAGAAATCGTCGTAATAAATCTGAAACGTGAAAAATTACTTTGGAACGAAAACCTCTCTTACGTATACTGGGGAAAAGGATTAACTTTGAAAAAAAAAAAACTCAGTGTGAGGATGGGGAAGTCTGTGACGCGGAATGGTAAAAGGCCAAAACCCTTGGTTGTGTATTGTCAGATAAATAAATCATCTAGCCATTCTATCGAACGCTGTTGTGGATGACGATCATTCATTTCAGATGACGTCATCTAAGTACACAACCTGAACCTCCCATCTCACTCGCTCACCAGTTAGTTGCGCTACCCTTCTCTCTCCCTCTCTCGCCTCTTCCCTCCCAACTCGTCTGACTAACGCTTGTCCTAATGGATATCCAATGTATCACTGGCTTGGAGTCTGAGGCCTTCCGTCCTTTTCCGTCTAATTTATAGCTTGGCGTTCTACAAGATCCAATTCCGTCGCCTTTGGCACCGTCTTTGTCCGAATGGTGATTGTTTTCATCTGATCACTCGTGAACGTGAAGCACGGCGGACGATGAACTGACGGATTTTTAAATTATATTTTTAGATCCTACGCACCATCAAATTTAGAGGGGATGATGAAATTTCGTTCTTCTCGATTTCAAAGATCATTATTGAAAATGATAAAACAAAGAGCAGCAAGCGGTATCTTAGCTCCTAACACATCTGCTGCGCTTTCTGGAACATTTTCGTGGTCGGTGATTTTATTTTTTTGTTGGCAAAAGTCTCAGTCAACAGGTCAGCAACAAAACTTTTGGGTAAGTGCTGAAATAAATTATATTTGATAGACAGACTTGTGATAAAGCACAAAAATGTGTTGTAATTATGAAGATCGTTTGCGTAAGATTTGAGTCTTAATGCTCGTAATTATTTGTAAACAGCAATATTGTTCCGTGTAGTTCTATCTACAGGCACTTAAGACATAAAAATCTATTTTTAGGTCATCTCAAATATTACGTTCAGTCGCCATATAAGCGATTAGAAAGTGTCCACCAAGTGGGTGAGCACAAAGCCATTTAGTATTCATAACACGATTTTTTAGTTGATCCGATGCTTAGTGGATGATCAAACTACCATCTCCGAGTAGAGTAGTATTTTTAGATAATATCTACAAATATGAAATATGAAATCTTTTATAAGCGTAACTTCTATAGTTTCTATTCCGATCTGGATGGTTCCTTATAAATTTCATCATCGTCTAATAATCAAACTTAATGGATTGATATTATCTACCAATATCAATCCATTAAGTTTGATTATCAGACGATGATGAAATTTATAAGGAACCATCCAGATCGGAATAGAAACTATAGAAGTTATGCTTATAAAAGATGTCATATTTTTTGCTCATGTGCAGTGGCCGAGGATTCGACCACAACGAAATTGATAGGGGATCTGTTGTTCGTGTCCTAAATTGAAGGTCCGAAATGGTACCCCTCACCATAGCTGATTTTGTGTTACTTTAATGACGGCCACCTCACTTTCACAGACATAATATAATCTGCAGTGCTGTGTTCCACCTACGAATGAAATGTGAGGTATGGAATGACTGACGTCCAACCGTCTCTTGGCTTTACTGTTCGATTTGACGTCATACGGAATGGAACTTTTCGTATACCATTAGAATGCTACGTGACCTTTGATTCAACAAATAACCTTCATTCTGGATTCACACTACGTCATCGAGATGAATGGTGTATGAAGAACGAGATCGATCTGATTCTTCAGTTGCCCCGTTTGATGCAGTTGGCGCAAGTTCGATTCCAATATCCTTCCTTTTCCACCCACACTCCATTAGTTCCACCGTGATTGGTCGACCTTGGATGTGTCTTTGACAATAAAATACGAGAGCCGGCTTTTTTGATAGTGCATACCCGTCATCTTTGCTGGAAATACATTTCTCTAACATGCTAGTAGACTGTTGGTTGGAAACTTGACGCTCATCCCAAATCCTCTTGGTTTATTATTTTCAATAATATTATTTCAATAATATTATTCAATATTATTCTTTTCAAAAATAAACCTTGGAATCGACTAAGAAAAAAAATCTCACCCCCCCCCCCCCCCGCTCAAAATTTGTTGGTTTAAGTTTCAAGGTACCTACGTAGAATCCAAAACTTGAATACAAAATTTTCCGTCCGTCCGCTGTACGCCTCCCGCGGCACTTTCCTCACTCTTACCATGGCCCGATTTTGATGAAATTTGGTATATGGGCTCCATTTAGGGACTAGTTGTGCCCTAAGCTATTGGTGGATATATGTCACTTCTAAGGGTTGAAAAATAAAGGCTGAGATTTTCCAACCGCGCTAGCTCAAAACATTTTGATTTAGAGGTATTGTTTTTTCATCATTTTAAAATAGTATTAAATTTTTAATAGAGTAATTTTTTTTCGCCCCCTATGATAACTTAAGGGTTGGACTTGCGATAAATCAGAAACACGAGTGTGAATCAGAAGATAGGCCAAATCTCCGTTCAAATTTTAGTTGACCAAAATGCGATCGTTGTTCGTTTTGGTTTATTATTTTTCTTTGAGTTGTACTCAGTTTTGCGTCCTTAGCAACCAGAAATCAAATGTCCTAATGAAAGCACCCACTACTCCCTGTTCCTTCGAATTGATAAAGTTATGGTTTTTCTATACGGATAAAATAAACCGTTGTTTAATAATTTGCAGACTTCCTTCACCGCAATGACATCAGAAATGATTCACATGTACATTTCTGGCATTTACCTTGAGATATTAGATCAAGGTAAGTTTCAAACGTTTCAATTTAACTTCCTGAAATTTAATTTTCTTATTGATGTTATCGAGTTCTCGTTCATTTACATACCTAGATGGGGAAAGTTCGGATGAACTTTCTACATATCATTGTATAGTCGAACAAATTGGTATGTAATTTGGTAGCTAACTTCATAACAATTATACATTCTACTAATTACCGTTTCACCCATGATGATTGTCCAACACAACGATTCATGAAAAAGCTCACATATTTAAATTTTGGAAGTGATTTCAGAATGTGCCAGTGAGATTTTTGTTGGTACTCGGGCTTCAAAGGTACCATAAAGATGTTACGAGTTGGGTTGGTCAGATCTCCTGTCCACCGTTTAGTACCTACTGAAATTTGAGAGACAAACACTTTGGGGCCACTAAAAATCATTATCAATCAGCTGGGAGAACTATAAGCCAAATTCTTTCCCATGGTTGCCTTTGAGCTCTAGACAAAAGCCCAGTACCACAGTACATAGCCCCTTAGAAGCCATAGACCGTGTTGTTGGCAAAAAGTCAGGTCAGCAGCGCGTGCTATTAAGCCAACTTCTCTCCTGTTCATCGTAGAGTGGTGACATTTAAAAAAAACACACACATTAAACACCCACCTGAACACTACCGAAAACGGTCAGTGCTTATTGTGAGTGTTGATATCCACTTAAGTTCTGTACTGATAGTGATAAAGCCATACCACCTGTTTGAGTGCGAATAAGCCAACTTCTCGTAAAATTTCTAATTTCCTGGTGAGTCTGACTCTTCGAAACCACAGTTATGGCTGGGAGGCAGTCAAGTAGTTGGACAGGATCTGAACTCATATTCTTCCTGGCACAATATAATTTTGCATATTGACCCCCGTGTTACTCGTCTTGGGAAGGTTACATCAAGGGAACTTCTCTGAACATAACAATACATTTGAAAAACCATTCCAAGAATAGATATGGTATTCGTATTTCCATTTTCCTAGATACAGTTTTAAGCTGTGGTGGTTCATAACATGTAATCGGGATTAAACTAAATTCCAAACTTGGTTAAACTAGGTACCAATTATCTGAAGCTTCATTGTATGTGCTGAATAGACGAAGTTACACCAAGGTGTTGCTCACGAGGATTCCATACTTTCAGCGGATTACTTACCTATTCGGACAGTAGCTCGAGTTGACAGAAATCTGGGGTATTATCCCGAAGCAAAGTTTAACAACGGACAACCACCTCCAAAACGCTTGAGCGGTTAACGGGGTACACACCACCTCGCGCAAAGTTCTCGAAAAGCCTGGGGAAGGATAATGAAATATTCAACTTCACCTTTGTCACCGGAGTCGGAAGAGGTATATGAAGAGGTGTGGAAGGGGGACATCGCCTACCTCTGAATACTTCAACCACTTGGTTTTCCGGCGGTCCCCATTTTACCTCCTCTTCTCTTACCCTTTCCTCGACTACTCTGGGCTCTTGGAACAAAGAACCACTTCATCTGATAATCCTTGTCAGCAGCCATCCTCAGTCCAGCCAACTCTACTCTTCCTCCACAATACCCAGCGTTCCTGCCCCCCGGCTCCAACGGTGTCACTACAAAGCTCCCTTTGCCATTTATTCTTTTCTTCAAACTTCATTTGCATAAGTAATTAAATCTCTTTTATCTTCTACGACACGTCAACTCGGATATATTTCTATTGTTTCCTAATGATACCACAAAGACCAAAGGTTCCCTATCTGTACCACTACTACCAATCTACAATCTAAACCAGGAAAAGGCGTACTTTAATTTATATCAACACTTTGATAATGCCAATCATCATATATTATTAAGTAAAATTATGTATATCATTGTACAGAAATCGGATTTGAAAAAAATGTTGGTCCATCCGTCGTATTACAGCACTTTTCCTAGTTTCCATGGATCTTGGTATTTGAAATCCATTCGGGGTCTGGTTGTGCCCCGCAGATTTCGGTTGTCAGACACTTTTAAGGGGTGAACACTTAATAGAGGTTGATATTTTCAAAATGCCCTAGCTAAAAAACTTCCCATTTAAAGGTATTGTTTTTTCATTCACTTGAAATAGAAACCAAATGACTCCACTGGGGACTATAGTTGGGATTGATTGTGAAATTAATTAGAGATACTAGCGAACCTAGCGTTCATCATTGGGTTGGTTTGGCTTGGTTTCTGGTTCACATTCCCTTCACTAGAATAATTAGTAACTGGGGTGACTCACTACTCGAGAATCAAGATGAACTAGTGATTTTACTACCGAATCTACCATGGTAGCGGGAGCATTATTTTTACTTTTTAGGGATGAAAAAAAGCTATTCTTAGGAGAACGTTGTGGCGGTCTCCTAAGGTAACTAACTTGACGCGATGATGGAACGTTTTTGCTTCCCTTTCTTTTTTGATAAGAGAGTGGCTAACGGAGACGTGCCCCAGTATATTAAGTAACAGCTGAGCAAACAGGTTCAATATAGCGGCGTTGGTGATATTGGGAAGAAGTGGATGAAGACGTCCCAACATTGCCCCCCGAAACTTTATATCTACCGTTACACGGACTTGGTGGACTCCAAACGAAGGAAGTCTTGGAACTAAAGTTGCTCCGAAACTCTTGTTCGTAGAGAGAAACTCTTAACGGCTTCAGGCTCCAAGTCTAATCTGGGTTATTGTGGTAGGCTTTTCCTTGTCAAGCCTTCTCCCGAAAGTGTCAACAATATTTTTGGTCCGTTGTCTGTTTGCCCACGAGATCGACGGCGGGAATTTTGTTCTTTCATCCGAGCATCGAGTTTTAGCTCGAAGTCCTCATCTCATCAATCTTTATTTCCTTCTTTATTCGGGCTACCTACTAAAAGAATATACAGGTTGCAGAAAGAACTGTAACGAAAGAATAGAAGGTATGTTGATACGTCTCATGTAAAATTACGATGAACAATATTAACAGGGGCCTCTGAAATCACTTCAGAACACCACTTCAGGCGTCATCTGCTGTCTTTCAGAGGGAATAACAAAATTGGTTCTGATAATCTCGCTTCTGGCTAATTCTTGCCTCACCCTCAACTCGAAAACTTACTAGGACCTACAATCTCACTGGAACTGGTTCCAGCTAACTCGGTGAAGGCCCTTGGTACTGTACAAACTGTCAAGTATCGGGAATGGGGTCATCCAAAAAACGCTGTTATTACCGAGCTTTCGGAAAATTCATTTCCTTCATCAGGGCAAGAAGAAAATACATTTTCCGAAAGCTCGGTAATAACAGAGTTTTTTGGATGACCCCATTCCCGATACTTGACATTTTGTGCGTGCCGTGGGTTAGTAAACACAACATCTTGGTACTGAAGTTCTACAGTTTACAAGTATTTGCAGACATACAGACTGACAAAAGTACACCGGCCCAAAGTTGTTCAGGAACACCCCAATTCATGTTGAAAAGTTTATTTGAAAACGCTGCAAATTATCACACAAATGTTTATTATTATTGATAGTATTGATCACTAGCCTGCAAAGAACGCAGCTTTGCCATTCCCACTACCTACCAAACATAGGCAATACCTACTTCGCAATCAAGTTAATTTTGAAGAAATAAACGCTTCAGGCTCAATTCATTAAACTAGGGAGTTGAGTTTGCCTTAATTGTTAGTAAACGTAGTTACTGGTTGCTAAGTATGCAAATCGGAGTACAACTGGAAGAAACCTACAACGATCGGATTTTGGTCAGCTAAAATTTTTCTGATTCTACGTACCTTGAAACGTAAACCAAGAAATTCTGAGAGGGGGGGGGGAGTTGAGAATTTGTTCTTTTTTCTCAGTTTCTGTTTTTTTTTTTTTTTTTTTTTTTTCAATGGTACATTGTTGAAAATAATAAACCAAAATATACAATTTTTCTTTCTCGAAGACGTTTGCCAGCCAATGAAGTCTCTTCTCCTCCTCGACGATATTTATGAAGTCAAAACGTCAATTCTGAATTACAGTCCATGTTAGGAAGATGTAATATTATTATATCTTCCTAACATGGACGGTAATTCACATATTATGTGTCACATATTATGTGACAATTATGAAGGAAGAAAATTTGGTCTTCTTCTTCAAAATTCATATTTTATTAATCCCAATTCCCACAGACCCTGAAAATTTCATCAACATCCGCAGGTAATTTCGTAACATAGTTTTTGCCTGTTACAAGGTTTACTGGAAGCGTACATAGACTGACAGACACAGTTTTACGCGCACACACCAAGATAGGTGAAGCGTAAACTGTGAAATCCTGGTCGAATGTTGATTGACCAACAATTGAAAAATTGTTTGTTCACTTCTGAAAAGTGTGAACAATACAACCATTAGCTAGACCCAGAAGAAATAACCATGTGCAGAGCCAAGTTTAGTAATAACCACAGATATTTTTTAATCATCAACAAAATTATTTGGTGATTTGGTACAGTTAATGCGTGAGACCAGTTGCCTACAACCTTCTGTCATTTATTGAGTGTTTGTAGAAGGAACGATGATTGCCTCCCCTCGTGTTCCCCGATAAAACTCCAACCCCCTTTTACGGTCGAGGTCGACTTCTGCGCTGCGTGTGACCTCACGACCAGTTGTTCCCCATTCGATCAGGAAATGCAAACGAAGACCGTAAAGGTGGGAAAAGCGGCGAGGTTTATTGTCTCAACGAAGGAGACGCGAGAGAAGGGGATAGAAGGTGCGCGACTTGAGCCAAAGTCCCAGGACGGATTTTTATTCCATGTCATAACTTGCTCCACGAAACTAAATCTCCGGACAAAGGAGAAAAACTGTTCCAGGCTCCGAGGGAGAACGTGAATGGGAAATGAGTTTTTTTGTCGTTCGAGGCGTCTAACAAAAGCTTGTTGAAGACAAACAGGAGTACGAACAGGTGGTATACCTCTAAGTCGAAAATAGAATCAACAAAGAATGTGAACATTATTGTTGTACTCGTACATGTATGATGAGTGCTGTGATTCAAAACGGTTCCTGTGTGCAACACGAATTTCTAATGTATAACTCGTAACTAACGTTGACAAAACTCGTATAACGAAAATGTAGAATAAGGTCTGAAACTTGTTCCATTGATATTCCCAAAGTTTATCCATAATGTACAGGGATGGTGTTGTATTATTATACTCAACTACCGCGTCCGCTCGTTTCGCTCTCTTATCGACGTGAAAAGTATAGTATCACAGA